>CM061747.1:147040951-147640951 GCA_030979885.1 Lolium multiflorum
TTTGACAGATTCTGCCTTTTATTTCGCATTGCCTCTTTTGCTATGTTGATTTATTTCTTTGATCCACTAATGTCCAGTAGAGCATTATGCAATGTCCAGAAGTGAAAAGAATGATTGTGTCACCTCTGAATGAGTGAATTATTAATGATGCACTAACCCTCTAATGAGTTTGTTTGAAGTTTGGTGAAGGAAGTTTTTAAGGGTCAAGAGAGGAGAATGATATACTAAGATCAAGAGGAGGGAATAAGCTTGGGGATGCCCCGTGGTTCATCCCTGCATATTTTAAGAAGACTAAAGCTGCCTAAGCTTGGGGATGCCCAAGGCATCCCCTTCATCGACTCGCCAACATCATCAGGTTCCTCCCCCCTGAAACTATATTTTTATTCAGTCACATCTGTGTTCTTTACTTGGAGCGTCGGTTTGTTTTCGTTTTTGTTTTTGTTTGAATAAGATGGATCCTAGCATTCACTTTGTGGGAGAGAGACACGCTCCGCTTGTTGCATATGGACACATGTGTCCTTAGGCTTTACTCATAATGTTCAAGGCGAAGTTTCTTCTTCATTAATTGTTATATGGCTGGAATTGGAAAATGCTACATGTAGTAATTCTAAAAATGTCTTGGATAATGTGATACTTGGCAATTGTTATGCTCATGTTTAAGCTCTTGCAACATATGCTTTGCACCCATTAATGAAGAAATACATAGAGCTTGCTAAAATTTGATTTTGCATATTTGGTTTCTCTAAGGTCTAGATAATATCTAGTATTGAGTTTTTGAACAACAAGGAAGACAGTAGTAGAGTCTTATAATGTTTACAATATGTCTTTTATGTGAGTTTTGCTGCACTTGTTCATCCTTGAGTTTGGTTTCAAATAACCTTGCTAGCCTAAACCTTGTATCGAGAGGGAATACTTCATGCATCCAAAATCCTTGAGCCTCAACCACTATGCCATTTGTGTCCACCATACCTACCTACTACATGGTATTTACCCGCCATTCCAAAGTAAATTGCTTGAGTGCTGCCTTTAAAATTCCATCATTCACCTTTGCAATATATAGCTCATGGGACAAAATAGCCTTAAAAACTATCGTAGTATTGAATATGTACTTATGCACTTTATATTTTATTAAGCTGCCTGTTGTGCGATAACCATGTTTCTGGGGAACGCCATCAACTATTGTTGAATATCATGTGAGTTGCTATGCATGTCCGTCTTGTCTGAAGGTCTATCATTTTAGTGGCTGGAGCATGCAAAATTGTTAGAGAAGAACATTGGGCCGCTAACTAAAGCCATGAATCATGGTGGAAGTTTCAGTTTTGGACATATATCCTCAATCTCATATGAGAATAATAACTTTGCTACATGCTTATGCATTAAAGAGGAGTCCATTATCCGTTGTCCATGTTGTCCCGTATGGATGTCTAAGTTGAGAATAATCAAAAGCGAGAAATCCGAAATGCGAGCATTCTCCTTGGACCTTGATGTCTGGCGGCATGGAGGTACCCCTTTGTGACACTTGGTTGAAACATGGCATGCGAAGAACCGGTAGTCCAAGTTAAGGACGAAGTGCGGGCACTATTAGTATACTATGCGTGAGGCTTGCAACTTGTAAGATATAATTTTCATAACTCATATGCTTTATTACTACCGTTGACAAAATTGTTTCATGTTTTCAAAATAAAAGCTCTAGCACAAATACAATAATCGATTTTCCTCTTTCAAGGACCATTCTTTTACTTTTATTGTTGAGTCACTTTACCTCCTCCCACCTAAGAAGCAAACACTTGTGTGAACTCTGGTGCATTGATTCCTACATACTTACATACGTATTGCACTTGTTATATTACTTTATGTTGAGAATATCCAAGAGATATACATGTTACAAGTTGAAAGCAACCAGCTGAAACTTAATCTTCTTATGTGTTGCTTCAACACCTTTACTTTGATTTATCGCTTATTAGTTAACTCTTATGCAAGACTTATTGATGCTTGTCTTGAAGTACTATTCATGAAAAGTCTTTGCTATATGATTCAGCTTGTTTACTCATGTCATTACCTTTGCTTTGATCGCTGCATTCATTACATATGTTTACAAATAGTATGATCAAGATTATGATGGCATGTCACTTCGGAAATTATCTTTGTTATCGTTTACCTGCTCGGGACGAGCAGAACTAAGCTTGGGGATGCCGATACGTCTCCAACGTATCGATAATTTCTTATGTTCCATGCTACTTTATTGATGTTGATACTTACATGTTTTATGCACATTACATGTCATATTTTTTTTGAACTAACCTATTAACAAAGATGCCGAAGAGCCGCTTGTCAAGCTCAGTTGCTTCTTGGTTCGTAAATCCCGCAAAGAAATATTCTTAATTGGACGAAACTTCTTCGCCCAGGGTCCTATTTTTGCACGTGCTTCCAGAAGACCGAAGACCTAACTGGCAGCCACGCAGGCAGCCAGGGGTGGCCGGCGCGGCCGCAGCCCTGCCGCGCCGACCTGCCCCCCCGGGCCCCCCGTGGCCCCTCGCGACCTTCCGCCTCTACTTAAAGCTCCCGTCGCGAAACCCCCAGTAGAGCCACGACACGGAAAACCTTACAGAGACGCGCCGCGAATCCCATCTCTGGGGATTCTCGGGAGACTACTCCGCACCCTGTCTGGGGAGAGGGATTCATCTCCGCGAGGACTCTTCATCGTCATGATCGCCTCCGGAGGATGAGTGAGTAGTTCACTCCTGGACCATGGGTCCATAGCGTAGCTAGATGGTCGTCTTTTCCTTGTTGTGCTTCATTGTTAGATCTTTGTGAGCTGCCTAACATGATCAAGATCATCTATATGTAATTCTATATGTTGTGTTTGTCAGATCCGATGGATAGAGAGTACTATGATTATGGTGATTATCAACCTATTGTTCATGTGTTGTTTATGATCTTGCATGCTCTCCGTTATTAGTAGAGGCTCTGCAAGTTTTTACTCCTAACTCCAAGAGGGAGTAATTATGCTCGATAGTGGGTTCATGCCTTCATTGATACCTGGAACAGTGACAGAAAGTAGCTTCTAAGGTTGTGATGTGTTGTTGCCACTAGGGATAAAACATTGATGCTATGTCTAAGGATGTAGTTATTGATTACATTACGCACAATACTTAATGGAATTGTCTCTGCTTGCTGCCTTGCAATCTAATACCGGAGGGGTCTCGACGATAACCCGAAGGTGACTTTTTAGCACAGATGCAAATGGATGGCTAGTCTATGTACTTTGTCGTAATGCCCAATTAAATCTCTATATTTACCATGTCATGTATATGCATTATTATGCCTTTCTCATTTGTCAATTGCCCGACCGTAATTTGTTCACCCAACATGCTTTTATCTTATGGGAGAGATACCTCTAGTACCTGTGGACCCTGGTCCTATTCTTTACATAGCATACAATCTACTTGTTTTACCGTTTCTTTGCAAACATCTCCACTCGATACGTTTAACTTTGTTACAGCAAGCCAGAGATTGACAACCCCACTGCTTCCTGGGGCAAAGTACTTTGGTTGTGTTGTGCAAGTTCCTAGTTGGCCCCGGAATCCCTGGTGTTGCGCTGCATCACATTTAGCGACCATCAACCTTCAACGTGCTGCGTCACCGACGGTGTCATGGTGGTGTTCGTCTTCGTGGTCGGTGACGTGCCCATGCTTGTGACCGGCGTGACCGGCGGTGTCCTGGTGGTGTTCGTCTTCGCGGTCGGCGACGTGCCTATACGTGTGACCGACGTCACCGATGGTGTCATGGTGGTCTTCGTCTTCGTGGTTGACGACGTGGTCATGCTTTTGACCGGCGTGACCGGCGGTGCCATCGCCGACGTGCCGAAGCTTGTGAACGGCGGTGCCATGGTGGTCTTGTGATAGGTGAGGTAAGGTCACCATGTTGCCATATAGGTGAGGCTAGGAAAAGCATGCGAAGGAACCAAACAATGGGGGCTCGCTTCCCACCCGGTCTAGTAATGAGCGGCCCGGGCAACCAAACAACATGAATTTTTGCTTTCTTCCCACTAGCGCAGTTGTAAGAAATATTGGCCCGGGCTACCAAATAGACCCTAGATGTCTGCGTTAAATAGTACCGAGCATCATGCAACACCAACCGGCCAAGTACCAAGGAGAACACCGGTCCAAGTGATCTCACGCAAAGAAAATCGATACGGATCATTAATTGCTATTCAGGTGAAGCCAAGAAAAAGATAGAGAGAGACAAGAAAAAGAAAAAATAAATAGAAAAAAGAAAAAAAAGTGATCATGAAATTAGCTAATTGCTAGCTCCTACGCCGCCATCGACTACAAACACTGCCACAACAACACCATCTGTCACACCCTAACTTTTTAACCTTGATTATTTGTCCATATTGCAAAAATCAGGGGAACAAAAACTTTTTCTATAGACTAATTGGATGAATTGCCTTGATCTGTTTGTTATTATGAATTGCCTTGATCTGGTTGGTAGATGAATTGTCTTGTTTGCTTGTTAAGTTTTGTCTTGAGCTACCTTAAAGAACAACATGTCTTGTGGCAAAACAAACAACTCACCTAATAAAACACATGTGAGGCTTAGAATTTTTTTTTTCCTTCTTACTACATCAAACCTCTCTCCTGATGGCAACATAAGTGTGCCTACTTAAAAAGTTCTAGGCTTTGGCAGTTGATATCTAAGCAACCTCAACTGTTATTGGTAATCTCAATGCATGGATCCCATCTATGCAACACCCTCTTCAACCTCCATGTCCTGCAGTCTCAGTCAATCCTGGCAAGTCATATATTCAACTTGATCTTATACCTTACTCAATGTTCCAACACTAGATCACTTCTTCCTCTTTTACCTCTTGATTTTATCCAGGTGTAATCTTCACAAAACCAAGAGTGGGGATGATGGGTACATTTTGTAGCCACCATCCATCCTTGAGAACACTCCTCTCTAAAACCTTATTGTTTTCTTCCCTGGTTTTAACCACAAACTATTTCTAGTTTTATTAAAACTCTTCAAATGGTTTCTTCAAATAACAAGAGAGAATTGTGGATGGTATTTTATCATCTCATTTCCTTCTACCCAAAAATACCTATTTATAAAAGTATTTGATTTTATTCTTTCTTTAAATGCATGGTTTTGGTACTTGTGCCATCCTTGCACCTTCTAAAACCAAATAGCTTAGAGAAAACTCTACCATGCTTTGTTTTGCAAATAGACCTATTTCATTTTAAACCTCATTTTGTCTCTATCAAAATGATTTCAAAGGCAAGTCCAATATAAACTCTATCCAAATATTTTGATCAACTCTCACAGTATTGAAGACTCCTCCTTTCAAGTTGGAAATTTTGAAGAACAACTTATAACTCATCATACCCATCTCACTCCTCTACTCATTTCCATCATCACCTTGGCCTCATGAAGTGATGATTCATGCCACCATATTCATCCTTGTGAGTATGGTTATTTCACTCACCATTTCTCTTAGCCTTCCTCTACAATTGTCTAAACCACCATCACCACCATCATCTCTTGGCCAAATTGCTAATTTGATCAAGTTGCTTTATTCTTCAACTTTGGCACCAATACTTATTATCATCTCTCTCTTTTCATTTTGACTTCACCAAAACAACACCACCCTATTTACCTTGGCATGCTCATGCATTGTTGCATGTGGTCAATCCCAATCCTTCCAAATGTGAATTCAAATGAAAACTTCTAATCATCAACTATCCCTTTGATCTACTTCCATCTTGTGCTTGTCACAACCAAAGTGGTAGAATTTATCCTCATAATACTTGACACCTCACACTTCTTTTTATCAATATGTATCCACCCCTTTTCTTCTCATCATTGAAGTCACTCATTGACATTACCTCCTCAATATCAAGCCTTGGTATATTCACATGGATGTGTGCATCTCTCTCTCAATGTTCACTTGAGTTGGCAAGAATGAGCCGGCCAATTTGTGTTTGCATTCAAATTTCGGCCAGCCATGCCTCTTCATCTTTCCTTCCTCTACAAGCCTTGCCTCCCAACTACTCCAATCAATAAATGGGCAGCCACCCATCCTAGCCAATAAAAGGAGGCAGCCAACTCCATCTCCCTCTATAAAAGAGACTTGGCCGGCCACTCCACCTCCCTTTGCTCATTTCTTTTCACTCTCCACTCATTCCTCCACTCCCTCACACTCTCTTCCACTTCTTCCCCACGAAATTCTGCTGTCCCTTGCTCCCATGGCCGGCCATGGCCATGGAAAGCCCCCAAGATGAAGCTCTCCCCCTCCCTCAAGCTCATCCTCACCATGAGAGCATCCCTCTCACTCTCTTCTCCCCTAATCCTTGATGAATCCAGCTCTCTTTCTCCTTTCTCCTCTCACAAGATTGGATCTTGATGCAGGTGCATGTTGGTCCAAGCATGGAGAAGTTGAGCAATCCTCAGATCTGAAGCTCTTGATCCAAAGTTCGTCCAAATCCCTGCAGTAATTTCTGCTATCTTGCTGTTTCAGATTCTGTATGATTTTGTAAAATCCGCCAAAACTCGTGTGCAGGGCCAAATCGAGTGATTCAAAGTTCCGCGGATAGGTATTGAAAAGATCTACAACTTGGCGTTGGTTTCATCCTCAAATTCGTTACAGATTTTCCACGGTAAATAAAGTTCTGTAAACATGCAGATTCACTGTTTGTTAAATAAGTTCCGTTTTACAAAACCTTTTTGAGCAAACTCAACTTTGGGTGAAAGCCCTCTTCTATACCTTCATTTTGGCGGTGGTTTCACTTCGATTGACCTCCTGAAACTGAAATGGTTCACAGATCAAGATCTGGTCAGATCTGGCTTTGTCGAATTAAATCAGGAGCTTGGGGACGAATTTTTGAATGAAACCAATTGGGTAAGAACCAGCCTTTCAATACCTTTCAGATGCAACTGACCTCATATTTTTATGATTTATGTACGAGTTGTGGTGAATTAAACTTGTTCTGGGTGTTCTGCAGACATGGCTGTTAGCTTTTAAATCCTCAAAAATCCATTTTTGAACCTAATTGAGTGATTCCAATTCTGTAGGACTACTGATTGTTTTTTCTTTATCTTCTCAAACAAGTTTCAAACATTTATCTGTTGTGTAACTCCAGAGGTAAAGCAAATGGTATAGACATGCAGTAATCTTGTCAATCCATTTGTGAGAGTTTCAGAAATAATTTGAACCCAAATCCAATTGTGTATGCATCTCTGTTTTAATATCTTTCAAATGCCAGTGGTCTCATATTTTTAGGATTTTTCTACGATTTATGGCTTACAGATCTTGTTTTCTGTACAGTCAGATTCAAAGAAATTCCTAAAATTGTAGGTTTAATATTTTGGGATGATTCCAATTGGGTTAGTCTTGTATTAGTACTGGCCATCTAGGAAAAATAGTATTAGTCTCTGTTCATGCATATTTTTTACTGTTAGTAATGTATATGTGTGACATGCATTGTTGAAGCAAAACTTTTCGGTTTATTTAGAACCCTTGACCAACTCTTTTTATTAGAAATGGGCAACCTTTGTTTTATGATTGCAAAACAAAACCTCTGCAATTTAACATTAGCTCTTTGTTTTGCTTAAGTTTTCAAATGGTGGGGCATATCATTTGCTTCCTATTCTTGTGTAGTGTTTTGTAAGCTTTATAAGATAGGGAGAATGATTGCCCGCTCTTCCAAAAATGTTTCAAATTATAATGTAAATGTTTTTGATGCCAAACTAATGCACTTGTCATCTTTATGATGTTATCTACCAGGGGATACTTAGTTGTGCCATGGTGATACCGGTAGAGGCAATTGCTAAGTTGTGATACTCTCATACCTTTACTAGGTAAATAAAATGGGTTTTCTTTTAGTTGCTTTGTAGTATCTATAAGTTCTTTGTATGTTAGCCCGTAGTAAGGTGGTTAGCTATTGCTTGTTGATTGTTGAATGTTGCATGCTTGTTATGATTGGTGCAATGTGATTGATTGTGTTCCTTTTATATTTTCCTACGATAGATGTGAACGATTCCGGAGAAGAAGAAGAAGTGGATCGGACAAGGATTTTATTTATATTGTTGGTATTCTTATATTGATGAAGTTGAAGAAGTCCAGGGACAAATAAGCCAAGGCAAGCCATCTTTTGATCTCTGATTTGGTGTCTAGTTGGACGTCATTTGTTGATATCCAAAGCACCTTGATTCTATGTGTGTTGATCTCTCTTTTATTGTCATCTATGTATGGTTGCTAGTGGGGTACTCCCTAGTGGTGATACTCCACTACTATCTTTGTTTTTTTTGGGATGCATGGAATTATGGCCATGCCATTCCACTTGGTTAGCTTGTATGCTCACTTGAGCATGCATCTTCTCGGGATAATAACTTACACCACACCCACCCTTTTTTTTAAGTATAGAGGTATCAATGTCATGATCTTGGTATATTCTCAACTTGAGAGGAATATGCCTTTGTACCCTATGGGAAAGTATGTTGGATAGTGATACTCCACTATCTAAGTTGTATAATTAGCATCACAAATCTGAAAGTATATTCCTTCTTGTGTTGTCATAATACATGCTTACCTTAAGCAAGTATGATCCACTCCATTACCCCTTTTTACACCATCTATGGCATGATGACTCTCATCTCGGCCGTAGTGAAATAGTTGTTCAACTCATGAAACTTTAGGTTGGGAACCCCTTGGAAAAATACCTTGTTGAAAAGAATCTTTGGAAAACCTTGGGTGAGTTGGACTTACCTAAGTGTGTGTTTATGAAAGAAAAGGATCTTGGCAAAGATGGTTGAAAAAGAGAATCTTGTTTTATGAAAACATTGGCGTCTAAGTATTCACCCGTGACAATTAACCCGCGCAACCACAGCTACTCCAACGTGGGCACGGAGCTTAGCTTGACGTTTGTTGTTCTTCTTAGCATGAGGCACCGCACAACTATACAAGGGTACGGTTACCCTCGAGTCCGGGTTGTCATGGTTGGGACAATAGTATAACGGGAGGCCTTCGGGGCTGACCTGTCCGGAAGACACTATGGGTCTCCTGGCTTGGCGGTGGAGCCACGCTCTAGAGTCACATTTGCCGGGTGACACGTCTCCAACGTATCGATAATTTCTTATGTTCCATGCTACTTTATTGATGATATCTACATGTTTTATGCACATTATATGTCATATTTATGCATTTTCAGAACTAACCTATTAACAAGATGTGTCGAAGAGCCATTGGTCAAGTGCTGTTTTTGGTTTCATAAATCCTAGTAAAGAAATATTCCCTGAATTGGACGAAACTTTCGCCCAGGGTCCTATTTTTTACACGAACGAAGTTTCCAGAAGACCGAAGAGATCGGGCGGGGCCAACAGGCGGTTGAGGGCCGGCGCGGCCCAAGCTCCTGGCCGCGCCATCGCCCCCCGGGCCCCTGTGTGGCCCCCCCGCTACACCCTCTCCATTACCAAAGCTTCCGTCGCGAAACTCCCAGTAAAAGACTGAGAGCCACGATACGGAAAACCTTGCTAGTCGCCGCCGCCGCGAATCCCATCTCGGGGGATTCTCGAGACGTCCGCACCGAGAGGGGATTCATCTCCTTGAGACTCAACACCCCGCCATGGTTCGCCTCCCGAGTGATGAGGAGTAGTCCACCCCCGGACCATGGGTCCATAGCAGCAGCTAGGTCGTTTTCTCCTTGTTGTGCTTCATTGTTGGATCTTGTGAGGCTGCCTAACATGATCAAGATCATCTATATGTAATTCTATATGTTGTGTTTGTCGGGATCCGATGAATAGAGAGTACTATGTTATGGTGATTATCAATCTATTGTTTATGTGTTGTTTATGATCTTGCATGCTCTCCGTTATTAGTAGAGGCTCTGGCCAAGTTTTACTCTTAACTCCAAGAGGGAGTATTTATGCTCGATAGTGGGTTCATGCCTTAATTGACACCTGACAAAAAGTTCTAAGATTGTGGATGTGCTACTAGAGATAAAACATTGATGCTATGTCTACGGATGTAGTTAGTGATTACATTACGCACCATACTTAATGCAATTGTCTCCGTTGCTTTGCAACTTAATAATGAATGGGGTTCGATGCTAACCCCAAGGTGGACTTTTTAGGCATATGTGCACTTGGATGGCGGTCTATGTACTTTGGCGTAATGCCCAATAAATCTCACTATTTTTATCATATCATGTATATGCATTGTTATGCCTTTCTATTTCTCAATTGCCCGACTGTAATTTGTTCACCCAACATGCTTTTATCTTATGGGAGAGATACCTCTAGTGATGGACCCCGGCCCTATTCTTTACATAGCATACAATCTACTGCAATTGTGTTTTACTGTTTTCAAAACATCTTCCACTCGATACGTTTAATCCTTTGTTACAGTAAGCCAGTGAGATTGACAACCAATGTTTCATGGGGCAAAGTACTTGGTTGTGTTGTGCAGGTTCCGCGCTGTAATCCCTGGTGTTGCGCCGCATCATATTCGCGACCATCAACCTTCAACGTGCTTCTTGGCTCCTACTGGTTCCATTAAACCCTGGTTTCATACTGAGGGAAAACTTCGTTACTCTACATCATACCTTCCTCTCTTGGGGTTCCCAACGGACGTGCACATCTACGCGCATCAAGCACTTTTTTCTGGCGCCGTTGTCGGGGAGATTAAGACACGCTGCAAGGGGAGTCTCCACTTCTCAATCTCTTTACTTTGTTTTTGTCTTGCTTCTATTTTATTTATTACTTATTTACAATAACTCAAAATACAAAAAATTGATGTTAGTTTACTTTATTTATCGTCTTGCTCTCTATATCGAAACACAAAAAAATTAGTTACTTGCATTTACTTCTTTATCTAGTTTGTTTTATTTACTGCTACTAAAATGAGTAATCCTAAAGAATACTAAGTTGTGTGACTCCACAAATGCAAATAATAATGATTTCCTATGCACACCTATTGCTCCATCTGCTACTACAGCAGAATTCTTTGAAATTAAACCTGCTTTACTGAACCTGGTTATGAGATCAATTTTCTGGTGCTAGTTCTGATGATGCTGCTGCCCATCTCAATAATTTTGTTGAACCTTGTGAAATGCAAAAGTATAAAGATGTAGATGGTGATATTATTAAATTGAAAGTATTTCCTTTTTCAGAGGAAGAGCTAAAGATTGGTTGCTATCTTTGCCTAAGAATATTATTGATTCATAACTAAATGCAAAGATGCTTTTATTGGTAGATATTATCCTCCCGTTAAAATTATATCTTTGAGAAGTAGCACAATAAATTTGCCACCAGATACTGAACAAGTTGCTCAAGCATGGGAGAGAATGAAAACTTTGGTAAAGAATTGCCCAACCCATGGACTGACTACTTGGATGATCATCCAAACCTTCAATGCAGGACTAAATTTCGGAATTTATTGGATTCAGCTGCCGGAGGTACCCTTTATGTCCATCACATTGGGGCGGCTACAAAAAACTTCTTGATGATATGATGATAAATTACTCTGAATGGCATACTCAAAGAACTCCTCAAGGTAAGAAGGTAAATTCTGTTGAAGAAACCTCTTCCTTGAGTGATAAGATTGATGTGATTATGTCTATGCTTGTGAATGGTATAATGTAGATCCAAATAATGTTCCTTTAGCTTCATTGGTTGCTCAAGAAGAAAATGTTGATGTGAATTTCATTAAAAATAATAATTTCAACAACAATGCTTATAGGAACAACTCTGGTAATAACTATAGGCCATATCCTTCTGCTAATGGTAATGGTTACGGTAATTCTTATGGGAATTCTTACAATAATAATAGGAGTGTACCCTCTGGTCTTGAAGCCATGCTTAAAGAATTTATTAGTACACAAACTGCTTTTAACAAATCTGTTGAGGAAAAGCTTGATAAAATTGATACTATTGCTCTAGAGTTGATAGACTTGCCTCTGATGTAAATCTTTTAAAATTGAAAGTTATGCCTAATAATGATATTGATAATAAGATTAATACTACAGCAAATGCCATCCAAGTTAGAATTAATGAGAATATAAGATTAATGGCTGAACTGCGTGCTAGGTGGGATAGAGAAGAAAATGAAAAACTAGCTAAAGAGAATAATGTAGCTAAAGTTTGGACTATTACCACCACTAGTAATGCTAATTCTCCACATGTTGCTGCACCTCCTACTATCAATGGTAAAATAATTGGTGTTGGCAATGTTTCTACTCCTAGTGCAAAGCTAACAAAACTGCCTGAAATTGCTAAAACTGCTGAAACTGCTTGTGATAAAACTGCTGAAATTTTTTCCAACCTTGGGAACAATGATCCCATTGCTGTAGCTCATAATGATTTAGATTTTGATGATTGCCACATCTCTGAAGTTATAAAGTTCTTACAAAAACTTGCTAAAAGTCCCAATGCTAGTGCTATAAATTTAGCCTTTACAAAACATATTACAAATGCTCTCATAAAAGCTAGAGAAGAGAAACTAAAACTTGAAACTTCTATTCCTAGAAAGTTAAAAGATGGTTGGGAGCCCATCATTAAAATGAAATTCAATGACTTTGAATGTAATGCTTTATGTGATCTTAGTGCAAGTATTTCTGTTATGCCAAAGATTTATGATATGTTTAATTTGCCACCATTGAAGAATTGTTATTTGGATGTTAATCTTGCCGATAATGTCAAAAAGAAACCCTTGGGGAGGATTGATAATGTGCATATTACAGTTAACAATAACCTTGTCCCCTTGATTTTGTTGTCTTGGATATCGAATACAATGCATCTTGTCCAATTATGTTGGGAAGACCTTTTCTCGAACTGTTGGTGTTGTTATTGATATGAGGGAAGGTAATATTAAATATCAATTTCCTCTCAAGAAAGGTATGGAACACTTCCCTAGAAAGAGAATGAAGTTGCCTTTTGATTCTATTATTAGAACAAGCTATGATGTTGATGCTTCTCTCGATGTTACTTGATTTGCACTTTCTGCGCCTAGCTGAAAGGCGTTAAAGAAAAGCGCTTATGGGAGACAACCCATGTTTTTACCTACAGCAATTTTTGTTTTATTGAGTCTTGGAAGTTGTTTATTACTGTAGCAACCTCCTTATCATGTTTTTGTGCCAAGTAAAGTTTCTATGTCAAAGTTGATGTTATATTTGGGATCGCTGCGCAGAAACAGCATTGCTGTCTGTCACGAATCTGGGCACAGTTCTCTGTAGAAAATTCGAAAAAATCTGCCAATTTACGAGCGTGATCCTCAGATATGTACGCAACTTTCATTAGTTTTGAGTTTTTCCATTTGAGCAAGTCTAGTGCCAACTTTAAATTCGTCTTTACGGACTGTCTGTTTTTGACAGATTCTGCCTTTTATTTCGCATTGCCTCTTTTGCTATGTTGGATTTATTTCTTTGATCCACTAATGTCAGTAGCATTATGCAATGTCCAGAAGTGAAAATAATGATTGTGTCACCTCTGAATGAGTGAATTATTAATGATGCACTAACCCTCTAATGAGTTTGCTTGAAGTTTGGTGTGAAGGAAGTTTCCAAGGGTCAAGAGAGGAGAATGATATACTATGATCAAGAGGAGTGAAAGCTCTAAGCTTGGGGATGCCCCGTGGTTCACCCCTGCATATTTAAGAAGACTGCGTCTAAGCTTGGGGATGCCCAAGGCATCCCCTTCTTCATCGACAAAATCATCAGGTTCGTCCCCTGAAACTATATTTTTATTCAATCACATCTTGTGTTCTTTACTTGGAGCGTCGGTTTGGTTTTTGTTTTTGTTTGAATAAGATGGATCCTAGCATTCACTTTGTGGGAGAGAGACACGCTCCGCTGTTGCATATGGACACATGTGTCCTTAGGCTTTACTCATAATGTTCAAGGCGAAGTTTCTTCTTCGTTAAATTGTTATATGGTTGGAATTGGAAAATGCTACATGTAGTAATTCTAAAATGTCTTGGATAATGTGATACTTGGCAATTGTTGTGCTCATGTTTAAGCTCTTGCATCATATGCTTTGCACCATTAATGAAGAAATACATAGAGCTTGCTAAAATTTGATTTGCATATTTGGTCTCTCTAAAGTCTAGATAATATCTAGTATTGAGTTTTGAACAACAAGGAAGACGGTGTAGAGTCTTATAATGTTTACAATATGTCTTTTATGTGAGTTTTGCTGCACTTGTTCATCCTTGAGTTTGCTTCAAATAACCTTGCTAGCCTAAACCTTGTATCGAGAGAGGAATACTTCTCATGCATCCAAAATCCTTGAGCCAACTACTATGCCATTTGTGTCCACCATACCTACCTACTACATGGTATTTCTCCGCCATTCCAAAGTAAATTGCTAGTGCTACCTTTAAAATTCCATCATTCGCCTTTGCAATATATAGCTCATGGGACAAAATAGCCTTAAAAACTATCGTAGTATTGAATATGTACTTATGCACTTTATATTTTATTAAGTTGCTTGTTGTGCGATAACCATGCTTCTGGGGAACGTCAACTATTGTTGAATATCATGTGAGTTGCTATGCATGTCCGTCTTGTCTGAAGGTCTATCATTTTAGTGGTTGGAGCATGCAAAATTGTTAGAGAAGAACATTGGGCCGCTAACTAAAGCCATGAATCATGGTGGAAGTTTCAGTTTTGGACATATATCCTCAATCTCATATGAGAATAATAACTTTGCTACATGCTTATGCATTTAAGAGGAGTCCATTATCTGTTTCTATGTGTATGGATGTCTAAGTTGAGAATAATCAAAAGCGAGAAATCAAATGCGAGCATTCTCCTTAGACCTTTGTACAGGCGGCATGGAGGTACCCCTTTGAGACACTTGTTGAAACATGGCATGCGAAGATTCGGTACCAAGCTAAGTAGGACGAGGAAGGCACTATTAGTATACTATGCATGAGGCTTGCAACTTGTAAGATATAATTTTCATAACTCATATGCTTTATTACTACCGTTGACAAAATTGTTTCATGTTTTCAAAATAAAAGCTCTAGCACAAATACAGCAATCGATGCTTTCCTCTTTGAAGGACCATTCTTTTACTTTTATTGTTGAGTCGGTTTACCTATCTCCTTCCACCTTAAGAAGCAAACACTTGTGAACTGTGCATTGATTCCTACATACTTTCATATTGCACTTGTTATATTACTTTATGTTGACAATATCCATGAGATATACATGTTATAAGTTGAAAGCAACATCTGAAACTTAATCTTCCTATGTGTTGCTTCAACACCTTTTACTTTGATTTATTGCTTTATGAGTTAACTTATGCAAGACTTATTGATGCTTGTCTTGAAGTACTATTCATGAAAAGTCTTTGCTTTATGATTCATTGTTTACTCATGTCATTACCTTTGTTTTGATCGCTGCATTCATTACATATGTTTACAAATAGTATGATCAAGATTATGATGGCATGTCACTTCAGAAATTATCTTTGTTATCGTTTTTACCTGCTCGGGACGAGCAGAACTAAGCTTGGGGATGCTGATACGTCTCCAACGATCGATAATTTCTTATGTTCCATGCTACTTTATTGATGATATACATGTTTTATGCACATTATATGTCATATTTATGCATTTTCGGAACTAACCTATTAACAAGATGCAAAGAGCCGTTTTCTGTTGTTTTTTGGTTTCAGAAATCCTAGTAAAGAAATATTCTCGGAATTGACGAAACTTTCGCCCGGGGTCCTATTTTGCACGAAGCTTCCAGAAGACCGAAGAGATAACGAAGTGGGGCCACGAGGCGGCCGGAGGGTGGCCGGCGCGTGGCCCCAGCCGCGCCGACCCCTGGGCCCCTCGTGTGGCCCCCGCGTTGACCCTCCGCCTACTTAAAGCTTCCGTCGCGAAACCCCCAGTCACGAGAGCCACGATACGCGGAAACCTTACAGAGACGCGCCGCTGTAATCCCATCTCGGGGGAGAGACCGCCTCCAGACTACGGAGAGGGGATTCATCTCTGAGGACTCAACACCGACATGGTCGCCTCCGGAGTGATGAGTGAGTAGTCCACCTGGACCATGGGTCCATAGCAGTAGCTAGATGGTCGTCTTCTCCTTGTTGTGCTTCATTGTTGGATCTTGTGAGCTGCCTAACATGATCAAGATCATCTATATGTAATTCTATATGTTGTGTTTGTCGGGATCCATGGATAGAGAGTACTATGATTATGGTGATTATCAATCTATTGTTCATGTGTTGTTTATGATCTTGCATGCTCTCCGTTACTAGTAGAGGCTCGGCCAAGTTTTTACTCTTAACTCCAAGAGGGAGTATTTATGCTCGATAGTGGGTTCATGCCTCATTGAATCTGGGACAGTGACAGAAAGTTCTAAGGTTGTGGATGTGCTGTTGCCACTAGGGATAAAACATTGATGCTATGTCTAAGGATGTAGTTGTTGATTACATTACGCACCATACTTAATGCAATTGTCTGTTGCTTTGCAACTTAATATTGGAGGGGGTTCGGATGATAACCTGAAGGTGGACTTTTTAGGCATAGATGCACATGTTGGATGGCGGTCTATGTACTTTGTCGTAATGCCCAATTAAATCTCACTATATTTATCATATCATGTATATGCATTGTTATGCCTTTCTCTATTTGTCAATTGCCCGACTGTAATTTGTTCACCCAACATGCTTTTATCTTATGGGAGAGACACCTCTAGTGAATGTGGACCCCGGTCCTATTCTTTACATAGCATAGAATCTACAATTGTGTTTTTTTCTTTGCAAACATCTTCCACTCGATACGTTTAATCCTTTGTTCTGCAAGCGGTGAGATTGACAACCTCACTGTTTCGTAGCAAAGTACTTGGGTTGTGTTGTGCAGGTTCCGCGGTTGGGAATCCCTGGTGTTGCGCCGCATCATATTTCGCGACCATCAACCTTCAACGTGCTTCTTGGCTCCTACAACCGATTAAACCTTGGTTTCATACGAGGGAAAACTTGCCACGTGCGCATCATACCTTCCTCTTGGGGTTCCCAACGGACGTGTACATCTACGCGCATCACCGGGGAGGTACATACTCCATAGGGTAGGACCTCTTGCTAAGTCGAATGGGCGAAAGGCTATGTTCGGGTATCCGTCGTGGCATATGTTGTTATGCGGGGATGATGCCCACACGATAGGTATCCGGATAGAGGTGGGGAAAGTGTGCAAACTCTGCAGAGTAAAATCTATTCGAATAGCCGCGTCCGCGGTCATGGACGGTTGGAATGGCTGTTGCTTAGCCTGATGAGTTTTGGTTTACAAAATGGTTTGGCAAATGAAAGGAAAGAACTTGTTTTGAAGTACCGGAAGGGTACGGGAAAGGTTGTGTCGACCATATGGAGATGGTCGGGAAGGACAAATAAATTGGGTTACCCCATCCTAGTGTTTTATGTTGTGGAAATCTTTTGAAGTATCTTCTTCAACAAAGATATATAGATGTCATAGGATATGTTTTGAAGTATCTTCTTCAACAAAGATATATAGAGATGTCATAGGGTATCTTTGAAGTATCTTCTTTAACAAAGATATAGAGATGTCATAGAAATGTCTTATCACCCTCTTAGTGTCCCCTTCAACTGTGATGTGGGATGCTATATCCACAAGAGAAACTTATTCTCTTTCACATGCTATATCCACAAGAGAAACTGATTCTCTTTCACATGCTATATCCACCAGAGAAACTATTCTTCCTCTCTTGTCTTCTTTAGTTAGAATTGTTATCACCTTCTTGATGGTTTGCGAGTACAATTCAAATGTACTCACGGCTTTGTCCCTGGCTATTTACTTGGTCAGACCTGGAGGACTTCGACAGATGAAGAAGGAGTTGACGACGTCTATGCGAGCTAGGAACGTCTTCCCAGTCAGTTGCATGTAGGGTTATGGCAGATGACTTGGGCTCTACGCTGATTGAAGTGATTTCCGCGACTCTGATGATTAGATTAGGCCCTTCGAGGCTGTTATGTAAAGATGGGTCATGTGACCTTATTGTAATTTTCTTATTCCGTTTTGTAAAGGATGATGTAATTTGATATCAGTTCGGTTATGTGTTCACAGCACACTGATCATGGGAACGTGAACTGTATACATAACAGGGTATTTCGGACAGCTAGTCCGGGGTCCCCGCACCATCCTCGCACAATCGGTTGCGGCATCGACTCTATCCGCATCGCGTTTCTGTCCGCATCAACTTCCTTCGGCTAAAAAGATCCAACCAACTCCGCTCCGATGTGATGGACGACTCTCCTCTCGCTTTACTCGAGAGGAATATCACGTGCTATCTAGTCATTTTAATCTATTTGTTCTGTATTGAGAAAAAATGCACTTGTCTTGGGTTTTACTTACTTTTCTGCGCATAGGTTCATACATTTCGATCCTCATCATGGACTCACCCGATGTGGACTCGCCCGCCGCGGACCCGACACTCTCGCGAACTCGCCGTCAAGGACTCACCCGTCGTGGACTAGTCGTCACACACTCGTCGATCTACTCTGTTGCATCGACTATGTCCGCCGCATCGACTGCTTCCGGCTAAAACGCCATGAGACTCCGCCGCGTCAATCCACTCCGCTGCATCGACTACGTCCCCCGCGAAAACTGCATCCGCCACACGACCTGCTTTAGCGTCGACTCCGTCGCACCCAATAAACTAAGTGTTCCTCTATAAAGGATCAATCATTATTTATTTTCATCGCACCCGAAACTCGGAGGCTGCTCCATGCAAACTCGCCCTACATATTATCGACTCTGAGCATCTGACATATCACATGCGAAAGCCCACGTAGCTGATTACCCAACAAATTCTTGAAAACTCCAACCCAGTTGCAGCCCAATTGACAGGTTAGCAAGCTACAGATACCTCGGGTGTTAGACTAACAAAAAGGTTTAGCATATAGTGGACACGCGATGGGTCATATGACCGTCAACATCATTTTAAGTCGTAAAGACAAATTTCTTAAATAAAAAATATTCACAACTCTTCGTATTTTTGCAGTCTAAGGTTGGCAACTACCATGAAACTCTACTGTCCTCCTCACCGTCACACACTCTGTGAGTGGAATACTTCTTTGAGTGTTTGTGCACCCGAACATTCAAGCTTATCTGTTGTGTCGATTTCATCCACAGTCGACTCCTGGATACTTACAAGCCTCTATTCGCGCTCACATGCGTACGACCCGAGTCGAGTATTTTCTCGCATGCTTCAAAAACTTGAGACGAATATTTCCTCGAGTGCTACATTAACTTGAATCTACGTGCGGATGCAACTATCCGCCCATAGACTCGGGGGGAGGCTACTCCTATCGGGAGCGCTGGTCCGCACCTGATAGAAAATATTGAAGAACCCGATAATTTTGGCCATAGCAACAACCAACCAGGGCACCTGACAAAAATTCCTAGACCGCGTCTGCCACGATAACATGTTTGGATGTCGTGCCTTTCGGCATGAAGGTAAGACCCTAGGATTCGTCATGTTTCGGCTGGTACTCAAGCAAGAATGCACTCTGCTAGAATATTATCCATATCAAGGATATGATGAAAAATCATGTCAGACGCGTTGGGTACCCTTAACATTTAGCTGAAATTCAGATGTCGATAAGACCTCCACGGCCCGAGCTGAATTACGCCAGCATATGCCAGATTCAAGTCCGGGGACTTGAGTTTGAGTAGGTTCATGACGTTTTTGCTCAAGAGCAATTAAATGGTTGTTGATCTGTCGGATGCACCTGACTCGTTGTATCAATATCTCTATGACAAAAGAATATATGCGGATAGTTAAAATGTTGACTCGAATACAATTTCGGGTTCATGCTACAAAGGAAGAAGTCAAGATTTGAAATTCAACCCGAGTATACGACTCGAGACTACAATTTTTTCGAGTTCTTAAAAGCCCGAGACGAATACTTCCTCGGGTGCTTAAAAAAGATTGAGTCGAATAATTCCTCGAGTAGTACAACTTGAGTCTACGCACGGATGCAAACATCCACACATTAACTCGGGGGATACTCCCATCGGAAGAGCACTGGTTGCGCACCCGATAGACGTGAGACTAGATTAGACAGATACAACTCCGCCTACAATGGCTTCCTGTAACACAATTATCATATACTAGATTTCTAGCAAAACATAGCGATCCTCCACCGTGGGGACATGGACCTGGGTACACCGTGTGCCTACTCTCGCTCCAGAAATCTCCATCATCATCGCTGAAATCCTAAGCTCATACTTATGGGCATTGCCGAGGCCGACCATCGTCAAATAGTGAGGCTCAGTTTGCAAATGATGAACCGTAATGTTTTATGCTTCTTTTAAAATATGTCGATTAATGATAACCATACATTACCTTGTTACTAAACTTAAATTGGCAACATCTGGTCGAAATGCTAGATTCTCTTAAGTGTAACCTACCTCTGCCAAAAACAACCACACCTTGGCTGCTCAAGTGTAATATGTCTCGTGGACCTTACAGCCTAGCTCATGTATCGTTTCAAGATTCTTTAATAGCAACATTGTTCATCAATTCTACACAAATTAGCATCAACCATTTTACCATAAATTTCTCAGGGCACGTGATCCGTCCCCACTCACTACCAACACATACTAGTTTATTGCATTAATTGATCCGCCCCCCCCCAGCCACCCACACAAGCACACCACCAAAGTTGAAGGAGTAAGTTAACCCACCAAGGAGTATTGGAAGATCCTGGCCATCCACATGGGCCAAAGTTTGGACGGGGGCACTGAAGCAAAACCCTAATTTGATACAAAGAGGAGCACAATATGAGATCAAAAAGCTTAGCATTCACCTTCTTTATTGTGGAATCATGGGTGGCTAGACTCCATTGGCGACATGCACAACTGGTAACGACTAAGAGCAACTCTAGTAGGTATTGGAAAAGCCCCCTTCCCTGGCCCAGATAAGTGTGGCGGATATGCGGCATTAGGTCCTTTTGTCCCAATAAAGGGTACCCATATCAGCCCAGCCTGGATAATTATATTCAATGAGTCCGATATCTGCCCCTCCCACCGCTATATACCTGGGTTAGACAACAGTTTAGGGTTCCGTTCCCGGTCCTCCGCCGCAATCTCACATTCCTCCGTCGCAGTACCAAAATACTCCGGTGAGAAAACCACTGTAGATTAGATGGCGCATGGCCCCACATCCGTCGTGGGAGTTTCTCTGGCCCATGCCGTGGTGCATCGGTGGTTGTCGGTAAGGAGCGTCTCCTCGACGAGGCCGCCATGCCGGATCTAGCTAAGTAACTGATCTTGTCCTATGAAATACGTGTATTAAATATATGTATTGCTACCGGGTTCTATGAACTACTAGTTGAAAATATCATGGCACACAACCCTCTTTAATTTTTAGTTTCGATATATGTTCTGGTAGATCAAAAATGTTTAGACCCCACTTGCGTTTTCGGCTGTACCCGATATGAGTTATCCGGTTTTAGTTTTTCGAGTATCTACTAAATTAAGTTGATCTAACGAGGCCACACCAATCCTACACATCCCATAATCGGCAAACAGAAGCGTATATAAGTTGACGACATTTTAGAACTAGTGATTTGCTAGTTCTCATGTAGCTGAGAACTAAGTTCGTGCTCAGTCATGTCCTACATCAATTGATTTGCATCGTGATTTATGCATATTAGTTGCAAGTTAAGTTGAAACTGATTTTTTTTCAATTGCAAGTGAAGTTACAAGTGATATTTTTCAGTTACAACTAGAGATGTAACTAAGAAAAATAATCCAGACAATTATATTTGCTTTGTAATTCGTGCTACTAATTAAGTTGCAACATGAGTTGCAACAACGATTTAATAACATGTATATGACTGAGAACGAAATTAATTCACACTCAACCGAGAAATAGTCACACCTTTCTTCCGTACGGAGAGCAGATCACATGAGAGCTACGTTTGTTCCGTGGACAAAACCATTAGATGTCGTTGCATGCTGGTCTACTTTAAATTCTCAAAACTTGCTGAAACATAATAAAACTTAGCAGCGCCGATCTCAAAGCAGGAAGCAGGAAGAATCCAACGGTATAAACATGCACGGGATGTTTCGGGACGTATGCATTTCTGTAGATTATACATTGCACGTGCGTTGAGTTTCTCGTGTTTGACTCTAATAATAGGTACACGGGGAGGCATGCAGACGAATCGCGCATTGGTACCACGGTGCGATCGGAGCGTCACGTGGGGCTGGCCAGGTATCCGTACTGACCGTCGCCGGAGCCGCTGGCCGTGGCCGTGGCCGGCTCGAACCCGAGCACCCTCGCGCGCTCCAAGTAGGCGCGTTTCACGTTGGACCGTTGGAACGCCAGCAGCCCTGCCACGCTGCGGCTCGCGTCGGCGCGGAACGGCCGGCCGGACCCCGCGAACCCGTCCAGCAGGTGCAGGTACGCCTCCAGGTCGTGGCAGCATGCCGGGCCGGCGTCCGGGCGCAGGCACGGCGAGTCGCGGCTGTCCAGCCTCAGCTCCGCGCCACCCGCGTGCACGTACCCCTCGGCGATCGTCGTCGGCGTCGCGAGCCCGGGAACACGAGTCACAACGTCGCCTGCGTTCACCACGCGTAGCACGTTCACCCCGCGCTCCTTCTGCAGCCTGTCCGCGAACGCGCGGTTGCCGGTCTTCGGGCCGCCGAAGGATACCACGGCGACGGGTGGCGGGCGATGGCCAATTGCGGCGGTGCATGTGCTCTCCGCGTCGGCGTCCAGGCACGCGCTGAGCTCGTCGGCGGCGAGGAGGGCCAGCGACGCGCCGAGGCTGTGGCCCACCACCGTGACGCTGAGCTCCTCGCCCTTGTACACCTCCACGAGGCGCCTCACCTCCTCCACAATGGCGTCCGACAGGCTGGGCACGTAGTCCCCGGTCGTCTTGTACAGGCTCAGGAACCCCTTCGCCACCTTCGGTGCGTGCTGCTGCGCTGGCATGCCGTCGTCGTCTGACATCGGGACCAGGCTGGTGCGGAGGTTCTCGGCCCACTCAGGGCACGTGGCGGTGCCGCGCAGCACAACGACGATGTCGCGGCGGCCCATGCGCCGGACCTCGCGCTCGTTGTCGCAGACTGCGATGTAGCCGACGAAGCTGGAGCGCTGCGTCAGCCACTTGTGTGCCGACTGCCGCTGCGCCCACGGTGGGATGGACAGGGATGACGTGGCGAACAGGCTGCGCGTCGCCCGGTACGACCGATCCGGGAGCACGAGCGTGCGGTGCTGGCCCTGGCCGTGTCCGTGCGACGGCAACGACGGCATGGAGTGGAATGCGGCGTATGCGGCCTGCACGAAGTCGCCGTACCGGAGGACCTCGCGGCGGAGGTTCTGGTCGAGCGGGTCGACGAGGCCCGCCCACGCGCCCTCGCCGTGGTATCGTCGCCATTCGGCGGCGATGGAGCCCCTCGGCGACGGCCGCGGCGAGAGCGTCAGGAGCCGCTGCATGTGCGCCAGGCTTCGCGGGGACATCTCGTCCGCAGCGGGCTTGCGCGTGAACGGCAGGAACGTGGACAGGTTCAGCGCGTTGAGGAGCCCGCCCCGGCCGCGACGATCATCGTCGGGGGTAGCCTCCACTTCCTCCCGCGGCTCGTCAGCCGGTGTCTTCTTGGGCCGGAGCGGGAGCGGGAGTGGCGGCGGCCGAACAAGCAGGCGGTCGAGGTTGGCGAGGTGCGTCCGCGTGTTGACGGAGCTGGGCCTGGCCGTCGTAGCGGTTGCCTTCGCGTTTGGGTTGAGCGGGGACGGACGGCTGTGGCGGAGCGGCGCCGCGACAGCCGCGGTGGTGGACATGGCTGGAGAAACCAACTCCTCTTGTACGTGGAGTAGTTGTGGATGGAGCGCGTGTGCAGTGCAGAGCATGGCAAGTGTGGTGGTTTATAGCTGAGCTAAGCGGAGGGCGCCCGCGCACTAACATGTGCAGCACGTGTTGCCGCGGCCCATGAGTGTAGTTGTCACGCATTGAAATTCTGTTTCTTCGGGTCTGATTTAGTTCAGAAAATATATTAACCAGATTAAATTTACCCGACGCCCGTTGCTAATATAAGGTCCCAAAACATATTTACCGCGTGACCTTTCCAAAAGTCCATTGAGAAAAAGCTTGAAGCCGAAATAATGGGGATTGACCTCTTGTCGGCTTTGCCTTCCTGAGCTGATCTTTTTTGATTGCTTGGTCATAATTGAAGTCGAATAGAGAGGTTGTACACTGGTGAGGTGCCAATAAATCCTTAATTGCTATTATTATCATCATCCCCATGTATAGGTAACTAGAAGGATACCCCGCGCGTTGCAGCGAGAATCTTCTAAGAAATTATATTTTCCAAATGAAATGGTATAATACATATGTAATATGAATTGTTTGTAGAAGTATGCAATATTCAATTGGCCAAAATAGTTGAGATGCTAAATTTAATTCACATTTTTTATATTTGATGGCTATAAATTAGATATGTGGACATTTTAATCAAAAAATGGTGACATAGATAGCTTGCATGAAAGGATACATCAATAATGAATGTTAGTGGGGATGACATGGATATTTGATTGGCTAATGGAATAGATGATGTGAATGACTTGCATGTAGAGATAGACTAACATTAATTGCAGTTGGTGAGGTTTTGCTTTACATAAGAAGTATAGATATGTGTAACTCTAGATCGTTAATTTTAAAAATATAATGTAAATTATACAACATAAAAATTATACCATTAGCATGTATAACATCAGCTTTTTTTTGCGGGGGATATAACATCAGCTTTTAATGATATATGTTTTATAATATACGTATACTTCATCCGATTCATATTACATGTTGTTGATTCACTCGTTTCGCCGATAAGTAATATAAGTTGGAGAGAGTATTGTACTCTTACCGTGTTTTTTTTTTTTGAAAGTGGGGGCAAAAGATTTTCCACCATTCATTAATTAAGGAGAAAGTGTCTTGACAAGACAAAGTTTCGGACCAAAAAACACAAAAAGATTACTCTCCCGTTATTACAAAACTCAAGCACTTTGCTCCCGCGGCAACCCAAAGTTTAGCCTCGGCTTTAATGATGTCAAGGAGGATGGTAGGGGGGCGGACTTGTGGTTGAAAACTCTAGCATTTCGCTCCTTCCAAATGGTCCAAGTAACGAGCATGGTAAGGGAGGCCATAGCCTTCCGGTTTGCCATTGCATCCTTTAACATCTTCGCCCACCAATCCAAAAGGGTGAGATCGTCCGTCCATTCATGGGTGCAAATGGAGGGGATGCCAATCCAACACTTCACTAAACCCCAAAGGCGTTTGGAGTAGCAGCAATGTGAGCCGCCGTTTCTTGAGTTTGCTTACATAGTGGGCACAAACGGCAATTTGTCCTACCCCTCCTCTCGAGACGGTCCGCCGTACAAATCCTATTTTGGTGAGCCAACCAAGCAAAGAACTTAATTTTGGGAGGGGCCCAAGCCTTCCAAACAATCTTGTTCATGTTGGTAGTCATGGCGCCAAAGAATTGCGCATTGTAGGCCGCGGTAGAGGAGTATTCTCCGTTCGAAGTGGTGTTCCAAATTATGCTATCGTCAATATGCTCAACGAGTTGGATTCGTTGGAGAAGCGTCCAAAGGTGGATGTACTCATGTATGTGTTGGACGGTGAGGTTTGTGGCCATCCTAATTTTTGCCACCCAAGCGTTGGCAAGTAAAGCTTGATTGACCTTTCATTTCTTCCTTGTGGATGCCTCATAAATGAGCGGGGCAATGTCCTTGGGCTTCAATCCATTGAGCCAAGGGGAGTCCCAAAAGTTTGCGATCTTCCCATTCCCAATGGTAATGGTAGTGGAGGCGTAGAAGAGGTCCATGTCAACCTCATCACATGGGTTGCCCAAGCCAACCCAAAGCTTGGTTGGATGTCTCCACTCGAACCAAGGCCACCTCAACCGGAGAGCTCTCGCAAATTTCTCTATGTGAAGAATGCCTAAGCCACCAAGCTTCTTTGGCCTACAAACCGCCTCCCAATTTAGCTTGCATTTGCCTCCGGTGACCTCTTTGGTACCGGCCCAAAGGAAAGTGCGCTCGATTTTATTCATGGAGGCGAGGCATCCCGGCGGTATCCTTAATGGCGTAAGATGGAAGATAGCTTGCGAAGTGAGGACGGATTTTACAAGGGCACCTCTACCGGCCGCATTGATGTTTTTGCCATCCCAAGTGACAAGTTTGCCGGCCATCTTGTCTTCAAGCGGTTGGAAATCCACTCTTTTAAGTTGCCAAACCGAAAGTGGGAGCCCCAAGTATTTGATAGGGAAGGAATCACGAATGACCGGAAGCCCCCCAAGCACATCATCAAGGTCAATGCCGCGGCAATGGATAGGGATGACCAAACTTTTTTGAAAGTTAGTATGTAACCCGGTAGCTTCACCGAAGTAGTCAAGGATGGCGGAAAGGTTCTTGATATCCTCCTTCTTAGGGTGCATGAAGACGGCCGCATCGTCCGCATAAAGGGAAGTCCGAATAATGGTTCCTCTTCCTCTAATCTTGTGGAGAAGGTTGTGGTCAGTGGCCAACTCAAGAATCTTTTGTAGAGGGTCTATGGCAAGGACGAAGAGGAGCGGTGATAAGGGGCCCCCTTGCCTAAGCCCCTTTCCATGGAAGATGGGCATGCTGGGCACTCCATTGAGAAGGATCCTCGAGGACGCGGTGCAAAACAAGGCGGTGATCCAATTTCGGAACTTAGACGGGAAGCCATGTCTTTATAGGAGCTCAAGAATATAGTCCCATCTCACGGAGTCGAACGCCTTGCGGATGTCAAGCTTGAAAAGGAGCGAAGGGATTTTGCTCTTGTGTAGTCTCTTAGCAAGATTCTTCACATACATGAAGTTGTCGTGTATGCTCCTTTTCTTGATGAAGGCGCTTTGGGCGTTGGAGACAATATCATTCATGAGAGGGGCTAGGTGGGTAGCAATCATCTTTGCTATGATTTTGGAGATAGCGTGAACCAAGCTATACTGTAAGCCGTTTTACCAAACTAGTTTGCTAATGGTTTACATTATGAAACAAAGTAATATTATGTTGGTCAAACTGATAATCTATGGATACATGCATGACCTATACGCTATACACCGGGATGAAAAGAATACAAAATGAAATGCAAGAAACCATTGATCGTTCTCCTTAATTGGACATCTTTCTCGTTCTTCTTTGGGGATTACAAGAAAAAGAGAACCATACATCTACACATGAAGTGCCTGAAATCTGAATACTGAATCTTACCCTACCAAGAGACACTAGCTACTTCTCATCCTACAAGAAAACGAGAACCATACGTAACAGCCAGTACTAACAGCGTACAATTTCTATCAGATCAGTCGTTAGTTGGCGGTTGGCACACATGTAGGAGCTTCCGACCAGCCCAGCCGCAGTTTGGAGGAGCCTCGCCGAAAGCCTCAAACTGTTCACACCACGCGAGTAGTCAATTCAAACCACCGGCCACGGAGGCCAGCATGCTGCATGCTCAATTATATTCAAGGGCTTGGCTCTATTCAAACATATACTCCATTAAATAACATTTTTAGCAAGAAAATGTATGTGTTCGGAGTGAAATTCATAAATGAATATGCACTATGTCACGTTAGCACCAGGATAGCAGCTTAGGAGGCTTGGCCTTCGGTTAATCAAACTGGACTATAAAGCCCGATAGTAGGGCCTGGTGGCGCGCCCATGGACGATGTCCCAACGTTTATTTCTGAACATGGGCTATCTGTTGAAATATTGGGCCCACTTTTAGTGGCCCAAATTAGATTTCAGTTTTCCCTATAAATCTCAAAGCCCACACAGTGGCAGTCTTGTGAGTTTGAGCCCAAATTGGTGGCAGCTCACTAGTGAGTGGCAAGTGGTGGGAAGTTTAGTCCCACATGGAAAGTTGGGAGGAAGTTGACCACCTTATAAGGTGGGTTGTTTCACCACTAGTAAGTGAGTGAGAATAGGAGTGCTACACGCGCGCTCCTCCTCCTCCTCCTCGCTCGTCACGACACGACACGACACGACACGACACGACACGACACGACACGCGCCGCGCTCGTGGTGAGTGGATTGAGCCTCGAGCCGAGACTTTTAGTCGGTTCGGGTCGCTCCCGGATCGTGGGCTATCTGTAACCGGATCGTAGGGTTTCCCGAGCATATATAATCTCTTGCCCGGCTACCGCAGAAAAATACCGAATACACGAGTTAGGGTTTCCACCTCTCTCTGCTTGCGCCGCCATCGTACCCTACTCCATCCCGCGCGCCGACGTGCATCGGCGAACGGAAGAGCAGGTCTCTGGAACCGCTCGTCCTTGCGATCCCACCTCCACCAGATCGGTACGTGCGACATATCTCGATCTGTTTAGCAATGGATGCTTTATCGTTTGTGCTACTGCTACTCATGTTGATTAATGCATCTAGTATGTTCGAGTTTCACATGTTAGTAGTTGCTTTCATCATGTTTTATATTCTGGAATTAATCATGGAAATTATGCCTAATTATCCAACAATCCAAAAACCTAAGTGTAGGCAATTTCCTGAGTTAACTATGGCTGGTTTTGCTGATGCACTGAGGCCGGATAAGTTTACCGGTGTGCACTTTAAGAGGTGGCAGATTAAGGCCACGCTCTGGCTTACTCATCTGAAAGTGTTCCATGTGAGTAATGGTCTTCCTGAAGGAACTATATCTGACCAAGATCAGAACAAGTTCAAGGAAGACAATACTCTGTTTGTCGGATGCGTACTGAGCATTCTTGCTGATCGTCTATGTGATGTGTATATGCACATAGTAGACGGTAAAGAGCTCTGGGATGCACTGAATGCTAAATTCGGTGCAACCGATGCAGGCAGTGAACTGTACATCATGGAGAGCTTCCATGACATCAGGATGGTGAACAACCGTTCTGTAGTCGAACAAGCTCATGAGATACAGTGCATTGCGAAAGAGCTTGAACTCCTTAAGTGTGCCTTACCTGATAAGTTTGTGGCTGGATGCATTATCGCTAAGTTGCCCTCTTCCTGGAGGAACTTTGCCACAACTCTCAAACACAAGAGACAGGAGATATCAGTTGAAAATCTGATAGCGTCTCTTGATGTTGAGGAGAAAGCTCGGGCTAAGGATACTACTGAGAAAGGAGAGGGTCAGTCTAGCGCCAACATGGTGCAGAAGAAACCCTACAGCAAGAACAAAGGGAACAACAAGCCCTCCTTCAATAAGCCTATGAAGACTACAACCTTCAAGAAGAAGAAGATGATAAACAAAGCAGATCTGAGCTGCTTTACCTGTGGAGAGGCTGGCCACTTTTCTAAGGACTGTCCAGAGAGGGCAGACCGTAAGAAAAAGGCGAAGCAAGTCAACACGGTGACCGCTAGCAATGCTGATGGGTACGGTAATCTCTTTACTGTTCTTTCGGTATTTCAATCTCCATGTTGGTGGATTGATACAGGTGCTAATGTTCATGTGTGTGCTGACATATCCATGTTCACTTCTTACCAGGTCGCCCGGGATTCTTCCGTCTTGATGGGGAATGGGTCACATGCTTCTGTTCGTGGTGTTGGCACGGTAGATCTGAAGTTCACTTCGGGGAAGATCGTGCAGCTGAGGAACGTGCAGCATGTCCCTACTATGAACAAGAATCTCGTTAGCGGCTCCCTTCTATGCAGAGATGGGTTTAAGGTTGTTTTAGAGTCGAATAAAGTAGTTGTTTCCAAATTTGGACAATTTATTGGTAAAGGCTATGAGTGCGGAGGCTTGTTCCGCTTTTCGCTTTCTGATTTCAGTAATAAGTCTGTGAACCATATTTGTGGCAATGTTAGTGATGATACCAGTGTTTGGCATTCTCGTTTATGTCACATTAATTTTGGTTTAATGTCTCGGCTATCCAGTTTAAGTTTAATTCCGAATTTCACCATTGCCAAAGGTTCTAAGTGCCATAGTTGTGTGCAATCAAAGCAACCTCGAAAGCCTCACAAGGCGGCCGAGGAGAGAAACTTGGCACCTCTAGAACTCATACATTCTGATCTATGCGAGATGAATGGTGTGTTGACAAAAGGTGGAAAGAGATATTTCATGACATTGATTGATGATGCGACTAGATTTTGCTATGTTTATTTGTTGCGAACTAAAGATGAAGCTTTAGACTACTTTAAAATTTATAAGGCCGAAGTTGAAAATCAATTAGAGAGAAAGATCAAGCGTCTTAGGTCGGATCGTGGTGGTGAATATTTTCCTAAAATCTTTGATGAATTCTGTGAGGAACATGGTATTATTCATGAGAGGACGCCTCCCTATTCGCCCCAATCAAACGGGGTTGCCGAGAGGAAAAACCGCACGCTGACTGACTTGGTGAATTCCATGTTAGCCACTGCTGGTTTATCAAAGGCATGGTGGGGGGAGGCTTTGTTGACTACATGTCATGTCCTGAATAGAGTTCCTAACAAGAATAAAGATAAAACCCCTTACGAGGAGTGGTCTGGGAGAAAACCATCACTTTCGTATTTGCGCACATGGGGATGTTTGGCGAAAGTTGATGGCGTGTAACTCACACGTTCGTTGGGAACCCCAAGAGGAAGGTATGATGCGCACAGTAGCAAGTTTTCCCTCAGAAAGAAACCAAGGTTTAATCGAACCAGTAGGAGCCAAGAAGCACGTTGAAGGTTGATGGTCGCGAAATGTGATGCGGCGCAACACCAGGGATTCCGGCGCCAACTAGAACCTGCACAACACAACCCAAGTACTTTGTCCCAACGAAACAGTGAGGTTGTCAATCTCACCGGCTTGCTGTAACAAAGGATTAAACGTATCGAGTGGAAGATGTTTGCAAAGAAAACAATAAAACAAGTAGATTGTATGCTATGTAAAGAATAGGACCGGGGTCCACAGTTCACTAGAGGTGTCTCTCCCATAAGATAAAGCATGTTGGGTGAACAAATTACAGTCGGGCAATTGACAAATAGAGAAAGGCATAACAATGCATATACATGACATGGTAAATATAGTGAGATTTAATTGGGCATTACGACAAAGAACATAGACCGCCATCCAACTGCATCTATGCCTAAAAAGTCCACCTTCAGGTTATCGTCCGAACCCCCTCCAGTATTAAGTTGCAAAGCAACACACAATTGCATTAAGTATGGTGCGTAATGTAATCAACAACTACATCCTTAGACATAGCATCAATGTTTTATCCCTAGTGGCAACAGCACATCCACAACCTTAGAACTTTCTCACTGTCCCAGATTCAATGGAGGCATGAACCCACTATCGAGCATAAATACTCCCTCTTGGAGTTAAGAGTAAAAACTTGGCCAGAGCCTCTACTAATAACGGAGAGCATGCAAGATCATAAACAACACATGAACAATAGATTGATAATCACCATAATCATAGTACTCTCTATCCATCGGATCCCGACAAACACAACATATAGTATTACGGATAGATGATCTTGATCATGTTAGGCAGCTCACAAGATCTAACAATGAAGCACAACAAGGAGAAGACGACCATCTAGCTACTGCTATGGACCCATGGTCCAGGGGTGAACTACTCACTCATCACTCCGAGGCGACCATGGCGGTGTAGAGTCCTCCGGGAGATGAATCCCCTCTCGGCAGGGTGCCGGAGGCGATCTCGAATCCCCCGAGATGGGATTCGCGGCGGCGGCGTCTCTGTAAGGTTTTCCGTATCGTGGCTCTCGGTAAGGGTTTTCGATGCAGGGGCTTTATATAGGCGAAGAGGCGGCGCAGGGGGGTCGAAGGGGCGCCCACACCATAGGGTGGCGCGGGCCCAGCCCCTGGCCGCGCCACCATGTCATCTGGGGCCCACAGGCCCCCCTCTGCGGCTCTCGGGTGTTCTGGATGCTTCCGGCAAAATAGGAACCTGGGCGTTGATTTCGTCCAATTCCGAGAATATTTCGTTACTAGGATTTCTGAAACCAAAAACAGCAGAAAACAGGAACTGGTACTTCGGCATCTTGTTAATAGGTTAGTTCCAGAAAATGCGTAAATACGACATATAATGTGTATAAAACATGTAGGTATCATCAATAAAGTAGCATGGAACATAAGAAATTATCGATACGTTGGAGACGTATCGCATCCCCAAGCTTAGTTGCTCGTCCCGAGCAGGTAAAACGATAACAAAGATAATTTCTTAAGTGACATGCCATCATAACCTTGATCATATTGTAAACATATGTAATGAATGCAGCGATCAAAACAATGGTAATGACATGAGTAAACAACTGAATCATAAAGCAAAGACTTTTCATGAATAGCACTTTCAAGACAAGCATCAATAAGTCTTGCATAAGAGTTAACTCATAAAGCAATAAATCAAAGTAAAGGTATTGAAGCAACACATAGGAAGATTAAGTTTCAGCGGTTGCTTTCAACTTATAACATGTATATCTCATGGATATTGTCAACATAAAGTAGTATAATAAGTGCAATATGCAAGTATGTAGGAATCAATGCACAGTTCACACAAGTGTTTGCTTCTTAAGGTGGAAGGAGATAGGTAAACTGACTCAACAATAAAAGTAAAAGAATGGTCCTTCAATGAGGAAAGCATCGATTGCTGTATTTGTGCTAGAGCTTTTATTTTGAAAACATGAAACAATTTTGTCAACGGTAGTAATAAAGCATATGAGTTATGAAAATTATATCTTACAAGTTGCAAGCCTCACGCATAGTATACTAATAGTGCCCGCACCTCGTCCTACTTAACTTGGACTACCGGGTCTTCGCATGCCATGTTTCAACCAAGTGTCACAAAGGGGTACCTCCATGCCGCCTGTACAAAGGTCTAAGGAGAAAGCTCGCATTTCGGATTTCTCGCTTTTGATTATTCTCAACTTAGACATCCATACCGGGACAACATGGACAACAGATAATGGACTCCTCTTAAATGCATAAGCATGTAGCAATGATTATTATTCTCATATGAGATTGAGGATATATGTCCAAACTGAAACTTCCACCATGATTCATGGCTTTAGTTAGCGGCCCAATGTTCTTCTCTAACAATTTTGCATGCTCCAACCACTAAAATGATAGATCCTTCAGACAAGACGGACATGCATAGCAACTCACATGATATTCAACAATAGTTGATGGCGTTCCCCAGAAGCATGGTTATCGCACAACAAGCAACTTAATAAAATATAAAGTGCATAAGTACATATTCAATACTACGATAGTTTTTAAGGCTATTTTGTCCCATGAGCTATATATTGCAAAGGTGAATGATGGAATTTTAAAGGTAGCACTCAAGCAATTTACTTTGGAATGGCGGAGAAATACCATGTAGTAGGTAGGTATGGTGGACACAAATGGCATAGTAGTTGGCTCAAGGATTTTGGATGCATGAGAAGTATTCCCTCTCGATACAAGGTTTAGGCTAGCAAGGTTATTTGAAGCAAACTCAAGGATGAACAAGTGCAGCAAAACTCACATAAAATACATATTGTAAACATTATAAGACTCTACACCGTCTTCCTTGTTGTTCAAAACTCAATACTAGAAATTATCTAGACCTTAGAGAGACCAATTATGCAAACCAAATTTTAGCAAGCTCTATGTATTTCTTCATTAATGGGTGCAAAGTATATGATGCAAGAGCTTAAACATGAGCACAACAATTGCCAAGTATCACATTATCCAAGATATTTTACCAATTACTACATGTAGCATTTTCCAATTCCAACCATATAACAATTTAACGAAGAGGAAACTTCGCCATGAATATTATGAGCTAAGAACACATGTGTTCGTACGAACCAGCGGAGCGTGTCTCTCTCCCACACAAGGATGAACTTATTCAGAGAACTAAGATAACAAAACAAAAACAAAAATAAAAGCACACAGACGCTCCAAGTAAAATACATAAGATGTGACCGAATAAAAATATAGTTTCAAGAGAAGGAACCTGATAATTTGTCGATGAAGAAGGGGATGCCTTGGGCATCCCCAAGCTTAGCCGCTTGAGTCTTCTTAAAATATGCAGGGGTGAACCACGGGGGCATCCCCAAGCTTAGAGCTTTCACTCCTCTTGATCATAGTATATCATTCTCCTCTCTTGACCCTTGAAAACTTCCTTCACACCAAACTTCAAGCAAACTCATTAGAGGGTTAGTGCATAATTAATAATTCACTCATTCAGAGGTGACACAATCATTATTTTCACTTCTGGACATTGCATAATGCTACTGGACATTAATGGATCAAAGAAATAAATCCAACATAGCAAAAGAGGCAATGCGAAATAAAAGGCAGAATCTGTCAAAAACAGAACAGTCCGTAAAGACGAATTTAGAAATGGCACCAGACTTGCTCAAATGGAAAAACTCAAAACTAATGAAAGTTGCGTACATATCTGAGGATCACGCTCGTAAATTGGCAGATTTTTTCGAATTTTCTACAGAGAATTGTGCCCAGATTCGTGACAGACAGCAATGCTGTTTCTGCGCAGCGATCCCAAATATAACATCAACTTTGACATAGAAACTTTACTTGGCACAAAAACATGATAAGGAGAGGTTGCTACAGTAGTAAACAACTTCCAAGACTCAACAAAACAAAAAATTTCTGTAGGTAAAAACATGGGTTGTCTCCCATAAGCGCTTTTCTTTAACGCCTTTCAGCTAGGCGCAGAAAGTGCAAATCAAGTATTATCGAGAGACGGTGTGTCAACCTTACCTTGGGCTTCATCCTTACCTTTCTTATTGTTTTTCTTTCCCTTTGGTTTAGGAAATATATGATTTCCCCCTGGTATAGAGGTGAATTTCAGAGTGCCTTCTCCCACATCAATGACTGCTCCCAATAGTTTCAGCAAGGATCTTCCGAGTATGATTTTTCCTGTTTCAATAATAAGATAATCAATGGATATTGTTCTTCCATGAATGGTTGTATGCACACCTGCAGCTATTCCCTTAGGAATTATAATAGAGTTATCAATGAGAGCTATTTCTTCTCCCCCTTCATCGACTCCCCAAAGTTTCAAAGATTTATAAATGTTTTCAGGCATAAGGCAAAATTCATACATAATATCACAGTAGGCATGAAGAGTTCGATCACCGATAACAATTTTAACAGAAGGGTCCCATAATGAAGGTTTAGGATTCTCTAAGACTTGTTCAAGACGATTACGAACACAGTGATAATTGTCATTTAAGCGAGATGTACTTATCTCGAGATTGTTCAATCTATTATAAATGCTAATAAGGGCTGAATCAAAGTTATTAGCTGAATCATGTGATGCAACCAATTTCTTTATGGCATTACAAGCTTGATCCCCATTACAATGAAGGAAATCTCCTCCTACTAAAGTGTCCAAAGCATATCTATAGTGAACCATAAGACCAAAATAAAAATTACTAAGGAGCAAACTTAGAGTCATTTGAGGTTCAGTTTTACGATAAGAAGTAAAAATTCTAGACCAAGCATCCTTAAAACTCTCCTCATCCCCTTGTTTAAAAGTGAAGACTAATTCTTCAGGTGAAGAAGTAACAGGTTCAGAGCTAGACATGGTAACAAAAGTAACTAATTTTTGTGTTTTTGATATAGAGAGCAAGACAGTAAATAAAGTAAAACTAGCAACTAATTTTTTTGTGTTTTGTTTAGGTGCAGCAAACAAAGTAGTAAATAAAATAAAGCAAGACAAAAACAAAGTAAAGAGATTGAGAAGTGGAGACTCCCCTTGCAGCGTGTCTTGATCTCCCCCAACGCGCGAAAAATAGCTTGATGTCTACGTTCCCCTCCTTTAGACAGTGTTGGGCCTCCAAGTGCGAGAGGTTTGTAGAACAGCGACAAGTTTTCCCTTAAGTGGATCACCCAAGGTTTATCGAACTCGGGGAGGAAGAGGTCAAAGATATCCCTCTCATGCAACCCTGCAACCACAAAGCAAGAAGTCTCTTGTGTCCCCAACACACCTAATAGGTGCACTAGTTCGAAGAGATAGTGAAATACAGGTGGTATGAATATATATGAGCAGTAGCAACGGTGCCAGAAAATAGCTTAGTAGTCGAGGTCCGGAGTGTGAGTACCTTTTACCTTTCCTCCCCGGCAACGGCGCCAGAAAAAGAGCTTGATGGCGTGTAACTCACACGTTCGTTGGGAACCCCAAGAGGAAGGTATGATGCGCACGGTAGCAAGTTTTCCCTCAGAAAGAAACCAAGGTTTAATTGAACCAGTAGGAGCCAAGAAGCACGTTGAAGGTTGATGGTCGCGAAATGTGATGCGGCGCAACACCAGGGATTCCGGCGCCAACTAGGAACCTGCACAACACAACCAAGTACTTTGTCCCAACGAAACAGTGAGGTTGTCAATCTCACCGGCTTGCTGTAACAAAGGATTAAACGTATCGAGTGGAAGATGTTTGCAAAGAAAACAATAAAACAAGTAGATTGTATGCTATGTAAAGAATAGGACCGGGGTCCACAGTTCACTAGAGGTGTCTCTCCCATAAGATAAAGCATGTTGGGTGAACAAATTACAGTCGGGCAATTGACAAATAGAGAAAGGCATAACAATGCATATACATGACATGGTAAATATAGTGAGATTTAATTGGGCATTACGACAAAGAACATAGACCGCCATCCAACTGCATCTATGCCTAAAAAGTCCACCTTCAGGTTATCGTCCGAACCCCCTCCAGTATTAAGTTGCAAAGCAACAGACAATTGCATTAAGTATGGTGCGTAATGTAATCAACAACTACATCCTTAGACATAGCATCAATGTTTTATCCCTAGTGGCAACAGCACATCCACAACCTTAGAACTTTCTGTCACTGTCCCAGATTCAATGGAGGCATGAACCCACTATCGAGCATAAATACTCCCTCTTGGAGTTAAGAGTAAAAACTTGGCCAGAGCCTCTACTAATAACGGAGAGCATGCAAGATCATAAACAACACATGAACAATAGATTGATAATCACCATAATCATAGTACTCTCTATCCATCGGATCCCGACAAACACAACATATAGTATTACAGATAGATGATCTTGATCATGTTAGGCAGCTCACAAGATCTAACAATGAAGCACAACAAGGAGAAGACGACCATCTAGCTACTGCTATGGACCCATGGTCCAGGGGTGAACTACTCACTCATCACTCCGAGGCGACCATGGCGGTGTAGAGTCCTCGGAGATGAATCCCCTCTCGGCAGGTGTCGAGGCGATCTCCAGAATCCCCGAGATGGGATTCGCGGCGGCGGCGTCTCTGTAAGGTTTTCCGTATCGTGGCTCTCTAGGGTTTTCGATGCAGGGCTTTATATAGGCGAAGAGGCGGCGGGGGGGAAGGGCGCCCACACCATAGGGTGGCGCGGGCCAGCCGGCCGCGCCACCATGTCATCTGAGGGCCCACAGGGCCCCGCGGCTCTCGGGTGGATGCTTCCGGCAAAATAGGAACCTGGGCGTTGATTTCGTCCGAGAATATTTCGTTACTAGGATTTACGAAACCAAAAACAGAGAAAACAGGAACTGGCATCTTGTTAATAGGTTAGTTCCAGAAAATGCGTAAATACGACATATAATGTGTATAAAACATGTAGGTATCATCAATAAAGTAGCATGGAACATAAGAAATTATCGATACGTTGGAGACGTATCAAAAGTCAATATTCCAATTACTAAGAAGCGCAAACTCGGACCAAAGACAGTGGATTGTATCTTTCTAGGTTATGCTCCGCGGAGTGTAGGCTATAGATTTTTAGTAGTTCAATCTGAAGTACCTGATATGCATGTTGACACTATTATGGAATCTCGTGATGCAACATTCTTTGAGAATATGTTTCCTATGAAAGATATGCATAGCATTGCTAGAATTTCTACTGAGATAGTTCCTGAATCTAGTACATCTAATGAGTATTTTGAACAATCACATGAGATTGTTATTGAGAAGGATGACAATGAAGCTCCTAAACGGAGCAAGAGACGAAGGATTGAAAAATCCTTTGGTGATGATTTCATTGTGTACCTTGTGGATGATACTCCCACGTCCATTGCAGAGGCATATGCATCTCCAGATGCAGATGACTGGAAAGAAGCTGTCCATAATGAGATGGACTCGATTCTTTCTAATGGAACTTGGGAGCTATCAGAACGACCCCATGGATGCAAGCCTGTGGGCTGCAAATGGGTGTTCAAGAAGAAGCTAAGACCTGATGGTACTATTGAGAAGTACAAGGCGCGGCTTGTAGCGAAAGGCTACACACAGAGAGAAGGCGAAGATTACTTCGACACCTATTCACCTGTCGCTAGACTTACCACCATTCAAGTACTACTTTCCATGGCTGCCTCCTATGGTCTTATCATTCATCAAATGGACGTAAAGACAGCTTTTCTTAATGGAGAGTTGGAAGAGGAAATCTATATGGATCAGCCTGATGGGTTTGTAGTAAAAGGTGAAGAAAGAAAGGTGTGCAAGTTGCTAAAATCTTTATATGGCCTAAAACAAGCACCTAAGCAATGGCATGAGAAGTTTGACAGAACTTTAACTTCTGTAGGCTTTGTTGTCAATGAGGCTGACAAGTGCGTTTACTATCGCCATGGTGGGGGCGAAGGTGTTATATTATGTTTGTATGTGGATGATATTCTGATCTTTGGTACAAACATGAAAGTAATACACGAGGTCAAGTCTTTCTTGTCAAAGAGCTTTGATATGAAAGATCTGGGAGAAGCTGATGTGATTCTGAACATCAAGCTGATTAAGAACGAGAGTGGGATTACTCTAACGCAATCCCATTATGTTGAGAAGATCTTGAGCCGGTTCGGCTATATTGATAGCAAGTCTTCTTCAACACCTTATGATCCCAGTGTGACATTACGCAAGAACCGGAGAATCGCCATAGATCAATTGAGATATTCTCAGATCGTTGGCTCACTCATGTACTTAGCGAGCGCGACTAGACCCGACATCTCTTTTGCTGTTAGCAAGTTGAGTAGGTTCATGTCAAACCCGGGTACTGATCATTGGCATGCACTTGATAGGGTCATGCGCTACCTATGTGGTACAATGAGTTATGGGATTCACTATTCAGGGCACCCAGCTGTGCTTGAAGGATATAGTGATTCGAATTGGATCTCAGATGTAGCTGATCTGTACGCCACAAGTGGGTATGTATTTACCTTTGGAGGTGGCGCAGTGTCATGGAGATCTTGCAAGCAAACCATATTGACGAGGTCAACTATGGAAGCAGAACTTACTGCTTTAGACACAACCACTGTTGAATCAGAATGGTTGCGTGAGCTCTTGATGGACTTGCCTGTGGTTGAAAAACCTGTTCCGGCAATCCTTTTGAATTGTGACAATCAAACTGTAATTGTCAAAGTGAACAATTCTAAGGATAACGCGAAGTCATCAAGACACGTCAAGAGACGTTTGAAGTCTGTCAGGAAATTGCGAAACTCCGGAGTAATAACTGTTACATATATTCAAACAGACAAAAACCTGGCAGATCCCTTTACAAAGGGACTATCACGTAATGTGATAGAAAGTGCATCGAGGGAGATGGGTTTGAGACCCGTTGATGTTACACCATAGTGGTAACCCAACCTTTGTGATCGGAGATCCCGTGAATTAGGACCTGGGAAGAACAAACTAGTGGTTTAATTGAGGAGAGTATTATGTAACCCTCTCTATGTGAAGATGCACAACTCTCAATTGCTGTAAGGCAGGTTGGCGACAAGCCTTAATGTGTTTATGTTGGCTATTATAGCAAAGATGCTGTCCTACAGAGCATTCTTGAAATAACACACCTATATGAGTCCGATTGTTAAACGTCGCAATCTATGAGATTTGGGTGATCTCTAGTAAACTCATGAAGAGACCATGAAGTATGACGCATATGCTTCACCCGCGGGGTAGGCTACTGGCAGCCATGTACTGGTCATGACTTTGAGTGAAACCCTGTTCACGCAAAACTTGCAATTCAAGGCTTAGTCCATTGTTCAAGTGTGAATGGATGTAGCTTAAGGTTCTAGGCGGAAGTTCAACTTAACAGTCTCCGCTGAAACACTGGTATATAAACAAGCAGCGAGTATTGGTAAATCTCTAAATGGGGATTTGAGATCTGGTGGGGGATTGTTGAAATATTGGGCCCACTTTTAGTGGCCCAAATTAGATTTCAGTTTTCCCTATAAATCTCAAAGCCCACATAGTGGCAGCCTTGTGAGTTTGAGCCCAAGTTGGTGGCAGCTCACTAGTGAGTGGCAAGTGGTGGGAAGTTTAGTCCCACATGGAAAGCTGGGAGGAAGTTAGACCACCTTATAAGGTGGGTTGTTTCACCACTAGTAAGTGAGTGAGAATAGGAGTGCTACACGCGCGCCTCCTCCTCCTCGCTCGCTCGTCTCGTCTCGACTCGACACGACACGACACGACATGTCACGTCACGCCGCGCTCGTGGTGAGTGGATTGAGCCTCGAGCCGAGACTTTCCTTACTTTTTGCAGCTCAGGAAAACGAACAGAGTCCTAGACGGACGCGTCACAGTTAGTCGGTTCGGGTCGCTCCCGGATCGTGGGCTATCTGTAACCGACTCGAAACGTTCGTGCGACATGGGCGTGGCCCACGTTGCCTAGGGTTTCCCGAGCCTATATAATCTCTTGCCCGGCTACCGCAGAAACATACCGAATACACGAGTTAGGGTTTCCACCTCTCTCTGCTTGCGCCGCCATCGTAGCCTACTCCATCCCGCGCGCCGACGTGCATCGGCGAACGGGAGAGCAGGTCTCCGAAACCGCTCGTCCTTGCGATCCTGTACGGGAGAGGGCGAATTAGGTTTTGGGAAGCGCTCTGCGCGACTGCTCAAGCTCTTCATCACGGGTCGCCTTCCGTCCAAGTCGGGCGGTGCTGCCCCGTCGTCTTCAACGCCGTCTTCGACCCGTCTCCCGTCGTCAACAACGTTGTCATCAACAACGTTACTGCTGCGACATCATCTGCTACACCTCCACCGCCACCTCCACCAGATCGGTACGTGCGACATATCTCGATCTGTTTAGCAATGGATGCTTTATCGTTTGTGCTACTGCTACTCATGTTGATTAATGCATCTAGTATGTTCGAGTTTCACATGTTAGTAGTTGCTTTCGTCATGTTTTATATTCTGGAATTAATCATGGAAATTGTGCCTAATTATCCAACACTATCCAGCTATGCTTAGACGATCAATCTAGCTCTTGTGGCTTGTGCTGTGCTAGGCAAGGCATGGGCTCACACAATCAACTTGTTCTTTTTTTTCCTAAAGAAACTTGTTTTTTTACTGACAATCCACTTGCTGATATTAAAGTTTTTGTAAGGTGAGTTACATACTACAATTCCTAAAAAAGCAATGGAAAATACTTTAATACTGCCAAGTGCCAACTGATCCATTGGCTTGGGACTACTACGAACCTATCTGGGGCGGGGCACCGGTGAGCTGGACTCGCTGTCAGCAAGCCTAGGGTAGCGATGTTGATGTATCCATTGTTGATGTTGGAGGTATGTAATATCCATTTTATATGTTGAAATAGGTGTTTTGATTGCTGCAATCTTGCATGTGGTTTGTTGCAAATAGAAACAAGCGATATGTTATGGTGTCTCTAGATGCCTACCACAATTGTTGCATTAATGCTTTAGTTAATCTTTGTTTTTGTTGGAATTTTATGAATTTACTCAATTCGCCTACTACAAATGTATACATTTCCGAGCTAATGACCAAAATGCATACTACGATATTTGAAATATTTTTGTTAAACTTTTTTCTTTACATTGGTCATGCATATTTCGTATCTAAATTTACCATTTATTGGACAATCACTGAAAGTGGGTCATTAGCTGAGAAAAGTATAACATTTCACTCGAGCCATTAATGTGTGGCGTGTCATGGGTATTGGGAGTGACCATGCATGTATGTTCTTGGCAAAGTAATTTTTTAACAAACATGGCCCTGCCCTGGCTCCATTTCATTGGAGCGAAACCAAACATCATCCTCCAAATACGATGTTGAGAAACAAAACAAACGTAAAACTACAACAAGCTATTGTACTCAAACATTCCAGGTCTCATCCTAAACACACTCCTACTTATTTTTTTTTTTCATGGAATCATAGCCATTAGACAAATGGAACAACATCAAACTTGCATTATCACACATCCATCAAGACGTGAATCGAGTCACTCTCTTCAGGGCGCGACTTTAGGTATTCTAAGTCGCTCTACCCCATGAGAATATTCTTTCGCAGCCGAGCTCAAGGTGTAGATCCAGGCGAAGTCAGTGTTGTCAAGGTGCTAAGTTGCTAGGTCGATATTTACTTAACGACAACACGCGCGTGAAATGTGTACCATGTGTGCACACAGTGATGAGTTCCAATCTTCTCCAGGTCTATTGGAGTTGCTTTGCTAACAGTTTTTCTGTAATATATGTAACTCTTTCTTCTAAACTGCATTGCCGGTGCCCCTGCTTTCTTCCTCTATAAAAAGAAGCAATCTCAAACAATAAAAAAATTACATTGCACATGCGGCATGAGTGAGATGTGTGCCCCTTGTCTGATCTTGCAGAGAAGAACTAGTAGAAACAAGAGGGAGGTAAATAAAATAAGCAATCTAGTAGTGTAAGTAGTACCACTTTCGTTCCTAAATATAAATAAAATGTTTTGGTAACCTACCAAACCATCTTATATTATGGAACAAAGGTAGTAGCTTCTAGGTCTATGCAGTAAAAGGTACGTGGGCGGGGTTGAAGTCATGGATTCTACCAATCCCTTTAGTTAGTTCATTTTCTGCATACAGATAATAAGCATATACAAAAAGAAAATATGTGACAAGAGCGAAAGAGATACTGGGTTGCATACGGCTGCCGTTTTTGCACTGGCTGACGGAGGAATTAACGATGATTCAATTAAGGAGCCGTTGGCTGATTGAGCTAGCTCGCTAGTGAGCATCAATTGCCCTAATTTTGCGAGAACCCGAACGATGGAACCGAGGCTAGTGAAACCATCCTCGTATGTAGCAAGCAGTGTTGTCTATGGATTGATTCATGATTAATTGGTGTTGTTGGTTTTCCTTTTTCTGAAGGTTGATCGACTAATTAGTGGATGACTAGGAAGCTCTGGCGCGGCGGCACGCCGCGCCCGTGGAGCTATATATCGTGCTCTTGTAGCAAAAGAAAGTTGGTAACATAGTAAATTTATCGAAATGTGAAGTACTATGATCAAATGCAAAGTATAATCAACAAAACTACCAAAAGACAACATTTGATTAAGAAAATTGGAAACCAATTTATGAGCAGTTACATTTAATTACACAAAGCTGGACCAGAGGACAATCATATCTAAGTTCCAAAGTTCAGGATTGCAGAACATAACATTCAAGCCTTTGCTTCTTCGGTGCCGTGGTGAAACCATAAATGTCAATATAAATATTGCAGCCTTCCACCGAACTAAGTAGAGAGATGCAGCAAAAGGGGTAATGAAAATGAGGAAAGAACATATTAACCATACTCACATAAAACTTGGAAGAACATAACTGTGGCTCTGTTACAATGGAGCAAGTGCTGAGAGATCTCACCTCATCAACTGAACAATATAATGCAGCGCCAACAAAAAAACAGGCATCCAATTTTGGCTGCCTGCTAAGGCACCTCGCCTTCTGAACCTCGTGAGAAATATCCTAGAAGGCAGTAAGGAGATGTATAGATGAAAATAGACATGAAACATCCTGCAATTTCTACAATTAGAAAGATCAGTATTCAAATGACTGGAAATTCCTACAACTACAAAGATTAGTATTCAAATGACTGGAAATTCTGATATGTTGACACTTCAGATATATATCATTTATTGGGTACTCTCTATATTATTGATGGGTAGTATATTTCATATATTTCAGTCTCAAAGAGAGTAGGACAAAACGCCACAAAACGTGATCTCATTTATTTTGATATCCTCGTACCTGCAAAAACTAAGGAAGCCGCCATCTATATCCACAAGACCAAGTCCACCATTGAAGCACAATGCATAGATAGCCCAATGTGGTAGTCAAGAGGTTTCTTAGTTCCAGGTCATGATCAGGGGCGTACCTAGGTTCAGCCAGCAGGTGTCACAGGACACCGGGTACAAACCAATTTCCTTTGATATATTACATGTATTCATAGTGAGTGACACCCATACATGAAATGAAAATTATGTACGACCTATTGGATGACACCAGGTCATTTTGGATCTAGGACCGGTCCTGGCCATGTGACTCTGATGGTGGTGAAGACATTAGATGATGATTTTGTTCCAGCAACTCAGTAAACCTGGAAAGTGACTTTTACACTCGATGCTCCCCTGCCTGTAAGAATTCCATCAAGATGGCCCCACATATGGTTCTGCAATCATTCAATGACATCTTAAGAAGACAATCAAGTACATGGTTATGAAATACCAACTATAGCAAGAACCAAACAAATGATATCAACTGCGTTTATCTGTATCAAGAGTCTTAATCATTGATATATCGTGATTGTAAACCAGAGCAACGTATAACCACTTAATCAGGTTCACAAATTAATTAATAACCACAGCAATGTATCTTCCTACATTTTATCCTTAAAAATGCATTTGACTTAAGAAGGCTATAACGGCAGTGGAAGATACATCCAAAAACAAAGAGTTAATCAGTACGTACCACGCCTGTTCTTAACATTTGAAGCCCTTCAACCGCAGCATAAGTCATGAGAGCATATCATTGCCTTGGGCGCTTGACTTCCCTCTGCCCACTGTAAGAATGACCTCATGTAAGACTTGATGGTAGATTAACATTTGCATAGTAAAGTAGAGAGTATTTGACCCAAAAAAAAATCTTAGAACAGAAGGACATTAAAATAGAAAAGTAGAGAGCGTTTGACCCTCCCAAAAATATCTCAGAATAGGACATTAAAGGGAAATCTGCACAAAAAATTAACTGATAGTGCAAACCGCTCCTAAACATGCTAAAAGAAAATTAACATGCACTCAAAATTCAGATGGGCACATAAACCACCAACTTGATTATTGAGGAAAAATCTCAGAATAATAGAACATTAAATGGGCTTGTTTAAAGCTCTGTGATGGCCTGCCAGCTAATCCGTCATTTTTTTATGCGGCTCCATTCTCATTTACATGCTTTTTTAATGTTCAGCAACTGGAAAGGACTTGGGATGAAGCAGGAGCAGCTAGAAAACCTGCAGTCCATGACATAGTTACACCAAGAGAGTTCAGCAAACAATGGTTGTTCAGAACGTTGACTAATCAAAAGAATAGACAGGAATGCAGACTCAAAACGTATCCCGGACTATCAAATCCTAATGACGGAAAATCAACAGGCAAAGCAGGAGGACATGTCAAGCCGGTGTGTTTGGTAATCAGTTTGTCACATCCCCTACTCCAGCTTGATTGGTGCTATATGTGAACTTGTGAAGACGCACTTGTTCCCTGGTGCAGCATGCACGTCCAAACAGACAATTTTGTAAGGCTAATTATGCGCTCATGCTATCGTTATCTTTAAGATGTGGCGATCAAATAACATAGACTGGTTACATGGCACAACACTTATACGGACAAAATGAATTAGCATCAAATGCTTCAGCGCAAGCTACCAGCTGTACGCGCGTTTCAGAGTCAACTATCAAGATAAATGAAAGCCAAGCTCACAGCCCTGGCGCTGTTATAACAAAAAAAAAAACTTCACTATAAAACACCGCTACACAATAGGAAGTCTGGGCCCTCTGGTTTCGTTTGAACAAAATAAATCCTAAAAATGAAGAAATAGAAAGCGACACTAAACTATCCTAAAAACGAAGAAATAGGAAGCGACACTAAATTACTGAGTGTGTAATGTATAAGTACTGAAAATGCTGGGATATAAATAACTATATGTGGAGCCAGAGCCTGCAAGTAATATCTTAGAGAGCGACATCCAGTCTGACGAAAAGTATAATGACAAAAGACTCCAGCACAAGTATAAATTATATGTACCTTCCAGAGCTAGACTCCAACATGAACCAATGATAAGTCATCATGGTCACCATTGCGATCACAAGAAGTTTCAGTGCAAGCAACAGAAAGGCAGAAAAACACTGTAACATAGATACAGTAGAAATATGGAATAGCACTGAACGTACTTGAAACTGTAAATTACTGCTATGCTTTTAGAGATGGTCAAGCACTTCCTTTCTTCGCTCCATGGTTGATACACCAATTTCATCTACCACAAGATCATTAAAACCTTTCTCGAGTCACCTAGATTTCCCCCCCTGATGACCATATGAACGGCTGGCCACTTGTGGAGTTTGAGGATAAAACAACCACTATTGGGCCATACGAAATTTCTGCACCAGAGGATTACAACCATTAGGCATTCTCATGATCGAGAGTACATCGTGGCATCTGGCTCCTTTGTGTACCATCATAAATTGTGAGATGGACATGACGGCTCAGCATCCAATACAGAAGGACCAACATCCTCCGTTGTGGCACAGGCATAGAGCTGAAGGCAACTATTGATCATCTATGGCAGGACCCTCGTCCTCTTCACCATCATTTGTACCAGAATGTCCATCCTACGATCCAGCTTGTTCTGTGTATCTTAAATATATGACTGGGATTGTTTGTGAGTAGGGGTATCGGCAGGAGAAGGCAAGAACCGATCTTGTGAGCAATCACCCCATAAATCTTTAAAACATATGGCCCATTCCCAATACTGCACGCCTATTAGCAAAATAAAGAGATCCCACACCGGTAAAACGATCCCATATAGACCTGCAAAAGTAAATAAATCAGCAAAGGCAAAAGAGAAAAATAAACAACAATACAAAGGAATAAAAGTATGTAGAGAAGAATACTAAGAAACCTAGCAACACTTCGAACAAATCAAAGGAAAAAATGACGTGAAATAAACTCACTCATACATTTCAATGGCAGGCCGTTCTGCTATTTTGCCAAGACACAAACTATATGAAAGTAAAATAGTAAATTGGATCCAATTAACACATGGGGTGTGGAGAATAACAGAATCAGATGCATACCTTACCAGCAGCACGAAGAACATTAGTATTAGTAGCATACCGCACCGGTGCTAATATATGTACATATCATAATCATGGCAGTTCAAAACCTGCATGAGCAGTTTGTAGTTGATGTTAAAGTATACTGACAAATTCCAGCGCTGGAGATTCAGCATTGAACATATGGAACATATTTCAACACAGTTAAAGAGGGGTGTTCCAAAGTATCCAGCATGAAAATCAGTTTCATTTTTTTCTCCCCAGATCAGATCAATGGCCGACTCTTCTCTCTTCTGTTTTAGACCTGACGTAACTATACAACTTTGCATGATTATTTCCTTGATACCTATCCTGAGGAAAGTAACTGCAGGAAGAAGACGGCAAGGTCACGCAGAAAAAAAAAGTCAGGGGCAGGGTGGAGGAGGAGGAGACCCACGGGTGGGCAGAAGAGGTCTTGACCGGTGGAGCCGATGAGCAGGCAGCCGAACACCACAGAGGAGAGCGGACCATAGACGCAAACCAGCGACGGGAAGAAGACCCGGGAGAAGGGCGGGCGACGACTGAACTTGGGAGGGCCAGAATAGAGAGCAGGGCAGACAGAGGAGCTGGGCAGCAGTGCTGGCGTGGGAACAACGACGACCTACTCGTGCAGCAGGAATTATGGGGTAGGGGAGGGGAATGGGGAAAACAGAGAAAGAGAGAAGGTTAGATGGGGGAGCGAGAGCGAGAGGACGGAGCAGGCAGGAGGCTTACCTGCGCACCGACTCGCATAGCCATCGGTCGCCGCCGGACCCGTGGCCGACGCGGATGTCTCCGCCCTTGCCGCTCCCTTCTCACCGTTCCGCCTCCATGGCAACTACCTCCCGAGGTTGGGCTGCGGCTAGATTGACTGGCACCGGCGCTGAGTGCTAGGCGCTACCTCCATGCCGTCCGCGTCCACTCCTCCCAGCCACACTGGTCTCCATCTTCCCCTCACGTCTCGTCCACAGTGAGCCTTCCCCTGGACGCCCCGCTCCGGACCGCGTCAAGGACCAGAACCTCCTCCGGCTAGAGCGCGGAGATGAGGCTCCTGGTGGTGGCGCGTGCGCGGTGGGCGGGGACGACGCCGTGGGTGGCGGCGAGCAGGTGGAACGTGGAGCCAGCGAAGGCTCCGGGAAGGGGAGAGAACGGCGCCGATGACGCGGGGACAGGGATGGGGAACTGATTTTTTTTTTTTGGTTCTTTTGGGACTCCAAGCGGCGGAGTTTCTCGATTCGTCCTCGCCGCTTTGACCGTTTTGGTAGTTTTTTTCTTAGCTCATGGCTTTTGCTTACCACCTTTAAACAGAACACACTTACCGGAAGGGACCGCTACAATAGGAATGAAATAAGGTGAGTAACCGGTAACCAGTTGACCCTAAAGGCAAAAAAAAGGATAACGGGTTGAGCAGATCAACGGGAGAAAATAAGAAAACGCACGTGTCACAGGACCAGTGGAGGAAAGAGAGGATAATTATGCCATCTACAGTACTCCAATTGATATGGGATGCACTAATTTGATTACCTTTTATATAGGGTATAATTCGTACGCGTATGTTTTTTTAACAAAAAGGGGCTCACCCCCCGGTTTTATTGAAACCCACCAACAGGACAAAGCAGAGTATAAAGGTTCCCAGGTATATCACCATCTGTGAGAGCAGGTTCAGCAGACCAAAAGCTCTAGATCTACAACCACTTCAAAACGAACCATAACGACGGGAAATACAAGAAATGATGTCCAGAAACACTACACACTATGACACTAGGAAGACAAGTAAATTACTCAAGAAGATTGAAGATCGGCATCTTGCAACCCAGCGTGCATCGAGGTCCTTGTTGCAGGTCATCAGACAGGCCAACATGCCCAGAGAAAAGAGACATCACACCTTTTTTTTTCGAAATGGGGGAAAAATCGCTCCAGCTTCTGCATCCAAACACGGCTTTTTTTATTAGATTATTCACGAATCTTACAAGAAACAATACAAAAGACCAATCTCGAAGCAACCTTACTATACCTACAGTGAGATGAAGAGGGTGACAATACACCAACTCACATCAACCAAAACTAAATGTCTTCCCAAACCGCCCAATAGCAGGTGAGAAGCACATCCAGTCAAGCAGACTCTCAGCGCACGCCAACGCCCACGCCACAGGAGTCTCCCGCCGTCTTCCTCGACTCCATCTTCAAGAGAGATCATCGCATTAACCTTGCAAGACCTGCCGTCGATGCCACCATGACGCCAGACGGCTCCACCCTCCTGCACGTATACATCATCCCGCATCTGTCGTCGATACCCTGCAGCACCATGCCACCGAGACTCAACGCCAACAAAGTGGTAGATGAACACCACTCCACCGAAATCCGCCAACATCCAGCAGCTGCTCCAAAAACGATGCCCCAAGAGGTAGAACGACGCAGGGCGCGCCGCCATCGTCCGATCCGGGAGACCCAGACCTAGGGTTTCCCCCGGAGCAGCACGAGTGAGAAACCGCAGACTGCGTCGACGATGCCTTCAAGAAGGTAGCGGCGCGACACGTCGCCATCGTCCGCCAACCGAGGTCGGAACACGGTTTTCACCGGCAGCCGCGCTTCCCCAACTCGCCGAGTGTAGTGCCAAGACGAGCAAAGATGACGCCTTCGACAAGGTAACGACGTCGACCGACGCCGCCATCATCCGCCAAGACCGAGGTCGAGGCTCAGTTTTCACCGGCCGCCATGACACCCCGGACTAGATCACCATCGCCGGAAACCTGTGTGAGATCCCATGATCCCCCACACAGGACTACCAGCCTGGCCGACCACCTCCGACGAAGAAGAAAGTCGCCACCACCATCGAACCCGAGGTTGCTGCCCCGGGCGTCCTCGAACCGCGGGAGAGACCCAAGGTCACCGCCCCGCACCGGCGAGAAAGGAAGGAGATTGTGCAAACCGTCCCACCCAGCCCCTCCGATGTGTCACCGACGTGAGGCCAGGGAGACTGCAGCACACCGCCGCCCCTCCTTCCTCCAACCGCCGCCGCCCCGCCATCACACGGGAGGCAGAAGGTCAACCGCCGCCGCCGTCGAGGTGGGCACCCAGCCGCCGTCCCATCCGCGCACGAGGGGAAGGCCGCCGCCACGCCCCATGGCCTTTGCCCGGCGGCGCCGCCGGCGGCGGCGGCGGGAGGAGAAGTCTAGGGTTGGGGGTCGGGTGCAGGAGGGGGTCGGGAGGGGGTCGGCGGGAAGAGACATCACACCTAAGCTATCATGAGCAGGTATTCTCGCTTCTTGTTCAGAACCATCATGTTGCACGCCAACAGTGAAGACATTCCTCCTTGGATAGTCTTCCATTGGTCTAGCCCCAACGCTATTCTTCTCGAGAGGTTGGCCAAACCTTTCCTTGAAAACAAAGATCATTCCGGAGTTTCGGTAAGTACCACAGTGTAGCAGTACAAACTAAATTTATCACTGAACTCTTATTATTGTTCAGCCACCATCTAGCAACTGATTCAAAGTTAGAACCAACCTCAACACCCTAAAATTCAGGAACAACAGGCTGAACCAGTGTTGCTACAAACCAATCAAAGAACAAGTGTTGGCTGGTCTCTCTACCAGAATGGAATAAGCAAGATGGATCCGAAATGTGCACACGTTATATAAGGTTATCCCTAGTTAGTAGCTTTTTATTAGCCAGCAGCCAAAGAAAAACAAGAATTCAGGGAGGAACATCAAGTTTCCAAACGGCTGGGTATGAACAGGGATAACCCCTCTATTATTGATCGTAGCGTAGAACGAGCTTGTAAGGGTATTTTACCCTTATCCATTATTTTGGTAACAATGACACCGTGCTAGAGTATTTGGCCTAATATGTTTATAAGGATAATCTCAGGTTTTAGGCAATGAGGCATAAATGGTGTATCAAAGGAACAAGAAGGCTAAAGGAGACCCCCCACTTCAACAACAATCGAATTCACAGCAGAATCCGGTCTGCAGCCCGGTCCAACCGGGCCAGCAACCGGCCAGTCCGGCGCGCAGCTCGGTCCACCGGTCGCCAACCGGAGCATCCGGCGCACGACCCGGTCGACCGGTCGCCAACCGGGCTCCACACAAGAACACAGCAAATCCGGTTGCCGACCGGTAGCCGGCCTACAGACCGGGAGTCCGGCGCACGGCCCGGTCGACCGGTCGCCAACCGGCGCCAACCGGGCGCCAACCGGAGGAGCCTCTGGACGACGAAAAGAAGCTCCGGTCACCAGCCCGGTCCGACCGGCCTCTGCACCGGGCAGTCCGGTCCCTGGTCCGGTTGAACCGGGTTTGTCGAGGAAAAGCTGAGGTGGCAAGTGGCCAACGGCCATATTTCGAAGAACACTATAAATAGCCCTTCTCCTACCTCTAGACAGTTAGGCACTACACTACAAGCTGTTCTTGAGCTCCTTCTCTCATACTCCATTGTTAGAAACACCAAAAGCCTCAGATCTCCCTCCTCCTCCACCCAAACTCAAATCCCTCCGGGGAAACGATAGAGGAGGACCCGATCTACCGTTCTACCAAGCCAAATCTCATTCCCCCTTGTATTCATCAAGAAGCTTGCTTCCTAGGGTTCCTTGGAAACCCTAGGTGGGCAAGAGGAGTCCGGAAGCATCCGGGCTGTGGATCTGCTCCGGGCAAGATTGTGAAGGTTTGGAGGCTACCTCAAAGTCTACCACAAGTGAGAGAGCTATTCCTTCGTGGGATAGGCTCCGGAGAATAGGGTGAGCCTTCGTGGCGCGGGGAATCCTTCGTGGGACCTCCACTCCTCCAAACGTGACGTACCTTGTTGCAAAGCAAGGGAACACGGGAATACATCCTCGTCTCCGCGTGCTATCGGTTATCTCTAACCGAACTCCTTACTTGTGATTTAACTGCCTGTGAGAGCCTTCGTGCTCGAGTTAGTTGTATCCTCATATAGGTTGCTTCACCTAGTTTGCATTAGGCTCATCTTTATATTCCGCAAAGCCTAATATTGCAAAGAAAGAATTAAAATCTGTAGAAACCTATTCACCCCCCCTCTAGGTTTACCATCTCTATACTTTCAATTGGTATCAGAGCCTGGACTCTTTATAAGGGCTTCACCGCCTTAAGAGTGAGATGGATAAACTATTCGAGGGTCTAGATGATGACTCTAACCTTTCGGTTAAAGAAATGAAATCTAGACTCTTGGCATATGATGCCGAGAAAAAGAAAAAGGAGGATGAACTACAAAGCCAAATGGCAGAAATGTCTGTCATGCTTAAGAACCTAACTGCTAATGGAGCTCCTAGTGGGACTTCGGGCTCTAAGGAAACTTACAATGAAGTTAACCATGACTATCCCAGAAACACTTCACCCATGCCTCATATAAACCATAGTGGGACCGTTCCCCATTTTGATGGAACTCACTTTCCACATTGGAAATCTTCTATGGAATCTCATATTCGCAGCTGCAGTGTGGAGCTATGGGAGATCATTCTTCATGGATACCGGGAGCCACAAGATCCCATTCGATTGACCTCCACCGAGTTCTACAACCGGCAACTCAATGCCTCCGCACGTGACAAGATTAGAAGTGGCATCAATCGCAAGCTCCTTGATCAAGTCAATGACATCGGCTCCGCTAAAGAGTTGTGGGATCGAATCGTAGTACTCCAAGAGGGAACCGATTTGATCCAATCATCTCTTTATGAGACCGCAAAGCAAGAAGCTCACCGGTTCATGATTCGAGAAGGAGAATCCGTGGCCGATGCCTATGCAAGGCTTGGTGCTCTTAGAGTAAGGATCAAGGGACTTGGTGCTGAGAAGTATGATGACGGCTTTGAGATGAATGAAGGATTCATAAAGTCCAAGGTCATTGCTATGATTGCTGTCAAGCAAGAAGATACCAATCTTGCACTCAACTTGCAAATCATGACCAAGAGTGCCGATCTGAACTCCGATGATCTAGTCTCCTATGTGGCCGCCAATGAAAACATGGCCAAGGCAGGAAAAATGCTCATGGCAATGAACCGTGTTGATGAAGCCTCACACAACCATGAAGCGTCACACAACCTTGCTCTCAAGGCTAGAGCTGACCATGGAGGAGAAGAAGAATATGAAATTGAAGAAGATGAGGAGATGACCTCAACTAGTGACATCGCTACCGACTTTGCCTTCTTTGCCAAGAAGTACAAGGGAAAGTTGCCAATGCTCCTCAATGACAAGAAGAAGAAGAGAACTTGCTACAATTGTGATGAAGAGAGTCACTTTGCAAATGAGTGCCCTTATGAGAAGAGGGTAGACAAGCCAAAGTTCATCAAAGGGGTCAAGCCAAGATTGAAGCCAAACCCAATCAACGACCGATACAAGAGGAACAAGGGAAGAGCCTTTGTTGGGGCCGAGTACTTGTCCGATGAAGAAGAGGAAGATGAGGAGAAGGAGGCCGGAGTGGCCGGTTTGGCTTTCTCTAAGCCCGGGTCACTCTTCACATATGACTACTCCAAGGATTACTCCACGGAGAATGATGTTGGTTCTTCCTTCATGGCAAGAATCACACAAGATGATGACTCCGACGACTCTTCCTCATCTACAACCGTTGGCTCTTGTCTTATGGCAAGAGAAACCAAGGTAATGGAACCCCCACCTTCTTTGTCTAGTGTCCTTGATAATGAAGCTGAAAATCAAGATGAATTAACTGTGCTTAAGGAACTTTACAATGTTAGATGCACCCTTCGTGGTGAAGCTCTTGTCAAATTTGATTTCTTGATGGACTCTCTCAAAGAAAAGGATGAGTCCATTGAGGAATTAGAATATCATTTGAATGATAAGGAAAGGAGATTCAATCTCCTAAGACAAGAGCTAAAAACCGAAAGGTGCATATCTCAAGGTCTTAAGCAACAAATTGAAACTTATGAACTAGATAAAGTTAAGGATCTTGAAACTATTGAAAGGGCTCAATCATTGACCCAAGAGCTTAATGCCTCAAAGGAGGAACTTGAAGTTGCTCATGCTTCTCTCACTAGGGATCTTGACCACCTTGAAAGAGCTAACAAGCTTGTCAAGGATGAGCTCAAGAAACTTGGAAAGAACCATGACCTACTCCAAGAAACCTACTCTAAAGCTCTTGAATCAATGAATGATTCTATTGTTGATAAAAATGTTGCTAGTTCCTCCACCACCTTTACTAGTGAGCATGCTAAGCTTGTTGCGGAACATGTTCGTTTACAAGAGGAACTATCTTTGCATGTTGAGACCAATACATATCTTGAATCTTTGGTAACCAAATATGGTCTCAACTATTATCCTAATGAATCGGCTTGTGAGCAAGCAACTACTCTTGAGGAAAATGTTAGGTTGAAGAAAGAACTTGCCAAGTTCACCACAACCAAGAGTAAGATGGGATTGGATGACCTCTTGAGTAAGCAAAGGTCAAACAATCAAAAGTATGGACTTGGGTATGTTCCCAAGCCCTACAAGAAGAACAACTACAAGAAAGAGAAGCCCGCTCAAGAAAAGAACAAGAAGGTCACTAATGATGGCAAAGCCACTAGTGGTGACCGCACGGGGCCAAACAATCACTATGCTTTATTTGTTGATTATTATGGTGATGTTTATGCTAACTATGTTGGTCCTCGTAATGGCTATGCTTATAGAGGGTACTCGATTTGGGTACCAAAAGATCTTGTTGCCATGACTAGGGAACCCATTAATCAATGGGTTCCTAAATCCTCTACTTGATTTTGTAGGGGTATTCCTCCGGTGGTCCAAAATGGGTGTTTGATAGTGGATGCACCAATCATATGACCGGAGGAAGAGGTGTGCTTGACCAATTCATTGAAGATATTAACAAGAAGTCAAGCATTACCTTTGGTGACAACTCAAAGGGAAAGGTACTTGGGTATGGCAAGGTGGCAATCTCTAAGGACTTGTGCCTTGAGACGGTCATGCTTGTTGAACACCTTGGTTATAACTTGCTTTCTATATACCATCTTGCAGATGCCGGTTACAATTCATATTTCACTAAATATTATGTGCAAGTCTTTAGGAGTGACAATCTCAAATTGGTCCTTGTTGGATTTGTGGAGTACAACCTTTACGTGGTTGACCTCTCGAAAGAGAGCCCCTCTCCCTCCACATGTCTAATGGCGGCCAAGCATGACGAAGGTTGGTTGTGGCATCGCCGCCTTGGTCATGTTAACATGAGGAATCTTAAACAACTCCTAAAGGGTGAGCATGATTGTGGCAAGTTTCCCTCAGAAAGAAACCAAGGTTTAATCGAACCAGGAGGAGCCAAGAAGCACGTTGAAGGTTGATGGTGGCGAAATGTGATGCGGCGCAACAACAGGGATTCCGGCGCCAACGTGGAATCTGCACAACAAAACCAAAGTACTTTGCCCCAACAAAACAGTGAGGTTGTCAATCTCACCGTCTTGTTGTAACAAAGGATTAAGCGTATCGAGTGGAAGATGATTGTTTGCAAGAAAACAGTAAAACACAATTGCAGATTGTATGCGATGTAAAGAATAGGACCGGGGTCCACATCACTAGAGGTGTCTCTCCCATAAGATAAAAGCATGTTGGGTGAACAAATTACAGTCGGGCAATTGACAAATAGAGAAAGGCATAACAATGCATATACATGATATGATAAATATAGTGAGATTTAATCGGGCATTACGACAAAGTACATAGACCGCCATCCAACTGCATCTATGCCTAAAAAGTCCACCTTCAGGTTATCATCCGAACCCCATTCAGTATTAAGTTGCAAAGCAACAGACAATTGCATTAAGTATGGTGCGTAATGTAATCGACAACTACATCCTTAGACATAGAATCAATGTTTTATCCCTAGTGGCAACAGCACATCACAACCTTAGAACCTACTCACGATCCCAGGTGTCAATGAAGGCATGAACCCACTATCGAGCATAAATACTCCCTCTTGGAGTTAAGAGCAAAAACTTGGCCAGAGCCTCTACTAATAACGGAGAGCATGCAAGATCATAAACAACACATAAACAATAGATTGATAATCACCATAACATAGTATTCTCTATCCATCGGATCCCGACAAACACAACATATAGAATTACAGATAGATGATCTTGATCATGTTAGGCAGCTCACAAGATCCAACAATGAAGCACATAAGGAGAAGACGACCATCTAGCTACTGCTATGGACCCATGGTCTAGGGGTGAACTACTCACTCATCACTCCGGAGGCGATCATGGCGATGAAGAGTCCTCCGGGAGATGAATCCCCTCCCAGCAGGGTGCCGGAGGCGATCTCCTGAATCCCCGAGATGGGATTCGCGGCGGCGGCGTCTGGGAAGGTTTTCCGTATCGTGGCTCTCGGTCCTGGGGTTTCGCGACGGAGGCTTTAAGTAGGCGGAAGGGTAGGTCGGGGGGCTGACGAGGGGCCCACACCATAGGGCGGCGGGCCCCCTCTGGCCGCGCGGCCCTATGGTGGCGGCGCCTCGTCGCCCACTTTGTTATCTCTTCGGTCTTCTGGAAGCTCCGTGCAAAAATAGGACCCTGGGCGTTGATTTCGTCCAATTCCGAGAATATTTCCTTACTAGGATTTCTGAAACCAAAAACAGCAGAAATAGCAACTGGCTCTTCGGCATCTTGTTAATAGGTTAGTTCCGAAAATGCGTAAATATGACATATAATGTGCATAAAACATGTAGGTATCATCAATAAAGTAGCATGGAACATAAGAAATTATCGATACGTTGGAGACGTATCACCATCCCCAAGCTTAGTTCGTCCCGAGCAAACGATAGCAAAGATAATTTCTGAAGTGACATGCCATCATAATCTTGATCATACTATTTGTAAACATATGTAATGAATGCAGCGATCAAAACAAAAGTAATGACATGAGTAAACAAGTGAATCATATAGCAAAGACTTTTCATGAATAGTACTTCAAGACAAGCATCAATAAGTCTTGCATAAGAGTTAACTCATAAAGCAATAAATCAAAGTAAAGGTGTTGAAGCAACACAAAGGAAGATTAAGTTTCAGCGGTTGCTTTCAACTTATAACATGTATATCTCATGGATATTGTCAACATAAAGTAATATAACAAGTGCAATATGCAAGTATGTAGGAATCAATGCACAGTTCACACAAGTGTTTGCTTCTTAAGGGGAGGAGATAGGTAAACTGACTCAACAATAAAAGTAAAAGAAAGGTCCTTCAAAGAGGAAAGCATTGATTGCTGTATTTGTGCTAGAGCTTTTATTTTGAAAACATGAAACAATTTTGTCAACGGTAGTAATAAAGCATATGAGTTATGTAAATTATATCTTACAAGTTGCAAGCCTCATGCATAGTGTACTAATAGTGCCCGCACCTCGTCCTACTTAGCTTGGACTACCGGATCTTTGCATGCCATGTTTCAACCAAGTGTCACAAAGGGGTACCTCCATGCCGCCTGTACAAAGGTCTAAGGAGAATGCTCGCATTTTGGATATCTCGCTTTTGATTATTCTCAACTTAGACATCCATACCGGGACAACATGGACAACAGATAATGGACTCCTCTTAAATGCATAAGCATGTAGCAATGATTATTATTCTCATATGAGATTGAGGATATATGTCCAAAACTGAAACTTCCACCATGATTCATGGCTTTAGTTAGCGGCCCAATGTTCTTCTCTAACAATTTTGCATGCTCCAACCACTAAGGTGATAGATCCTTCAGACAAGACGGACATGCATAGCAACTCACATGATATTCAACAATAGTTGATGGCGTTCCCCAGAAGCATGGTTATCGCACAACAAGCAACTTAATAAAAGATAAAGTGCATAAGTACATATTCAATACTACGATAGTTTTTAAGGCTATTTTGTCCCATGAGCTATATATTGCAAAGGTGAATGATGGAATTTTAAAGGTAGCACTCAAGCAATTTACTTTGGAATGGCGGAGAAATACCATGTAGTAGGTAGGTATGGTGGACACAAATGGCATAGTGGTTGGCTCAAGGATTTTGGATGCATGAGAAGTATTCCCTCTCGATACAAGGTTTAGGCTAGCAAGGTTATTTGAAGCAAACTCAAGGATGAACCGGTGCAGCAAAACTCACATAAAAGACATATTGTAAACATTATAAGACTCTACACCGTCTTCCTTGTTGTTCAAAACTCAATACTAGAATTATCTAGACCTTAGAGAGACCAAATATGCAAATCAGATTTAAGCAAGCTCTATGTATTTCTTCATTAATGGGTGCAAAGTATATGATGCAAGAGCTTAAGCATGAGCACAACAATTGCCAAGTATCACATTATCCAAGACATTTTAGAATTACTACATGTAGCATTTTCCAATTCCAACCATATAACAATTTAACGAAGAAAAACTTCGCTTTGAACATTATGAGTAAAGCCTAAGGACATATTTGTCCATATGCAACAGTGGAGCGTGTCTCTCTCCCACAAGGTGAATGCTAGGATCCATTTTATTCAAACAAAAACAAAAACAAAAAAAAAACCAACGCTCCAAGCAAAGAGCACAAGATTTGACTGAATAAAAATATAGTTTCAGGGAGGAACCTGATGATGTTGTCGATGAAGAAGGGGATGCCTTGGGCATCCCCAAGCTTAGACGCTTGAGTCTTCTTAAAATATGCAGGGGTGAACCACGGGGGCATCCCCAAGCTTAGAGCTTTCACTCCCTTGATCATAGTATATCATACTCCTCTCTTGACCCTTGAAAACTTCCTTCACACCAAACTTCAAGCAAACTCATTAGAGGGTTAGTGCACAATTAATAATTCACACATTCAGAGGTGACACAAACATTCTTTACACTTCTGGACATTGCATAAAGCTACTGGACATTAATGGATCAAAGAAATGAATCCAACATAGCAAAAGAGGCAATGCGAAATAAAAGGCAGAATCTGTCAAAACAGAACAGTCCGTAAAGACGAATTTAAAGATGGCACCAGACTTCCTCAAATGGAAAAACTCAAAACTAATGAAAGTTGCGTACATATCTGAGGATCACGCTCGTAAATTGGCAGATTTTTTAGAATTTTCTACAGAGAACTGTGCCCAGATTCGTGACAGACAGCAATGCTGTTTCTGCGCAGCGATCCCAAATATAACATCAACTTTGACATAGAAACTTTACTTGGCACAAAAACATGATAAGGAGAGGTTGCTACAGTAGTAAACAACTTCCAAGAATCAACAAAACAAAAAATTGCTGTAGTAAAAACATGGGTTGTCTCCCATAAGCGCTTTTCTTTAACGCCTTTCAGCTAGGCGCAGAAAGTGCAAATCAAGTAACATCAAGAGTAGAAGCATCAACATCATTACCAGGGGTGTTGGGAGTTTTCTCAACCAAGCATAGTATATTGGATACATAAGTTTTAGCATCTCCCTTTTCATTAATCTTGGGCTTGCTATTCTCATCGAACAAATTTTCAGGAACAAGCCAAGCATAGTTATTTTCTAGTGCATCATTCATAGCTAGGAGTTTACATGGTATTGGTGCTTTGATCTCCCCACCATCATTAATATTATTAGTGTACCTTATTCTATCCATGTCCATTTTCTCAAGGAGACCAATAAAATTGGTATGAGAACCTAGCATATTAAATTTAGCAAAAACCTTTCTAGCCTCTCTTGCTAGACCACCAAATTCTCTAAGAAGAGTTTCTAAAACAAAATCTTTCTTTTCCCCTTCTTCCATATCACCAAGTGTAAGAAACATGTGTTGGATTATAGGATTGAGATTAACAAATTTAGTTTCCAACATGCGAACTAAAGCAGCAGCAGCAATTTCATAGGTAGGTGCAAGTTCTACCAAGTGTCTATCTTCAAAATCTTCAGTAATACTAACATGATTGAAAAATTCTTCTATATTATTTCTCCCAACTATGGACCCACGTCCTACCGGTATGTCTTTTGTGGTAAAATTAAAAGGAAACATGATGCAATAAGCAAAAAGTAAACTAGGCAAACAAGGTAAAGACGAGTAACTAATTTTTTTGTGTTTTCGATATAGAGCAAGACAATAAATAAAGTAAAACTAGCAACTAATTTTTTTGTGTTTTGTTTAGGTGCAGCAAACAAAGTAGTAAATAAAATAAAGCAAGACAAAAACAAAGTAAAGAGATTGAGAAGTGGAGACTCCCTTTGCAGCGTGTCTTGATCTCCGGCAACGGCGCCAGAAAAAGAGCTTGATGGCGTGTAACTCACACGTTCGTTGGGAACCCCAAGAGGAAGGTATGATGCGCACGTAGCAAGTTTTCCCTCAGAAAGAAACCAAGGTTTAATCGAACCAGAGGAGCCAAGAAGCACGTTGAAGGTTGATGGTGGCGAAATGTGATGCGGCGCAACAACAGGGATTCCGGCGCCAACGTGGAATCTGCACAACAAAACCAAAGTACTTTGCCCCAACGAAACAGTGAGGTTGTCAATCTCACCGGCTTGCTGTAACAAAGGATTAAGCGTATCGAGTGGAAGATGATTGTTTGCAAGAAAACAGTAAAACACAATTGCAAAGATTGTATGCGATGTAAAGAATAGGACCGGGGTCCACAGTTCACTAGAGGTGTCTCTCCCATAAGATAAAAGCATGTTGGGTGAACAAATTACAGTCGGGCAATTGACAAATAGAGAAAGGCATAACAATGCATATACATGATATGATAAATATAGTGAGATTTAATCCGGCATTACGACAAAGTACATAGACCGCCATCCAACGCATCTATGCCTAAAAAGTCCACCTTCAGGTTATCATCCGAACCCCATTCGGTATTAAGTTGCAAAGCAACAGACAATTGCATTAAGTATGGTGCGTAATGTAATCGACAACTACATCCTTAGACATAGAATCAATGTTTTATCCCTAGTGGCAACAGCACATCACAACCTTAGAACCTACTGTCACGATCCCAGGTGTCAATGAAGGCATGAACCCACTATCGAGCATAAATACTCCCTCTTGGAGTTAAGAGCAAAAACTTGGCCAGAGCCTCTACTAATAACGGAGAGCATGCAAGATCATAAACAACACATAAACAATAGATTGATAATCACCATAACATAGTATTCTCTATCCATCGGATCCCGACAAACACAACATATAGAATTACAGATAGATGATCTTGATCATGTTAGGCAGCTCACAAGATCCAACAATGAAGCACATAAGGAGAAGACGACCATCTAGCTACTGCTATGGACCCATGGTCCAGGGGTGAACTACTCACTCATCACTCCGGAGGCGATCATGGCGATGAAGAGTCCTCTGGGAGATGAATCCCCTCTCCCAGGTGTGGCGATCTCCTGAATCCCCGAGATGGGATTCGCGGCGGCGCGTCTCTGGAAGGTTTTCCGTATCGTGGCTCTCGGTCCTGGGGTTTCGCGACGGAGGCTTTAAGTAGGCGGAAGGGTAGGTCGGGGGGCTGACGGGCCCACACCATAGGGCGGCGCGGCCCCCTCCGGCCGCGCGCCCTATGGTGGCGCCTCGTCGCCCCACTTCGTTATCTCTTCGGTCTTCTGGAAGCTCCATGCAAAAATAGGACCCTGGGCGTTGATTTCGTCCAATTCCGAGAATATTTCCTTACTAGGATTTCTGAAACCAAAAACAGCAATGGCTCTTCGGCATCTTGTTAATAGGTTAGTTCCAGAAAATGCGTAAATATGACATATAATGTGCATAAAACATGTAGGTATCATCAATAAAGTAGCATGGAACATAAGAAATTATCGATACGTTGGAGACGTATCAGTCATGTTAACATGAGGAATCTTAAACAACTCCTAAAGGGTGAGCACATTGTTGGACTAACCGGCATTTCTTTTGAGAAAGATCGTGTATGCAGTGCATGTGTAGCCGGAAAACAACTCAAGAAGAAACATCCTATCAAGAGTATTGTCACCACATCTAGGCCTTTGGAGCTCCTTCATTTGGATCTCTTTGGGCCATCACATTATGATACTCTTGGTGGGAGCAAGTATGGACTTGTCATTGTTGATGATTACTCAAGATACTCTTGGGTCTTTCTCCTTAAGTCTAAGGATGAGACCCATAGAGAGTTCATCACCTTCGCCAAGAAAGCTCAACGTACATATGAATCCGAGATCAAGGCGATTAGGACCGACAATGGCACCGAGTTCAAGAACTACACTATGCAAGAGTTTGTTGATGATGAGGGCATCAAGCATGAGTTTTCAGCTCCGTATACCCCTCAACAAAATGGTGTTGTTGAAAGGAAGAACCGGACTATCATTGAGATGGCAAGAACCATGTTGAGTGAATTCAACTCACCCCACAACTTTTGGGGAGAAGCCATCTCTACAGCTGTCCACTACTCCAACCGGCTCTTCCTCCGCCCCCTCCACAACAAAACTCCATATGAGCTTCTCACAGGTAACAAGCCTAATGTCATGTACATTCGTGTCTTTGGATGCAAATGTCTTGTTAAGAACAATAAAGGGAAGCTTGGTAAATTTGAAACTAGAACTATAGAGGGCATTTTTGTTGGATATGCGGAGAACTCCCACGCCTATAGATACTACAACCGGTCCACTGGGACTATTGAAGTATCTTGTGACGTGGTGTTCTTGGAGGATAATGGCTCCCAAGTGGAGCAAGTTGTTCCATGTGTTGCAGGTAATGATGATGATCCATCTAGTGCCATCAAGCATATGGGCATTGGACACATCCGGCCCATGGAAGTTCATAGTGATGATCAAGGTGATGGAATAGAAGTATCAAGCTCACCTCAAGTTGAGCCTAGCTCAACTCAAGTTGAACCATCAAGTGCAACCCAAGATGTATCCTCCACTCAAGATGAGCCACATCCCGAAGAACAAGAAGAAAGTCCTCAACCCACTGAGCAAGACCATGATGATGATCAAGAAACATCTTCAACTCATGTTCAAGCTCAAGTTGTCCCTCATGATCAAGTATTAGCAAGAGATGAATTCATTGATCATGAAGGAACCATTCGGAAGATCAAGGCGGCTACAAGGGCAAGTGACATGAAAGTAGATCTTGTCCTTGGTAGCATCTCAAAAGGAGTGGTAACTCGTAGACACCATGCATTACTTATGACTTATTGTCAACATCATGCTTTTGTGTCTAGTTTTGAGCCACTCAAGGTACATGAAGCCTTGGTTGATCCGGATTGGGTCATTGCCATGCAAGAAGAATTGGAGTGTTTCACCCGCAATGAAGTATGGTCTCTAGTTGAGAGACCCAAGGATCATCGCATCAATGTCATTGGGACCAAATGGGTGTTCAAGAACAAGCAAGATGAGGATGGTATTGTTATTAGAAATAAAGCAAGGTTAGTGGCGCAAGGGTTTGCCCAAATAGAAGGTATGGATTTTGAGGATACCTTTGCGCCGGTAGCCCGTCTTGAAGCTATTCGTCTTTTGCTTGCATTTGCATCTTTCCACAATTTCAAACTATACCAAATGGATGTGAAAAGTGCATTTTTGAATGGTCCTCTAAAAGAAACCGCATATGTAGCTCAACCCCCGGGTTTCGAAGACCCATGCCGACCCAACCATGTGTATTTACTCCATAAGGCACTCTACGGTCTCAAGCAAGCTCCACGTGCTTGGTATGAGTTCCTTAGGGATTTTCTACTACAAGATGGGTTTTGCATGGGTACGGTCGATTCCACCCTTTTCACCAAGCGGGTTAAAGGGGGTGGCTTGTTTATATGTCAAATATATGTTGATGATATTATATTTGGTGGAACTAACCCCAATCATAACAAAGCTTTTGAGCTATTGATGACTAGGAAATTTGAGATCACTACAAGAAAAGTTCTGATAGACAACGTCTCAAAATCGTCCGCTAAGGGGTATTTTTCGTCGCCTATGGGCCTAACCCGACGATATGGGTTCCGTTGTGGAAACTGCGTCAGGCAAAGTCCAACGACGATTTTTTCGGTCCGTCGCGCTTGGGCGCCCTTCCGCCACGGAAAATCGGACCGTTGCGTGTTTTCGGGAGCCCGTTGACTGCGCGTCATGCAACCGACACGTGGCGACGCCGTTAACGCGTTAACAACCAAAACCCGTGGTAGATGGTAGGCCCACACGAGGCCTGCCACGTCTTAAGCGCGGCCAGATGACATAGTTTGACCGGTCAACTATATGGGCCGGTCCATTAGTTACGTGGGCCGGGCCTAACCTCTAATGTTGACTGGTCAAAAGTTAAATGGGCGCCCATTTAACATGTGGGGTCCACCTTATCGGGCCCCAAGAAGCAAGTGGGCCGGCCAAAACACAGGGGTCCCACTTGCTGTTAAAAGGCCACCCATTTAGTGTGGGTCCACCGTATAGCAAGTGGGCCGCCCAACAAGCTAGTGGGCGGCCAAAAACACAGGTTCCTGTTAAAGGGCGCCCATTTAGTGTGTGGGGTCCACCATATAAGGCCGGCCCAACAAGATAGTGGGCGGGCCAAAAACAGTGGGACCCATCTTCCGTTAAAGGGCCCATTTAGTATGTGGGGTCCACAATATAGCAAGTGGGCTGGCCCACAAGATAGTGGGCCGGCCAAAAACACATGTGGGTCCCACATTCTGGTTAATGGGCCGGCCCATTTGGTATGTGGGTCCACCATGTAGAAAGTGGGCCGCCCAACGAGATAGTGGGCGGGCCAAAACACAGTGGGTCCCACCATCCTATTAAAGGCCGCCCATTTGGTGTGTGGGGTCCACCATATAAAAGGCGGCCCATTTGGTATGTGGGGTCCACCATCTAGAAAGTGGGCCGGCCCAACAAGATAGTGGGCGGGCCAAAACAGGTGGGTCCCACCTTCCTATTAAAGGGCGCCCATTTACCATGTGGGACCACCATAGAGCAAGTGGCCGCCCAATAAGCATGTGGAGCCCACTATCGTGTAGCCGGCCCTACTAAAGAAGTGGGCCGGCCCAAAATGAAAGTGGGTCCCACACTACTGTAAGTGGGCCGCCCAATCTGTTGTAGGGCCCTACTTGTTTGACTAGTCAACTTGCATTAAATTTCATGAGCCTAAAATCTGATTTCAATGATACACACAATTACATACACAAATAAAACAAATAGGAAAATTACAAGGCAATTAATGTGCCCAAATAAAAAAATTACATAGAATCATTGAGGACTTCTATTAGCATCATCAATAACACGTTGACATTTGGCAATCGCCTTGATTGAATCTTGTGTACTCTTTGTCAACATATCAGCTACAGATCTTAAAGCAGCAATACCATGTCTTTTATAAAGTACAGCCTTGAGATATTTACTGTCTGATGAAAGAAATGGTCTAGGTTGACGGCTATGAGAAGATGCATCAGAAGAAAGATCAGAACTTTTTGTGGGCCTCACAGTTAATGAAGATTGCTTCATCACAACTGCATTCTGATAATAATGCAAAAAGAGTTAAACGATGAACTATGCAAACATTTATTATGCAATGTAGATATAAGATAATAACAAGTTGCATAAATAAGACATGTATGGAACTTGTACTAAGCACAAACTTACATCATAATGTTGCACAGGGTCGCTACAGATCCTTTTTTGGCGACTATCTTCTAATGATGACTGCTTCATTAAAACTGCATTCTGGTAACATTGTAAACATAGTTACAACAATTAACTATTCAAACATGTATTACGCAATGTAGAGATCAGATAACAGCATGTAGCAGAAATAAGCACAAGATAAGATAAGATGCATGTACTAAGCACATACTGGCTCACTGCAGGTCCTTCTCTTGCGTGCACTAGTCGTGGTCAACATGCCTATCATTTTAGGTTCAGCCATCAAGTGAAATGCTAATCCTCCTGCTCCATTGTCCTTAATCTGTGTTTAGATATCACATTTAAGACCAAGTCAGCTGGTTTCAAATAACAAAAAACTTGAGCTGCCAAATGAATAAGCCAATAGTTACCAGATATCAAATTAAAACCAACTAGATGTTGCTTTGCATGAGATACGAATTTCAGACATTCAGATTTAGAGTAGGGTAATGCCAAGGTTTTACACATAAAGTAAACTGGCATTAAGAATGACCAAATGTCAGGTTCAAATCACCCTCGAAGTTTCTCCAAGACAAGCATATCAAATAGGCAGAAACATAGTAAAGCATGAATGGCATTGCTATGGCAGGGTTCCAAGTGTTAATCTCTTGCATAAGGAACAATGCATATAGGTTATAGATAATAACGGAAGTAAACTGCCAAAATTACCAACCACGAACTCAGATTCCAACCTTACCTAGCGTCCCCGCTGTTAATGTTGGATGTTCTAATAAGTGGTTCGCATGATCAATCCCAAGGAAAAATAACATTGACAAGTCAGTCTACGATAATACAAAGACCAGACATGCACGCAGCAATAACTATATAAGCTAAAGACGAGGTATAAGAGCAAGCAGATTGGAAATGCACATAGCATGATTATAAAAGCAGTGTGAGAATAGCAGACACGAGAAAACAGCTAGCGGTGAGCTAATGACGTGGTATAAGAACAAGCAGATTGGAAATGCCCATAGCACGACTATAAAAGCAGTGCGACAATAGCATGCAGTACAAAAACAGTTGGCAGCAAATGAATGGGTACAAGGCTATAAATATGTGGATGCACACAGGTGTCAGTAGAATGAACAGGATGGTAGCGACCGGATAATGCTTTTGTACTGTACAACATTTAAACAAACTTCATGCGAAGCAACACATCAAGAAAGTTAACGGCATATGAGATCTGCAAATAACTACACAAAACATGGCTAAAGAAACACCGCGATCTAACGGGCCAGCGTACTAACCAAGCTGCGGCGGGGTGGACGGGGGCGGCAACTTGCATTCCAGCGGCGGCGAACGCGGGAGACGATGAATCGACCATGTTTCAGTAGAAGCGGGCGTTAGTGAAGCAGATCTGGTTGGCTGGCAAGGTATTCGGTGAAGTTGATACAGCCGCTGCGGCGAGGTAGTCGGTGGCGAGGTCGGCGGTGAAGCAGATCCGTCGGTGGCGAGGTCGGCGGTGAAGCAGATCCGTCGGTGGCGAGGTCGGCGGTGAAGCAGATCCGTCGGTGACGAGGGCGGCGGGGGAGCGGATCAGGTGGGTGGACAGCCAACACGATCAAGGCTACGCTGTGGAGGAGTATGCCGGCGGCGAAGCAGATCTAGTACTGTAGAGAGTCAGAGCTTTGGCTTGTGAGAGTATTTTTGAGCTAATGGGGCGAATGGTTGGTGGGTGGGTGTGGGCCTGTGGGGAGGGTTCGGGATCTAGGCAAGATATTTCATTGTTACCGAATGAGCCCTCCATGGTCGGTGGGTTGTAGCTTCCGGACCAGGGTTAAAAGGGTAAAACTGGTCACGGGATTTTCGAATGGATGCGGCGGGATGATTTGGCGCGTGGCCGAAATTTTCAGTTTCAAGCTACAGTACGAGCAGAACGACAAAAATAATGTTCTTCCCCAGGGAGCTCTCATTTCTTCCTCTTCTCTTTCTCTCTCGAGTCTCTCCCACTCCCCCGGCTCCTCTCCCCCTTCTCTCCGGCGGCCTCGCCGGCCGGAGACGAGGCCGACTTCTCTCTGTATATTGTACACCCTCCGAACTAAATTAATTGATTCAACTTTCCTTAGACGTGTATGTATCTAGAGTAAAAACATGTGTGGATACATCCATATTTAGATAAGCAAAGTTGAGTCAGCTAATTTGGATCCGAGGGAGTTAGTGTTGTTGTAAGCTTAGATCCAGTGTTTCCCATGAGCAGAATGGCGCAATGGAGTCGGGGATCTCGTCATCGGCTTCAGATCTGGCCTATGGTGAATCTGGCGGATCTTGCCGGCCAAACCCCGATCTGGTGCCATCAATGTGATGGCGCTAACGGTGAGGCTTGCTTTGGTCAGTGCTTCAGATCTGGCCAATGGGGAAGTCAAGCTGCTAAAGTTCACAAGCTCGGGGCATACGACGGCGTCATCCGTCTTGCCCGTGCACATCTTGGACTTTCAGCGACCCTTCTCAGAGCCAATATGCCGTTGCTGAGGCCCTTCTTCTCCTTCGTCCTGGCGACTACCGGCGACACCGTCCCAAGTGGTGCGTCCCCGGCGACGGAGTTGCTGGAAAGGATGCGGAGCAGAGATCTGATGTGCGGTCGAGAAGGACTCGATTGATTTTCTTCTATATGTTTTGGGGTCCTTTTTGTAAAGTTGCAGGTTCTATTAGTTATTGTCTAGTACTTTTGGTCCTCTATGTAATTTTTTGGACTAGTTTCCATTGGCACTGATAAACTTGAATTTTGACAAGTTCACGAGGAAAAAAATTCCTTTGCACATATGGCCTATCATGTATAAACATTCTTGAGATTTAAACTATATGTAATGTGCCATGCATTAACCCTAAACCATATATATGTAACTAACCCTAGCTGATCAAACCCTACTTAATTAAAACAAATAACCCTAAACTATACGCATGCACTTTATGCGCAAAGGCGCGGGTGCCTCTAATAATGTGTGTGCGCACTCGATCGATGATCCCTAAACCTTATACAACCCTGAAACCCTAATCCCTAATCCCTAAACCCTAAACACTAAACCCTAGACCCTAAACCCTAACCCTAACCCTAAACCCTAATTAAACCCTATATATAGGCCAACGACACTTAATTGTGCATCAAGCAGGCCAGGGGTGCCTCGCGGTCCTCTAATTAAATTAAATGTGCCATGCATTAACCCTAAACCATATATATGTAACTAACCATAGCTAATCAACCCTACTTAATGAAAACACATAACCCTAAACTATACTAGCTAGCTGCTATAACCCGATCTAATAAAAACATGCTCTATATATAGCAGCTAGCTAGCAAACCGTAGATTAACACCAATTAATATATACATGGCCTATATCGATCATGTTGTATAACATATCCCGAGATTCATTAATTAATTATATAATTATCGTGATAAATTAATTAACTTTAATTTTGACAAGTTCTCTCGAATGAAAACACATTTGATTAAGTTGCCTCATAATATATATATATATATAATTAGTGTGCATGCATGGCCTACCATGCATTCGTGCATATATTTTAATGTATATTTGAACATATTCTTGGGGATTTCAATCTCTCTCTCTCGATCATCTATATATCGTTGGTGGCCAAAAAACACATATATATATATATGCATGCAATTTATGCGTAAAGGCGCGGGTGCCTCTAATAATGTGTGTGCGCACTCGATCGATGATCCCTAAACCTTAAACAACCCTAAAACCCCTAAATCCCTAATCCCTAAACCCTAAACACCCTAAACACTAAACCCTAAACCCTAGACCCTAAACGTACCCTAACCCTAACCCTAAACCCTAGCTAATCCTAAACCCCAATTAAACCCTATGTATATGCCAACGACACTTAATTGTGCATCGATCGAGCGGGTCATGGGTGCCTCGCGATCCTCTAATAAAATTAAATGTGCCATGCATTAACCATAAACCATATATATGTAACTAACCCTAGCTAATCAACCCTACTTAATTAAAACACATAACCCTAAACTATACTAGATATAACCCGATCTAATAAAAACATGCTCTATATATAGCAGCTAGCTAGCAAACCGTAGATTAACACCAATTAAAATATACATGGCCTATATCGATCATGTTGTATAACATATCCCTGAGATTCATTAATTAATTATATAATTATCGTGATAAATTAATTAACTTGAACTTTGACAAGTTCTCTCGAATGAAAACACATTTGATTAAGTTGCCTCATAATATATATATATAATTAGTGTGCATGCATGGCCTACAATGCATTCGTGCATATATTTTAATGTATATTTGAACATATTCTTGGGGATTTCAATCTCTCTCTCTCTCTCGATCATCTATATATCGTTGGTGGCCCAAAAAACACACATATATATGCATGCAATTTATGCGTAAAGGCGCGGGTGCCTCTAATAATATAATGTGTGTGCGCACTCGATCGATGATCCCTAAACCTTAAACAACCCTAAAACCTTAAAATCCCTAATCCCTAAACCCTAAACACCCTAAACACTAAACCCTAAACCCTAGACCCTAAACATACCCTAACCCTAACCCTAACCCTAACCCTAAACCCTAGCTAATCCTAAACCCCAATTAAACCCTATGTATAGGCCAACGACACTTAATTGTGCATCGATCGAGCGGGTCATGGGTGCCTCGTGATCCTCTAATAAAATTAAATGTGTCGTGCATTAACCCTAAACCATATATATGTAACTAACCCTAGCTAATCAACCCTACTTAATTAAAACACATAACCCTAAACTATATATACTAGCTAGCTGCTATAACCCGATCTAATAAAAACATGCTCTATATATAGCAGCTAGCTAGCAAACCGTAGATTAACACCAATTAAAATATACATGGCCTATATCGATCATGTTGCATAACATATCCCTGAGATTCATTAATTAATTATATAATTATCGTCATAAATTAATTAACTTGAACTTTGACAAGTTCTCTCGAATGAAAACACATTTGATTAAGTTGCCTCGTAATATATATATAATTAGTGTGCATGCATGGCCTACAATGCATTCGTGCATATATTTTAATGTATATTTGAACATATTCTTGGGGATTTCAATCGATCTCTCTCTCGATCATCTATATATCGTTGGTGGCCCAAAAAACACACATATATATGCATGCAATTTATGCGTAAAGGCGCGGGTGCCTCTAATAATGTGTGTGCGCACTCGATCGATGATCCCTAAACCTTAAACAACCCTAAAACCTTAAATCCCTAATCCCTAAACCCTAAACACTAAACCCTAAACCCTAGACCCTAAACGTACCCTAACCCTAACCCTAAACCCTAGCTAATCCTAAACCCCAATTAAACCCTATGTATAGGCCAACGACACTTAATTGTGCATCGATCGAGTGGGTCATGGGTGCCTCGTGATCCTCTAATAAAATTAAATGTGCCATGCATTAACCCTAAACCATATATATGTAACTAACCCTAGCTAATCAACCCTACTTAATTAACACACATAACCCTAAACTATACTAGCTAGCTATAACCCGATCTAATAAAAACATGCTCTATATATAGCAGCTAGCTAGCAAACCGTAGATTAACACCAATTAAAATATACATGGCCTATATCGATCATGTTGTATAACATATCCCTGAGAATCATTAATTAATTATATAATTATCGTGATAAATTAATTAACTTGAACTTTGACAAGTTCTCTCGAATGAAAACACATTTGATTAAGTTGCCTCATAATATATATATAATTAGTGTGCATGCATGGCCTACAATGCATTCGTGCATATATTTTAATGTATATTTGAACATATTCTTGGGGATTTCAATCGATCTCTCTCTCTCTCGATCATCTATATATCGTTGGTGGCCCAAAAAACACACATATATACGCATGCACTTGATGCGTAAAGGCGCGGTGCCTCTAATAATGTGTGTGCGCACTCGATGATCCCTAAACCTTAAACAACCCTAAAACCTAATCCCTAATCCCTAAACCCTAAACACCCTAAACACACTAAACCCTAGACCCTAAACACCCTAAACACTAAACCCTAAACCCTAGACCTAAACATAAACCCTAAACCATAAACCCTAAACCCTAAACCCTAAACCCTAAAACCCTAAACCCTAAACACTAAACCCTAAACCCTATAAACACCCTAAACACTAATTAAAACCTAAACCCTAGACCCTAAACACTAAACCCTAAACCCTAGACCCTAAACACCGTAAACACTAAACCCTAAACACTAATTAAACCCTAAACCATAGACCCTAAACACTAGACCCTAAACCCTAGACCCTAAACACCCTAAACACTAAACCCTAGACCCTCTAAACACAGTAAACACTAAACCCTAAACCCTAGACCCTAGCTAAACACCCAAAACACTAAACCCTAAACCCAGCTAGCTAACCCTAAACCCTAATTAAACCCTATATATATAGGCCAACGACACTTAATTGTGCATCAAGCAGGCCAGGGGTGCCTCGCGGTCCTCTAGTTAAATTAAATGTGACATGCATTAACCCTAAACCATATATATATAACTAACCCCTAGCTAATCAAACCCTAGTTAATTAAAACACATAACCCTAAACTATACTAGCTATAACCCGATCTAATAAAAACATGCTCTATATATAGCATGCAGCTAGCTAGCAAAAACGGTAGATTAAAACCAATTAATATATACATGGCCTATATATCGATCATATGTTGTATAACATCTCCCTGAGATTCATTAATTAATTATATAATTATCGATGATAAATTAATTAACTTGAATTTTGACAAGTTCTCTCGAATGAAAACACATTTGATTAAGTTTCCTCATAATATATATATAATTAGTGTGCATGCATGGCCTACCATGCATGCATTAATTCGTGCATATATTTTAATATATATTTGAACATATTCTTGGGGGATTTCAATCTCTCTCTCTCGATCATCTATATGTCGTTGGTGGCCAAAAAACACACACATATACGCATGCACTTTATGCGCAAAGGCGCGTGTGCCTCTAATAATGTGTGTGTGCGCACTCGATCGATGATCCCTAAACCTTAAACAACCCTAAAACCCTAATCCCTAATCCCCTAAACCCTAAACACCCTAAACACACTAAACCCTAGACCCTAAACACCCTAAACATGTACTAAACCCTAAACCCTAGACCCTAAACACCGTAAACCCTAAACCATAAACCCTAAACCCTAAACCCTAAACCCTAAACCCTAAACCCTAAACCCTAAACCCTATAAACACCCTAAACACTAATTAAACCCTAAACCCTAGACCCTAAACACTAAACCCTAAACCCTAGACCCTAAACACCGTAAACACTAAACCCTAAACCCTAAACACCCTAAACACTAATTAAACCCTAAACCATAGACCCTAAACACTAGACCCTAAACCCTAGACCCTAAACACCCTAAACACTAAACCCTAGACCCTCTAAACACAGTAAACACTAAACCCTAAACCCTAGACCCTAGCTAAACACCCAAAACACTAAACCCTAAACCCAGCTAGCTAACCCTAAACCCTAATTAAACCCTATATATATAGGCCAACGACACTTAATTGTGCATCAAGCAGGCTAGGGGTGCCTCGCGGTCCTCTAGTTAAATTAAATGTGACATGCATTAACCCTAAACCATATATATATAACTAACCCCTAGCTAATCAAACCCTAGTTAATTAAAACACATAACCCTAAACTATACTAGCTATAACCCGATCTAATAAAAACATGCTCTATATATAGCATGCAGCTAGCTAGCAAAAACGGTAGATTAAAACCAATTAATATATACATGGCCTATATATCGATCATATGTTGTATAACATCTCCCTGAGATTCATTAATTAATTATATAATTATCGATGATAAATTAATTAACTTGAATTTTGACAAGTTCTCTCGAATGAAAACACATTTGATTAAGTTTCCTCATAATATATATATAATTAGTGTGCATGCATGGCCTACCATGCATGCATTAATTCGTGCATATATTTTAATATATATTTGAACATATTCTTGGGGGATTTCAATCTCTCTCTCTCGATCATCTATATGTCGTTGGTGGCCAAAAAACACACACATATACGCATGCACTTTATGCGCAAAGGCGCGTGTGCCTCTAATAATGTGTGTGTGCGCACTCGATCGATGATCCCTAAACCTTAAACAACCCTAAAACCCTAATCCCTAATCCCCTAAACCCTAAACACCCTAAACACACTAAACCCTAGACCCTAAACACCCTAAACATGTACTAAACCCTAAACCCTAGACCCTAAACACCGTAAACCCTAAACCATAAACCCTAAACCCTAAACCCTAAACCCTAAAACCTAAACCCTAAACCCTAAACCCTATAAACACCCTAAACACTAATTAAACCCTAAACCCTAGACCCTAAACACTAAACCCTAAACCCTAGACCCTAAACACCGTAAACACTAAACCCTAAACCCTAAACACCCTAAACACTAATTAAACCCTAAACCATAGACCCTAAACACTAGACCCTAAACCCTAGACCCTAAACACCCTAAACACTAAACCCTAGACCCTCTAAACACAGTAAACACTAAACCCTAAACCCTAGACCCTAGCTAAACACCCAAAACACTAAACCCTAAACCCAGCTAGCTAACCCTAAACCCTAATTAAACCCTATATATATAGGCCAACGACACTTAATTGTGCATCAAGCAGGCCAGGGGTGCCTCGCGGTCCTCTAGTTAAATTAAATGTGACATGCATTAACCCTAAACCATATATATATAACTAACCCCTAGCTAATCAAACCCTAGTTAATTAAAACACATAACCCTAAACTATACTAGCTATAACCCGATCTAATAAAAACATGCTCTATATATAGCATGCAGCTAGCTAGCAAAAACGGTAGATTAAAACCAATTAATATATACATGGCCTATATATCGATCATATGTTGTATAACATCTCCCTGAGATTCATTAATTAATTATATAATTATCGATGATAAATTAATTAACTTGAATTTTGACAAGTTCTCTCGAATGAAAACACATTTGATTAAGTTTCCTCATAATATATATATAATTAGTGTGCATGCATGGCCTACCATGCATGCATTAATTCGTGCATATATTTTAATATATATTTGAACATATTCTTGGGGGATTTCAATCTCTCTCTCTCGATCATCTATATGTCGTTGGTGGCCAAAAAACACACACATATACGCATGCACTTTATGCGCAAAGGCGCGTGTGCCTCTAATAATGTGTGTGTGCGCACTCGATCGATGATCCCTAAACCTTAAACCCTAAATAAACCCTAATCCCTAATCCCTAAACCCTAAACACCATAAACATTAAACCCTAAACCCTAACCTCCTAACCCTAAACCCTAAACCCTAATTAAACCCTATATATATAGGCCAATGACACTTAATTATGCATCAAGCAGGCCAGGGGTGCCTCGCGGTCCTCTAATTAAATTAAATGTGCCATGCATATATATGTGTTTAATTTGGGGATTTCAATCGCTCTCTCGTATGTAGCTCTCTCTACCTCTATCTCTCTCTCTCTCTCTCTCTCTCTCTCTCTCGTTGGTGGCCAACAACACACACATGCACTTTGTGCGCAAAGGCATGCGCCTCTAATAATGTGTGCGCAGTCGATCGATCTAGTTTTGATTAATCATAGCACACAAATAAAGAAGTTGTATTTGAATCCACACAACCTATTAAAACACATAACCCCTAACATGGCCTAATTAATTAACCCTTCTCGATCTCTACCTAATTAGTGGAAATTGCACAAAATCAAAAGGGGTCCCTCACTAATTATGCATATCTGCTAGATTGTGATAAACTTTTGCCACATATATATTTGGTGGATGGGTGCATCTTGGCATGTAAACAATTAGTGTTTGCAAATGGCGTTGTCAAAATTTATGTACAAATGATTTCTTTCCATCCAAAGTGCATAAAATGGGAGTTTTAATGAAGAAAGTACAAATAAAACAGCTCAACATGCTTCCACACCCCGATTTTCACACGAAGTAGAGCATATTTAAAGGATAATTCCAGAGTTTTACTATTTTTCAAGCAACTTTGCTAATTTTCCCCCACTCACATGACTTTATGTCGATTTAACGAAAATATGGCGAATTTAAACTACATGGGCGGGATAGTTTGAATTGTGCGCGCGGCAAAGGGAACCGCCTATTCCTCAACCTTGTGCACGGCAAATTACACACGCAACTCCATTAAACGCCACCTACCAACCTTAATTATCACCCCGGCGGCCCGGCCGCATGACCCCCCACCCACCCGTACACAACTTATCCCCGTCCGTGCGAAGAGCTTCCCCTCCCCGTCCCGTCCGTGCGAAGAAGAAGCTTCCCCTCCCCGTCGTTCTTCTCGAGACGCACCGGCGGTCAAGTTGATCCACGGTAGGGCTGCTATCTCTAGCTCAATCATGTATCGGGCAAGACAGCCTAACGATTTATATTTTCTTGATGCTGCTAAAAAAATTCGTCAGTATGCTCGAACTAATTGGCACTTTATAGTTTTCCGCTCGATTTGTCATCGATCAATTTGTTCATTTGCGTGGGCATATAGAGTCAGTTCTGCACTCGATCCGTTAATTTGCTGAAATGCCATGGCAGAGTTTTGTACACGATCTGTTTGCTAAAATGTCGATGGGCATTTTTTGTTTTGTACTCGACATGATTGCTGAAATGCATAATCATGTAGTATAGTTTTGTACTCGATGGATATACATTTCCTACTTCGCCTTAAATTAATCACCAACCACTGTATCTCATAATTAAACAGATGGACAGAACTTGGATACTGCATGGACACTTATGTTCCCCTTCATATATAAATGGTGTTCAACCCTTTATGGGGTTTATTAGAGCTCATGATGGTCACAACCTGGACGTGTATTGCCCGCGCTGCACATGTATGAATGGTGAGAAGAGGCCTCACCCTGTAGTGGCAGATCATTTACACATTTTTGGGATGGACCGCACATATGTTAGGCGGGTTTAGCATGGTGAACCATATAATGATCCTTTAGCAGGAGAAGCAGATCTTGCTCACACTGTATGTGTGCTGGCATATGTAGTTAATTATTTATATTGATGCTGCCGCTGTTTCAATCAATAGTTTGCATTGCTGTGCAAGGTTCTGTACTCAAATTTAACTTGTTGCAGATGGATGGACGGGAAGGAGAGAAAAAGCGCTTGCTTCAGGAAACGGGTTTCAGCTCTGGGACATGTGCTGTGCCAGATGAGAAGGTAAATATGTAAAACGGCATTTGTTCAGGTTGCATCCCTTAGATGTTTGTCTAATCGGTTGATGTACTAATTGCAGAAGCATAGAGTTAAAGAGGTCTCTCAGTTTGATGGGAGATTTGAAGATGAATCTCAGTTTGATGCACCTGTGGATGGTACTGATGACGAGCCTTTCATAGACGAAGGTCCTGCACCTGAGATTATCCAGCCTACAGAAGGAGGCCGTGGACCGAGTACACAGCTTTGCGTTGAAGTGGATGCACGCCCGGAGATCATCACGGGCGTCCGGGTAGTCTCAAGACCACCCAGCCCTGATGCACCTGTGGATGGTACTGATGACGAGCCTCTCATAGACGAAGGTCCTGCACCTGAGATTATCCAGCCTACAGAAGGAGGCCGTGGACCGAGTACACAGCTTTGCGTTGAAGAGGATGCACACCCGGAGATCATCAGGGGCGTCCCGGTAGTCTCAGGACCACCCAGCCCTGATGCAAAATGTTGAGCTACTTTATGATTCGTACTCTTATGTTCTGGTGCTGTAGTATGTTATGATTTGTACGCCTTTGGCGCTAGATTAAGCATTCAGTGGATGATCGCGTTGCAAAATTCGACACCCACACAATCAGTTCATCGTACAAGTAGTAGCACAATTACTTCTACAGCGATTCCTGCCAGCGCATTAGTTGGTAGCATGAAACACTTTCAGGTACTCCCCTCTGATTCATATTAATGGACTCAATTCTGTCTAGATATGGATGTATCTAGATGCATTTGTTAACTAGACTAACAAACTTGAGTCAGTTAATATGAATCCGTGTAAACCGCCCAAGTCCTCGAGCAGCTAGTTTATTGACTCTGGACTCCAAGCCTCTCGCGGCAAGCCATCGACGAAGCTTTGACCAGATCTTGGCCCGCAATTTTTTTGTGTGTGGCGAATAGCAAAGCTTTGACCAGTTCCTCTCGGGATACAGCACGCCGGTGAGCTTGCACGGTTGCCATGAGCACTTTCCGGCGGAACTTCCTCTTCAGCGCCCTCAAGCCGCTGCTGCGAGACAGCACGCAGTGCCTCGAGGTGGACGGAATTCTGGATCTCGGGCGGGTGGTCCGCATCGTCCGGGAACGATCTCCAGCGGGTTAACGAGGACATGCATGGCGGCCGGGGGATTTGTTTTGTTTTTTTTTTGGTTTGAGCTTGGGATTTGGGGTTTTTTCGGATAGGGGAGGAGGAACCGAGGAAGAGGAAGGAACAGCCGCGTGCTTGGCGCGTGGCGGTGTGCTTGAATTTCGAATTTTTGTGAAATGTTTCATTTCCCCGCTACAATTCGGGGGTTTCTTGACGCGCCAATGCGTCCCGCCGGGCAGCTTCAAGTAAATTTGGGGTGCCACACTATGGGCCCTAGTTTCAGTGAGACATGTAATGACTAGTCACATCAGTAAGTTCACTGTGTAATAAAATATGTTACCCCTCCCCTTTATGTAGCACCCCTTCTCTCCCGATCGAGTGCCGATTGCCGACGGATGCAAGCCGCTAGCTCGATCCCCTCCTTTCGCCTCCACCGTCCAGGCATCCAGCTTGGAGGGGCAAGCTGCATCTAGCCCAAGCGGATTAGGTAGGACTAGTAATGTTCTCTCCTTTCTCGAGATCGGTTCTTTTTTCCTCTCCTCGATATCTTGCGCATCTCTTTCCTATTCTGGGCAAAGGGGTGTCTTTCTGGTCACCCTCGAGCTGGGAGTGATTGATGGGGGTGGGGGCGGGGGCTACCTTTGCTTGGATTGGGGTGTTCTTCCTTTATTTGTCGACATTTGCAACCTTTGTAGTTTCTGCTGATCCTCACTGTATCTTTTGTCAGCTTGTACAGGAAAGGCAAGACCTCGGCGGTGGGGGCAATGGAGCGTAAGGCCACCACGCATGTGGGCAGTTGGCTGAGCCTGAGCTGCGTCCCCAGCCCCGAAGCAGGTACTCCGTTTGCTTATCCACTCTTTACCTTTTAAGTGTCTCTCTGGTCTCTGCATCCTCAATCTGTTCCTGTTCTGGAATATGCTTAAAGTAGCACATGTCTTCAGCTGTTTGTGCGTAAAGCCTCTGTGACACCATGCTCTATATTCTCTGTATCAGGTTGGTACCTCCAGGTTCCGTGCTGAGGCTATGGGGAACGAGAATAGCGCCCCACCTGCTGCAGGAGCATGGCCCGATCTGCAGCACAAGAAGCGAAATGCCACTGCCGAGCTGGGCAGGGACCGCCCAGGGGTAATTTTTTTAACCAACTTACCATGATGTAGTCTGAATCTGATACTCCCTCAGATCCAAATTAATTGACTCAACTATCTGTAGATACGGATGTATCTAGATGTGTTTTAGCTCTAGATACTACTGCCTCCATCCCAAAGCTTTGGGCTTATATTATTTTAGAAAGTCAAACTATACCATGTTTGACTAAGCTTTTACCAAAAATCAGTAACATGCAAAATACAAAATTAATATCATTAAATAGATAATAAAATATATTTTCCTACGGTATCTACACAGTATTATATTTGTTGATAGAATGTTCTAAAATTTTGGTCAAACTTTGCTTGTTTTGATTTCTCAAAAATAAATAAGGCTTAAGCTTTTGGATGGTGGTAGTACATTCATATCTAGACAAAGCTGAGTTAACTAGTTTTTTTGTCTGTCCATAGCTAGTGTTCACGCTGCAAAAGGCTAAGAGCATCCACTATATGCATCAGTCTATCTCATACAGTAATTCAATATCACTGCTGAGGTCTGCCTTTTGTTTTGCTATTCATATGCAGACTGAAACTTTAGGGCCTTTACTCAAAAGGAAGATCAAAACTGCGGCTGATCAGGCTGCCAGTATGTTGATGCCGCCCCATCTTCTAAATGCCTCTACAAGCACAAGGCCACGCACCAGCTGGGTGGTGATCTTTTAATGAATATGGTATATTTTCTTAATCCACAAAACATGCCTTGATTTTTCTCTGTTTATTGTCGGTTTTTTCTATGCTTGCCAAAAGTTTACAACAACAACAACAACAACCAAGCCTTTCAGTCCCAAACAAGTTGGGGTAGGCTAGAGTTGAAACCCATAAGATCTCGAAGCCAAAAGTTTAGAAACACCAAATTCGTTTGCTTACAATCATCATACAGTAATGTTCATCTACTCCAGTTCCCCTAACCCAACATAAAATGATGTTAATTTCGATTTTTAGATTAAAAGAGCACCATTAGGCGCTGTTAATTACGACTTTGAGATTAAAATGTCATTTGCAATTGTTAATTACAATTTTGAGACAATTGGTTAGTTTAACCTCGATCTCTTCTGCTCTCCATTTTTCCCAACCGAACAAAAATGTAACCATTCCATTCCTCTGAAATGGAACCATTCCATTCCATTCCACGCTGTTTCAGAACCGAACACACCCTTGCATTGTTGTGAACTGTTGTCCATACACGGCCATACCCTTCCACTTACATCTAGCACTATATGCATCAGTCTGTCTCAGAGTCATTCAATATCACTGCTGAGATCTGTTCCCATTCTTATGCAGGCTGAAACTGCTGCGCCTTTACTCAAGTGGATGCAAAATGGGGCTAATGAGGCTGCTGTGAGGACGATGGTGCCGGCACCATCTTCCGAAAACCTCTACAAGCACGAGGCCATGGGCCAGCTGGGTGGTGACCTTTTAATGAATCTGTATATTTTCTTAATCCACATACATGATTTCATTATTATCTGTTTAATTACTGTTGGCTTTGTCTAATGCTTACCAAAAGTTCAGAAACACTGCGTTTGCTTACAATCATCATACACTAATTTTTCACTTTTCAGTCTGTCTCATCCAGTATATAAACTGTTGATTTCCATTGGCTTCTTTTGTAATCATTTGCATTGTTGTCAACTGTTCTCTATGCACAACCCTATTCTTCCACTTACACCCGCACTATTTGCATCAGTCTATCTCATAGATTTATTAAATATCAATGATGAGTTCTGTTGCTATTCATATGCAGGATGAAACTTCTGTTCCTCTACTCAAATGGATAAAAAATGATCCTGATGAGGCTGCTGTGAAGACGATGGTGCTGCCACCATCTTCTGAAAACCTCCTCAAGCACAAGGCCACGGGCCAGCTGGGTGGTACCCTTTTCAGTAAGCAGGTATATTTTCTTAATCCTCATACATGATTTGATTTTTGTCTGTTTATTGCCGGCTTTGTCTAATGCTTACCAATAGTTCAGAAACACACACACCTATTCTTCCACTTACATCCAGCACTATATGCATCAGTGTCTCATAGATTCATTTTATATATCACTGCTGATGTCTGTTGCTCTTCAATTTTTATATGCAGACTGAAACTGCTAAGCCTTCATTGGTCAAAAGGATTGCAACTGCTGCTGATGAGGCATCTGCAGAGGCTGCCACCAAGTTACTGTCAGCCCCACCTTCTGGATGCTTATATAAGCTCAAGTCCAAGGATCAGCCGGGCCGTAACCATCCAAGGGTTCGGGTATATTTTCTTAAGCCACATATACATGCCATGATTTATGTCTGATATTATCACCTCTGTCTAATGCTTTTTGGAATTCGGAAACACCAAATTAGCATGCTTATATTCATCATACACTAATTTTTCACTGTTCAGTTTGTAACATAGTGTTATGCACTTGCTTGTCAACATTTGCATTGCTCTGAACTATGCACTTTACACAACCTAATTCTTCCACTTACGTTCAGCGCTACGCACCAGTAGTACCTCCCATGTTTCCTTCACCATCCCGATGCCGAGCTTGCGGGAATATGGCGGGCCCATGTACATACCCCGCATATAACACCTCCTATGGCTCTATCTACCTTTCTAGTAGCTCCTTCACAGAGTTACAGGTATGTATTCTCAGTGGTTTAGCATGAATTGGCATATAGTAAAGTCTTGTTTTTAGTCTTCCTGCTTCTTACATTTGTATCAATTTTCACATGCAGACTGTACCTTGTGAACTTCGTCCAATGATTAACCAGATGTGTCCGCATGAAGGATCTTTCACTATGCATGGCAATGGCAAATTGATGAACACCTACACGGTCTATGAGGTGTATGTCTACAAGACGCAGGCCATCACATATTTGTATGGACATGATTGGAGAAAGTTTGCTTTTGACTACGGTCTGAAGAAGGGCGACGAGCTGAGGATCAGAAACTCAAACGGGCAGATATACGTAACTGCTTACAGAGTTGGAGACACTTCCAAATATATAATATGTAACTTTTTTCTACTCATATCTTTTGATAACTGCATTCTGAGCAGTTGTTCTAAACCATTCCCTCTGTTCTAGCTTGCTTGGGTTTAACATGATCAAAGCTGCAGATCCCCTGACGGAACGGAAGGGCAACCACACCAGCACCGGCACCGGCTTCCCACTCTCTGCATCAACAGGTTCCCGGCTCCGTTCTGCATCTACCCAGTCCCTCAGCATTGGTTCCTGTAGAGGCCCCATATACTACACATGCCCAAGCTCTGCATCAGCCTGGTTCCTCACATTGCACCGTGCTGCATGATCTCTGCATCAGCACCGGTTCCTCTAGAGGCACCGTTTCTGCACTGCCCAGCAGTCTCCTGCATCATCACTCGTGTACCAGCCCAGCTCATGCACCTGCCCGGCCGGATCACCGAGGTCTCAGCTCATTGTTGTGGCCACCCGTGTGGTGACCAGGACGCATCTGAAGGCTATGTTCGTGAGTATATGACAGCATAACTGCTCTTATCTTGATGTCTTCTCTGCTCAAAGTCTCACATGGTTCAGTGCATTGGTGCCATTGACTAATTTTTGGTGGTATCTCTTGCTTTGAATCAGAAATTGCCTAAAAGTATCTCCAAGGATCTCAATGCTGGCCGAAGGGGCAAGATATCCCTCGTCATGGAGAGTGAAGGTCTCACCGTGGAGGGACGGTACTCTGTCAGTCCCACAGATGGCCGCTTGGCTGTTACTTCCAGGTGGAAAAAGTTCATTGACGGTGCCAAACTTCGCATTGGATCAAAGTTGAAGGTCAAGATCTTTCGATGCCGCTGTGACATGCTGGTCATAAAGTTCGCGGTTGTCTAGTTCTGTTGTCCCATGAGCCCTTAGCAAATGCATTTGTAGTTATACTTATATAAGGTTATCTTATCTGAACTGCTAATTAATTGTATGGGTGGTAAAACTCTGGCAAGCTTTTGCTCTTAGCAAGTATGTATGTATGATCAGCTATTATGATAACTAATGTTTGTGTTCATCTTAATTTGCATTTCCCTTTTAGAAAAAAACTTAATTTCTATTTTGGCTGACCTGTTAGAGAACTATCAGATTGAACCCACAACATGATTCATATAGATTCATTACACCGAGCCACATGTCTTGACCTTGCGATACACTACTTCCATTAATTAGTGCAAGAAGGCTTACCTGAGCTGCCTGAACCATGGCAGATTCGAATCCACCTTATCTATCTAGAAATACAACCTTTGCAGAAAGAGGATTTGCAGTATGGGGAGGCTGACATTGGGGACCCATGAGCCAGCAGCGTCGTCAACGTTTTAAAGGTGGCAGGAGATCGAAAGAAAAAATAAGCCAAAAATCAGTTGGTAAACAAATTCAAGAAAAGAAAACATTTACCTTTGAGAGTATGACATGCGGGACCCATGAGGCAGCGCATCCTCAACTATTTCAAGGCGGCAGGGGATCAAAATAAAAAAGAAATAGAAATTAATTAGGGTAAAAAATAAATCCATCAAAGGAAACTTTTATTGTTCATAGAGGATGACATGTGGGACCGACTTGCCAGCTGCGTCGTCATCGTTTCAAAGGGGCGGGGATCAAAAGAAAAAGACAAATAGCCAGAAATTAGGGGAAAAAATAAATCCAACAAAGAAAACTTTTATTGTTCATAGAGGATGACATGCGGGACCCATGAGCAACTTCCTCAACGTTTCAAAGTCGGCATGAGATTGAAAGAAAAAGTCAAGTGACATAATATCAGGAGCCAAAATAATCCAAGAAAAGAAACTTTATTGTACATAGAGGATGACATGCGGGTCCCATTTTGTAGCAACGGTCTCAACGCTTCCAAGGCGGCACAGGACCGAAAGAAAAATGAAGTAATCAGGGTGTGAAAAAAATCCAAGAAAAGAAAGATTTTAATTGGGCTGTATCTGGACATCTGGGCCTTCGAACTATCTTGCTGGGCCTTTTGACTCGTACAATTTCAGCCCACTCCAAAACAGGAAAGGTCGGATTTTTCTCAAAAAAAAAAGGGAAAGTCCTATGCTTCGCAAAAACAAAAAACAAGGAGATTCAACATATAAGTTTGTTTATGTAGATATAAAGATTTAATTTATCCGTTTGCAATAGCTCAGAGCGAAATACAACGTTTATTGTCTGCAAAATAAAATATCACATGTTTCTTGTACGGGGAGGCTGACATCGGGGACCCATGAGCCAGCAGCGGAGTCAACGTTTCAAAGGCGGCGGGGATCGAAAATAAAAAGCCAAAAATCAGTTGGTAAAAAAATACAAGAAAACAAAACATTTATCGTTCCGAGAGGATGACATGCGGGACCCATGAGGCAGCAGCATCCTCAACGTTTCAAAGTCGGCATGAGATCGAAAGAAAAAGGCAAGTGACATAATATCGGGAGCCAAAAATAATCCAAGAAAAGAAACTTTATTGTACATAGAGGATGACATGCGGGTCCCATTTTGTAGCAGCGGTCTCAACGTTTCCAAGGCGGCACAGGACCAAAAGAAAAATGAGGCAGCAGCATTCTCAACAATTCCAAGGCGGCGGGGGATCAAAAGAAAAATAAAGGAAATAGCCAGAAATTAATTAGGGGTCAAAAATAAATCCACCAAAGGAAACTTTTATTGTTCATAGAGGATGACATGTGGGACCGACCTGCCAACAGCGTCCTCATCGTTTCAACGGGGGCGGGGGATCAAAAGAAAAAGGCAAATAGCCAGAAATTAGGGGTAAAAAATAACTCCAAGAAAGGAAACTTTTATTGTTCGTAGAGGATGACATGCGGGACCCATGAGCCAGCAGCTTACTCAACGTTTCAAAGGCGGCATGAGATCGAAAGAAAAAGGCAAGTGACCAAATATCGGGAGCCAAAAATAATCCAAGATTTATTGTACATAGAGGATGACATGTGGGTCCCATTTTGCAGCAGCGGTCTCAATGTTTGTAATGCGGCTTGAGATCAAAAGAAAAAGAAAGTAGCTAGTAATTAGGGGGTGAAAAAAAATCTAAGAAAAGAAAGTTGATGGACATAGAGGATGACATGCGGGTCCCTTGAGCCAACAGCTTACTCAACGTTTCAAAGGGGGGGGATCAAAAGAAAAAGGCAAGCCAAAAATCAGAGGGTGAAAAAAAATCCAACAAAGGAAACTTTTATAGCACATAGAGGATGACATGCGGGTCCCATGAGCCAGCAGGTTCCTCAACGTTTCAAACGTGGCATGAGATCGAAAGAAAAAGGCAAGTGCCCAAATATGAGGAGCCAAAAATAATTCAAGAAAAGAAAGTTTTATAGTACATAGAGGATGACATGCGGGTCCCATTTAGCAGCAGCGGTATCACGTTTGAGAGGCGGGATCGAAAGAAAAAGGCAAGTGCCCAAATATGAGGAGCCAAAAAAAATCCAAGAAAAGAAAGTTTTATAGTACATAGAGGATGACATGCGGGTCCCATTTAGCAGCAGCGGTATCACGTTTGAGAGGCGGAGGATCGAAAGAAAAAGTCAAGTGACGAAATATGAGGTGCCAAAAAAATCCAAGAAAAGAAAGTTTTATAGTACATAGAGGATGACATGCGGGTCCCATTTAGCGGCATATCACCGTTTGAGAGGCGGCATCGAAAAAAAAAAAAGTACCAAAATATGAAAAAATAATTCAAGAAAAGAAAGTTTTATAGTACATAGAGGATGACATGCGGGTCCCAGTTAGCAGCAGCGGTATCACCGTTTGAGAGGCGGAGGATCGAAAGAAAAAGGCAAGTGACCAAATTTGAGGTGCCAAAAATAATCCAGGAAAAGAAAGTTTTATAGTACATTGAGGATGACATGCGGGTCCCAGTTAGCAGCGGTATCACCGTTTGAGAGGCGGCGGGGGATCGAAAGAAAAAGCAAGTGACCAAATTTGAGGTGCCAAAAATAATCCAGAAAAGAAAGTTTTATAGTACATAGAGGATGACATGCGGGTCCCTTTAGCAGCAGTATCACCGTTTGAGAGGCGGCAGGGGATCGAAAGAAAAGGCAAGTGACCAAATTTGAGGTGCCAAAAATAATCCATGAAAAGAAAGTTTTATAGTACATAGAGGATGACATGCGGGTCCCGTTAGCAGCAGCGGTATCACCGTTTGAGAGGCGGCAGGGGATCGAAAGAAAAAGGCAAGTGACCAAATTTGAGGTGCCAAAAAACTCCAAGAAAAGAAAGTTGATTGCACATAGAGGATGACATGCGGGTCCCATTTAGCAGCAGCGGTCTCAACGTTTCCAAGGCGGCAAGGGATCAAAGGAAAAAGGAAGTAGCGGGACCCATGAATCCAAGAATTTTGGGGGTCAAAAAAAATCCAAGAATAGAAAGAATTTTGGTTCATAGAGGATGACATGCGGGACCCATGATCCGCATCGTAAACGGCTCGATCGGAGAACGTTGAACGAGATGGCGCGATGTAGAAAAAAACAATGCCAGAGAGGCTGCCATCTGGGCCCTACATCCCTCGGCGGTGCGGATTTGCGTTGACTCGGCCGGCGAACCCGAGATTTCGAGATGCACCACGTCCCGGGCCACCATACGCCACGTTTTGGCCGCTTTCGTCGGGCTAGGTGGCCTCAAAAAAGAAAAAAAGTTTTGACATGCACCACGGAGGGACCAAAATCGTCGGCCATGGTACACCAGCAACCACGGCGCGACTTCAACTTCGTCGGCCATGGCAACTTTTCTTGTAGTGGATGTCCATGATGGGGGAGTTGAAGTTTTTCCTAGGCTTCCAAGTGAGGCAACTTGCAAAAGGCACCTTCATCTCTCAAGAAAAGTATGTGAAGGACATGCTCAAGAAATTCAACATGACCAATGCAAGCCCAATGAAGACACCCATGCCCGTAAAGGGGCAACTTGGCTCATGTGACGGTGAGAAGGATGTGGATATAAAGGTATACCGTTCCATGATAGGATCCTTGCTCTACCTTTGTGCCTCTAGGCCGGATATCATGCTAAGTGTAGGGATGTGTGCTCGTTTTCAATCCGCTCCTAAGGAGAGCCATTTGATGGCGGTCAAACGGATTCTAAGATACCTTGTTCTCACTCCTACTCTCGGGCTATGGTATCCAAAGGGGTCAACCTTTGAACTCATTGGCTATTCGGATTCCGATTGGGCCGGTGATAAGGTTGACCGGAAGTCTACCTCCGGGGCTTGCCAATTTATTGGCCGGTCATTGGTGAGTTGGTCATCCAAGAAACAAAACTCCACCGCTTTATCCACCGCCGAAGCCGAATACATATCCGCGGCATCTTGTTGCACTCAATTGTTATGGATGAAGCAAACCTTGAAAGACTATGGTGTGTCTCTTGGTACGGTGCCTCTTCTATGTGACAATGAAAGTGCAATAAAGATCGCCAATAACCCGGTTCAACATTGTCGCACCAAACATATTGACATTCGCCATCACTTCCTACGTGACCATGTTGCCAATAAGGATATTGATCTCACTCATGTGGGAACAACCTACCAATTGGCGGATATTTTCACTAAGCCTTTGGATGAAGCCCGGTTTGTAAACTTGAGAGGAGAACTTGGTATTCTTGATCCTAAAAACTTGGATTGAATCAACTTCTTGCACTATATTCTTGCATTTATCTAACTATCTAGCTTAGAGGCACAGCACATATGGGGATAGTCATCTTACCATGTCTTGGTATGATGCATACCTATGTGTGCAACATAAATAGACCCAATGTCATTATATGGACCCAAGCACGTCTCTTCGAGGTCACATGACATTTGCGCTTTCACATAGGGGGAGTAATCCCCCGCCCCTCATTGAGCCTTCATTACAACTTGATTTGACTATATAAGGCCAAATGATCTTATTGCAAAAATCATTTCAAAATGACTTATGATTCTTGATATATATCTCGACTCATACCCATTGTTGCTATTTACATCTTGTTTGGATTTTCTCTCCAACGGGTATGCCTAGAGAATCTTGTGTTTCCAACCCCATGTCTATGCTCATCTCATCATCATCTATCTATCTATATGTACATGTAATCATCTGAGCATTCACACACATTTACACAAAGCATAGGGGCAAAACGAGGCGAAAAAGAGATAAAACTGGGTGGCCGGTCTCTGGCCCGGTTGGACCGGCCTCTGCGCCGGACCAGCCGGCGCCAGGTCCGGTTCGACCGGGTTTCCGACCGGGCGCACGGCCTGTTATGAGTGGAGGAGGATACCCCTTGGGGTCTTCTTCCTCATTACCCCCAAACCTCCACACCTCCATGGCCGCCGCCCCCATCACCTCCCACATTCTCTAGGGTCTTCCCACCACAAGCAATCCCTCAAACTCCACCAAACCATAGATCGGGCCCCTTGGAGCAACTCCACCAAAGGATTTGGTCCCTCTCAAGCTATTTTGGGAAATCTTGGAGTTCTTGGGTTTCAAGTCCTATCTCGTGTTCTTCTTGATCTCTTGATCAAGGAGGACCATGTCTTCGGGTAATGTGATCTATCTTCCTCCCTATCCTCTAGTCCCCCTCCCACATTGCAAATTTTTGGACAAATTTTGGGAAACTTTAGGGTTAGGGTTAGGGTTTGTAAGTCCTCATGCCTTTAGAGTGTCTCACAACACAATGCACTTACTCCACTCTATTGCTATAGTCTATATTCAAGTTTATGAGTTTTTGCATGAATTTGTGGTAGAAAATCTGGGCAAAACTTCACAAATCGACAGACCCGGTCACCAGCCCGGTCGACCGGCCGCTCAACCGTCCGGCCCGGCGTGCGGCCCGGTCAACCGGTCGCCAACCGGCTCGTCCGGTCTGCTGCCCGGTTGGACCGGCCTATGCGCCGGGTTGCCCAGTTTTCGCACAATCTCATCAATACACTTGGATATATGCTATGCTTTTTGGATTCCCTCTTATTGATGACATGTACACTTACCCCACTGCTATTCTTGCTCTACTTTCTCATTCACAGGTAGTTGGAGTGGTGAGGGCCGTGGCAATGTTGCCAAGAGAGGAAGGACTGCTGATCCTCCCCGCCGTTCTAGTGGTCGCGTACCCCCTCAAACTCATCAGGGTACTGACATTGGCAGCTCAGCTGGGGGTAGAACCAAGTCTGTTAGTGGCAAGAGAAAGGATAAGCATGCCGCCCAAGAGGATGATGAAATAGTGCCAACTTTCAATGTTGGGAATGTAAACCGTCTTGAGTGGCAGGAATTGAGAACGGTGAATCCGTATCGCTTTGAGCAACGGACTTACACTCAAGGGGACAAGTTCTTCTGGACCAAGACTCAAGCAGTCCTATGGGATGGTTACTATGATTCTCATGAGTTTATGAAGAATGGTGATATTGTATCACCCAAGGCCATCAATCCTGTCGAGCTTGCCTTGCATGAGGCCACAAAGTACCGCTTTGTGGTTGAAACCTTGAAGGGTATGGGACTATATGACCTCATGTGCCTCAAGCCCGATGATCAACAAGAGGATCCTACCTTTTGTCCCCTCCTTGTCCGTCAGTTCCACTGCACCGTTTTCTTCCATGATGATGAGGACCGCACCATCACCTGGATGACTGGCAAGAGAAAGTACTCATGCACCTACTCTCAGTTCCGTGCAGCTATGGGTTGTGGTGGTGATAGTGCTCCAGGATACAAGATTCATTCACGGTCCAAGCTTACTAAGGGTGACATCTCTTTCTGCTATCCTGCGAACCCTATACCTGGACCTCCCACTATCTCTGGGATGTACTACTCATACCTTGTCCTTGCCAAGATGTTCCGTGAGAACCTAATCAGCAAGTCTGGCGACACCAGTGAAGTCAGGAACTATCATCTCAATCTGATGTACTATTGTCATCCTGACAGGGTAAGGAAGATTGATGGTTGCGATCTTATTTACTGTGAACTGCGTGCAGTTCTGGACCGCATGACTCCCAACTATGCTCAGTATGTTCAGCGGCTCATCAACTACATCGTTCCCGCTCCTCTCAACACTCTTGGTGAAAAAGTCATCATGGACCCCTTCAAGATTCCCACTCAGGAGGCCACTCGTCCGGATGTTCCCTCCATGATGCCCATCACTGAGCGCCGTTCCAAGGAACGCCATGATCATGATGCTAGCTCCAGCTACTCTCGGCGCCCCAAGCATGGTGCCGCTCGCTTCTTCTCCAGCATGTGGCAAATGTGCAAGAACACCAATGATGTTGCACATCAGAGCCTTACTATGAACCAGGAGACACGGAGGCGCCAGAATGAGTTCATGGCTTCACGGAACCACCCTGTTCCTCCTTCTGGACCGGAGATGGAGCCTGTGGTTGCACCTCAGTGGGAGATGCCTCTACTTACCGATGAGATGATCCAGAACTTCGACTTCTCCATGTATGCTCATGGTAGCCTCCCTCCTAGGACTGCTCGTGCTCCTACTCCTCCTGGTGATGGTGGTGATGAAGATGAAGGTGATGCGGCTTCGCGCGATGAGGGCGCGAGCTCCTACTCCTCCGGGCATGAGTTCTATTGATGGGTGCGATAGCATCTCTACTTTTTTCTTCGCCTTTTTGGTGTTCCGATGCCAAAGGGGGAGAAGAGAGTAGAGTCTAGGAACCACGGGGTTCTTTGATTATCACAAGCCATGGGAGTTGCTTTATTTGGATTTTATATGGCTTGTGCTTATTTGCTTTGAGTTTTTCAAGAACCATTTGCTACTTCCAATAATTCGTGTATGGATGTGTATGGACGACTATTATGTGTGCTACTCTATGTTAGGATGATTATGTGTGCTATGCTTATATATCTTGATATACACATCTCCATACCATGCTTGTTTCCTAAAGATATTGGGGGAGCTTCTCATGTTCAACAAATGGTGCACTTTGCATTCAAACGCAAATTCTCCAAGTGCACACATTATGGGGGAGCTGTCGTAATATCTTATATGGAATCAAGGTTTAGAGCTCATCATAATATCTATTTGTGACTCTAGCTCGGTTTGTCATCGTATACCAAAAAGGGGGAGATTGTAAGGGTATTTTACCCTTATCCATTATTTTGGTAACAATGACACCGTGCTAGAGTATTTGGCCTAATATGTTTATAAGGATAATCTCAGGTTTTAGGCAATGAGGCATAAATGGTGTATCAAAGGAACAAGAAGGCTAAAGGAGACCCCCACTTCAACAACAATCGAAAAGGGGTCTACAGCAGAAATCCGGCTGCAGCCCGGTCCAACCGGGCCAGAACCGTCCGGCGCAGCTCGGTCCACCGTCTGGAGCATCGATACGTCTCCAACGTATCGATAATTTCTTATGTTCCATGCTACTTTATTGATGATACCTACATGTTTTATGCACATTATATGTCGTATTTACGCATTTTACGGAACTAACCTATTAACAAGATGCCGAAGAGCCAGTTCTGTTTTCTGCTGTTTTTGGTTTCAGAAATCCTAGTAACGAAATATTCTCGGAATTGGACGAAATCAACGCCCGGGGTCCTATTTTTGCACGGAGCTTCCAGAAGACCAAAGGAGAGTCGAAGTGGGGCCACGAGGTGGCAGGCGACGGCGCGCCAGCCCTGGCGCGCCGGCTGTCATCGGCCCCTCGTGCGCCTCTGACCTGCCCTTCGCCTACTTATAGCCTCCATCGAAACCCCGCAAGAGAGCACGATACGGAAAACCTTCCGGAGACGCGCCGCCGCGAATCCCATCTCGGGGGATTCGGAGATCGCCTCCGGCACCCTGCCGGAGAGGGATTCATCTCCCGGAGGACTCTTCATCGTCATGATCGCCTCCGGAGTGATGAGTGAGTAGTTCACCCCTGGACTATGGGTCCATAGCGGTAGCTAGATGGTTGTCTTCTCCTAATTGTGCTTCATTGTTGGATCTTGTGAGCTGCCTAACATGATCAAGATCATCTATCGTAATACTATATGTTGTGTTTGTCGGGATCCGATGGATAGAGAATACTATGTTATGGTGATTATCAATCTATTGTTTATGTGTTGTTTATGATCTTGCATGCTCTCCGTTATTAGTAGAGGCTCTGGCCAAGTTTTTGCTCTTAACTCCAAGAGGGAGTATTTATGCTCGATAGTGGGTTCATGCCTTCATTGACACTTGTGAGTTCTAAGGTTGTGATGTGCTGTTGCCACTAGGGATAAAACATTGATTCTATGTCTAAGGATGTAGTTGTCGATTACATTACGCACCATACTTAATGCAATTGTGTGTTGCTTTGCAACTTAATTCTGAATGGGGTTCGGATGATAACCTGAAGGTGGACTTTTTAGGCATAGATGCAGTTGGATGGCGGTCTATGTACTTTGCCGTAATGCCCGGATTAAATCTCACTATATTTATCATATCATGTATATGCATTGTTATGCCCTTCTCTATTTGTTAATTGCCCGACCGTAATTTGTTCACCCAACATGCTTTTATCTTATGGGAGAGACACCTCTAGTGAACTGTGGACCCCGGTCCTATTCTTTACATCGCATACAATCTACTGCAATACTTGTTTTACTGTTTTCTTGCAAACAATCATCTTCCACACAATACGGTTAATCCTTTGTTACAGCAAGCCGGTGAGATTGACAACCTCACTGTTTCGTTGGGGAAAAGTACTTTGGTTGTATTGTGCAGGTTCCACGTTGGCGCCGGAATCCCTGGTGTCGCGCCGCATCATATTTCGCCACCATCAACCTTCAACGTGCTTCTTGACTCCTGGTCCGATTAAACCTTGGTTTCTTTCTGAGGGAAAACTTGCCACTGTGCGCATCATACCTTCCTCTTGGGGTTCCCAACGGACGTGTACATTTACGCGCATCAGCATCCGGCGCACGACCCGGTCGACCGGTCGCCAACCGGACTCCACACAAGAACACAGCAAATCCGGTTGCCGACCGGTCAGCCGGCCTACAGACCGGCGAGTCCGGCGCACGGCCCGGTCGACCGGTCGCCAAGGCGCCAACCGAGGAGCCTCTGACGACGAAAAGAAGCTCCGGTCACCAGCCCGGTCCGACCGCCTCTGCTGCCGGGCAGTCCGGTCCCTGGTCCGGTTGAGCCGGGTTTGTCGAGGAAAAGCTGAGGTGGCAAGTGGCCAACGGCCATATTTCGAAGAACACTATAAATAGCCCTTCTCCTACCTCTAGACAGTTAGGCACTACACTACAAGCTGTTCTTGAGCTCCTTCTCTCATACTCCATTGTTAGAAACACCAAAAGCCTCAGATCTCCCTCCTCCTCCACCCAAACTCAAATCCCTCCGGGGAAACGATAGAGGAGGACCCGATCTATCGTTCTACCAAGCCAAATCTCATTCCCCTTGTATTCATCAAGAAGCTTGCTTCCTAGGGTTCCTTGGAAACCCTAGGTGGGCAAGAGGAGTCCGGAAGCATCCGGGCTGTGGATCTGCTCCGGGCAAGATTGTGAAGGTTTGGAGGCTACCTCAAAGTCTACCACAAGTGAGAGAGCTATTCCTTCGTGGGATAGGCTCCGGAGAATAGGGTGAGCCTTCGTGGCACGGGGAATCCTTCGTGGGACCTCCACTCCTCCAAACGTGACGTACCTTGTTGCAAAGCAAGGGAACACGGGAATACATCCTCGTCTCCGCGTGCTATCGGTTATCTCTAACCGAACTCCTTACTTGTGACTTAACTGCCTGTGAGAGCCTTCGTGCTCGAGTTAGTTGTATCCTCATATAGGTTTCTTCACCTAGTTTGCATTAGGCTCATCTTTATATTCCGCAAAGCCTAATATTGCAAAAAAGAATTAAAATCTGTAGAAACCTATTCACCCCCCTCTAGGTTTACCATCTCTATACTTTCAGAGCTAACATTATATTGGCAACGAGTGAACAGACCAAATTGGCTCGTCATCCACCTCAGTTAACACCACCGTGCTAACCATCTAGGAAAGTCCAAGCCACCGATTGAATTGCTCCAGGAACACACTCCGACGAAAGGTGATCCTCAAATTCACTCTATCACAAGCTTGACATACAGTCACTTGTTGTTCATTAGAAATAACAAACATCCCAAAAAAGGATTGCAAGATTGCATTGCCAAGCCAATGGTCGCTCCAAAACAACACTTTATCCCCTCTCCCAACTTTTCACTTATAATTGTGCTTAGCAGCACTAGCCGCACAAATAGCACCTTTTCAAAAAGGCGAGCAAGCAGCAAGTTATGCCCACAAAGCATTTGGGGATAAATCATATTTAAAATCAACAACTTTCCTACAAGTTTATTAGAGTCCAAGTGATAGCGTTTAAACCAAGAGGCAAGCAAACACAAGTGAAATAAATTTTGGAGACTAAGGCCACCAAACTCTTGTTTCATGCAAACTAGATCCCAATTAGCCGAATGAAATTTACGCTTATATTCCTCGTAATTCCACAGAAAATGAGACATCTGGTACTTAATTGACATGATTATTCATTTGGTAAAGTAATCAACAGAGAGGAGGTACATATGCATGCTAGCAATGCAAGCCTTCAACAGCACCAACCTACTCTTGTAATTTAGCAGCTTACGCCCTCCAACCTCCAAATCTCTTAAGAGTTTTGTCAACAAGAAAACAAGATTGTTTTATCCAAAGGTAATTCTATTGTTTACTTAACACATATTGTTTAATGCGATAATCTATTGTTTGCAACTTAATACTGAAAGGGGTTCGGACGATAACCGGAAGGTGGATTATTAGTCATAGACGCTGTTGGATTACGGTCTACGTATTATGTTGTAATGTCCAAACAAATCTCATAGTAATCATCTTGTCATGTATGGTCGATATTATGTCAATTGTCCAGCTATAATTTGTTCACCCAACATGCTATTTATCTTTATGGAGAGACACACCTCTAGTGAATTGTGGACCCCGGTCCTTTCCTTTACACTGATAAATTCATCGACTGCAATCATGTTCTATTTTACTTACTGCAAACATCTCTTTCATCTTGATACGTCTAATTCTTTGTGTTCAGCAAACCGGTGAGATTGACAACCTCACTGCAAGTTGGGGCAAAGTACTTTGGTTGTGTTGTGTATAGGTTCCACGTTGTTGCTGACGCCGGTAGTGCGCCCTGCCACTAGTCAGCTAGCAACACCTTCACAAGTCACTACTTTCTCCTACTGGTCGATTAAACCTTGATTTCGTACTGAGGAAAAACTTGTTGTTGTGCTCATCACACCTTCCACTTGGGGTTTTCCAACCGCTCAACAACATGTGTGGCGCCATCACCGGAGCACCAACAAGATTTTCTGGCGCCGTTGCCGGGGAGAAAGAGGATTTCCGTAAGGGGAGTCTCTCATCTTCAGTCTCTTTACTTTGTTGTAGTTTGCTTAGTTTACTTAAGTTTGTTTTGTTTGCTTTATCATATCAAAAACATAAAAAAATTAGTTTCTATTATAGTTGTTATTTGTGTTGTGTAATTTTAATTTTGCTAAAATTTGTTCCGCTGAAAATACTAAGTTGTGTGACTTTACTAGCAGCAAAAACAATGATTTTATTTGTACACCTATTGCTCCACCTGCTCCCGAAGCAGCCTTATATAAAATTAAACCTGCTTTATTAAATCTTGTTATGAAAGGGCAATTTTATGGTGGTACTGAATATGCCGCTTCTCACCTTAATAATTTTGTTGAACTTTGTGAGATGCAAAAATATAAGGATATAGATGGTGATATTATTAAACTGAAATTGTTTCCTTTCTTCTTGAGAGGGAGAGCTAAATATTGGTTGCTATCTTTGCCTAGAAATAGTATTGATTCTTGGGTTAAATGCAAAGATGTTTTTATTGAAAAATATTATCCTCTTGCTAAGATTATATCTTTGAGAAGTGACATAATGAAATTTAGAAAATTTTATAATGAACATGTTGCTCAAGCTTGGGAAAGAATGAAATCTTTGGTAAAGAATTGTCTCACTCACGGACTGACTACTTGGATGATCATCCAAACTTTTTATGCATGACTAAATTTTTCTTCAAGAAATCTCCTGGATTCGGCTGCTGGAGGTACCTTTATGTCCATTACTTTGGGGGCTGCAACAAAGCTACTTGATGATATGATGATAATTTATTCTGAATAGCACACCGAGAGAGCTACACAAGGTAAGAAGGTAAATTATGTCGAAGAAACCTCCTCCTTCAGTGGTAAAATTGATACTATTATGTATATGCTTGTTAATGGTAAAGCACATGTTGATCCAAATAATATTCAGTTAGCTTCTTTGGTTGCTCAAGAAGAGCATGTTGATGTCAACTTCATTAAAAACAATAATTTCAACAACAATGCTTATAGGAATAATTTTGGTAGCAACAATTATAGGCCATCCTTCTAATAATGATAATTATTATGGTAATTCCTGCAGCAACAATAAAAGTGCACCCTCTGACCTTGAAGTCATGCTTTAGGAATTTATTAGTAAACAAACTGCTTTCAATAAAACTGTTGAAGAAAAGCTTGGCAAAATTGATATTCTTGCTTCTAAATTTGATAGACTTGCTCATGATGTTGGTTTTATTAAAATTGCCTCATGATGTTAAAGAAAGTAAAACTTTGAATGCCATTCAAGTTAGAATTGATGAAAATGTTAGGATGTTGGCGGAATTGCATGCTAGGTGGAAAAGAGAAGATGAAATTGCTAGAAACAATAATTTGACTAAAGTTTGTACCATCACCACCACCAGTAGTAATGAAGTTTCAAATACTAGCCACTCCCTACTTTTAATGGTAAAATAAATAGTATAGGAAAAGTCCCCGCTCCTTCTACAAAATTGCCTAGAACAACTGAAACTGCTCCTGATAAGTGTGCTGAAATTTTTCGGAATACGGGAGACAAGAGTCCTTTCACCCTTTGATAAAATGACTTTGATTTTGATGATTGCAATATCTCTTAAGTAATTAAGTTCTTACAAAAGCTTGTTAAAAGTCCTAATGCTAGTGCTATAAATATGGCTTTTACAAAGCATATTACAAATGCTCTTATGCAAATTAGAGAGGAGAAATTAAAACACGAAGCCTCTATTCCTAAAAAGTTAGAAGATGGCTGGGAGCCCATCATTAAGATGAAAATAGATGGTTTTTATGTTGGATAACGTAGCATAGAAAACAAAAAAATTCCTATCGCGAACACGCAATCCAAGCCAAGATGCAATCTAGAAGACGGTAGCAACGAGGGATTATCGAGTCTCACCCTTGAAGAGATTCCAAAGCCTACAAGATGAGGCTCTTGTTGCTGCGGTAGACGATCACTTGCCGCTTGCAAAGCGCGTAGAAGATCTTGATCACGGCGCCACGAACGGGCAGCACCTCCGTACTCGGTCACACGTTCGGTTGTTGATGAAGACGACGTCCACCTCCCCGTTCCAGCGGGCAGCGGAAGTAGTATCTCCTCTTGAATCCGACAGCACGACGGTGTGGTGTCGGTGGCAGTGGAGAAATCCGGCGGAGCTTCGCTAAGCGTGCGGGATATGGTGGAGGAGTGGGGCGGCTAGGGTTTGGGGAGAGGGGGTGGCCGGCCACTAAGGGGGGCGGCCAGGTTGTGGTCTTGGTGTGGCCGGCCCCTCCCTTGGCCCCTCATTATATAGGTGGAAGCCCCAAGTGTTGGACTACAAGTCTCCGAATAAGACCCGAACCCAAAACCTTCCATATGGTGGGAAACCTTCCCAAGCTAGGACTCCCACTAGAGGTGGGAGTTCCACCTTCCATATGGGGGGTGGCCGGCCCCCAAAGGGGGAGTCCACTTGGGACTCCACCCCACTAGGGTTGGCCGCCATGGAGGTGGAGTCCCATGTGGACTCCACCTTCCTAGGTGTGTTCTTCCGGACTTTTCTAGAACCTTCTAGAACCTTCCATAGAACCTTCCGAATCATTTTAATTCACATAAAATGACATCCTATATATGAATCTTATTCTCCGGACCATTCCGGAACTCCTCGTGATGTCCGGGATCTCATCCGGGACTCCGAACAAATATTCGAACTCCATTTCATATTCAAGTTCTACCATTTCAACATCCAACTTTAAGTGTGTCAACCTACGGTTCGCGAACTATGCGGACATGGTTGAGTACTCACTCCGACCAATAACCAATAGCGGGATCTGGAGATCCATAATGGCTCCCACATATTCAACGATGACTTTAGTGATCGAATGAACCATTCACATACGATACCAATTCCCTTTGTCACGCGATATTTTACTTGTCCGAGGTTTGATCATCGGTATCACACTATACCTTGTTCAACCTCGTCTCCTGACAAGTACTCTTTACTCGTACCGTGGTATGTGGTCTCTTATGAACTTATTCATATGCTTGCAAGACATTAGACGACATTCCACCGAGAGGGCCCAGTATATCTATCCGTCATCGGGATGGACAAATCCCACTGTTGATCCATATGCCTCAACTCATACTTTCCGGATACTTAATCCCACCTTTATAACCACCCATTTACGCAGTGGCGTTTGATGTAATCAAAGTACCTTTCATATAAGTGATTTACATGATCTCATGGCCATAAGGACTAGGTAACTATGTAACGAAAGCTTATAGCAAATAACTTAATGACGTGATCTTATGCTACGCTTAATTGGGTGTGTCCATTACATCATTCATATAATGATATAATCTTGTTATTAATAACATCCAATGTTCATGATTATGAAACTAATCATCTATTAATCAACAAGCTAGTTAAGAGGCTTACTAGGGACTCTTTGTTGTTTACATATCACACATGTATCAATGTTTCGGTTAATACAATTATAGCATGGTATATAAACATTTATCATAAACATAAAGATATATAATAACCACTTTTATTATTGCCTCTTGGGCATATCTCCAACATTTTATTGCAATGCTTGATGTGATCTTCGTGCAAGTATTTCTGTTATGCCTAGAAAAATCTATGCTATGCTTGAATTGCCACTGTTGGAACAATGTTATTTGGATGTTCATCTTGTTAATATTGCTGCAAAGAAACATTTGGGGAGAGTTGATAATGTTCTTATTATGATTAACAATAACCTGGTCCCCATTGATTTTGTTGTTTTTGATATTGAATGCAATGCTTCTTGTTCAATTATTTTGGGAAGACCGTTTGTTAGAACTGTTGGTGCTGCTATTGACATGAGAGATGGGATTATTAAATATCAATTCTCATCCAAGAAAGGTAGGGAACACTTCCCTCGGAAAAGAAATAAGTCACCTTATGACTCTATTATTACAAAAAAAAATGATGTTTATGCTTGTTCACTTGATAATACTTGATGCTAGCTCTTTTTCTGCACCTAGCTAAAAGGCGTTAAAGAAAAGCACTCTTGGGAGATAACCCATGTTTATTTACTAGTATAATTTTTATTTTTGTTGAGTCTTGGAAGTTATTACCTATGTAATAACCTCTCCTTATCATTTTTATTTCGTTTTTGTGCCAAGAATAGCCTCTAATAGGAAGAAAGTAAGATTTGGGGAAGTTGATGTCCTGAAAACAGATTATGTGTTGTTACCATAAAAATTCGTAAAAATAGCCAGAGCGGAATTTTGAGCTGTCATTTTTTATGCATATGCCCCAGGTTATTATCTAACTTTCGTTAGCTGAACACTTTTCGAGATGAGCAACAGAGGATTTTCAACAACAAAAAATCGATATTTACCTCTTGTTCTGTTTTGACAGATTTCTGCACTATTTGCATTTGCCTCTTAAATCTCTTTCTTTTTTAGTTTGTTTTGATCAAAGATCTTTTTCAACGGTTGATACAGTAGCTAATGCTTTAATTTATGTTTGATATATGTTAATATTGAATCCAAGTGGATTTGTTTATTTTGATTGTACTAATGCTGCTAATAGAGAATTGTGTGAAGTTTTGTATGAAGGAAGTTTTCAAGTGTAGGGAGAGAAGAATGATGTGATGAGATAATGAATGGACAAAATCTCAAGCTTGGGGATGCCCCTGCACCCCAAGAAATATTAAAGAGGTACAAGCGTCAAAGATTAGGGATGCCCAATGCATCCCCTCTTCATCAACAAAACAACATGTCATCTTTCTATGCGCTATATTTTTATTGGTTCATACGCTATGTGTTGTTCTTGGAGCGTCTTTATTTTTGTTTATTTTTGTTTTGTTTTGTTTTGTTTTCTGTAGCATATGTTGGATCCCGGCACATTTGTTTTGGAGAAAGACCCGCTCCGTTTTTAATTGCATAGAACGCTCTAGTTTTCGCTGTTATTATTTTGCGAGTGTTATAGTTTTCTGATACTGCGCTTAGCTCTTGTTCTTTCACTTGAATTTTGTTCAGATCTCGTTAGTATTCTTTATTTGTGTATGACTAGCTCTCTGGTCCATATTGTATTGCATATCTGAGAGTTATTTCAAATAAGTTGATTGGTGCTGGATACGAGTAAAATATTTCATGACTATAGTGATGCAAAAAGAAGCTTGTCTAGACTGTGGCATAGACTTTGGTATGTCATGTTGGATGTTATTATTTTCATATGCTTGGTATTTATTGTTTTCGCATGACTTTTTTCAAATGTCTGAGAGTGCATAATGTGTCATTGAAAGAATCATGTATTGTTTCTATCATAAAAACATAATATTGTGGTGTTCTCCTTTGATACTTTATTGGGTTGACTTGGCGTATGTACGTTTATACCATGCTATGACTATAACCAGTCAACTAAAGCCTCTATGATCATTTTTTTTTACTTGTAATATCACTTTATGCTTTGATTGATAATGTTTTGTCGATATGCATGATTATGGTCATTATTGCTCTCTTAGTTGGTCGCTCCCAGTCTTTTGCTAGTCTTCGCCTGTGCTGAGTATGAACTCTACTCGTGCATCCAACCACCATGAAACAAAGTTTGCCACTTGTGTCCACCATATCTACCTAGTAGCATTATTGCTATTCCACGTAATTCATCATGTTTTTATTTATCTTCCAAATTAAATTTTGGCATGAGAAAATTGGTCAGTAAAGCTCTCACGAACTTGATGGCACATTTACTTTCTTGCACTTAATAAACTTGATCATTGTGCCTATCTTATGAAGTTTATATGTTTGCAAATTGCAAGTTGGGAGTTAGCATAACCATGCTTTCATGGGGAACGCTTTCGACATTGCACTTATATTTAGTTGATGTCATGTTCTTTTGTTTAAGGATGCCTAGCGGTGCGAAATAAAATGGAAACTTGTAGTCCAGGAGTTTGTATATGAGTTACGGAAACGTCTGGGCCGCTAATCTAAGCCATGCATCATTCATGGTGGAAATTTACATCGAACCATAGTGAGCATTCTATGAAGCATTTTCAATAAAAGGTTATACCCATAGTAAATAAAAAATTTATGAGATGCTCATTGTCTGATTGTCTTGTCATTTTGGCATGGGATTGCTCCTACAAGAGCACCTCCATATCATTGGGCAAGAGGTACCCCGTTGGAGGTTCTCAATGATACATGTATACTTACAATGACAAGAACTTATTTGGGACCTAAGTTAAGTAGCATGAGTTTTACGTACTCGTATTCAAGGGGCATGGGATTTTCAACTTGTGATTAGTCAAGCATATAGCTCATATTTTCCATCACATTAACTTTAACCATTCAAGATTCTTATGATAGTTGCAATAAGAGCTCAAAGCTAATAAGTCACATACTTTTTGGAAGGTTTATAAAACTTGTTTATCTTGCTTACTCTGCAAAGAGTCTCTCTTTTACTATTATGTTGAGTCTTCATCTTCTACTTTATGCACCAATTAAGAAAGCATAGTTGTCATTCTTAGTGCAATGTGCATAGTCTCAAAATTATTATTGATTGATTCATGATTGTGACTATTGCTTGTTCTCAAATTACTTGTATCTAGTCACCCTTTGAACTTTAAAGGTGTCCCTGCATTTATATTTTGCTATTCCATAAAGGACATGTTGAGTACCACTTTGTTATGTTTACTCTATGCTCATAAACACACAGTTGATTTCAATGCAATATTATTCATGATCCTTTGTTTGAGTTACTCTTCATGTTATAACATAGTTGCTAAGTTCTATTAAATTATATCTATCATGCCTATGTTTAGAGTACTTTGATCCCAGCTCACAATGCTTTACATGCTTGATCAAGATTGTGTTGGCTTCATGTTACCTCAAAAATTATTTTGTTATCACTTACCTACTCGAGGACGAGCAGGAGTTAAGCTTGGGGATGCTTGATATGTCTCAAACCTATCTATAATTTTTTATGCTCCATGCTTGTTTTACACCAATTAATATATGTTTTGCTTACACTTTTTTGCACTTTTACATGATTTCTGGTACAAACCTATTAACAAGATGACACAGTGCCAGTCCAGGTTTCTGATGTTGTTGTATTTTAGAAAAGTTGTACAGGAAATATTTTCGGAATTAGACGAAAAAAACCCGAAGTCAATATTTTACCGAAACAAAGACAGAGTCCAGACGGGGGGGTCGAAGGGCAGGGCGGCCAGACCACCCCATGGCGCGGCCTGGGTGTGGCCAGCACCTAGGGGTGGTGTGGGCCCCCTAGGCACCCCACCGACCTAAATCCTCCGCCTATTTATACATCTTCTCGGGAAAACCCTGGATACCCGAGCCTCCATCCACGAAAAGTTCCGTCGTGACCTCCATCGCAGAACCCATCTCGGGGTTAGAGCTCTTCCGGCACCGCGGAGGGAAATCATCGCCAGAGGCATCTACATCGCCATGCCCGCCTCTGAAGTGATGCATGAGTACTTCATGCCTGGACTATGGGTTCATACCAGTAGCTAGATGGTTGTCTTCTCCAATTTGTGCCTCATGTTTAGATCTTGTGAACATGATCAAGATCATCCTTATGTAATCCTACATGTTGTATTTGCTGGGATCTGATGAATATTAAATACTATGTTGAGGCCTATTATATATTCATGGCATATGTTATTTGTGATCTTGGATGCTCTTTGTTGCTAGTAGATACTCTGGCCAGGTAGATGCTTGTGACTCCAAGAGGAGATATTTATGCTCGATAGTAGGTTCATGCCTCTAGTTTTCTGGAAGAGTGACAATAACTTCTAAGATTGTAGATGTGTTGTTGCTACTAGGGAGAAAACAACAATGTTTTATCCAAGGGTAATTATATTGTTTACTTTACACATATTGCTTAATGTGATAATCTATTGCTTGCAACTTAATACTGAAAGGGGTTTGGACGATAACCGGAAGGTGGATTATTAGTCATAGACGTAGGTGGATTACTGTCTATGTATTATGTTGTAATGCCCAAACAAATCTCATAGTAATTATCTTGTCATGTATGGTCGATATTCTGTCAATTGCCTAGCTGTAATTTGTTCACCCAACATGTAATTTATCTTTATGGAGAGACACCTCTAGTGAACTGTGGACCCCGGTCCTTTCCTTTACAATGATAAATTCATTTATTTCAATCTCGTTCTCTTTACTTACTGCAAACATCTGTTTCCACTTGATACGTCTAATCTTTTGTGTTCAGCAAACCGGTGAGATTGACAACCTCACTGCAAGTTGGGGCAAAGTACTTTGGTTGTGTTGTGTGCAGGTTCCACATTGTTGCTGATGCCGGTAGTGCGCCCTGCCACTAGTCAGCTAGCAACACCTTCAGAAGTCACTCCTTTCTCCTACAGGTCGATTAAACATTGGTTTCATACTGAGGGTAAACTTGCTGTTGTACTCATCACACCTTTCTCTTGGGGTTTCCCAACCGCTTCCACAAAAATGCTCAGCAAGATTGTTTGGCGCCATCACCGGAGCACCAACAGTGTCATCAGCAAATTGGAGGCTAATGACACCACCACGAATAACATGAGGCAACAAGCTCTTAATCAAGCCATTAGCAGGAGCTTTGGATACAACTTTTGTGAAAACATTAGCTACCAAGTTAAACAAAATGGGAGAGCTGGGGTCCCCTTGCTTTAGAGCTTTTCCAGCTTTGAAAAAAGGTCCACTCTCATCATTAATTCTCACACAAATGGAGGCCCCTACCATCAAACTCTTGATCCACCCCCTAATAGTAGGACCAAACCCACGAGAACTAAGCATATCGTCGAGGAAGGACCAGTCCACCCTATCATAAGCCTTCTCAGAATCTAACTTTAGAAGGAGCGCAATATGTCCCTGGAATGAGCAACATGGATAAGCTCCTGAGCAGCTACCACACACCCTCAAGGGTAAACCTACCTTTGATAAAATCATTTTGATTTTTTGCAATGATTCTATCACACATGAGCAATCTTGTTTCATACAAATATATTTGTCTGAAAGAACTACAAGTTACATGCAGTTGTATCCTAGTCTTTGCTATGAGTTTTTTTTTTTTTTTTTTGCTTGACTTGCCTTTGCTATGAGCTTGGCTTTGTTTTGAGGTTTCAGAAGATGACGGAAAGATTTGAGCAATGTGCAATTTTTTTCCAAACAAAACGACCCTCGTAATATTCTAAAATGCGAGTATAGTTGTACTAAATCTGCGATAAATGATATTCTGCGATTTGGGTATAAAATTTGATAATGAAAAACATGGAAATTGCATGTTGGTCATGCTCGCTCCTAAGATTATATAAAATGCCCTTTGGTACCATGTCTATAGATTTCCGCGTAACAACGCACTATTATCTAACTAGTTAAGTACATAGGAAAATTAATAATTTGATACTGCTCTATAATTTTATCAAGAATCTGACTTTTTGTTGCCAGGAAAAATCAATATAAGTGTGTTGATTATAAGAAAAATGCATTAGATCAAACAAATTGAAAGAAAAGGTGTGACAAAGATCCCTAATAAGACAAAGTTACATCAAGTTTTTTAGTACTCAATCCGACTGATGGTTTCTTTGATAGAAATTGGGGTCTAAGGTTTCTAATGGTCATCTCTAACAACGCCTTTTACATCTCAACTTTCCACCATAAATAGGTGTATAAAAATTAAAAAACTGCATATGCTGTATTAACATCCAAGGTGCATGAAGAGATCCATCTAGAGCCGGATGACACGTAACAACGGGCCCGTGAAAGATGGGGTTATTTTTATCTGGACGTGGGCTATCAAGCTATGCTTTGCCAAGCAATCCAGCAGTTGGGCCAGGCTCCGCTAGGCATGGACCAAGACAGTCCACCTGCTGATTTAAGAAAAACGGCGATTTACACAGAAATAACCCAAAAGTGAAAGAAAAGCACAGACTCACCCTCCGACGAAACTATTTCACTCATCTAACCTTTTTGTGTGGCGCCCCGCACGTCGGCGCCACACATGCCCGTGTGGCGTCCCTCCTGCCGGCGCCACACACCCAACCGACGTGGCGCCCTCGACGCTGCGCTGGCGCGCCGATCCGACGTGGCAGCATGTGTGGCGCCCCTCCCATCGGCGCCACACATGCCAGCTTATATCAAATTTTCGGTCGAAAACATCCAGGGGCTCCGGACGTCTGGGACTTAGCCGTTTGGCGAGCCTCTATGTGTGGCGCCGATGACACGGGCGCCACACATCCACTTAAGTGTGGCGCCCGCGCCCGCCCCCAGCCCGACCCTCTCTTTCTCTCCTCTCTTTCTCTCTTTCTCTCCTCCAACCGCCGCCGCCGGCCGTCTCTCCGCCGCCCCCCACCAAATCCTCCACGGATTGGACAGATCTGGCCGGCCAAATCCATCCCCATACAATCCTCAAGGTATTCCCCTTCGTTCCCCTTCGATTCATGCAAGATTTGCTCCGGTTTAATTCGATTTAGCCGTTTTGCCTAGATTGGAAATGTTGGTTGTGTTTGAACCATAGATTTGTATGCATGTGTTTGAACCATAGATTTGAACCATAGTTTTGTTGGAACCACAGATTGTATGCATGTGTTTGAACCATAGATGTTAAATTTTGCTAGATTGTATGCATTGTATCCAAAGATGTTTGAAATGGCTATGTATGTGTAGGAACCCTAGATATGTATGTATCCTAGATTTGTGGAGGAACCCTAGGCATCAAATTTCAGGAATGTGTATGTGAAGGAATAACTCATATGGTGTTCTATCCCTAGATATGAATGTATATGTATGTATTTGTGATGCCTTATTTGGATATATTCTCATGTATGTGTTGCTCATAATATGTTGTATTTGTGTAAACATGTAGGATGGTGTGGCTCCTGGATCAAGAGTATGACAGGAATCACCGGGCTTTTCATATGACGGAGAGGGGAACGGATCTTCAACCTTTGAAGATTCGGTACCATGGCACAGCTGATATGCCGTATGACGAGAGGTACACGGAGTTCATCCAGCCCACCGGTCTTCTCCCGTTCATCACGCTTGTAAGACGGGGGGGGCTGAACATGAACGCCGCGGCACTCACCGCCCTTGTCGACCGGTGGAGGCCGGAGACGCACACCTTCCACTTGAGGGCCGGCGAGATGACCCATACTCTTCGGATGTCTCAATGATACTTGGACTGCCTATTCGGGCGAGCCACTGCGTATGAACACAGCTTCGATGGGTGGCGCGAGCAGATGGCGAACCTTATTGGCATGGCTCCTCCGGCGCCAGAAAATCCAAAGGAGAGAGCTCCCGCCGGCGCACCTTTCGGTTGGATACGGACTAACTTCGGAGAACTCCTGCCGGAAGGGGCCGAGCGTGACACTATCAGGACGTACACCCGAGTGTACTTGTGGTACATGTTATCGAGGACTCTCTTTGCTGATAGTGGTGGGAAGTTGGCCCATTGGTGTTGGCTCAAGGCGCTTACGGTGTTGGAGCGCCGGTGGAGTTGGGGAACAGCGGCACTTGCCTACCTCTACCGGCAGGTGATGATTTGTTCTATTTACTATTTTCCTATAGTAGTGTGCTAGACAAAGTCCTAACCAAATGTCTTATGTACGCAGTTGGACGAAGCTTGTCGCAGGACTGGGAGCGGCGGTATTGGTGGATGCTTGCTCCTACTCTCCGTATGGAGCTGGGACCGCCTATCAGTTGGCCGGCCCAGGATACTCACAGCGAGACCGTGCCCTCATTACCGGCACAACCTTGATCGGGAGCCGACTTGGGCATATCTTTGGGACAATGTCTCGGAGATGACGAGCGACCCAAAGATCATGTACAGGCACTACACTGAGGAGTTGGATACTCTTACCGCTGAGCAGGTAACCGATTTTAATCCATCACTCTTTTGCAATGGGGTCTTCATATTTTAGTCCAATTCCGAAATATTTGTATGTTGCAGGTGGATTGGGAGCCATATGGTACCTACTACCGTATTGGCGCGGGGATGGCTGACCTCAACCCCAAGTGCCTTGAGGAGGCGCGTTTCTGGCGTATGCGCTGCCCACTCATATGCATGTGGCTTGTTGAGTACCACCAGCCGCATAGAGTGATGAGGCAGTTTGGGCTGTATCAGGAGTGCCCACCTCAGTGGCAAGACACGGACCACGCGCTTCATAGGTAAACTTCTTGAATCATGGGATGAAAGCTTGTTGATTGAAGAGATAGTATGTAACTTGTTGATTCTTGCAGGCTTGATAGGAAGCAGCAGAGGAAGATCACAGATTGGCCTGTCCATCATAGAGGCCACGTCACAGCGTTCCAACACTGTTTGGAAGCGGTACGGAATGCTGGCGATGTGGAGATTGTCCCCCACGACTTGGCCACTTTCAACAACTATCTCCAATGGTTTCATGAAAGCACGCGTATCGAGCTAGTGAAACACGCGTATGATGACGACATCTTGTACGACCCCATCGAGTTCAATGAGCTTGCGCAAAGCCAGCACGACACCTTTGCTCGCAGAGGAAGATCGACTTCTATTGCTTCCGAGCTGAACTTCGTGGTAATGTATTCTCTCGTTAGCTAGTACATCATCTACATTGGCATGTGATCGCTCAAAATTTGTATAATATGTTTGTCGCAGCGGTCCGAGATCCAAAAAACAGCTGAGGAGTGCGAGACTGTTTGGGATCAGAGCCATACAGATGACAAGCCTATCGGACCGATGCGGCATTTCACTAAGGTATGGTCACCAACATTGGCAATGTGAGCTACTGTGTTCGGGTGCCTTTGTAACCATGACTTCCATGACGCAGAACACGGCACGAAAGATGCGGCGGCTAGCCAAATTGCTAGGTTGCCGCGACAGCGAAATTGCGGCTACATCCTCTTCTGAAGAAGCGGAGGTTTGGACTATTTTGTTACCACTCAAACCTGTGCTTACTAGTTTCAACTTTTTGTAATGTCATGTGTTCATGTTTGTGAAGATTCCGGACGACACCATCCTGAGTCAAGGCAAGAAGAAAGCCAGACGGTCTGCTTACAAGTTGAAGCCAAGGGGCAACGCTCCTAAACGATACACTCCGGACGATTATGTCAACCGAGGAAAGAAGGTTGTCATCGAGGAGGATGAGACGCCGCCGCGGAGATCAACTTTGAGAAAGATGAGGAACGACGAGCCGTTATCTTCAGAGGAGGAGGAGGAGGAGGAGCAGGGGCAGCAGGAGCAGCAGGAGCAGGAGCAACAGCCACGGCAGCGGACGAAAAGGTTGGCCGTCCGGAAGCAGCCCGCGAGGAGGGGACGTCGCGGAGGATAGATGCATTTGCTAGTGTTGTGAACTCCATCTTCTTAAGTATCGTGTTGTGAACCCTATGTCATTTCGAACCATGTTTCTATTGCTACGGTGTTGTTTGAATTTATGTGCTACGATGTGATCTATGATGCGTGCTATGTGTATGTTCTATGTGTATGAAATTGCTATTGTTGTGTTGAAAACTGTTTAATTAAGGCAAGAATTTTCATGTATTTAACACAAGTCAACGTGTGGCGCGCCACACGATGCAACTTATATGTCGAAAACATCCAGGGGCTTCGGAAGTTTAGTCCTTAGCCGTTTTGGCGAGGCTGTTTGTGTGGCGCCGGTGGCATTGGCGCCACACCTCACTGTGTGGCGCCCGTGGCATCGGCGCCACACAAACAGCCTCGCCAAAACGGCTAAGTCCCAGACGCTTTGTCTTACAGTATGTTTTGGGCAATTACAAGTGCATGTGTGGCGCCGATGGGAGGGGCGCCACACATGCTGCCACGTCGGATCGGCGCGCCAGCGCAGCGTCGAGGGCGCCACGTCGGCTGGGTATATGGCGCCGGCAGGAGGGCGCCACACGGGCATGTGTGGCGCCGACGTGCGGGGCGCCACACAAAAGGGTTAGATGGGTGAAATAGTTTCGCCGGAGGGTCAGTCTGTGCTTTTCTTTCACTTTTGAGTTATTTTTGTGTAAATCGCCAAGAAAAACAAACTGCTGATATTAAGAAGCTTTTAAGGTGGAGTTACAGCTACAATTCCAAATACTCTAATAAAGGAAAAAAATGCTATAATTCTAAAGAGAAAATGCAATTTAAAAAAATTAATACTCTAAATTAATTGTTGCTGATTTATCTAGATAAGCATATATGTAGACGTGTTTTAGTGTGTAGATACATGCGAATTTACAAATCTGTGTCACTTAATTTAGGACAGAGAGAGTTTTAATTTTGGATTTATCCATGTGAGTTTCATCTAAGTGTACTATGAATGCATGAGGTTATTTTCTGCCAAAGTGCATGCAAGCCGATTCATGCTATCTTTTCTTAGATGAAGAGCATCTTTCATTTGTAGGGCAACGCGTTGGGTATAGGTATCAACTAGCTAATAAAGGTGTTGTCGCAGAAAAGAGAAAAAAAATGAAAACTTATTTAGCCTTAACACACAGGCGCGTGGAACTTGTACCTGTACACATAGTGACCAGTTGCAAACCTTAACTACCTACTACAATTCAAGTCAGCTGGAGTTACTGTACGACAAGCATGGCAAGCAATCTCGAGCTGGTAAAAAACAAGAACCTTGCACATGTGGCGTGAATGGGACATGTGTACCCTTCAGATCTCTGTCTAGTCTTGCTTGCAGAGAAGAACTGTGAAACAAGAGGTAAATAAATAAGCAATCCAGTGTGCTATAGCAGCTAGCTAGATGTACGCGGTAAAAAGGAGGATTACTACTAATCCCTTTAGTTTATCCCAGTCCCTGGTTTATCCATACACACGAGCATGCTAAAAGAAGAGAGGCGACAAAGGCGAGGCGAAACTGAGCTGCATAGGGCTGCCATTTTCGCACTGGATGACGGAGAAACTAACGAGCTGCAAGCTGATTGAGCTAGCTAGCAAACCAGTGCGCATCAGCTCCCCTAATTTGATTTCTCGATTGATCGCGTCCTGAAGATGCTAGGCCACAGACGGTGGAGCCGAGGCTGATTGCTAATAGTCAAACCATCCTCGTACTAGCCAGTACGTAGCAAGCAATGCTGTGTGCCGATCGATCGATGATTTTGATTGGTAGTACATGTCTGTTTGAGCTGCAAGTTGCCTATGCGGCTGCATCGGCAAATCAACCAAGTGGCTGAAAGCTATGTGTGCAGGCTACCCTATACTTGGTACACTCGAACGATCGATCCTATGGTATGTGTATAGAAGCACTGTATTCTTACGTAACCCACTACGCTCGCCATACGATATCGCGATAGCGTTGGCAAATTTTGTTGAAGAAATTCAGTAGAGCGGTAGTGCCGGTAGATGCTTCCCAAGGTCATCCGACACTCGGCTCGTCATTTTGTTTTGCCCAGAGATATTACTCCTCCGTTCACACAATTACCTCACGTTTTGATTTAGTCAAAATTAAATTTTATAAAGATTGATTAAGTATTTAGGAAAAAATATCAACATATGCAATATAAAATCTACTGTATTAGAATCATCAGAAAGTATATTTTAAATTATATTCATTTGATATCATGAATTTTTTTCTTCTATTCTTAATGAAAGTAGGAGTATATAAATTTTGACTTTGACAAAACCCAGAATGTGAGGTCATTGTGAACAAAGGAAGTGTAATAATGAAGCATCATTCATAGAACGGTAGTTAGAGCATCTCTAGAAGATACCTGGATTCCTAAAACGCCCGAACGTTTATTCTTACGTAACCACATACGCTCACCACACAATATCGTGATAGCTTAATTTGCCAGATTTTGTGAAGAAGTTCATTGCCAGTAGATACTTCCGAAGGTCATCCGACACTCGGCTTTCATTTTGGTTTTGCCAAGAGATGCAATAATAACTGAACAGAAACCACAAATGTAGCCCGAACTATACGCATAGCTAGTTTTCAAAAAAAAGGCATTTTAAGGTTTTAAAATTTTCTAAATAAACAACACATGTAGAGATAATGAAGTGTTCTATCAACATGTAAAATATCAACTCCATATACCTTATATTTTTACTAAGCAAAAATGACAAAATATATATCTAAAATTGTGTACAATGCAAAATTTTAAAACCCCAAAATCTGCCGGATTTTGTCATTTTTGCCGGTCATAAGTGCAAAATATTTAGAGTTGATTTCTACACTTTGATAGAACACAACATTATCAAGATATAGTATTTTTGGAATTTTTTGAAACTTTAAAATACCATTTTGGAATTTGAAAGGCTACAAAAATCCACACTCCATAACCGAAGCGCTATTCATTATATTGCAGATAAAGAGTGGCAGTTAGGGCAACTCCAACGCACACAAATGTGTATGTTTCCATCCATTTGGCGGACATTGCGGAAATGTGTATATTAATGAAATAGTCCACACAATAAAATAATACATTTTTCATACAATATTTTAGACAACATATTTCACAAACAAATAAATATAAATAAAATGAGATGAGAGAATTACTGGTTTCCTAGGTAGTCCTCGTGTGCTCAACTAAATCAGAATGAAGTTGAATTAGTATGGAGCACACCAAATTCTCACATCCTTCACGCCACTCTTTTTTTCATCCTTCATAACACTCTCTTGTTCTCTAGTAAACGTGGTTTTTATGTTACCTTTGGAAGTGGAGATTATCTTCGCAAATGTAGACCAGAGAGAATAGATACCATTAGCTAGATATAAAATATACCCTTTGTTGTATTGGTGTACATACATAGTGGACCTCCAAAGAATTGTCTTCCACAAGCCTAGGGAACATCAGAGAGCGTTGAAGCACATTGATGTCATTATGTGAAACTACCATGCCTAAAAAAGCATGTCAAATTCAGAGATCAAGTGATATCACAACTTCAAATTTGAGTGTGCGCTCTCTAACATGTTATTCATATCGCCTATGCCAAGAAAATGGACATATCTTCCACTACCATTGTTGGGCCGAAGGTGGAAACAAAGCCAGACCCAGGACCAAGAACTCCTTTGGCTAGCAGTTGCGGAGTCACCGAGAAAACATGAGAATTAGCGGTGCGACATCAGAGAGGTGGAATTCGGGGTAGGGAAAGAGAGTGGAGTGGTCGGTGTCGCTGACGTAGGCCCGAAGTGGACACGGATGTTGTCCTTCTAAATGCTAATTGGACCTAAATTTGATCAGAAAAAAGAGACAAAATGGGGATACCACGAAAAAGCATTGTTTGTTTAGGTGTCGTCTTGGGCCAAAAATGGACGCGAGCCAACGAAGATGGGGAGGCATATCTCAAAAGAAAACCTAGCCGCCTCCCTCCCAGCCTCCTCTGTAGATCGGTTCCCCCTCTCCCGGACAACCTCATCGACGTCGGGAGGAGTGGGGAACCCAATCTATGTGTTAAGTTTTTAATAAAAGTAGTGTTTTCTCTAGACTAGGTTAGGGTTTGATAGATGTCTTCTTTTTCACCTCGCGTCAATGGAGATGGCATCATTTACAATAAGTGATCTTCGGCACTTCGTTCGACTCCTTTCGAAGTTAGCGGTGGGCCAGTGGTGTTGGAGGATTACAATTCTCTATGTATGGGCCTTCAAACCTTGCTTCGTTAGGTCAATTTTGGATTTTTTTTTCTCATGGTTGATGGGAGAAGAGGATTATCCTTGCAATATTTACAACATCCTTGACAATGTTGATTCATACTCTCGGCTCACCAGTGACGTTGACTGGGATGTTCGATTTTTTTTTCCTGACATTCTCGTATTGGTACTCTTGCCAATATGGATTGACTATTTTAATGGTTACGTACGTCCGCACGTAGTATTGTCATTGCTACTCAAAAGAATTATGAGAATACCTTCGTTGATATTTACAAATGTAGCTTTGTTAGCCTTCAGAAAAATACAAATATATGTCACTCGAGAAGAATGAGTTTGAAGATTTCGATAATTTACACGTTTTTTTTAATTTTATTTTATAATTGTTGTAGACTGCTCGTGTATTACTCCGTACGTAGTATAAATATATGTAGCATTGATTGATTGATTGAGATGAGAGTTGCGTTGGAGTTTGTTGCCCTCGCACGTGGGGCCACCGCTTTTTCTCACTCACTCTCACTCTGCCCGGTGCCAGTCGGGCTATAGTGCCAGCTCTCACTTCTCTCCTCCCTACCACCTCCCTACCGCCCCCCTAGCACCGCTGCCCCTCCTCTCGCCCCGCTCTGGCCTCCAACGCGGGCTATAGGTAGGCGGTACCGCGCCCTAACGCCGGGCGCCCGCGCCACCGCCCGACGCTACCGTCCCGCCTGCCTCTCGCCCCGCGTTGGGCGGTAGCGCCTCCACTCCCGCCCCCATTGGCACCAGCCTTATTCGCAAGCATGCCGGGCGTACGGCCTTCAGTTCAAAGTCAAGGCGCGTAGGGGCGATCCGACGCGTGCCTCGCGCGCGACCCGCGGTTGGACTATGCGACTGCACACGGCAGCCGTACGCAAGTAAAGGACGGGGAAATTGCCCGGACGTACGCGAATGATTTCCCGCGTATCCGTCACGGCATCCTCACATAGTTCGATCGCTACCACCAGACTTGCAATTACGTGCGTAATTCAAGACAGAGTTCGTCTTGCTACATAGCGCGGGCTCTGGTCACTGCTCCGGGGTATATGCTCGTAATCTCGTACTATATCAAACGCATATATGCACACCCCCTCAGGGCCAGTCCTGAGATTTCGGAGGTCCGGACGAAACTAAAATTTTAGGCCCTTCTTACTACTTTTTATTTTGCATGTATGAGATGATGAAAAATAAATATTTTTAAGTATACACAAATTCAATATTCAGATAAACAATGTTTACATGATACCTTAAAATTTTCTCCGCTAATTCCTAGAAGCAAAGTCCGTGACGATGAAATCAATATCAAACTCGTCCATTAACTTCTTGTCAATGTATAGAGTTGCCAAACCAGTTAACCCCGCTCCTACAAATAAGAACAACAACTGCTAATCAAAATTCAAAACCCAAATTATAGGCGAACGTATAGTAGAATTCCAAGAGAACTGCATCGGGTATTCTTACCTTCTATCTTAATCTAATACGTAGATTGGATGATTGCCTGATTAACGACGGCCGGACTGGGACTGCCAACTGCGATGGCCACTGGCTGGCGGACTAGCAGGCAGCACCGTAGTCCGCAGGAGGGCAGCAGTCAGCATATCGTCTCGCGGTCGGTCTATTGCGATCAGAGAGAGCGAGGGCAGGAACCAGACGGCCTGGGCGATAGCCATGAATCGCGAGAGGGCAGGCAGGGAATCAAAGCGTCGGGCTCGGGCAAATTGGCGATGTTTCACATATTGATAGATGGAACGGATTTCAGGCGCTGACTCAAGTCGTGGCCGGCCAGCCGGATTGAAAACCAATAGGAAAAGAAAAGATCCAACTGTAGACCAAGCCCATCTAAAATCGTAAAACTGCTCTTTTTTCTGCAATGTGTAGTATGTCTATACAGAAAATATGGGCCCCAATTTTTATGGGCCCGGGGCGGCCGCCCCGCCAGACCCTCCCCAGGCCGGCCCTGCACCCCCTTCTCTTAAGCTAGGGTATTTATCGTTGTTTTCATTTTCGCTTTCATGTTAAAAGAGATGGCATCATCTATAATAATTATTTTTTGTTTCTTCGCTCGACAAAGAAATCTTCTTCCCAATATCGATGACGGTGTTGAAAGATTAAAATTCCATAGGTACAACCTTTAAGATCTGACTTCACAAGATCGGTTTTGGAATTTCTATCAAGGTTGTCAAGACGAGGATGATCCTCGCAAATTTTCCCCCGGATGCTACATCTTCAATAACAGTGGTTCATTTAATCGTCTTCCCAACGATGTTGACAATGCAATTTGGTTATTGTTTTCTTAAATATTGGTGATGATACTGATGGCGTGTAACTCACACGTTCGTTGGGAACCCCAAGAGGAAGGTATGATGCGCACAGTAGCAAGTTTTCCCTCAGAAAGAAACCAAGGTTTAATCGAACCAGGAGCCAAGAAGCACGTTGAAGGTTGATGGTGGCGAAATGTGATACGGCGCAACAACGGGTTCCGGCGCCAACGTGGAACCTGCACAACACAACCCAAGTACTTTGTCCCAACGAAACAGTGAGGTTGTCAATCTCACCGACTTGCTGTAACAAAGGATTAAGCGTATCGAGTGGAAGATGATTGTTTGCAAGAAAATAGTAAAACACAATTGCAGTAGATTGTATGCTATGTAAAGAATAGGACCGGGGTCCACAGTTCACTAGAGTGTCTCTCCCATAAGATAAAAGCATGTTGGGTGAACAAATTACAGTCGGGCAATTGACAAATAGAGAAAGGCATAACAATGCATATACATGATATGATAAATATAGTGAGATTTAATTGGGCATTACGACAAAGTACATAGACCGCCATCCAACTGCATCTATGCCTAAAAAGTCCACCTTCAGGTTATCATCCGAACCCCATTCACGTGCTCACCTACCCATGTGAACACCAGCGTTCATCCGTTCAGTATTAAGTTGCTAAGCAACAGACAATTGCATTAAGTATGGTGCGTAATGTAATCGACAACTACATCCTTAGACATAGAATCAATGTTTTATCCCTAGTGGCAACAGCACATTACAACCTTAGAACTTTCTGTCACTGTCCCAGTGTCAATGAAGGCATGAACCCACTATCGAGCATAAATACTCCCTCTTGGAGTTAAGAGTAAAAACTTGGCCAGAGCCTCTACTAATAACGGAGAGCATGCAAGATCATAAACAACACATAAACAATAGATTGATAATCACCATAATCATAGTATTCTCTATCCATCGGATCCCGACAAACACAACATATAGTATTACAGATAGATGATCTTGATCATGTTAGGCAGCTCACAAGATCCAACAATGAAGCACAACAAGGAGAAGACGACCGTCTAGCTACTGCTATGGACCCATGGTCCAGGGGGGGAACTACTCACTCATCACTCCGGAGGCGATCATGGCGATGAAGAGTCCTCCGGGAGATGAATCCCCTCTCGGCAGGGTGCCGGAGGCGATCTCCTGAATCCCCGAGATGGGATTCGCGACGGCGGCGTCTCGGAAGGTTTTCCGTATCGTGGCTCTCGGACTGGGGGTTTCGCGACGGAGGCTTTAAGTAGGCGAAAGGGCAACGCGGGGGGCACACGAGGGCGGGGGGCGGCGCGGCCAGGGCGGCCGCGCCGCCCTATCCCCCGGCTGCCTCGTGGCCCCACTTCGTTATCTCTTCGGTCTTGGAAGCTTCGTGCAAAAATAGGACCCGGGCGAAGATTTCGTCCAATTCCGAGAATATTTCCTTACTAGGATTTCTGAAACCAAAAACAGCAGAAAACAACTGGCTCTTCGGCATCTTGTTAATAGGTTAGTTCCGAAAATGCATAAATATGACATATAATGTGCATAAAACATGTAGGTATCATCAATAAAGTGGCATGGAACATAAGAAATTATCGATACGTTGGAGACGTATCAGCATCCCCAAGCTTAGTTCTGCTCGTCCCAGTAAAACGATAACAAAGATAATTTCTGAAGTGACATGCCATCATAATCTTGATCATACTATTTGTAAACATATGTAATGAATGCAGCGATCAAAACAAAGGTAATGACATGAGTAAACAAGTGAATCATATGACAAAGACTTTTCATGAATAGTACTTCAAGACAAGCATCAATAAGTCTTGCATAAGAGTTAACTCATAAAGCAATAAATCAAAGTAAAGGTATTGAAGCAACACAAAGGAAGATTAAGTTTCGCGGTTGCTTTCAACTTATAACATGTATATCTCATGGATATTGTCAACATAAAGTAATATAACAAGTGCAATATGCAAGTATGTAGGAATCAATGCACAGTTCACACAAGTGTTTGCTTCTTAAGGTGGAAGGAGATAGGTAAACTGACTCAACAATAAAAGTAAAAGAATGGTCCTTCAAAGAGGAAAGCATCGATTGCTGTATTTGTGCTAGAGCTTTTATTTTGAAAACATGAAACAATTTTGTCAACGGTAGTAATAAAGCATATGAGTTATGTAAATTATATCTTACAAGTTGCAAGCCTCATGCATAGTATACTAATAGTGTCCGCACCTCGTCCTACTTAGCTTGGACTACCGGATCTTTGCATGCCATGTTTCAACCAAGTGTCACAAAGGGGTACCTCCATGCCGCCTGTACAAAGGTCTAAGGAGAATGCTCGCATTTTGGATTTCGCTTTTGATTATTCTCAACTTAGACATCCATACCGGGACAACATGGACAACAGATAATGGACTCCTCTTAAATGCATAAGCATGTAGCAATGATTATTATTCTCATATGAGATTGAGGATATATGTCCAAACTGAAACTTCCACCATGATTCATGGCTTTAGTTAGCGGCCCAATGTTCTTCTCTAACAGTTTTGCATGCTCCAACCACTAAGGTGATAGATCCTTCAGACAAGACGGACATGCATAGCAACTCACATGATATTCAACAATAGTTGATGGCGTTCCCCAGAAGCATGGTTATCGCACAACAAGCAACTTAATAAAATATAAAGTGCATAAGTACATATTCAATATTACGATAGTTTTTAAGGCTATTTTGTCCCATGAGCTATATATTGCAAAGGTGAATGATGGAATTTTAAAGGTAGCACTCAAGCAATTTACTTTGGAATGGCGGAGAAATACCATGTAGTAGGTAGATATGGTGGACACAAATGGCATAGTAGTTGGCTCAAGGATTTTGGATGCATGAGAAGTATTCCCTCTCGATACAAGGTTTAGGCTAGCAAGGTTATTTGAAGCAAACTCAAGGATGAACAGGTGCAGCAAAACTCACATAAAAGACATATTGTAAATATTATAAGACTCTACACCGTCTTCCTTGTTGTTCAAAACTCAATACTAGATATTATCTAGACCTTAGAGAGACCAAATATGCAAATCAAATTTTAGCAAGCTCTATGTATTTCTTCATTAATGGGTGCAAAGAATATGATGCAAGAGCTTAAACATGAGCACAACAATTGCCAAGTATCACATTATCCAAGACATTTTAGAATTACTACATGTAGCATTTTTCAATTCCAACCATATAACAATTTAACGAAGAAGAAACTTCGCCTAGAACATTATGAGTAAAGCCTAAGGACACATGTGTCCATATGCAACAGCGGAGCGTGTCTCTCTCCCACAAAGTGAATGCTAGGATCCATTTTATTCAAACAAAAACAAAAACAAAAACAAACCGACGCTCCAAGTAAAGAACACAAGATGTGATTGAATAAAAATATAGTTTCAGGGGAGGAACCTGATGATGTTGTCAATGAAGAAGGGGATGCCTTGGGCATCCCCAAGCTTAGACGCTTGAGTCTTCTTAAAATATGCAGGGGTGAACCACGGGGCATCCCCAAGCTTAGAGCTTTCACTCCTCTTGATCATAGTATATCATTCTCCTCTCTTGACCCTTGAAAACTTCCTTCACACCAAACTTCAAGCAAACTCATTAGAGGGTTAGTGCACATTTAATAATTCACACATTCAGAGGTGACACAAACATTCTTTACACTTCTGGACATTGCATAAAGCTACTGGACATTAATGGATCAAAGAAATAAATCCAACATAGCAAAAGAGGCAATGCGAAATAAAAGGCAGAATCTGTCAAAAACACAGTCCGTAAAGACGAATTTAAAGCTGGCACCAGACTTTCTCAAATGGAAAAACTCAAAACTAATGAAAGTTGCGTACATATCTGAGGATCACGCTCGTAAATTGGCAGATTTTTTGAATTTTCTACAGAGGACTGTGCCCAGATTCGTGACAGACAGCAATGCTGTTTTGCGATCCCAAATATAACATCAACTTTGACATAGAAACTTTACTTGGCACAAAAACATGATAAGGAGAGGTTGCTACAGTAGTAAACAACTTCCAAGACTCAACAAACAAAAAAATTGCTGTAGTAAAAACATGGGTTGTCTCCCATAAGCGCTTTTCTTTAACGCCTTTCAGCTAGGCGCGAAAGTGCAAATCAAGTAACATCGAGAGTAGAAGCATCAACATCATAACTTGTTCTAATAATAGAATCAAAAGGCAACTTCATTCTCTTTCTAGGGAAGTGTTCCATACCTTTCTTGAGAGGAAATTGATATTTAATATTACCTTCCCTCATATCAATAACAGCACCAACGGTTCGAAGAAAAGGTCTTCCCAACACAATAGGACAAGATGCATTGCATTCGATATCCAAAACAACAAAATCAACGGGGACAAGGTTATTGTTAACCGTAATATGCACATTATCAATCCTCCCCAAAGGTTTCTTTTTAACATTATCGGCAAGATTAACATCCAAATAACAATTCTTCAATGGTGGCAAGTCAAGCATATCATAAATCTTTTTAGGCATAACAGAAATACTTGCACCAAGATCACATAAAGCATTACATTCAAAGTCATTGAATTTCATTTTAATGATGGGCTCCCAACCATCTTCTAACTTTCTAGGAATAGAAGTTTCAAGTTTTAGTTTCTCTTCTCTAGCTTTTATGAGAGCATTTGTAATATGTTTTGTAAAGGCTAAATTTATAGCACTAGCATTAGGACTTTTAGCAAGTTTTTGTAAGAACTTTATAACTTCAGAGATGTGGCAATCATCAAAATCTAAATCATTATGAGCTACAGCAATGGGATCATTGTTCCCAAGGTTGGAAAAAATTTCAGCAGTTTTATCACAAGCAGTTTCAGCAGTTTTAGCAATTTCAGGCAGTTTTGTTCGCTTTGCACTAGGAGTAGAAACATTGCCAACACCAATTATTTTACCATTGATAGTAGGAGGTGCAGCAACATGTGAAGAATTAGCATTACTAGTGGTGGTAATAGTCCAAACTTTAGCTACATTATTCTCTTTAGCTAGTTTTTCATTTTCTTCTCTATCCCACCTAGCACGCAATTCAGCCATTAATCTTATATTCTCATTAATTCTAACTTGGATGGCATTTGCTGTAGTAGTAATCTTATTATCAATATCATTATTAGGCATAACTTTCAATTTTAAAAGATTAACATCAGAGGCAAGTCTATCAACTCTAGAAGCAATAGTATCAATTTTATCAAGCTTTTCCCAACAGATTTGTTAAAAGCAGTTTGTGTACTAATAAATTCTTTAAGCATGGCTTCAAGACCAGAGGGTACACTCCTATTATTGTTGTAAGAATTCCCATAAGAATTACCATAACCATTACCATTAGCAGAAGGATATGGCCTATAGTTATTACCGAGTTGTTCCTATAAGCATTGTTGTTGAAATTATTATTTTTAATGAAATTCACATCAACATTTTCTTCTTGAGCAACCAATGAAGCTAAAGGAACATTATTAGGATCAACATTAGATCTACCATTCACAAGCATAGACATAATCACATCAATTTTATCACTCAAGGAAGAGGTTTCTTCAACGAATTTACCTTCTTACCTTGTGGAGCTCTTTCCGTGTGCCACTCAGAGTAATTTATCATCATATCATCAAGAAGTTTTGTAGCCGCCCCCAATGTGATGGACATAAAGGTACCTCCAGCAGCTGAATCCAATAAATTCCGCGAAGAAAAATTTAGTCCTGCATAGAAGGTTTGGATGATCATCCAAGTAGTCAGTCCATGGGTTGGGCAATTCTTTACCAAAGTTTTCATTCTCTCCCATGCTTGAGCAACATGTTCAGTATCTAATTGCTTAAAATTCATTATGCTACTTCTCAAAGATATAATTTTAGCGGGAGGATAATATCTACCAATAAAAGCATCCTTGCATTTAGTCCATGAATCAATACTATTCTTAGGCAAAGATAGCAACCAATCTTTAGCTCTTCCTCTTAATGAGAAAGGAAACACTTTCAGTTTAATAATATCACCATCTACATCCTTATACTTTTGCATTTCACAAAGTTCAACAAAATTATTGAGATGGGCAGCAGCATCATCAGAACTAACACCAGAAAATTGATCTCTCATGACAAGATTTAGTAAAGCTGGTTTAATTTCAAAGAATTCTGCTGTAGTAGCAGGTGGAGCAATAGGTGTGCATTGGAAATCATTATTATTTGCATTTGTGAAGTCACACAACTTAGTATTTTCAGGGGTATTCATTTTAGCAACAGTAAATAAAACAAACTAGATAAAGTAAATGCAAGTAACTAATTTTTTTGTGTTTTCGATATAGAAAGCAAGACATAAATAAAGTAAAACTAGCAACTAATTTTTTTGTATTTTGTTTAGGTGCAGCAAACAAAGTAGTAAATAAAATAAAGCAAGACAAAAACAAAGTAAAGAGATTGAGAAGTGGAGACTCCCCTTGCAGCGTGTCTTGATCTCTCCGGCAACGGCGCCAGAAAAGAGCTTGATGGCGTGTAACTCACACGTTCGTTGGGAACCCCAAGAGGAAGGTATGATGCGCACGTAGCAAGTTTTCCTCAGAAAGAAACCAAGGTTTAATCGAACCAGTAGGAGCCAAGAAGCACGTTGAAGGTTGATGGTGGCGAAATGTGATGCGGCGCAACAACGGGGATTCCGCCAACGTGGAACCTGCACAACACAACCCAAGTACTTTGTCCCAACGCAGTGAGGTTGTCAATCTCACCGACTTGTAACAAAGGATTAAGCGTATCGAGTGGAAGATGATTGTTTGCAAGAAAATAGTAAAACACAATTGTAGTAGATTGTATGCTATGTAAAGAATAGGACCGGGGTCCACAGTTCACTAGAGGTGTCTCCCATAAGAAGATAAAAGTGAACAAATTACAGTCGGGCAATTGACAAATAGAGAAAGGCATAACAATGCATATACATGATATGATAAATATAGTGAGATTTAATTGGGCATTACGACAAAGTACATAGACCGTCATCCAACCGCATCTATGCCTAAAAAGTCCACCTTCTTATCATCCGAACCCCATTCGGTATTAAGTTGCTAAGCAGACAATTGCATTAAGTATGGTGCGTAATGTAATCGACAACTACATCCTTAGACATAGAATCAATGTTTTATCCCTAGTGGCAACAGCACATTACAACCTTAGAACTTTCTGTCACTGTCCCAGTGTCAATGAAGGCATGAACCCACTATCGAGCATAAATACTCCCTCTTGGAGTTAAGAGTAAAAACTTGGCCAGCCTCTACTAATAACGGAGAGCATGCAAGATCATAAACAACACATAAACAATAGATTGATAATCACCATAATCATAGTATTCTCTATCCATCGGATCCCGACAAACACAACATATAGTATTACAGATAGATGATCTTGATCATGTTAGGCAGCTCACAAGATCCAACAATGAAGCACAACAAGGAGAAGACGACCATCTAGCTACTGCTATGGACCCATGGTCCAGGGGTGAACAACTCACTCATCACTCCGGAGGCGATCATGGCGATGAAGAGTCCTCCGGAGATGAATCCCCTCTCCGGCAGGGTGCCGGAGGCGATCTCTGAATCCCGAGATGGGATTCGCGGCGCGGTGTCTCGGAAGGTTTTCCGTATCGTGGCTCTCGTCGGGGTTTCGCGACGGAGGCTTTAAGTAGGCGAAAGGGCAACGCGGGGGGCACGAGGCCCGGGGCAGCGCGGCCGGGGCCTGGGCCGCGCCGCCCTATCCCTGCCTCGTGGCCCCACTTCGTTATCTCTTCGGTCTTCGGAAGCTTCGTGCAAAAATAGGACCCCGGGCGAAGATTTCGTCCAATTCCGAGAATATTTCCTTAGGCGGAAACCAAAAACAGCAGAAAACAGCAACTGGCTCTTCGGCATCTTGTTAATAGGTTAGTTCCAGAAAATGCATAAATATGACATATAATGTGCATAAAACATGTAGGTATCATCAATAAAGTGGCATGGAACATAAGAAATTATCGATACGTTGGAGACGTATCAGATACTACTATCAATGTTGGTTTACTACTTTCATGGTTAAACGCATGCACGTAGCCGTGACATTGTGGCTCATAAAATTATGGGAGAACATACATTGATATCTACAAGTACAAGACTATGTTACGAAAGAAAAAAACTTTAAAGACCTCAAAGATTTGCTATTTTCTTTTAGGCTTTATTATTTTGTAATCGATGAAGACAACTCATGTATATCAAAATGTACTATTTTTTACTAAATATATGTGTTATTGATTATTAAAAAAAGAGCACTTGCTAGTTTAAATTTGGCAAAATTAAGTTAGGTGTAGCTCGCCCATGGAAACATTTTTTGGTATACTCATTTAAAATTTCGAATTATTTATTTTAAAATAAACATATTACCAAAGGAAACTGCAAGTCATGGGCATAGTGTTCTCGCTTTTTAAAAATTGATAAAATGTATTTTTAGGCATAAAATAAAATGAAAATAAAAGATCTTTTAGATATTTTCAAATAGACTAGGTACGGTTTGAAATGAGTGAGTATAAACGTTAGAATAGACTAGATGCGAACCAAAATAAGTGAATCTACAAAACCTAAATTGTCTAACTTTGGTGAAGCTTCATGCACTAACCAACTATTTCAAAAGACGGTCTGATGGAAAGAGCTAGACAATCTCTTATATAGTTTAATACCCCCTAACATGTGACGCGAAGACAAATCAATACGTGTAAACATACGTGTATTGCTCTAGAGGCCAGTACATAGACAGAAGGTGGACCACAACAATTTATAGAATAAATGTGAAAACGGGGCTCGAACTTTAGACCTTGACTTTGTTACCATGTTAAGCTTCAAACCAACTATTCCAAAAGGTCGATCGGATGAAAAAAGTTATTCAATCCACTTATACAGTTTAATAAAAAAGATGTCATATTTTAGGCTATATAAAAAGACAAATTTCAGGACAAAATAAGAGTTTTTTATTCCTTTATACTTCCTCCATACTAGTTTACAAGAAAAAAAGTTGATTACTAATTTGGTAAATAACGTATAAGATATATATCATAAAAATATATTATTGGAAACATTTTTTGAATACGAATCAAATGGTATATTTTTTGTGGCATATATCTCATATTTTGTTGACCAAATTTATAGAGAAACTTGTTTCTCGAGTACATAATTGCCATGTAAAGCAGTATGGACGGAGTACAACGTTTGTAGCCTAGTTGCTTTTTAAACTGAAACTTAAGTAGTCTACGGAGTATGTATCAGATCATGGGAAAAATATCTCTGGATGGCGGTTTTCAAATTTTTAAAAAACCAAACTCACTGGAGGTAGGGTGCCACAAAATCCTCACTCCTAGTTGTACTACTGTTACAACTTTGTTTTTTCATTTGCCGTGCTCGTTGATGAATGATCCAAGGAAGCTGCTCCTAGAGTAAACCGTGAAGACCTCGATCCACTCAATAAAGGACAATGGATAGAATCTTCCCTCGAGGTCATCAGCGCGCTTCTCTCCGTCAGGTCAACCATGCCATTGCATTGAATGCCGGGAGTACGCAAATGCACATGTGGGAAGCGAGCCCTATATATGATCCGTATTATTTCTGCTGAGTTCCTGCGACACACGCTGCACGTGTGGGCCCATCCTCGTCTACAAAGGAAGTCATACGGTGGTGGAGCCGTTCGATTCAGATATGACAGACCATACGGTTCAAAAGCGAACTGAAGTAAATAAGGGAACATGTACCTTACCAAGGGCATGCGATTCAAAGGACTTCCACAGAAAAATTGAGAATTTTAGTCACACTGGACAGCAGATGATATTAGATGATATTAATATATGATAATAGTACTACTTTTACAATGCATGATATCACATAGTCATAGTCTCTTTACATGGCGAGAGAGCAGTTAGGCACGCGAGAAAACAGACCCCCGTCACTCTCGCCAAGGGTGATTCGGGGGGGGGGGGTCTCCTTCCCAACCCTAGCGCCGCCGAGTGCGCTTCTCCCCCACGCCGCCACCTGATGAAGCTGCCGGGCAGCCGGGCGTCTCCTCGCGACTTCTTTAGATTCCTTGGCGGCGGATCTGGGCGGAGTGCGGTGATGCGCCGACGTGCGTGCGGGCCTCCAGGCTTGGGCGGGTGGCGTCGTGACCCAGCGACAGATGGTGGCTGCCTCCGGCGGCGCCATGCTGGCGACGGAGGTGCGGGTTGGGACGGGTCGATTGGATGCAAACCCTAGGTCGGTTTCTCCTTGCCCTCTCTGTGGTGTCGGCTCTCGACGGTGGAGGGCCGGCTGTTGGGCTGCTGCGTTGCCTAGGCGTGGGCTTGTCTCCGGACTTTGATCTACGCTTGGTATCGCCGGCATTGCCTCGGTCAGCCCGGGAAGGTCAGCAGCGTTGGGGCCCTGCCTGAATAAAGGTGGCGGTCCTTGGGTTTCTCTTGTGCGAATATGAAGACCTACTTGAGGCTTGTCCTTCTGGATCTGGCCGAAGTGTTGAGTTCCGGAAGGCTTCGCCGGCGAATGTAACAGTGCACCTATTGCCTGGAGTTTGCTGGATCAGATGGTATTCGGTCGTGCGCATACATGCTTTTATTCTGACCATTTGGTTCTGGAGGGAGCGGCACAAAGCTCTTTTCTGTCGTGTCACCAGGTGACATTTTGGTCCATGGTGAAGCCAGAGGCGGATAATATCATGAAGGCACGAATTGGAGGACTAGCAATGGAGGTTTAAGTCTATGCGTTGTTGAGACACTTGCTTGGTATTCTGGGCTTCGGCTTCGCAACAGCAATATGCAAGTGGAGGCGGCAGCACATGTGAAGTTCAAAGTCTTACCTTTCAGGGTGAAAATCCAAGGCCTAGCCTTAATTGGTTGTGCTTGGCAATGTCCTTGTTGAAGGCATTGTTTTGAAAGCGAAGACTATCTTCAGGGTGAAAACAGAAGATCTTTGATCGAGCAACGACGACGATTGTGTACTGCTCCCTTCTTGGAGGCGTCGCTTTTTGAGAGTCTGAACTTCAGGTGTTGTCTTGGTGGAGGATGTATTGTTGTTCCTAGGGCTGGAATTCTGTAGCGGGACTTTTATTTCTTAGATTCCTTTTCTCTTTTTTTGGTAGTATGCCTCTGTACTACCATTAGGGTATTGCGTTGTTGGAGAGGCGGGGTGTATTTGGTATCTTCAGATATTAATATATTCTCTTTATCAAAGAAATAGTCTATTTATATTTTTTTTGGTACCCAGTATTTCAACGCAAATATGTGTAGTACTAGATTTATTTGAATTTACTTTTCTAGTTCTACATGCTATGATACGGTATCTATACATGATACCACTATGACCTTTCTCATAATAAATTGCAGTGAATCATTAGTTTTTTGTATGCATGAAACGCATGATATTACCTATAATACCTAATCTTTTGAATTGGGACGACTAATTGTCATCTAGATTAATTATCTGGCAGTAGCAATCCGTGTGCAACTTTTGAAAGATCGGTTGCAATCCATATGCAACTCCCGTCAGTATGATCACGATGCAAATCCAATTACTGAGGACGAGACCGAGCTCTAACTTGATTCACATGTATTTTTTCTTGGTTGCAACTTGCAAACCATGCCTAACTGAAAAAGGCTTTGTTGCAACACATATACAACTCTACATCCAACATGAATCACGACACTAATCCAATGGTCAAGGACTTGACCGAACTCGACTTGCTCTCCTCTGGATGAGTATTAGCAATGGCATTATGATTTTTCCCTATACGACTTTTTATTTGTAAGGTTGGAATTCTTAGGCATCATCCTAGTATTGCATTACATTATATTTCAAGGAAAACTTCCATCCGGCCAAACATCTTATTACATTTTATGTGTGTTTTCCTATGATGTCGAAATCTCTTTGACGAAAATTCATGTAGCTTTCCAATCATGTAGGATTTAACTGGGCCCTTGATCTAGGACCAAACTTTGAACTGTAATCTGATAGAGGAAGATGTGAGTGGTGGAAAGAACAGAAGGGAGGAGTGAGGGAAGGAAGGGGAGTCCCAACTAACCTCTAGGGTGTTGGCACTCTTTCCTTCATCTTTGAGCGCTTACAGAAAGGCTTTATCGAGACACACACCACAAAATCTAGTAACAAATAGGGCGGAAAAATAACATATGGAAAGACGGAGGAACAATAGGAGGTGGCTATTAGAAAACAATGAGAAAACAAAAAAAAAGATAGAGAGAGGTTGGAAAATGGCGACGATGGAGCAATGAGACAAGAGGAAGACGATGAGGAGTTTGGAGGCGTTCGGTACTAAGCGGTTTACAAAGCAAAACATTGGGTTTACTCATGTCTTAGAAATAAATAACAACCTAGGCTACTAAACATGGGGACATCAATATGGATCCTAGATGCATGGAGCCCGGTATTTTTAAAATAAATATGAACATACTTAAAATTAATAAAATCCATGGGAATATATAGATATTTTCTTACATATATGTAAAATTGGTTGTTGGTCCGAACTAAGGAATCCGTTAGAAATGTTTTGAAATGGATATTGTTATCTCTTTCATCAAGAATTGCTATATGAAAAGAAGTGGAGTTTGAAAAAAGGGAACGGAATGCTCAAACCGAAACTGCTATCAAGATAACTTACTTTATACACTACACAAAGCAAACAATAACTGGTCTATCCACATGTTCGACTGTATTTTCTAAGCCACGGTTGAAAAGAAATGTTTTCTTTCGTGGTGATTCACATGCACCTACCTAAACATTTTCTCTCACTAAAGAATAATCCACTTTATCGGAATAAAACTTCAAACATAGGTTTGACCTGAATACCTGATAGGCTGGGATGCAATTATTCTTCTACCAAACAATTAATTGTTGGTTCTTCTCTTTTTTTTTTAGAAACTCACATGCCTAACATTAAGCTAAAAAGGTTATTTTGCACAACCACAACTGTAAGCAAAGTGTTTCTTAGAAACTCACTCGTGCAAACAAATGTTTCTTGGAAACCCACTGGTGAACAAAATTAGAGATAAGATAAACAAAAAAAAAGAAGGAAAGATAAAGGCCAGGCTAGCTTATAAATGGAGGAGGGAGGGAGACGGTAGCAACTGCCGGCAAGTAGGCAGTGAGGAGAGGACAAAGCCACCCACCCACCGTGCCAGAGGAAGGAGAGTCTCCTCTGCTCCTCTCTCCATGCTCCTGCAGTAGCCTCCAAAACATCCAACGTCCAATCCACTTCCAACAAGGTACCGCCACCGGCACCGTGATCCGAAATCCTCCATCAGCGACAGCGACCTCGCAACGCGCAGCTCGACCAGGAGCGGGGAATGGAGGAGGTGGCCGAGAAGAAGGCAGTGGTCTTCAGGCTGTTCGGCGTCGAGGTCCACGGCGAGGCAGAGGAAGAGGATGAAGAGCAGTTCATGGAGCTCAAGAAGAGCACCAGCATGCCCAACTTCGCCTCCATCGCCCCGCTGCTGCCGCTCGGTGAGGCCAGCAACGACAAGGGCTACGCCTCCGACGACGAAGGGCTGGCATCCACGCCGCAGCTCAAGCGGCGCCGCCGCAAGGCGCACGAACGGAAGAAAGGTAAGCTGGCCTCCCTATTCAGATCACAAACGCACGGTCTGTCCTCCCCACTGTAGTACAACTCTACTGTTCTATTCATTCATTCATGTGCCAATCACTGTGATTTACAGATTAATTTAGCCCCTGAAACTTAATTAGTGCAATTATTGAAGTTGTTGGGCATAATCCGATTTCTTAGTTAATTCCGATTTCGTGACTTGAAATTTCTGACCTGGATTCAGCAATCAAGAACCGAGCTAAATCTAGGATAACCTTTTTTGTACCAGCCAAGTGGAGTGGTTGATGAATGCCTCAATAACATTTAATTACTCGTTTCATGTCACTTTCTTTTCCTCCTACCATGAATCCTGCAGCAAATGGTTGGCTGAGATTCGATCAATTATGCTCTTCAGGGATTCCATGGACCGAGGAGGAGCACAGGAAGTTCCTGGACGGGCTGAAGCAGCTCGGCAAAGGGGACTGGAGAGGCATCTCCAAGAACTTCGTCACCACCAGGACGGCCACGCAGGTGGCCAGCCACGCCCAGAAGTACTTCCTCCGGCAGACCAACCCCGGCAAGAAGAAGCGCCGGGCCAGCCTCTTCGACGTCGGCATGGTCGCAGGCCACAACTATGATGATCAGGTGCGTATCTACTCTGATCCAGTCCAACCAATTCACACCAATTACTCGGACCTTGCAGCTAATGCAGAATTAAATTTGGTTTCAGCTGCCAAGTCCTCAGAGTGTTGGAACCAAGCTTGCCCCTGCTGAGGAGATACTCCATACTGACCGCGGCGATGTTCATGTATAATTTCACAAATATATGTCTGCTTTATGTTCGTTTTGTTTCCTGCTACAAGGGTTCAGCTAGAATTAGCCTTTATCTAAACTCTGAACCTCATCTCAGGTACCAAGTTATGCCGGATTCATGAGGGCCAACAACATGCAGGTAAAACTAATCAGCACCTTTACATCTGGTAGCTGCTTCAGATGTAACAACTGGTGCAACCAAAGCCTTATACCCACGTATTGCAGGTTGATGAACTAACTAACCATGTGATGAAACGATCAAAGTTTTCCGCCGGTATGTCGCTCGCCGCCATGGCCGCCTCCGGGCTGGAGCTGGCGATGGCTTCATCCGCCAGCATCCTGGAGCTCAGCATCGCGCCTCCTCATCGCAGCACAATCGGCGGCATCAAGGCGCTGTGATCTGATGATCTCCAGCTGCCGGACATGGCCAACGGCAGGAACCCGTGCCAGCTCCATCAGCTGTCCGTGTTCTCGTTTGTCATGCTAACTTTGAATCCATCGATGATCGTGCGGTAGCTCTTCAGCTAGTTTATTTATATTGAGTATAAAATACATAAGAATTTGCTTGCGTCTTCGCTCTTCTATAAGTTGGTGAAAAGGATTCAGATATGTAGTAAGCAGCTGTAGTAGAATTTGTTTGTAATGTGCTACTATTCCAAGAAATGAATGAATTTAATTCGGTGCTTGCATGGAGAAATGATCTAAAAAATCGAGATCAAAAGGGTCCCTATCGTGGTGTTCATGGATCACGCAAGTGGGCTGGGGTTGGTTTCTTGTTGCCATCTGAGGAGGCAGCGATGACAGGACGGGCTTCTTGCCTGTGTGGCTCTGAGTTTCCGATGCTTCAATAATTGGACCACTGAGAGTCCATCGCAGCACGACAAATCGTCAACAACATCAATCGTGCGTGTTATGAACATGCCATCCTTCAGGTCTCCTATCATCTGTGATACTAGCAGAGGGTGGTGAACAGAAGCAACTCGACAAACTACAACGCATAATTGACATTTTTGTTGTCATATCATGCTTGCTGTACATGAACTTTGCTATAGCTCGACCTGTGTTGAGAATCGAGAAGCGTCAATTCTCATAGAAATCAAGAAGATCGAAAATGGTGAAACAGTGGTTGTGGATTCTGCAGATGAGATATCACATCGTGTACATGCTCTCCTGAAAGCATAGTCTACGCCTACAGCAGGGTCGGAGGGAAACGAAGGATGGGAAATTGGTGTTGTGATCTTATCAAAGATAGGATATGTGGATATCTCGCTAGGGTGACGAGTGGTCCAAATCATTGAGCTCCTTTGTGAAGATGCACACACTCGTGGCTTCCAACTGAGCTCTGTTGTCGTTGCTGTTGCTTAACTTTACATGGCCTTTTCACCGTCGCCGTGGCGCCCCCCACCACCATTGCCGGTGGAAGGTCGTCGACAAGCTCGCAGCGAAAGGTGGGGATGAGAAGTAAACAAATAGCGGCAAGGATCATGAGATAGCAGCCGCCTTTCTCGGGATTGGGAGATGTGATCTTTGACAACTAGAAAAATGATAATGTGGTGTCCTTTCAGCCCAAGATAATGTGGAGTCAACTAGAAAAATGATAATGTGGTGTCCTTTCAGCCGAAGATAATGTGGAGTCTCTTTTTTCTCTTGGTGTTTGCTTTGGAAGGAGCTGACCTTTTGCATCTCGCGGTATCCAATCAGCCCTGGGTATGCCATCGGCCGGTCGAAGTTTAAGAGATGCCGACTAAGTTGTTTTGTTAATCTTGTTGGCGGGAGAACACAAGTTCATGCAAGGCACTCGTCCTAATGTTGCTTTGGAAGATAATGTAGAGTCTCTTTCTCCCCTAATGTTGCTTTGGAGGAGCTGACCTTTTGCATCGTATCCAATCAACCCTGGGTATGCGATCAGGCCGTCAAGTATAAGAGATGCCGGCAAACTATGTTAATTTATTATTAGACGCGGCTAATTCTCGGTTAACCTAGAATTAGCTTAATTTCCGGTTACCTAGTTTCACGTGTAATTCACGTGTAACTGGGGCAAAAGATATGCACATCCATGTGTAATTCTTGTATGCACAAATCAAGATGCAAATCTAACGGTTGTTAAGTTGATCCGGAACTAACTTAATTTCCAGTCAATCTGGAATTAGCAAAAGGGTTCATTAGAGCATCTCCAGCCGCGTCCCCCAAAGCGTCCCCCAAACGGCGCCGGATCGAGCGTTTGGGAGACATATTTTGTTCGTGCCGCGTTTGAGAGACGTCGCTCCCCAGCCGCATCCCCAAACGCCGCCCCAAACTTTTTTATAGGGTTTTTGAAAACACAACCATTTAATAAATATAGCATACAAATAAATATGTTTGCCGAAATTATTCAAATTAAAATATAACAAACAATAAAATAACTAAACAAATGTAATAAATGAGGCTAGATCAAGGTGTCGCGGCATTTGCTGATAATCATTTGATCCTCCACATATGCTCAATGAGATCATTTTGATGTTGCTCGTGAACATTAATGTCACAGATCTCTGTCTGCATGGTGAGGAAATCAGCAAAATCTGCAGGCAACTCCCGATGAACCTCCGCAAGAGGGGCCTGATGCTCATAGGGACCAACATGTCCCCTGACATGATTCTTCGGTCATCCTCGATGATCATGTTGTGCATGATCACACAAGCCTGCATCACCTCCCACATTTGGTCGTGAGACCAGCTTAGAGCAGGGTACCGGACAATTGCAAATTGAGCTTGAAGCACACCAAATGCCCGCTCGACATCCTTCCTGCAAGCCTCATGTCGCGAAGCAAAGTGGCAATTCTTCTGACCTGATGGAGCCGAAATTGTTTTACAAAAGTGGCCCATTTTGCATATATACCATCGGCTAGATAATAGCTTTTTTTTATATTGGTGGTCATTAATCTCATAGTTGCATGGTGGAGCATGACCTTCCACTAGTTTGCTGAACACCGGAGATTGCTGCAACGCGCTGATGTCATTATGTGATCCCGCTATGCCAAAGAAAGAATGCCAAATCCACATGTCATAATCTGACACAGCTTCAAGCACCACACTGCAGTATCCATGATGCCTTTTTATGTACCTTGCCGGGCAAACGGGCAGTTCTTCCATGACCAGTGCATGCCATCGATGCTTCCAAGCATTCCAAGGAATCCACTGACAGCATTTTGTGCCATGATCCTTGCAGTCTCTTCTTCAGTTGACCCTCTCAAGTAGTATTTGCCAAACTTTCCTACCACAGCTCCGTAAAACTTATACATGCACTCAATGGCAGTAGACTCACTCATGCTAAGGTAGTCGTCATGTGTATCAGTAGGTGCTCCGTGTGCAAGCATCCTCATGGCGGCGGTGCACTTCTGAATCGACGATAACATGGCAACGCCTACAGTGTCATGCTTCAGCTTGAAGTAGGGGTCGAACTCTCGAACGCCGTGGAGGATATTCATGAACAAACCCTTGCTCATCCTATACCGACGCCGAAAATTGTCGGCATGTGTTGCGTCATCTGCGAAGTAGTCGTTGTGCACCATGATATGCCCCTCCATCCTCTGTTAGGGCTTCGACTTCTTTCTCCCAGGCCTTGATCCTCCGCGGCGCGGTCTCTTCCGCTTCTCCGCCTCGGCGTCAAGCATGTCCTGGAGGGACGCGGTCATCAGCAAATTCTCCCGAATGTCGCCGACGAAGGCTTGCTCGTCCTCCAGCAGTCGTACAAGCATCTCGTCGTTGTTATCCATGTCTGAAGTAAAATTAATGGTTAAAATTCAGCCGCGACAGACGAGGCAACGAACAACGGCCTATCGCGCCTACCTGACAAGGCGTCGAACACCTTATGTACGCGGAGGTGGGAAGGTTTGACGCCGCGTTCTGGGACGCGCTGGCGAAGCGATGGCGGCGAAAAGGCCGGCAAGAGAGCTAGCCACGACGATAGTGTCCGACTCAGAAGAGATCTGCCGTCGAAACGGCCGACAAATCGAGCGGCGGCGGAGGGGTGGGAGGCACGGGAGGGAAGACGCGACGAGAAATAAAAGGGGTGAACCAACAGTTATGGAAATAGTCGCCGATAGATGGGAGCCCGCCACACTTTTTCTTGTGTCCAGATTGCCCGAATCGTCCCTGTGTAACGGGATCGGCGCGCCAGACACCGTATTGGGCCTTGCCAGACGAAAGGAGGCTTTAGGGTGCGTGACTGGGAACGATTTTTATCCGACGCGCCCCAAATCCCTTTAAAAACGCGAACGATTTTTATCCGGTGCACCCCAAAATCCCTTTGGGACGCGACTGGGAGGCAAGAGGGCAACTTCATACAAAGCACACTCCCCTATGCATGCACTGATGGATGCAAGTGGGAGGTAGCTTGAGATATCTGCGGACATCCATTTTCGATATGAGGGGAGTATTAAAAGTGGTATGGAGAAAACAACTGTTTAACAAGAGGTGAACTTTTTCAGTAGGTTCATGAATGGAGGACTGGAGCGATTCAGTTGGCACTCTTTGCACGTTTAGTTCACCAGAAATTCAGGGCTTCAGACTGGATTTGATCCAGATTTCCAAGTCAACCCAAATATGATCGCATCTTTTCCAATTGAAGTGCGGGACAGAATCAGCAAGCAGGGGATAAAACTCGAAGACATTGCTAACACGGTGTAAGAAAGTAGTAGTACATATATATACAGATTTCGCAAGTAAGGTTAGCAATTTGAGGCGGTTTCCATTTACCTTTGTACACGTAGCAGTCAACTTATTACAACACATATATACAAACTCGAGCAACTGCACTCCTTGGTTGCTGCAGACTGGAGTAGAGGCTTCACATTGCATCTCCTTCTCTTTCATATGTACGGGTGCAAGACAAAAAGACACCAGGTTGCTCAGGACGATTCATGGATTAACCACCACACCTTGAAGTAGACAGGGGTGGCCATTGGCAGGCTGCTCCGCCTCAAGAGAGCAGCTCTCACTCCCCATGCTCTCGGCGAGTGCCTCCTTGTCCTTCTGGGCACGGCACTGCAACCACAGGTATGAAAACCCTGCAAATGCTGCCTGGCTGGCAAACTGCACGCGGTATACTAAGCTTATTTCCCACAAGTCACTGCCCATGTTAACTGCCAAGGTATCCGCATTATACCCTTCTAGGTCTGATTCTGAGACCATCACAAATGTCTTCTCATCAAAAGTAATGAGGTTGCCAGTGGCAAGGAACACAGGAGACGGGGACTTGATGATTGGTTTGTCCTGGCAACTGGGCTTAACAGTTTTCTTCACTCTTAGCTGGTAGAATTCCTGGACAGCCTACAAGATGATACAACTAATTCAGATTTTGTTGATTGTAAGAGCTTACCGGTAAAAAAAACACATTGCAATCTTTAATGTCAAACACTAGTAAAATAATTACATCATTGCATAAACATTGGATGCAGGGCACAAATTATTTAGTATAAAATAGGGAGATAATGATGGAATCACTACAACCTCCATTTTAAAAAAAATCAACATATGATCTTTACCCTGGTTATCCAACAAGTAGATAAAATAAGACCCCACCAGGGATTTTGTCAGATTAACTAATTTGATATTTCCTGTAGGGCCCTGTGCTTTTGCCCTTGGAGCAATTTATTTCCTTATATCTACAATATACACAGTTGGGGTTTTCCTTCTCATTTTTATTTTCCATAAAAAAAAAGTCAAGGTGCATGCCAAATAGTAGGGGCATATTTGGATGGTGGCCAAATCTCACCCTACTAATTATTTTGGTCCTGACCAAAATTTTGGTTGTTGGTTGGAGATGCCAATATTTTGGCATGTGGATGTTTGCTGGCAACTTTAGTTCATTTTTTTGTCAATGCTGGCTAACTCATGGGCAAGGAAAAGCTCAACCAATAGTTTGACTAGCCAAATATTTGGTAGGGCAGACACATGTGCTAAAACCAAAGACACCCTAGATCTGTCCAAAGTACCCTAGGTCCATTGTTTCATACTCCCTCCGTTCTGAAATACTCTGCATTCTAGGCCTAAAATTTGTTCTGAAATGCTCTACATTCTAGCTTTTAGTCAACAAGAATACGGAAAACGAAGTGTTCCTCCTTTATCTATTGGATGTCACTATTTCCAATGTAGCTTGGATTTGATGTTTACCAATTTAAGTAGTACTAATAAATGCACTACTAATTTGTCTGATTTTTTCTAGAATGTAGACTAAAAGAGAACGGAGGGAACTAAGGCATATTTCATCGGTCCAGCTATACGGCTTCGGAATCCTGAGGAAAATGTTAGCATTGTGTGCTCTGAGATCATATGACAGTTTTGCAACTTACTTTCCATTGTGCTGAAGCCAATAAAACCCTTGGCCTGCATGACCGGACATGTTCAAAAGCTCCAGCAGGTGTCATTTGCTTGTACTGAACCTACAAGAACAAAGTAAATATCACTTTAAACTTATTCAGATTATTCAAGTGAAGAGAACATTTAGTAGTACGATCAATAGTCTGACATACCAAGTAGCAAAGCACAACTGTGGTGCTACGTCCCCGTCCAGCTTTGCAGTGAACATAAGTCAGTTTACCACATGAAGCATTTCCTTCAAAAAATTAAAGCAAGACATAAATCCATGTGCTAAATCACCATCGTTGGCAGGAAAGTAACAGAAGAAAAAAGGAAAGAGGTTGTATGGACGTAATGTTGAAGCTCTTCACAAGCCAAGCCTGCTGAACATGGACAATTCAAGAAACTACTTAACAAGTATATATGTTCATGCCATATTTAGCCATGCATTTGCAGGATAAAGAAGACAGGCATGCAACAGTACGCAAAAGCCTGCAACAACAGCTAGGCGCTAATTGAGAAACATGGTGCAAGTCAGTTTATTTGAAACAACAAAGCGAAATGAAGCATAAGGTACCACAGCAGAAGTTGCAGAAACGGCTCAGACAAGGAGAATATCAATCGAATAATACACTAGAATTTCATATTGTTTGCTTACAGGATATACTTTGAGAAGGTGCTTACTGTGGATGAAGTCAACAGCCTTGCATAGGTTGTCTAATGAAGGCGCATAAAGATAGTCGCGAGTTGGTAGCACCAGGTTTTCAATCCCATGAGCCTAAAATCAAGAAGATCATTAACTTGTGATACTGGCAGTTCCATACAATAGCAAAGGTAATGACTGCGAAAAGGGTCACTGCTACTTGATTTAACACTGCAACTCAGCAAGAAACAGAGATACGGAACATAAATCCTTCTTCAATTAGTAGTTTCTCTAAACTAAATACAAACAGTACACCATACATCAGGAGCGTATCAGCTCATCAATATCAAATAAGCAACTATGTTGCACTGACACTCTTGCTACCATAACAGCAGTACATCGTTCAGCATGCATAGCAAAGTCAACCCTAAGATGATCTCTTCAAGAGACCGCAGCAACCAGCATAGCACAATAAACATCAGCAAAAAGAACCAATTGAAGCACTGCTAAAATTCTGGATCTGATTGGTGGACACCAAGAACAACAATGGCGTAGTGTGAGAGTGAGATAAAGTAAAAAAAAAAAAAGAGCAATTGCAGCCAAATGAAGCGATGGAGATGACACAAGGACAGGGTCATTGCGCCCAAGGGCCTATGCCTATGGATACCATCATACCAAGATGTCAAACAACAGCATTCAGTATTTGTTCAGCACCAATCACACTAGTGTCTTACAGGACTAATGCTTCAAACTCTAACCAGATCAACAGCAGATGTCTGGTCTCACTATTTCAAACAATCTAGTTTACACCTACGCAATATCATCAGACGATCCACCTACTAAATATGCTAGTGCTGCACATGCTACAATGAATTCGCAAACAAAGCTGCAAGATACAATACTCATAGAGTACTTGAGCAGTGAAATACTATACATGATTTGGCAATTACCTCATACAATGGCTTGGGAACGAGCCTCTCATATGACTCGTTTAGCGTGACGACACCGCAAACTCCAAGCTTCTGTAGCCGCAAAACATCGCTTGGGAATGGAACCGCGCCCAGCAGCACATGCTGATCCAACAAGAAATTGCGAACAGTTAGAACATAAATACATGCGACCCTAAACTAATTAAAACTAACTGTCTAACTCTGAAGCAAAATTGGCTAAATTACAAAAAAGACATGAAGCGAAAACCAGAATAAACAAATTAACCACCAGGTAAAACGCAGACTCTCACACTAAGCCTAGACTGGAGCCACAGAGCTTCAGGTCTGACGAATTTGGCGTTGGTGCCTCACTATCAATGAGCAAAACATATAGGACATCAAACCTAGGGTATGATCCTAGTGGGCTGGGGGTAAAACCAACACACCAACCACCCAAGCTGCACTGGGTTCTCGATCATAACTAAAACATAAGCTCACACGTATCAACAGGTAAACAAACAGATTACACGCTACTCTACGCCTGAGAGACCTGGCCCTGAAGAACACAAAAAGGGACGATAGCCGCCACTAGAAGCTACATTGCAGAGCAAATTCCTTAGCGACACACCATGAACGCAAACGGAACAAACAATCAACACATATATGGAGAGAAATCTGATCAAGAAAACAGAAACCAAAAGAGGAAGAAAAAGTCGCCCACCTCGTCGACCTGATCCCACCAGTGGAAGTGAGGCTCGAACTGGTTCCTGACGACGTTGTACACCAGCGTGGGGTAGAAGAGCATCCGCGCACCGACGCCCACCGCCGCGCGCTTGGCGTCGAAAGCCGCCCGCACGATCGCCCTCGCCGCGCCCTCCTCCTCTTCCTCCCGCTCCACCGTGGCCTCCTCGGCACGCAGCTTCAGCTCCCAGCCATCCTCCCGGCGCAGCTGCAGGTCCCCTCCACCTCCACCCCCACCGCCTCCGCCGCCGCCGGAACCGCCGTGGAACTCCTCGATTCGCATCTCCGGAATCGATCCGCTCCGATCCGATCGGAAAAAATCGGCTCAACAGGAAGAAAAAATCCCCACCAGGAATCTACCGATTACCAGGGGGGAAAGCGAAGGCAGGGCAGCGCGGCACGAATCGATCGATCGGGGCGGTGGCGGTGGAATCGAATTGGGTCCGCGATCCGGCAAGCTGGAGAGAGATCGAAACCTATCGTCGCCCCCGCTTTTCCTGGTGCTCACGCCTCCTCTCGTCTCGTCTCCCCACCTCCCCGAGACTCCCAACTGCCCAGCCCCCAGCAGCACGCACGCTCCCCCCTTATGACCCCGCGCGCTCGCCGACACGCGGGCCCGGGCACGCGCTGACGTGCGGGTCCCGGGTGAAGGTTGCGTGGACGGGGACGCGTGGGCGTATCCTTTTCGCGTGGCCGACGGCGTGGGCCTGGGCTGGGTTGGGGATCGGGACGGGGCGTGGGTACCGAGGCGGGTCACGTGGCGGCTCGCGATGTGTCGACTTGGCTTGGCTCCTGCCCCGTGGACGGTTCGGTCGGTGGACGGGATCGGATCGGATAGTCCGGCAAAGTGGTTGGTTCCATTCTTGTGTGCAAGTCAACCGGTTGCTTCGTCTTGGTCCATCGCTCCTCCTCCTTTGTTTACCTTGGGGTTGTATTGTACGAATGCCATGGGTCGTGGCGAGAACATGCATGCACATGACCTACCGTAATGGTAACAACGTGGCTCATTAGTTACTTCATCGCACGGGGAAGCTAGCACTAGGCTTTTTTTTTTTTGTTAAAGTCACACACTAATAACACGATCTGAGAGAATTAACATAGTTCTCACTTGACCTAATCGAATCACGGTTGCAACTTACTCCCTCCGTCCACAAATAAGTGTACATTTAGGTTTTTGGATAAGTCAAAGCTTAAATTTCACTTATTATCAAAAATTATAAGCATATGTGATATTAGATTACTATATTATGAAACTACATTTCAAGGTGGATCTAGTGATACTAATCTAGTGTCATAAATGCTGCTAATTTTTCCTAAAAATGTGGTCAAATGTAATAAAGTTTGACTTATCAAAAAACTTAGATGTACACTTATTTGTGGACGGAGGGAGTATAGTGTAATTCATCGATAGCACAAATCACAAAGAAAATATTATGGTATGGGCTCAAAAGCAACAAGCTTAACTCTAAGATACTTATATACTGACAAGTTCACATTTTCACTTCAATGAGTAGATACCACTACTAGAAAACAGGCTATCAGTGGCGCACCACTTTTTACCATCAGTGGCGCACTAGTGGTGCGCCACTACTATCACGCCACTGCTAACTGTTAGCAGTGGCGCACCAGTGGTGCGCCACTGGTAATCCAAATACCAATAGCGCACTAGGTGGTGCGCCACTGCTAATAGGATACTAGTGCGCCACTACTAAGAGGATGGGTGCGCCACTGAAGCCATATATGGAGATGCGCCACAATTCTCCTACACGGTGCGCCATAGGTATTGTTCAAGGGAGAAAACAAACAAAAACCGTGCAGGCTCTGGTTCGCCATTTCCTTATTTTTATATTCAACATTTATTTTTTACAACTCAGGTCCGAATACAACTCAGTCTCCAAACTCAGTACATATTTTTATAAACCAGAGTCAATACAAAGTAAAAAAAAATACAACTCAGTCTCCAAGCTTTGCAACTACAACCCTAAAAGAAAACAAAAAAAGCAATCAGGTCGCCGGATTACTGCAGGCTGACGGTCGACGCCGGAGAACTTCGGGAACGAGATGAGGTCACCGAGATTCACGGGTACTGCAGCACCAATTACGCGGGTAGTGGATGGAGGGGAAGATGGGGAGGCGGCGGATGTTGGCGGAGGGTAAGAGGCTGGCGAGGCGGATTAGCTGCTGTTGGCAAAGGGCAAGAGTTCATCGTGGAGGTCGCCTATGGCGACGAGACGGAGGGGGGAGGGAAGAAGGTGGCGGTGGTCGACTCCTCCGCCGGCTTTGACGCGAGCATGACGGAGGTGGTGGTCGACTCCGCCGCAGCCGCCGCGCACCGCCTGCTTCGACGCGAGGACCGGGGCGGTGGTCGATTCCTCTGCAGCGGCGACCCCCTGGGCCGCTCGCCTCCATCGTCGGCTTCAACGGGAGCAGAGGTCGGGGGAGAGGACCAACCGACGGGAAGAACCTGGAGCACGGCAGGGGTTGGGGGAGAGGACCAACCGACGGGGAGAGGGTCTGGCGCGAGGCAGGGGTTGGGGGAGAGGACCGTCGGTGGTTGGGGCGACCCTGAGGATGGGCGCGATCTCGACGAGCGAGGAGGGCACGACCTCGCTGTCGAAGATGGACTCGCCGAGGTTGCCCGCCGTCTGCGTGCGCAGGATCCTCCTGCCGCCGCCGCTGCCGGGGGCCGGGGAGGCCGAGGCGTCCCCGCCCCCGCCGCCAGGGCCGCTGGGGCCCGTCCGCCTCCCCGACGAGGACGCCATGCGATGCAGTCCGAGTGGGTGGTCCTGCAGCCCGAGGGTTAGTCGAGTAGCATGCCAATGGCGCGCGGGCGCTCCGGCCGGGGAGACGGTGGGTGGGGGAAGGTCCGGCGGTGACGAAACCCTAGATCAGTTGGATTTGGTTTGGGGAGTGATGGAGGTGGGTGCAGCAGTGGAGAGCAGAGCAGGGCCAGGGGAGCTCCTCGAAGCCAAGGAAAGGGAGAGTGGTGGGGATAAGGTTGGGAGAGAGAGGAGGAAACGTGTGGCTGCAGCTGGTGGGACGTGGTGGGGTCGTTCGACGCGTGTGTTGGCTGTTCGGTGCGATGCGTTGCTTTTCGAATTTAGACATATACTCACAATGGCGCACTGCCTAGGTGTGCGCTATTGTTAACATGAGCATGCAGTTATGAATGATGCACTACATAGAGGTGCACCACTCTTAACATATATAGCAATGGCGCACCACTAAGGGGTGCGCCACTGCTAAGTTTGAGGGAGTGGTGGGATCTGGCTGACCTTTAGTGGTGGCGCACCTCAAAAGCAGTGCGCCACTGCTATATTTGTATCAGTGGAGCACCACTTTTTGGTGCGCCACTGCTAACTAGTAGTGGCGCACCAAAAAAGGTGTGCGCCACTGATAGCAATATTACGGCTAGGCCTTTTCCTAGTAGTGTACTATTTATTTCAAGACCAAATGTCCCGGGACTTCTTATCTAGACGCATGCTTGTGGTGTATGTTAAACACAAATCATGCTTGTTGAGGGAGTTATTTCTCATCTTATCCTTGGGGGTGGGGTGGGGTACAACCAGAAGAACTCAAAATTGTTAACTTTCAGTTTACCCTCCTAAGCTTTGAGACCATGTATAGGCTCAGGATTTATTTCCACAAGAGTGAGGTCATGTTCTTGGGGACCACCAGAGTTGAGAGGCGGAGCATCGCCAATATGCTTAACTACAAACATGGCTCCTTCACTTTTACATACATAGGACCTCTTACGACACTGGGATTGAGACCTTTGTCTACTAAGGTGGATATATGGAAGAGCTTACTCATGGACGGTTAAGTTCATGTCCTCGGCAGCGAGGCTTATGCTTATTGACGTGTGCCTCTTGAACTTGCCACTTCACGTGGGGGTGTGCTTGCTTGGTGATGGGATCCACCAAACCATGGACAAGCATTGTTCCCGCTTCTGCTGGGACGCTAATAGACCTAAGAGCAAACACCACTGGGTTAGGTGGTCCGCAATGTGTTTGCCCAAGGCCTTGGGGGTCTCACACCACAAAACAAAACTCCTTAGCCAGTGATATTTTTCGATAGCATCTAGCTCACTGGTTGACCGTGTTGTAGTACTACTATATTTTCCTCTTCATGATGTTTTCATTTGGTATATGAACTGATTAAAATCGATGTGTTAACTTTCTTTGAGTGTCACACGCCTTTGTTTCATTCAACTATCAGTATGTAACCTTACAGTTGTTTGACAACTTCAAGACAATCTCATAGCTATATGAATCGGTCCCAATATCAGATCAGCAGCGAGGCCCAACTCTTCTCAACACGCCAAAGCGACGGGTTGACTGGTCAACATTATCTCACTGACTAGTTGTGCCCAACAGATATTAGCCCAGTATGGCATATAGGCCTTTAAAGAAACGAGGCCCATAGTTATGCCACACCAACTCAATGGCCCGTAAAACTAACCCTAGATGTCCGAGCATTGTATATAATACATGGAACACTTGTTTACTAGTCTAACCACACCGTCACACTCCCCTCTCTCCACTATGTAAACTAAATCTCGTAGCAATCACCTCTCTACGAACCCTAGATCTCGCACTACTATACTATAATCCACTTCAAATCATAGATCCTCTCCCACCTACACCTAAGCTCAAGAGTTGTGTGTTGGGATTTGCCGGTACCGCCAGATATGCTGAAGGGGTGCCGGCACCGGTGCCCTCCACCGGTGTGCCCGTTCTATCAGTATGTTCTCATCCATCTTGTTCTTCATGTTGGAGATATGCCCAAGAGGCAATAATAAAAGTGGTTATTATATATCTTTATGTTTATGATAAATGTTTATATACCATGCTATAATTGTATTAACCGAAACATTGATACATGTGTGATATGTAAACAACAAAGAGTCCCTAGTAAGCCTCTTAACTAGCTTGTTGATTAATAGATGATTAGTTTCATAATCATGAACATTTGATGTTATTAATAACAAGATTATATCATTATATGAATGATGTAATGGACACACCCAAATTAAGCGTAGCATAAGATCACGTCATTAAGTTATTTGCTATAAGCTTTCGTTACATAGTTACCTAGTCCTTATGACCATGAGATCATGTAAATCACTTATACAAAGGTACTTTGATTACATCAAACGCCACTGCGTAAATGGGTGGTTATAAAGGTGGGATTAAGTATCCGGAAAGTATGAGTTGAGGCATATGGATCAACAGTGGGATTTGTCCATCCCGATGACGGATAGATATACTCAGGCCCTCTCGGTGGAATGTCGTCTAATGTCTTGCAAGCATATGAATAAGTTCATAAGAGACCACATACCACGGTACGAGTAAAGAGTACTTGTCGAGACGAGGTTGAACAAGGTATAGTGTGATACCGATGATCAAACCTCGGACAAGTAAAATATCGCGTGACAAAGGGAATTGGTATCGTATGTGAATGGTTCATTCGATCACTAAAGTCATCGTTGAATATGTGGGAGCCATTATGGATCTCCGATCCCGTATTGGTTATTGGTCGGAGTGAGTACTCAACCATGTCCGCATAGTTCGCGAACCGTAGGGTGACACACTTAAAGTTGGATGTTGAAATGGTAGAACTTGAATATGGAATGGAGTTCGAATATTTGTTCGGAGTCCCGGATGAGATCCGGACATCACGAGTTCCGGAATGGTCCGGAGAATAAGATTCATATATAGGATGTCATTTTATGTGAATTAAAATGATTCGGAAGGTTCTATGGAAGGTTCTAGAAGGTTCTAGAAAAGTCGGAAGAACACACCTAGGAAGGTGGAGTCCACATGGGACTCCACCTCCATGGCCGGCCAACCCAGTGGGGTGGAGTCCCAAGTGGACTCCATAAGGGGCCGTCCCCCCCATATGGTAGGTGGAATTCCCCTCTAGTGGGAATCCTAGCTTGGGAAGGTTTCCCACCATATGGAAGGTTTTGGGGAGGGGTCCAACACTTGGGGCTTCCCCTATATAATGAGGGGTAGGGGCCGGGGACACACAACCACTAGCCGGCCCTATACCCCGGCCCTCTCCCCTCCTCCTCCTCTCCATATCGCGCACGTAAGCCCTGCAGCGGATTTCTCCACCGCCACCGACACCACGCCGCCGTGCTTTCGGATTCAAAGGACTACTACTTCCCTGCCGCTGGGCGGGGAGGTGGACGTCGTCTTCATCAACAGCCGAACGTGTGACCGAGTGCGGAGGTGCTGCCTTCGTGGCGCCGTGATCAAGATCTTCTACGCGCTTTTGCAAGCGGCAAGTGATCGTCTACCGCAGCAACAAGAGCCTCATCTTGTAGGCTTTGGAATCTCTTCAAGGGTGAGACTCGATAATCCCCTCGTTGCTACCGTCTTCTAGATTGCATCTTGGCTTGGATTGCGTGTTCGCCGTAGGAAATTTTTGTTTTCTATGCTACGTTATCCTACAGTGGTATCGAGCCGTGTCTATGCATAGATGGTTGCACGAGTAGAACACAATGGTTTTGTGGGCGTTGATGCTTATGTTATCTTTAGCTTGAGTACTTTGCATCTTTGTGGCATAGTGGGATGAAGCGGCTCGGGCTAACTTTACATGACCGCGTTCATGAGATTTGCTCCACGCTTGACATGCAACTTGTATTGCATAAGTGGCTTTGCGGGTGTCTGTCTCCTACTATAGTGAAGATTCAATTTACTCTTCTATTGACAACACTAGTATCACCGTTGTGGTTGATGTTCGTAGGTAGATTGGATCTTGCTCGAAACCCTAAACCACGTAAAATATGCAAACCAAATTAGAGAACGTCTAACTTGTTTTTGCAGGGTTTGGTGATGTGATATGGCCATAATGTGATGATGACTATGTATGATATGATCATTATTGTATTGTGGCAACCGGCAGGAGCCTTATGATTGTCTTTAAATTTCATGTTGAGTAGTATTTCAAAGTAGTTGTAATAGTTGCTACATGGAGGACGATCATGAAGACGCGCCATTGACCTTGGTGTTCGCCGACGATGATGGAGATCATGCCCGTTGATGATGGAGATCATGTCCGTGCTTTGAAGATGAAGATCAAAGGCGCAAAGACAAAAGGGCCATATCATATCACATATGAACGCATGTGATGTTAATCCTTTTATGCATCTTATTTTGCTTAGATCGCGACGGTAGCATTATAAGATGATCCCTCTCACTAAAATTTCAAGATAATAAAGTGTTCATCCTTAGTAGCACCGTTGCCAAGACTTGTCGTTAAGCATCTCGTGATGATCGGGTGTGATAGAATCAACAAGTGCATACAACGGGTGCAAGTCAGTTTGCACATGCGGATACTAAGGTGGCCTTGACGAGCCTAGCATGAGACATGGTCTCGGAACACATGATACCGAAAGGTAGAGCATGAATCATATGATTGATATGATGAACACTTTGAGTGTTCGCCATTGAAATTACATCTTGTCTCGTGATGATCGGGCATAGGTGTGATGGAGTTGGTTCGTGTGATCACTAAGACAATGCGAGGGATATTGTTTTGAGTGGGAGTTCACCTAGTTTTTAATTTTGTTAAATTAAAATTTGAACTCAATTTGTCATAAACATTAGTCTAAACTATTGCAAATATGTTGTAGATAAGGCGTCCCCAATCAATTTTAACCAGTTCCTAGAGAAAGAAAAGCTTAAGAGCAACGGTAGCAACTTCACCGGTTCCGTCATGTGAGGATCTTCCTCAATGGCGGAAACCTGCAATATGTGCTTGATGCACCGCTAGGTGACCCTCAGAAACTGAAACCGATGAAGTAAAGAATGTTTACGCGACTCGGAAAACTCGGTACTCTCAAGTTCGGTGTGCCATCCTGTGCAGTCTGGAAGCCGATCTTCAAAAACGTTTTGAGCACCACGATCCACATGAGTTAATCAATGAGTTAAAGACTATCTTTGAGACTCATGCAGCCGTGGAATGCTATGAAGCATCGAAACACTTCTTCAGCTGCATGATGGAAGAAGGCAGCTCCGTTAGTGAGCACATGCTCGCCATGACCGGCATGCGAAGAAACTCATGACTTGGGAATAGTGATTCCTAACAGACTGATTAATCGTGTCCTTCAATCACTTGCCACCTAGTTATAAGAACTTTGTGATGAATTACAATATGCAGAACATGAACAAAGAGTTACCCGAACTTTTTGCCATGCTAAAATCTGCTGAGATTGAAATTAAGAAAGAGCACCAAGTGTTGATGGTCAACAAGACCACCAGCTTCAAGAAACAGGGCAAGTCTAAAGGCAAGAACAAGAAGAGTGGCAAGAAAGCTGCCACGACTCCTGTGAAACCTAAGTCGGCCCTAAGCCCGATGCTGAGTGCTATTCGCAAGGAGAAGGGACACTGGAAGCGTAATTGCTCCAAGTATTTGGCGGATCTGAAGACGGCCTTGTCAAGAAGAAGAAAGAAGGTATATCCGATATACATGTTATAGATGTTTATCTCACTGGTTCTCGTACTAGTACCTGGGTATTTGATACTGTTCGGTTGCTCATATTTGTAACTCAAACAGAACTAAAGAATAAAAAACCTACGAAGGATGAAGTGACGATGCGCGTTGAAATGGATCCAAAGTCGATGTGATCGTTGTCGGCACACTTCCTCTACATCTACCTTCGGGATTAGTTTTAAGCCTAAATAATTGTTATTTTGTACCCGCGTTAAGCATGAACATTATATCTGGATCTTGTTTAATGCAAGACGGTTATTCATTCAAGTCGAGAATAATGGTTGTTCTATTTTTATGAATAATATCTTTTATGGTCAAGCACCTGAAAAGAATGGCTTATTTCTGTTAGATCTCGATAGTAGTGATACACATATACATAACATTGACGCTAAGCGAATTAAATTGAATGATAATTCTACTTATATGTGGCACTGTCGTCTTGGTCATATTGGAGTGAAACGCATGAAGAAACTCCATACCGATGGATTACTTGAATCACTTGACTTTGAGTCACTTGATAGATGCGAAGCATGTCCGATGGGAAAAATGACTAAGACTCCATTCTCGGGTATGATGGAGCGAGCTACTGACTTATTGGAAATCATACATACGGATGTGTGTGGACCAATGAGTGTAGCATCGCGGGTGGTTATCGTTATGTTCTAACCTTCACAGATGATTTGAGTAGATATGGGTATATCTATTTAATGAAACATAAATCCGAAACTTTCGAGAAGTTTAAGGAATTCCAAAGTGAAGTAGAAAATCAACGTAACAAGAAGATTAAATTTCTACGATCTGATCGCGGAGGTGAATATCTGAGTTATGAGTTTGGCATGCATTTAAAGAAATGCGGAATACTTTCACAATTGACACCGCCGGGAACACCACAACGAAACGGTGTGTCCGAACGTCGTAATCGAACTCTCTTAGATATGGTTCGTTCTATGATGTCTCTTACTGATTTACCTTTATCATTTTGGAGTTATGCATTAGAGACAGCCGCATTCACTTTAAATAGAGCACCATCAAAATCCGTTGAAACGACACCGTATGAATTATGGTTTAATAAGAAACCTAAGCTGTCGTTCCTTAAAGTTTGGGGTTGCGAAGCCTATGTAAAAAAGTTACAACCGGACAAGCTAGAACCCAAAGCGGAGAAATGCGTCTTCATAGGATACCCTAAGGAAACTATAGGGTACACTTTCTATCACAGATCCGAAGGCAAGATCTTTGTTGCTAAGAACGGAACCTTTCTTGAGAAAGAATTTCTCACTAAAGAAGTGACTGGAAGAAAAGTAGAACTCGATGAGATTGAAGAATCTCTGCTTGTTGATCGAGTAAGCAGTGCGAAGATGTTCTGTGCCGCCCGCACCGGCAACAGAGGAAGCTAATGACAATGATCATGAAACTTCAAATGAGATAACTACTGAACCTCGCAGATCGACAAGGGAACGTGCCACTCCTGATTGGTATGATCCTTGTCTAAATGTCATGATTGTGGATAACAATGATGAAGACCCTGCGACGTATGAAGAAGCGATGATGAGCCCAGATTCCAACAAATGGCAAGAAGCCATGAAATCCGAAATGGGATCCATGTATGATAACAAAGTATGGACTTTGGTAGACTTACCTGATAGCCGAAAGGCTGTCGAGAATAAATGGATCTTCAAGAGAAAAACAGATGCTGATGGTAATATTACTGTCTATAAAGCTCGACTTGTCGCAAAGGGTTTCCGACAAATTCAAGGTGTTGACTACGATGAGACTTTCTCACCTGTAGCGAAGCTAAATGAGGATTTTGTTAGCAATAGATGCATTTTTCGATTATGAGATTTGGCGGATGGATGTCAAAACGGCGTTCCTTAATGGAGACATTGAGGAAGAGTTGTATATGGTACAACCCAAAGGTTTTGTCGATCCTAAAAATGCTGACAAAGTATGCAAACTTCAGCGTTCAATCTATGGACTGAAGCAAGCATCAAGAAGTTGGAACCGACGCTTTGATAAGGTGATCAAAGACTTCGGTTTATACAGTGTCATGGAGAGGCCTGTATTTACAAGAAAGTGAGTGGGAGCTCTAGCGTTCCCGATATTATATGTAGATGACATATTATTGATTGGGAATGATATAGAACTATTAAGCATGTAAAAGGTTATTTGAATAATAGTTTTTCAATGAAAGACCTTGGTGAAGCATCATATATATTAGGCATCAAGATTTATAGAGATAGATCAAGACGTCTAATAGGGCTATCACAGAGTACATACCTGGACAAGATTCTAAAGAAGTTTAGAATGGACGAAAGTAAGAAAGGATTCTTACCTATGTTACCAGGCAAGGTCTTGAGTACGACTCAAGGTCCGGCTACGGCAGAAGAAAGAGAAAGGATGAGTCAAATCCCTATGCCTCGGCAGTAGGCTCTATCATGTATGCCATGCTATGTACAAGACCGGATATAGCACATGCCGTTAGTTTGACTAGCAGATATCAAAGTGATCAGGAATGGAACACTGGACAAGGTCAAGAATATCCTGAAGTACTTGAAAAGAACTAAGGATATGTTTCTTTGTTATGGAGGTGACCAAGAGCTCGTTGTAACAAGTTACACCGATGCAAGTTGGAACACCGATCCGATGACTCTAAGTCACAATCTGGGTACGTGTTTATATTGAATGGTGCTGCAGTAAGCTGGTGCTCGAAGCAGGCACGGGGCGAAATCCTCGTAATCGGAGTACATAGCGGCCGAGGCTTCATCGAAGCTGATGGATGAAGAGGTTCATTGTAGAGCTCGGTGTGGTTCCTAGTGCCCCACTAGTCATCTACTGTGACAACATGGGTGCCATCGCCAATGCACAAGAACCAAGGTCACACAAGAGGCTGAAGCATATCAAGCTGCGTTATCATTCGATTCGCGAGTACATCGAAGATGGAGAAGTAAAGATTTGCAAAGTACACACCGATCTGAATGTAGCACATCCGTTGACTAAAGCTCTCCCTAGGGCAAAGCATGACCAACACAGAAATGCCATGGGTGTTAGGTACCTTACAATGTAATCTAGATTATTGACTCTAGTGCAAGGGGAGACTGTTGGAGATATGCCCAAGAGGCAATAATAAAAGTGGTTATTATATATCTTTATGTTTATGATAAATGTTTATATACCATGCTATAATTGTATTAACCGAAACATTGATACATGTGTGATATGTAAACAACAAAGAGTCCCTAGTAAGCCTCTTAACTAGCTTGTTGATTAATAGATGATTAGTTTCATAATCATGAACATTGGATGTTATTAATAACAAGATTATATCATTATATGAATGATGTAATGGACACACCCAAATTAAGCGTAGCATAAGACCACGTCATTAAGTTATTTGCTATAAGCTTTCGTTACATAGTTACCTAGTCCTTATGACCATGAGATCATGTAAATCACTTATACCGGAAAGGTACTTTGATTACATCAAACGCCACGCGTAAATGGGTGGTTATAAAGGTGGGATTAAGTATCCGAAAGTATGAGTTGAGGCATATGGATCAACAGTGGGATTTGTCCATCCCGATGACGGATAGATATACTCTGGGCCCTCTCGGTGGAATGTCGTCTAATGTCTTGCAAGCATATGAATAAGTTCATAAGAGACCACATACCACGGTACGAGTAAAGACTTGTCGGAGACGAGGTTGAACAAGGTATAGTGTGATACCGATGATCAAACCTCGGACAAGTAAAATATCGCGTGACAAAGGGAATTGGTATCGTATGTGAATGGTTCATTCGATCACTAAAGTCATCGTTGAATATGTGGGAGCCATTATGGATCTCCAGATCCCGCTATTGGTTATTGGTCGGAGTGAGTACTCAACCATGTCCGCATAGTTCAACCGTAGGGTGACACACTTAAAGTTGGATGTTGAAATGGTAGAACTTGAATATGGAATGGAGTTCGAATATTTGTTCGGAGTCCCGGATGAGATCCCGGACATCACGAGGAGTTCCGAATGGTCCGGAGAATAAGATTCATATATAGGATGTCATTTTATGTGAATTAAAATGATTCGGAAGGTTCTATGGAAGGTTCTAGAAGGTTCTAGATAAGTCTGGAAGAACACACCTAGGAAGGTGGAGTCCACATGGGACTCCACCTCCATGGCCGGCAACCCTAGTGGGGTGGAGTCCCAAGTGGACTCCCCCATAAGGGGCCGGCCACCCCCCCATGGTAGGTGGAATTCCCACCTCTAGTGGGAATCCTAGCTTGGGAAGGTTTCCCACCATATGGAAGGTTTTGGGTTCGGGTCTTATTCTGAGACTTGTAGTCCAACACTTGGGGCTTCCACCTATATAATGAGGGCATAGGGCCGGACACACAAAGCCACCACCTTGGCCGCCTATAGTGGCCGGCCACCCTCTCCCCAAACCCTAGCGCCGCCCTCCACCATATCCCGCACGCTTAGCGAAGCTCCGCCGGATTTCTCCACCGCCACCGACACCACGCCGTCGTGCGTCGGATTCAAGAGGAGCTACTACTTCCGCTGCCGCCGGAACGGGAGGTGGACGTCGCTTCATCAACAACCGAACGTGTGACCGAGTACGGAGGTGCTGCCCGTCGTGGCGCCGTGATCAAGATCTTCTACGCGCTTTTGCAAGCGGCAAGTGATCGTCTACCGCAGCAACAAGAGCCTCATCTTGTAGGCTTTGGAATCTCTTCAAGGGTGAGACTCGATAATCCCCTCGTTGCTACCGTCTTCTAGATTGCATCTTGGCTTGGATTGCGTGTTCGCCGTAGGAAATTTTTTGTTTTCTATGCTACGTTATCCTACACTTCATGCTTCATCCGTGTTCTTTCATCTTTCTTCTTTCCCGTCTTTAATCAATCTAATCACTCTTGCCGATCCATTTAGTAACATAATCAACAGCGACAAGTATATGAGTGTAACCTTCTGAAGAAGGGAAAGGACCCATGAAGTCAAATCCCCAACAATCAAATGGTTCAATAACAAGAGTATAATTCATAGGCATTTCATTGCGTCTAGAGATATTACCAACTCTTTGACATTCATCACAAGATAAGATAAACTTCCTTGCATCTTTAAAGAGCGTTGGCCAATAAAAACCTGAATGTAGAACCTTTTGTGCGGTTCTATCTCCGGCGTGATGTCCTCCATAAACACTAACATGACACTTACTCAATATCTCTTGTTGTTCATATTCTGGAACACATCTTCGCATAATACCATCCACTCCTTCTTTATATAAGTGTGGGTCATCCCAAAAATAATATCTCAAGTCATAAAAGAATTTCCTTTGGCTGAGCTGAAAAGGTTGGAGGCAAATACTAAACGATAAAGTTAGCATAATCAACATACCAAGGACTATCTCGAGCTCACCTTTATTACAGCTAATTGTTCATTTGGAAAACTATCATTAACAGAACAGATCATAAGCAATATTTTCCAATCTAGACAAATTATCAGCAACAGGATTATCAGCTCCTTTCCTATCTACAATATGTAAATCAAATTCTTGCAAAAGAAGCACCCATCTAATAAGCCTTGACTTAGCATCTTTCTTTTCCATAAGGTACCTAATTGCAGCATGATCAATATGAACTGTGACTTTTGAATCAACAATATAAGGTCTAAACTTGTCACAAGCAAAAACTATGGCTAATAACTCTTTTTCAGTTGTGGAATAATTTCTTTGAGCAGCATCTAGAGTCTTACTAGCATAATGAATAACATTCAATTTTTTATCTACTCGCTGTCCAAGAACAGCACCTACAGCAAAATCACTAGCATCACACATAATTTCAAAAGGCAAATTCTAATCAGGAGGTTCAACTACAGGAGCAGTTGTTAAGGCCTTCTTTAGAGTTTCCTTACAATCATCATCAAAAACAAAAGGTACATCTTTTTGAAGAAGATTAGTAAGAAGCTTTGAAATTTAGAGAAATCTTTAATAAATCTCCTATAAAACCAGCATGACCAAGAACACTACGAATACCTTTAACATCCCTCTGATAGGGCATCTTCTCAATTGCTTCAACTTTAGCTCTATCAACTTCAATACCTCTCTCGGAAATTTTATGTCCCAATACAATTCCTTCATTAACCATAAAGTGGCATTTCTCCCAATTAAGAACAAGGTTAGTTTCTTCACATCTCTACAAAACTTTATCAAGGTTTCGCAAACAATTATCAAAAGAATTCCCATAGACAGAAAAATCATCCATGAAGACCTCTACAATCTTTTCACAAAAACCATGAAAAATAGCAGACATGCATCTTTGAAAAGTAGCAGGAGCATTACATAAACCAAAAGGCATACGCCTATAAGCATAAGTTCAATAGGGACAAGTGAAAGTGGTTTTCTTTGATCTTTAGTTTTAACAACAATTTGTGAAAACCCAGAATAACCATCAAGAAAGCAAAAATGAGTGTTTTTAGATAACCTTTCTAACATTTGATGAATAAATGGTAAAGGGTAATGATCTTTCTTAGTAACTTTATTAACTTTTCGATAATCAATGCACATTCTATACCCTAAAACTACTCTTTGAGGGATGAGCTCATCATTATCATTAGGTACAACAGTTATTCCTCCTTTCTTAGGAACACAATGCACAGGACTAACCCATCTACTATCGGCAATAGGATATATAATACCAGCTTCAAGAAGTTTCAATACCTCATTCCTTACCACATCCTTCATCTTAGGAATTAGACGACGTTGATGTTCAACAACAGGTTTTGCATCATCTTCCATGTTGATGGCATGTTGGCAAATAGAGGGAGAAATCCCCTTCAAGTCATCAAGAGTGTAGCCAATAGCTCATCGGTGTTTCTTCAATATTTCCAATAATCTTTCTTCTTCAAAATTTGAAAGCTTAGCACTAATAATAACAGGATATGTTTTCTTATCATCAATATAAGCATACTTAAGATTATCAGGTAATGGTTTCAAATCAAATACATGATCTTCCTTTGGTGGTGGTGTTATACCTAGATCTTCAACCGGTAAGTCATGTTTAAGAATGGGTTGACGAAGGAAAATTTCATCAAGCTCATCCCTTTCTTCCCTAAATACTTCACTCTCACTATCCTCCAAATGTTGCTGCAAAGGATTATTAGGAGCAAGAGCAATAGATGCACACTGTTCAACTCTAAAATCTTTATTAGGCAAATCAGCTTTATAAGGAGTTTCGGCAAATTTAGAGAAGTTAAACTCATAACATTCACCAGCAAATTTAGTAACAATTTTCTCCTTCTTGCAATCTATAACAGCTCCACAAGTATTCAGAAAAGGTCTACCAAAAATAGGACAAGACTTACTAGCAGCAGAACCAAGTACCAAAAAGTCAGCGATATTTAATCTTACCACATAGAACTTCCACATCTCGAACAATACCAATAGGGGAGATAGTTTATCTATTTGCTAGCCGAATAACCACATCAATATCTTCAAGTTCACAAGAACCAATTTCATGCATGATTTTCGTGTAGAGCTCATAAGGAATGACGCTAATACTTGCACCAATGTCGCATAAACCATAATAACAATGATCACCAATTCTAACAGAGAACACAGGAACACTGGCTTTCCCAGACTTATTAGGATGCGAAACAATATTAGAAGCATCTTCAGAAAAATGATATGACCATCTTCTACATTTTCAATTACAAGATCTTTAACTATTGCAATAGCAGGTTCAACCTTTATTTGCTCCTCAGGTTCTATAGGTTTCTTTGCACTTTTATTAACCGCACTAGTTATAACAGCTCCTTCATTTTAGCAGGAAAAGGAGTTTTTTCAATATAAGCTTCAGGAAGAATATGATCAACAGTTTTAATTTAACCACATTTACCTATAGGTGAATCAGTTTTATCTTTGTAAGGTTCATGATACTTATCAAAATTCTTCCTAGGCAATTCAAAATGAGAGGCAAAAGCTTTATAAAAATTTGCAACAACTTGAGAGTCAAGACCATATGTAGCACTCATATTACGAAATTTATCAGCATCCATAAAAGTTTCAATGCATTCGTAATCATAATTTATACCCGACACTCTACCTTTGTCATTCTCCCATCCTTCATATTTTCTTGGATCCGATCAAGAAGATCCCATTTAAACTCTTCTTATTGCGTGTGAATGATCCAGAACAAGTAGTATCCAGCAAGGTTTTATCTTGAAAAGAAAGTCTTGCATAGAAATTATCAACGATGATATTACCAGGAAGCTCATGAATGGGGCATTTGAGCATTAAAGACTTCAATATCCCCATGCTTCGGCAATACTCTCTCCATCATGAGGCCAGAAATTATATATGCGGTTTCGGTCTTTGTGAATTTCACTTGGAGGATAGAATTTAGAATAAAATAGAGGCACAATATCCTTCCAATCAAGAGAATGCCCATCCTTCAGCAGTTTATACCAATGCGCCGCTTTACCAGACAGCGACATAGCGAATAATTTCTTCCTAACTTCATCCATTGAAATACCTGCACACTTGAATAACCCGCATAATTCATGTAAAACAGTAAATGATCTCCAGGATGAACAGTTCCATCCCCTTCATAGCGGTTATCCACAACACGTTCAATAATTTTCATAGGTATTTTATACGGAATTACTTCCTCACCTGGCGCCTCATCCACTACCTTTGCAGTAGTAGATTTTCCAAATAGAAATTCAAGAGAGGATCTCTCCATAATGACTTATAGCAGCAGGCAGAAACAAAATCACAGTAAAAGTTTCCTTACCAATTCCACTTACCAATAGCGCTTCACTCCCCGGCAACGGCGCTAGAAAATAGTCTTGATGACCCACAAGTAGGGGGTGTATCTTAGTACTTTCGATAAATAAGAGTGTCGAACCCAACGAGGAGCAGAAGGTGTTGACAAGCAGTTTCGATGAAGGATTCACTGTAAATGCTCACAGACAAGTTTTCAGTGGGGTTTTGATATAGCAGATAAATAAAGTACAAGTAAGTAAAATGCGAGAGTAATAATTGCAGCGAGTGGCCCAATCCTTTTAGCACAAAGGACAAGCCGGTTTGTTTACTTATAATGACCAAACGTTCTTGAGGACACACGGGGATTTAATCTAGTGCTTTCGCTTCATATAGTTGATTAATCTTCATTGTTTTGATAAGTGTTGTGTGGGTGAACCTATGCTAATGCACCGCCCTTCCTAGGACTAATACATACTTGTGATTATACCCTTGCAAGCATCCGCAAATACAAGAAAGTAATTAAGATAAATCTAACCACAGCCTTAAACTCTGATCCTGCTATCCCTCCTGCATCGATATACCAACGGGGTTCAGGTTGCTGTCACTCCGGCAACCCCACAATTAGCAAACGAATACAAGATGTACTCCCTAGGCCCATAAAGGTGAAGTATCATGTAGTCGACGTTCACATGACACCACTAGAAGAATAACACCACAACTTAAATATCAAACCATTAAATATTACTCAACATAGTTTACTACTAACATTTAGACTTCACCCATGTCCTCAAGAACTAAACGAACTACTCACGAGACATCATATGGAACATAATCAGAGGTGATATAATGATGGATAACAATCTGAACATAAACCTTGATCCAATGGTTTCACTCAATAGCATCAATGCCAAGTAGTAATCAATACCGGGAGAGTTTCCCCTATGAAATACTCAAGATTCAACCCTAGATGTTACAACGGAGACGAGGTGCAGCGGTGGAGATGGCGGTGTCGATGGTGGAGATGATGATGATGACGATCCCAATGAAGTCCAGCTCGATGACGGTGACGATGGCGACGATTTCCTCCGGGGAGGGAATTTCCCGGCTGATTCCTGCCCGCCGAGAGCTCTTTTCTCTCGGTGTTTTCCGCCCGCAGGCGGCTGTGTCCCTTCTCGATTATCCCCTGCCTTAGGTTTTCGGGTAGATGAAGTACGCGAAGAGAGGAGGCCGAGAGGGGCTGTGGGCCCCCCCACAAGGCAGCGGCCAGGGCAGGGCCCGCCGGCCTGGGGAGGGCCATGGCCCCCTCCTCCTCCTTTTGGCTGGCTGCTCTTCTGAAAAATAAGACCTTCGGTGTAATTCCCCAATTATTGATCTCCGAAATATTGCATTCTCGACGGTGCTTTTTCCAAGAATCCTGACTCCGGTGAATGATTCTCCAATAATCATGAAACATGCAAAATAGGTGAAATAACATAAGTATAATCTCTAAATATGAAATATATCAATGAATAACAGTAAATTATGATATAAAATATTGATGCAAAATGGACGTATCAGTGGAGGACAATCCGGAAGTCCCCCTCCATGCCATTATCCCCTAGGCAAGTGTGTTGTGTCTTTGTATCGGTTAAGCATCAGGGTGCAGACCTTAACTTATGGTAGCTTTATAAGCATCAAGGTACAAACCTTAACTTATGGTAGCTTTATGCTTATGCCTATGCTATGTTTGTTCGGAACTTTGTTTTGGGGTTTGTAATATACGTACAACTTGTGTTGTACCGGTTTGGCTTCATTACTTTAAAGTCGGTCTCTACTCGAGCCTTCTGCCTAATCACTTTGTAACACATGTGTTCTGCATTTTGTTTCTCGAGCAGGTTACACCTCTATTTACTTCTATTTTCCAAAGTGGAGGGGTTATCTTTGGATTTCTTGGGTTATGGCTCCTCTCATTGTTTAGAACAAGAAGTGAAATACATTATGATCAATATCTCGATGGCTGGAACACGTGGTCCTCTCATGGGATGTACACGTAAGGGAATATATGGTGGCTGCTAAAATAATATTTTTTTATCCCTTCAAGCCATGTAGAGATGATAGTAAGAAAATGTGTTACATGTGGGATATCTTAGTATTATTAGCAACAAATATGTATGTCTCTAAAATCATGCAATTATTAGCTATTAATTATAAAAATAAAGACTAAAGATGACATATAATACAACAAAGAAAAGTCTAAAACAATTGAGAAATCTTCTTGTCATCAACACTAGAGTTATTGGAATTTGAGGTAGGTCGTAGGGTCGGGCGCAGATTCTCTAACTTGCATTCAGCAAGTCAGACGCTGCCCAGCCCATGCTTGATGCCGTTCGTCCAAGATCACACGGCCGCTGCTCTCCTCTCCCCGCCTGGCCCCGCGTTCTTCTCCTCTCTCAACACAAAGCAACGATTCAGTTCGGTGATGTTTTGAGCCCTAGTTGAGACACAAGAAAAAATAGATAATTAACTAAGAACATACGTTTTCAGTTTTCACTAATCAGGACACACAGCGTCTCTAACCGAATCCCCTAAAATTTGGAGGACAAAACGCCTCCCTATGTCTTAACTTTTTTACAAATATTTAGTTCTCTAAGAGCACCTCCAGCCGTTTAAAGCCCCCAGCCGAAATTCGGATGAAACAAACGCCGGATTGGATGACAATAGGGTGTGGGGGGCAACATTTTCCCAGTCGCACCCCAGCATTCGCCCATCAGCTGCGATAGATTCAAAATATCGTCTTCCCGCTACACAAAAGCATCGCCCAATAGTTCGGCGATCGGATCAGCCACATACCGGCGATCGAAACAGAAACTAGACGATAACATGCACATCGACGGTCCCTTCCTGCGCCTTGTCTGCCGCGGATTTGGGCGGCGATGCATCGTTGGCCGCCGGTGTCGCAGCGGCGGGAGTGGACGTCGAAGGAGAGGACGAAGCACTCGATGGAGGTCGAAGGATGTCTTGGCGATGGGCGTCGTACCAAGCCCTCGTCTCCTCGTCCATCTTGCCATCGTTGCCACCGATCAGGAACGCCAGGTCGGTGTTCCTCTTCTTCGCCGTGGAGGTTGCCTTCAGCAAGGCGATCCGGACGCCCTGGTTGGCGAGCATCTCCTTCCACCGCACTTGTCGTCCCTCCCGGCGGCGTGCGCCCTCGCGTCAGCCCAGCACTTGTCGAATGACGCCTGCAACCTTTCGGCTGGATATGGCCCGCCTTCTTCAGTTCTTTCAGCTTCTTCTGGCCAAGCTCGGGGCGGCCCGCCGACGCGACAAGGGCTGGAGCGTCAGGGTTGTACTGCTCGTCCTTGTTCTTCGCGAGGTTCCGGCGTATGTCCGCCCACTTCTCGCAATTCTCGATGCGGGCAAAGACATTGAGGTACTTGAACGTCAGGCGTTCGGTGTCGTCGCTGTACATGTCGAACGCACGTCGCATCTGCAAAGCCATGCCGGCAAATCAAGATTAAACCTTGGCGGTCCATGATCGACAGACGGCACGGCGAGTGAGATCACCTTTTGCTCGAAGTTGGTGCCGCTCACCGGGCGAGCTTCGATCTCCTCCGGCTCGATGCGGCGGCTCTCGGGACCGATTCTCGTGATGGATAGTACCGGCGAGTGGGTCGAACGGAGGGGGAAAAGGCGGCGGGTGCTGGTGGTCGGTGGTGTGAACGCCGACGGGGCGGCGAGGTTGTGGCAGCGAGGTGGAAGACTAAAGCCGCTTCGGCTTCGGCCGAGAAAGATGTGTGTTCCTCTCCATCGCCCCTCAATCGCCCCTCGATCGCCAAAGAAGGATCCATAGAGAAGATACCGACCGATTTCCCCGCCAAAGAATACATCATTAGCTATTTTTAGAATTTTGTTACATTATTTTTAAAACACATTAATATAATTTTTGAAATTTTACAGGATCCAAAAATGAACGTATGTTTTCAGTTAACTATCTATTTTCTCTTGTGTCTCAACTAGGGCTCAAAACATCACCCAACTGAATCTCGTTGATTTGCGTTGAGAGAGGAGAGGAACGCGGGGCCAGGCAGGGAGGAGAGCAGCGGCCGTGCGATCTTGGACGAACGGCATCAAGCATGGGCTGGGCAGCGTCTGACTTGCTGAATGCAAGTTAGAGAATCTGCGCCGAGGTCGTAGGCCCATGGACCAAATAATAAACTTCTAAAATACTCATGCTACTTATTCATGTATGGAAATAGGTGGGACTAAAGATCAGTTCTACATTTTTAGCTGGGATAGAGTTGGACCTTCGTATATGAGAGACTCTTTTACCACTTACTTGAGCATGAGAAAAGGGATGGTTCACTCTTGAGCCCCTTCCATGTCGTCCGCCACCCTGTCTCTAGGGTCTTCTCCATCCCGCTTCTTCACGTGCACGTGAATCGATAGAGCACGCGTTCCTACACAATAGTGAGGTGATAAGGTCTTCAGGGAATGAACTTGCGTGATTTCTTATGACTTCTTCATCGGTGTTGTTGTGAATTACTCCATTGAATACTTCATCATCATTGTTGCAAACCATGCCATCATGACTATTCCAACCAACAACGACGCCTCTGCTGCGGCTGTTGAAACTGTTTCAAGGTTGTTCTATATGTTCTCTTATTCCTACTAGCAATTGAGATACATATGCCATTTTTATACTACCTATCGAGTTGCATATCTAGTATCCGGAGGAATGTTGATTGGGTTAATCTGCTTAGATTATTCGTCATGTCATATCTGCTTTATTTCTAGATTAAACATATTGGAATTGCTCATATATTCAACGCAAGTATCATGAGTATAACATAGTGTCATCTAAGAAAATGACGTGGCATTTTCAGTTAAGGGTGAGAGAGAGAGAGAGAGAGGGGGGGGGGGATTGTAGTTCATATTATGATATTTCATCTTAGCACATCAAACAAGAAGAGCAAATATGAAATAGATCATGTTCAGAATTGCATATTTGGATCCTCAAACTGAAGTGCTCGTATGATACTGGTGTATGATATTAAGGAATGCATGTTGATGTAGTAATTAAATTACTATCATGCACTATGATACTAAATCATAATACTATGTTGTGTGAGAAGTAATTATTTTTTGTGGCCTCGCTTACAAGAAAATGATATTAAGTACTCCTATATCTTTCCTGGTATTTTGGACGAGGTGCAATACCAAAATTATTTCAAAACGAAATTATTCCCAAATAAACCACGGTATTTCAATGTCTAGACAAGGCATACTACAGTTTTTGTAAAATCATAGTTGGAAAAAGATGTACATACCTCTTTTCTTAATACTGTGAAAATACCTCTTTTTTTTTTGGAATACCTTGGTTTCCAAACAATTGTACAGTATTTTATTGTAAGCAAGCACCCCCATTGTACTATTTTTTTAGAGAGTATGGTATCCTCAAGATAATGTGGGAAAATTGAGCTATATCATCACCAGGAACTCCGTAAACTGTACTGCTAAGTAATTTCTTTCTCACCTAGAGATCCGGTTTTAGCTTATTGCCTACTAATTAATTCTTTCAAGAGTTTTCTAACAAAGAATATTATTTTCAAAAGTTAAACTTGAAATGTCAAGCACATGATGCTGACACTCCCTCATACTTTCGGCCTACAAATTCTTCAGAGCCCAGTCAGCACATGGGCTCATTTTAAATCTTGAGGAGTAGAATAACATATCTACCACATACTTTAAGCTCTAGCCGTTAGTAGATGTTGAACCCTATTTTTTCAAATACTAATATTACTCCATTATGACTTGGCACTAGTGCCCGAATCTTGCTAAAGCAAGCAGGACAGAGTTGCTGCTTCAGAATTCAGAGGAAAGCCTTATCCACGGAGCAGTTTCGGCATGATGCCAGGATGACAAAGCCTGCAGGCCAAAACAGATACATGCTTCGACAGTGATGCTTCAACACTCTAGAGCGCACTAACCTTAGCGTGCTTCCAACAACCGAATCCAAGCTACTCAATTCCTCCTAGCTGAAATAGTAATAGCACGGATCATCCAAGTACTACCAAAGGAGTACATGCAAGATCTCATAGCATAATTACTAGGAACGCTAGAGTCTAGAGAGCTACTATATATAAGCTTTTGCCTTGGTTTTTCTATAAAAAAAAGAGTACCAACAGAGATTTTGGCTACTGGTTTGGGGTAAAACTTAATGCCATCATTTAAATTTGTGTGAAATTTACCCAAATCGACATTCGAATTTGTGTGAAATTAAGCAAAATGGGGTTCTTTTGCCGGCAAATTTAGGTCTGGTTACAAGGGCACTGACACATATGACATGACTTTTTTTTCCCTTATTATACGAATGGTGTGGACTTATTCTCTCCTGATGAACCCGGTAGGCCAGGTTTTTTGTGGTTATCAGTGAATCGGGTGCTTTCGGTAGTATGAAAAGAGCAGTTTGATCATAACAAAAACCAAAGTAATCACAACTTCATTTCAGTCAGCACAAGTGGTTTACTTTGGACCACCCGTCCGAATGAAGGATCAGAATTCGTTCGCTCAGATAAAAGAGCAGTGGCAGGATCAGATTCCACACTATCTCAAGCTGAGCTGAATGTTGCTGTAAAGTTAAGCTGAAATGAACTACTGACCAAATAGAGAATAGTACTACAGCTGGTCAGTTGCAGAAGAAGATACAGTGGTAGCAGCATTCACTTAGGCAAACCAATTAAGCCTAATCCTCAACCCTAGAGATGGATCAGTCGATCTCTTAATTGTCCCCCAAAAAATACCAGCATGTCATGTCATGATCATGGCATGAACACAAGTACACTCCCATTCATCACCTACATGAATGTTTACAGGTGGTTCTTGAAAACTATAACGACGTAGTATGTTATCTCTGAACATTAGCTAGCAGTTCACTGAAAAGCTTAATTAGCAAAACCAGCGCCTGCCGGAGATGGATGATCACCGGCGGCGAGTCGAGCTGAGCTACTTGCCATGCTTGACGCCACGGGGCCCGGCGGACTTCTTGATCGATTCAATTCTCTGCAGCCTGATCGACTCCCTGAACTTGGCGATGAACTCCTCCGCCTTCTTATCCACCTCATTCTCGTCCACCTCCGGTGTCGGCGGCGATTCCCTCGGCGAGTTCGTCCTCGTCGAGTACGCGCCGACGCCGTCCTCGTCGTCATCGCTGCTTTCAGTCTCGTCGGAGGAGACCGCCACTTTGCCAAGGATCGGATCGCTGCTCCCTCTCTCGTACTGGAACCTGGGGATAGATTGGTAAGCGTTGTATCCGTACGGCTCTTCTGAACCATGCGAATTTTCCGGTGCATCACCGGCTTCTTCTTCGTCAGGCAGTTGTTGGATTTGGGGTTGGACCCCTTCTCTTGGCCTGATTGTTCTCACCGATTTACCAACTGATGTCGACGAGGAGGAGGAGGAGCTGTCAAAAGAGCTTCTTGGATTCGCCGGAGACGAGTTGGTGTAAGTAGAAGAATTGCTGAAGCTCTGCGAGTAGTGGTCACGATCTCCTCTGCCTCTTGTACTGTGATCCTGCAGCTCCTCCTTGAAACTCTTCGCCGCCGTAGTCCGGCGCTCAGCCACAGGGTGGTAGCCTTGGACGAGGAATGGAGGTGGTGGTGGCGGCGGCGGCGGTGGGGAGGAAATGTAGGACTTGTGCGTGCTCCTCCTCTTCGGGACGGCAGCCTGCTCCTCGCTGGCCTTAGCCAATGTCTCGTTGGACATGGACGACGCGGGCGACAGCCTCTTCGGCGACGGCGAGGGGCTGTTCGTCGGCGCGTCGAACCTCCCGGACCGTGATCGCCAGGGGATCGGCGAAGGGAGCACGGTCTCCTGGGCGCGCGGCCGCGCACGCGCCTCGCCATTGCCGTATCCCGCGGCTCCGGAGTCCTGCTGCTTGAGGCTCCGGACGGGCAGCGACATTGGCGCCTGCTGGGCGGCGTGGTTCCGGCCGCCTCCGCCGGAGGCCACCATGACCACGGGCTCTTCCGGGTGGTGCAGCGCGCTCCAAGACCGCGCCCCGCCACCGTGAGGGCTGTCCGGCACCCGGTCATCGCCATCATCGTCGAACACGAGATCGCCCTGCAGCATCCGCGAGACGTACCTCGCGTCCGCCTTCCCCGCGGCGGCAGCATCCTTCTCACCAACACCGACCCGCCCTCCAGCGTCGTTCCTCCGGCTGAAAAGCCCGTACGACACGGCGATCCCGACGAAGAGCAGGTGCAGCAGCTCCCACACTTTGGCCAAGAACGCCTGCCGCCCGCCACCGTCCCCGTCCCCTTCCCCCGCCGCCGGCGCCCGTGGCGACGGGATGAGCGGGAGCAGCAGCACGCAGAGCGCGACCACGGCCGCCCTGAACGGGAAGCTCCCCAGCACCGACGCCGCCTGCACCACGGCCATCGCGAGAAGAAAAGAAAAAAGGAGAGGAGGCAATGCGGCGACGCTCCCTTTAAGCCTTTTCGACCTCGGAGTCCCTGCTTTTGGCGCCAAATAAAGTTGCGAGCTCGTGGTGGTGGCGCATGGATTAAATTCCTTTCGCTCGCTTAGTCGCTTTGTGGCCACAGGCCTAGCTAACTGCTACCGCCATGAGTTTAGTTAGAGTTAGCGATCGGATCGATCGAGATGGCATATTTTGTTTTTCGGTTGATTCTTCCTTGGTAGTTTCAGATGGATATGTGTGTTACTTAGCGAGGAAGAGAGGAATTTGGACTGGGGAAAAAGGGGAGGAATTTCGTGTCCTGGAGAATCGGCGTCTCCATTAGCGAATCCACCACCAGCAGCAGCAGCAGCATGATGCCGGCCGTGTACATTTCTTTTCACGAAAGTTTCAGGTTATGTTGCGTAGAAATGACGGCATTTGAGAGGCACATTGGCAGGATCATGGTAGCTAGAAGGTGGAAATGCTATAGTAAAGTTCACTCGCCGAGCCTTATCTCGCTTATTCAGATAGTTTGCATCCTCGAATACGAGAGATTTTGCTCCAGTAGTGAAGACACGAGCTTGCTTGTGCATGATCAGAGAACTACTTTACACCGAATAAATTAAGTGTCTCTCGTAGAACTACTCTGGACAGTTAATTAATTGGTGCTGTGATAAGATAACTCTGACTGCTCTATGAATGGTGATAAGTTCGACCACACTTTGGTTGATCTACATTTCAGATCAGCGGCCATGACGTGGAGAGGGGGATGCCTGCGTCGACGCCGGCCGGCGTGGTTAAGAAACCGGGAGATTCTTCATCTTTCGGCAGGAGTACGCGAGCTTGAAGCATTTTATTTTTCTTCTTCTCGAGCTTTCGTGGCATCCATCCACCAACCGGTCGTGTGTCGTGCATGTCCAAAGTTTTGCCTTTTCCGTTGATCTCGTTGAGCATGAGCGAGCATGAGATGCTCTTCTCCTTTCTCTCGAGGATTTTCTTTTGTTAATATGCTCCAGGGGACAGTATCTTTTCTTTCCAAGCCGGTTTGAATTCGATTGTGTTTTTTGCTCTCACCTCCCCAGCACACCGATTTTGAACTTAAATTTGGTCAATCCTTTAGGAGTAATGCTACACCTACAAAAATATTTTACGGAAAAGGCTTACGAACTCACAAAGCAACGGTGCAAATCAAAATTCTGGCCCGGCTTTTCAGGAGTGGATCGAACTCCAACCAACCAAAGCAGCCCACGTTTGTCTGTAATCCTTCCGTAACAAAATTTGTCCGTACGTCTAGGATTACCGATCCTTTAGTCCAGTTCATTGTCGGAACCATACAACCACACACCGTCGATCGAGTATGCAGTTTTTTTTACAGGGACTGGGGATTCCATTAACCAGAGGACGCAGCTAAATCGCTGGCCACCAAATCTGATACAACCGAAGGCGGAACATCCGCCCAACCAACACATTCATCTCTACCATAAGCCCAGGCTGAGCTAGACAATGGGCTACTTTAATTGAATCTTTTATGCAAGGAGGAAGTGTTGGTGTTAAAGTGAATGACGACATTGGTCGTTATTTTCAAACAAAAAAAGGGGTTAGACACGGTGACCCATTATCTCCAATGTGGTTTAATATTATAGCAGACATGCTTGCTATTCTAATCGAAAGAGCAAAGGAGGATGGTCAAGTGGGTGGTCTTATTCCTCATCTTGCCGTGGGAGGACTCTCTATCCTATAATATGCTGATGATACAATTTTGTTTTTAGAACATGACTTGCAAAAAAGCGGTGAACATAAAACTAATCTTATGTTTGTTTGAAGAATTATCAGGCCTCAAGATTAATTTTCATAAGAGTGAGTTATTCTGTTTCGGAAAGGCTAAGGAGGAAGAGCAACATCACAAACAAATTTTTGGATGTGATATGGGGGAACTACCTTTTAGATATTTAGGAATTCCTATTCATTTTAGGAAGCTTAAAAATTCAGATTGGTATCCAGTGGAGACCTGGTTTGAAGGTAAATTGGGATGTTGGAAAGGAAAATTGCTATCGTATGATGATAGATTAGTACTTATCAATTCTGTTTTAACAAGTCTTCCAATGTTCATGTTATCGTTCCTGGAAATACCCGTTGGGGCCAGGAAGCATCTGGATTTTTATAGGTCTAGATTCTTCTGGCAATCAGATGAAGCTAAGAGAAAATATAGATTCTCAAAATGGAACATAATTTGCCGACCAAAAGATCAAGGAGGTTTAGGTATTGAGGTTCTTGAGCTTAAAAATAGATGTTTATTGAGTACGTGGCTCTTTAAAATACTAAATGAGGAAAGGGTGTGTCAACACCCGGATTTTTAAGTCCCGGTGCCTATTATGTTGTACATCGCAATCCCAGGAAGATTGTTGTTGCGAGACATAACAGTTGAATATCATAGAGTCATCATTTATTACAACACATAGAGTCTTACATCCATAGATCACATGATCCAATATTACACAAATAGTTGATCAAAAGATCAACGAACATAACAAGTAGCGGAAGCGTAGTAGTAGGTGAAACTATCGATCCACAGGCCAACGCTTGACGTTAGAAGCATCCTAGTTCTGGTACACGTCCTGCTGACCGTCATCCTCATAGTGTTGCTCCTCTTCATAGTCTGGCATTGGAATAGCCCATGAGTACTTTAAGTACTCGCAAACTATTACTAATGTAAGCACTTAACCATTTTAATGGTTTCTAAGCTCTAGGTTTATTTGCATAAAGCCAAGTTTAGTTCATAAACATTTAGTAAAGATGCTTGAATCGCTAGACTAACTCAAGTGGAAACATTAGTGTCATTCCCACAACATCAGTTGTGTTCTCAAAATTCAAGTCACCATTCCATTTTAAGACAAGTTCTGATAATGGAACAGCATGGCCTTTCCAATCGTCCGTAACCGTGGACACGGCTATTCGAATAGGTTTAACACTCTGCAGAGGTTGTACTCTTGTGCCACAACTTTTGATTACATCCGTCGAGGATAACCCCGAATCATCGTAACTCAGACGCGGATCATCAACCATAACCTTTCACTTAAATAACCTAGTATAGGCACCTCTCCCCATGAGCTTGGCCTCCGGTGAAAACCAACTGTTAACCCGGGAACTTCACAGGGCTTGGGTACATTCACCTCATATCACATCATTGTAACGGAGGCAGCCTCGGCATAACCCCTATGATGCTTGTTAGAGGGAACCCATACTAAACTACTTAAGTTTCTAGTTAAGCCCTACCCATAATCATGTATTGTGGGGGTACTTGTATAATTGGAAGGGTATCGCATCCGAACCCAATCATCAGTTTTTATCAAAGTTCACCAACTCATCAATGTCATATTCACCTTCAAAATCTTTCAAGTCATTTCACATTTGTTCCCATCTAGAGTAGTCAATTTTAGTTTTTTTAGCAATAGCAACTATTCATGAGGGGGTGCTATCTAGCTTTGCTGACTTAGGCTAATTTTGATGCTCATGTTCTATTCTAGACAAGTGAATCATGAATCAAAAAGTAAGCTTTGAAATATAAAGTAAAATAAATTGCAAGGTAAAAGCATAGGATGGGATCATTAAGCATAAGTAAAATGTAATGGTGCCTTGCTCTTGTGGAGCTTGCATTAAGGTGGCTTGCAAGAGTGTTAGCTTGCCTTGGTGGGGATAGGAGTCAAAGTTTTCCTCCTCTTCTTGAGAGTAGCCTTCCTCCTCTTGATACTCCTCGTTACTAACGTCTATACACGAATAAGGGGTACACAATCACCACACAAGCTTAAGTGCTAAGCTAAACTCACCCAAGATTCACACAAGCCTATGCTATCATCACATCTTTTTTGGCATGGTGATTTACTTTGTCTTATTGTGAAAAATAATTTCCTCTCATTATACTTATTCATTAGTATAGCTTTTTAATGTTTTGGAGGAAATAATTTCCTCTCATTGAATCTTCTTAAGATTTAATCTCTTTAAATAATAATAAGGTATGAGTGTAGGTTGACCAAGGTCAACACTCATATCTATTATTTGAGAGTAGAATTTAAATGAAGTGCTACACCTCATGCATTTTAATACTAACATGGAAATGATTTAATGTCACTAAGTAACCAAGCATGAGGCTTATTAGACCAAGGTCAGTACCTCTATTTGAATTACTTAGGATCAAAATTTAAATGAGAGAGGGGCTCTCATACTATTTAAATAAGTTTATGTGTATGTGTTAAATGGACTAGAAATGGCTCCATAGCCATTATTTGGATCTAGCCCATGATCATGCAAAACAACTATGCTATATTTGTGCATAAACAATTAGATTATGTCCAATGTGATTTATTAGAGTTGGAATCAACTCAAAATCATTTATAGATAAATTTTAACATTTATTTGAAGTTAGAAAAGGCCATGCCTTGTTATTTTTATCATTTGAATTTAATTACGAATTTGGACATGAAGCCAGTGGCATTGTTTAGATAATTTCATGAGCTTTCCGAATAAATAAAATTGGCTAAATTTGGTTCAGTAGATTTTTAACTATTTAAATTTGAAGTGGACACCAGTATGGAAACTGGAATTAAACAGAAATTTAATTTTTGAATTATTGGGCTTGGCGGGAACGCGAAATGGGCTAAATGGGCGAAACAGACTTGGGCCGGCCCAGCAGTGCGACTCGCACACGCGGGCGGCCTAACAAGGTAGGGGCCACCCGTCAGTGGCTCTTTAACAGCCGAAACGGTACGCGTGCTGAGGTCCGTTAGATCAGAGGGGAGATCAACGACGCACAGGGTCTTCGTCTCCGGCGAGATTCCGAGCTGCGCGTGCCTAGGGGGTCGGAGGGCGTACCAGGGTTCCCGCGGTGTTCTGCTTGGTGCGAGGTGATACGTCTCCAACGTATCGATAATTTCTTATGTTCCATGCTACTTTATTGATGATACCTACATGTTTTATGCACATTATATGTCATATTTATGCATTTTCTGGAACTAACCTATTAACAAGATGCCGAAGAGCCATTGTTTTTGTTTTTTGGTTTCAGAAATCCTAGTAAGGAAATATTCTCGGAATTGGACGAAACTCAGTGTCCTATTTTTGCACGAAGCTTCCAGAAGACCGAAGAGATAACGAAGTGGGGCACGAGGCAGCCGGGGGCTAGGGCGGCGCGGCCTAGCCCGGCGCGCCGACCTACCCCCTAGGCCCTCGTGTGGCCCCCGTTGACCTCCGCCACTTAAAGCCTCCGTCGCGAAACCCCGATACTGAGAGCCACGATACGGAAAACCTTCCAGAGATGCGCCGCCGCCGAATCCCATCTCGGGGGATTCGGGAGATCGCCTCCGGCACCCGGAGAGGGGATTCATCTCCGAGGACTCTACACCGCCATGGTCTTCCTCGGGAGTGATGAGTGAGTAGTTCACTGACCATGGGTCCAAGTAGCTAGATGGTCGTCTTCTCCTTGTTGTGCTTCATTGTTGGATCTTGTGAGCTGCCTAACATGATCAAGATCATCTATATGTAATTCTATATGTTGTGTTTGTCGGGATCCGATGGATAGAGAGTACTATGATTATGGTGATTATCAATCTATTGTTTATGTGTTGTTTATGATCTTGCATGCTCTCCGTTACTAGTAGAGGCTCTGCCAAGTTTTTACTCTTAACTCCAAGAGGGAGTATTTATGCTCGATAGTGGGTTCATGCCTCCATTGAATCTGGGGTGATGAAAGTTCTAAGGTTGTGGATGTGCTGTTGCCACTAGGGATAAAACATTGATTCTATGTCTAAGGATGTAGTTGATTACATTACGCACCATACTTAATGCAATTGTTGCTTTGCAACTTAATGCGGAGGGGGTTCGATGATAACTGAAGGTGGACTTTTTAGGCATAGATGCAGTTGGATGGCGGTCTATGTACTTTGTCGTAATGCCCAATTAAATCTCACTATATTTATCATATCATGTATATGCATTGTTATGCCTTTCTCTATTTGTCAATTGCCACTGTAATTTGTTTACCCAACATGCTTTATCTTATGGGAGAGACACCTCTAGTGAACTGTACCGGTCCTATTCTTTACATAGCATACAATCTGCAATTGTGTTTACCGTTTTCTTTGCAAACATCTTCCACTCGATACGTTTAATCCTTTGTTAAGCAAGCCGGTGAGATTGACAACCTCACTGGCTTCGTTGGGGCAAAGTACTTTGTTTGTTGTGCAGATTCCACGTTGGCGGGAATCCCTGGTGTTGCGCCGCATCACATTTCGCGACCATCAACCTTCAACGTGCTTCTGGCTCCTCCTGGTTCGATCAACCTTGGTTTCTTTCTGAGGGAAAACTTGCCACAGTGCGCATCATACCTTCCTCTTGGGGTTCCCAACGGACGTGTACATTTACGCGCATCACGAGGCGGCGTTGTCGAGGGTGCTGAGGAGGCTGGTAGCAGTGGCGAGGCTCGGGGTGGCGTCTATCGTCGACGGTGAGCTGCGGCCTCCGGCGGCTCCGATCTTGAAATTCCGGCGATGGAGGTGCTAATTGAGCTAGCTATCGATGCGAGGAGAATCAGTGGTGAGAGGGGAGGAGATGTTGTGAAGAAATGGTGTCCGGAGCTCCTCTATTTATAGCTGGGGAGGTGGTGCCGCGGGTGCTGAGAGGGGTTGATCATGGCGTGGCCGCTCGCATCCGAAAGGGCGAGCGAGGACGCACGTGTAGGCGTCGTCTGGCGATGCTCAAGGTTGCAGCGGCGGCATAAAAGGTGACGGAGGGCTCGGCGCATGCGATGTCTGCGCGGTACCCGCGGTATGATTCCGACGAGGACGACGGTGACGAGGCGGCCGCGCTCGTTGAGTGCGTCTACGCGTTAGAGGTGAGGGTGTGCTCGGGCGTAGGGGCGCAGGGGTGGAGGGCTGGTCGCGAGATGCTCGCGCGCTCCGACGGCCACCGCGAGCCTGGCATGTCCTGGCATGGTGCTGGGCGTGCTTGGGCTGGCCAATGCCGTGGCTTGGCGAGCGAGGGCAGAGCATGGGCGCGATCCTCGTGATGAGTAGATGCTCTGGGACAAGGTGGTGCTGAGAGAGAGAGGCTAGAGAGAGGTGTTGCCAAAGGTGTCCGGGTGTGCACGGCATGGTGCTTTTCTGCCCATTGCTCCACTTTAATCGACCAAGAAGGTACATGTAGAGATGCAGGAGAGGTAGGGGAGAGATGATCATCACTGGTAAAGCATGGTTTAGGCCAAAATCTGCTAGATAATACCATGTAACACAAAGCAAAGATGCTGCCTGCCATGTGTTTGATAAAATGGCCGCAAGAACATTTTGGTGGAATTTTGGAAATCTTTTTGGTGAACTTCATTCTTATATTTAATGTGATGGAATGGTGGTGGTGATGTTCATTTTGGTGAAGTTTTGCAACAATTCAAAAAGTGGGTCATCTTCTCTTTATTTCAATGTCCTCACTTGTCATTTCTATTCTGGTCAACCTAGTCAAAGTTAGCATGGGTCATCAACAGAGAAGTTGTTCCCCTTGACTTGGTCTTGGATGAGGTGTCAAGGTTTGAGAAAGTTTGGTTTAAGAATATAAAGATAAAGAGGGGCAAAGTGGTGAAGAAAATAAAATGGTGACATATGACCATTATCATATGTGTGAAGGTTTTGAGAATTTCTTTGGTTTGATTCTTGTTTCTTTGATGCAATTGTATTTGTTTATCATATATATGTATTCTACAAGCAAGAGATCAAGCAATGATGGCCCTAGATGAAGATTTGCAATTTGGCCTAAGTTGTATGTGAGTGATAATTGGGTTTTTCTTCATTTCTTCCATTTTTCTCAAGGTAGGGTTAGGTGATCTTAGTTTAGGGTTTAATAGCAAGAGATCAACATACTAACACTCATCATGGCAATTGCACAAAAGAAAATCACTCATATGCATGAAACTATAGGTGGCACTATATGCATAGAAAAAGTTTTTGTTTGTTGCAAAATTTGAGTAATAGAAATTCTCTCTTGATTTTATTATTGTTGAAACTTGGAATGTTACAAACCCTTCCCCCTTACAAAAGATCTCGTCCTGAGATCTTAAAGAAAACTAGGTACTAAAGAGATCTGGGTACTCTGTCTTCATGAAGTCTTCCCTCTCCCAAGTGGCTTCTTCTTCGGTGTGATTACTCCATTGGATCTTCAGAAACTTGATACTTCTGGTGCGAGTGGTTCGGAAAGCTTCTTCTAGTATGCAAATCGGCACTTCGCGATAGGTCAAGTCTGAGTTGATGTCCACAGATCTGTGATCAATGTTCTTGAACACTTCAGTCTTCTCCGGTACTTCCAAGCATTTGCGAAGTAGTGAGATGTGGAACACATTGTGCACCGCTGACATTTCTTCGGGTAACTCCAGTTTGTAAGACACTTCGCCTCGGCGACTCAGGACTTTGAAGGGTCCAACATATCGGGGTGCAAGCTTTCCTCTAAGCTGGAATCTCTGCATTCCTTTAAGAGGTTACACTTTGAGATACACAAAGTCTCCGATCTCGAAGGTCATCTCTCGGTGTCTCTTGTCAGCGTAGCTCTTCTGTCTTGACTGGGCAGTCTTGAGGTACTCGCGGATCTTGTGAACCTTCTCTTCAGCTTCTTGGAGAATATCTGGTCCAAAGACTTGGCTCTCTCCGACTTCCGACCAGTTCAGGGGGGTACGGCACTTCCTTCCGTACAATGCTTCAAAGGGGGCCATTTGCAAGCTGGCTTGGTAACTGTTGTTGTACGAGAACTCTGCGTACGGTAGACAGTTTTCCCATTTGGATCCATACTCTAGCACACATGCTCTCAACATATCCTCAAGCATCCCGATTGACTCGTTCGATCTGTCCATCACTCAAGGTGATAGGTCTTGAAGGAAATTCAGCCGGGTTCCTAGTCCTTCATGCACTTTCGCCAGAATCTTGAGGTGAATTGAGAACCTCTATCTGACACGATTGACTTCGGGGTTCCGTGCAGGCTGACTATCCGTGAGATATACAACTCAGCCAGTCTTGGTCCTTGATAGGTGGTCTTGACGGGGATGAAGTGTGCTACCTTGGTCAATCTGTCGACTACTACCCAGATAGAATCATTTCCTTTACTAGATTTGGGCAATCCGGTGATGAAGTCCATTCCTACCGAATCCACTTCCACTCGGGAATCTGGGGCGCAGTCCTGCGGGTCGTTGATGCTCGGCCTTGACTCGCTGAGACAGATGTCACACTTGGCGATGTAGCTCCCGATTTCTTGCTTCATTCCATGCCACGAACTGTTCCTTCGGTCCTGGTACATCTTGGTACCTCCGGGGTGAATAGAATACAAGGTGTCATGGGCTTCCTTCAGAATAACTTGCTTCAACTCTGAATCTGACGGCACGCACAAGCGTCCGTTGTACCAAAGTACTCCTTCTTCATCTACGGTGAATCCCGTGCCTTTCCGCAATATTTGGCTCTTGATTCCGTCAATGCTCGCATTTCCTCGCTTCTTTGATCTGACTAATCAAGGTAGGTTGGAGTTCAATGCTTGCGAGAAACCTTCGCTAACTAGCTCCATCCTAAACCGCCAAACTCTTGGTGCGGCTAGGTTGCTCTTAAGCAATCATGGAGTTCAAGCGACATGGCAGTCTACTCAAGGCATCTGCTACCACATTGGCCTTGCCGGGGTGATAGTGGATTTCCATATCATAATCCTTGATTAACTCTAACCATCTCCTTTGCCTCATGTTCAGCTCCTTCTGGGTGAAGATATATTTCAAGCTCTTGTGATCCGAATAGATCTCGCATCGATTACCCATGAGGTAATGACGCCACACTTTCAAAGCTAACACGGCGGCTGCAAGCTCTAAGTCATGGGTCGGATAGTTCTGCTCATGTTGCTTCAGTTGCCTAGACAGATATGAGATCACCTTCCCTTCTTGCATCAACACACATCCAAGACCAATCTTGGAGGCATCACAATACACGTCAAATGGCTTGGTGATGTCCGGCATGATCAATATTGGGGCTGTGGTCAACTTGGTCTTGAGCATCTGGAAACTCTCTTCACATTTGTCCGTCCATTCGAACTTCTTGTCCTTCTTCAACAATTGGGTCATGGGTCTTGCTATGCTTGAGAATCCCTCAACAAACCTGCGGTAGTATCCGGCTAAACCGAGAAAAGCACGGACTTCAGTCTGAGTGGTTGGGGCTGTCCATTCTGCAACAGTCTTGATCTTGGCGGGATCAACGGCAATTCCTCCTGCTGACAAGATGTGTCCCAGGAATCCTACTTCCTTCAACCAACACTACAAGAAAAGTTGCCATGGCCGACGAAGTTGAAGTCGCGCCGTGGTTGCCGGTGTACCATGGCCGACGATTTTGGTCCCTCCGTGGTGCATGTCAAAACTTTTTTTTTTCGTTTTGAGGCCACCTAGCCGACGAAAGCGGCCAAAACGTGGCGTATGGTGGCCCGGGACGTGGTGCATCTCGAAATCTCGGGTTCGCCGGCCGAGTCAACGCAAATCCGCACCGCCGAGGGATGTAGGGCCCAGATGGCAGCCTCTCTGGCATTGTTTTTTCTACATCGCGCCATCTCGTTCAACGCTCCCGATGCAGGATCATGGGTCCCGCATGTCATCCTCTATGAACCAAAATTCTTTCTATTCTTGGATTTTTTTGACCCCCTGATTTCTGGCTACTTCCTTTTCTTTTGATCCCTTGCCGCCTTGGAAACGTTGAGACCGCTGTTGCTAAATGGGACCCGCATGTCATCCTCTATGTGCAATCAACTTTCTTTTCTTGGAGTTTTTTGGCACCTCAAATTTGGTCACTTGCCTTTTTCTTTCGATCCCTGCCGCCTCTCAAACGGTGATACCGCTGCTGCTCGGACCCGCATGTCATCCTCTATGTACTATAAAACTTTATTTTCATGGATTATTTTTGGCACCTCAAATTTGGTCACTTGCCTTTTTCTTTCGATCCCCCGCCGCCTCAAACGGTGATACCGCTTAACCGGGACCCGCATGTCATCCTCTCTATGTACTATAAAACTTTCTTTTCCGGATTATTTTTGGCACCTCAAATTTGGTCACTTGCCTTTTTCTTTCGATCCCCTGCCGCTCTCAAGGTGATACCGCTGCTGCTAACTGGGACCCGCATGTCATCCTCTATGTACTATAAAACTTTCTTTTCTTGAATTATTTTTGGCACCTCATATTGGTCACTTACCTTTTTCTTTCGATCACCTGCCGCTTAACGGTGATACCGCTGCTGAAATGGGACCCGATGTCATCCTCTATGTACTATAAAACTTTCTTTTCTTGGATTTTTTTGGCACCTCATATTTGGTCACTTGACTTTTCTTTCGATCCCCTGTCTCAAACAGTGATACCGCTGCTGCTAACTGGGACCCGCATGTCATCCTCTATGTACTATAAAACTTTCTTTTCTTGGATTTTTTTTGGCACCTCATATTTCGTCACTTGACTTTTTCTTTCGATCCCCTGCTGCCTCTCAAACGTTGATACCGCTGCTGCTAAATGGGACCCGCATGTCATCCTCTATGTACTATAAAACTTTCTTTTCTTAAATTATTTTTGGCTCCTGATATTTTTCACTTGCCTTTTTCTTTCGATCTCATGCCACGTTTGAAACGTTGAGGAACCTGCTGCTCATGGGACCCGCATGTCATCCTCTATGTACTATAAAAGTTCTTTTTCTAGGTTTTTTTCACCATCTGATTTTTGGCAATTTCTTTTTTCTTTTGATCCCCTGCCGCCTCTCAAACGGATACCGCTGCGCAAATGGGACCCGCATGTCATCCTCTATGTACTATAAAACTTTCTTTTCTTGAATTATTTTTGGCTCCTGATTTTTTTCACTTGCCTTTTTCTTTCGATCTCATGCCACGCTTGAAACGTTGAGGAACCTGCGGGCTCATGGGACCCGCATGTCATCCTCTATGTACTATAAAAGTTCTTTTTCTTGGTTTTTTTTCACCATCTGATTTTTGGCAATTTCTTTTTTCTTTTGATCCCCGCCACCTCTCAAACGCTGATACCGCTGGCTAAATGGGACCCGCATGTCATCCTCTATGTACTATAAAACTTTCTTTTCTTGAATTATTTTTGGCTCCTCATATTTGGGCACTTGCCTTTTTCTTTCGATCTCATGCCACGTTTGAAACGTTGAGGAACCTGCTGGCTCATGGGACCCGCATGTCATCCTCTATGTGCTATAAGTTTCCTTTGTTGGATTTTTTTTCACCCTCCGATTTTTGGCTTGCCTTTTTCTTTTGATCCTGCCCCCTTTGAAACGTTGTGTTGCTGTTGGCTCAAGGGACCCGCATGTCATCCTCTATGTCCATCAACTTTCCTTTCTTGGATTTTTTTTCACCCTAATTACTAGCTACTTTCTTTTTCTTTTGATCTCAAGCCGCATTACAAACATTGAGACCTTGCTGCAAAATGGGACCCACATGTCATCCTCTATGTACAATAAAGTTTCTTTTCTTGGATTATCTTTTGCTCGATATTTTGTCACTTGCCTTTTTCTTTCGATCTCATGCCGCCTTTGAAACGTTGAGTAAGCTGCTGGCTCATGGGTCCCGCATGTCATCCTCTACGAACAATAAAAGTTTCCTTTCTTGGAGTTATTTTGACCCCTAATTTCTGGCTATTTGCCTTTTTCTTTGGATCTCCTGCCCCCTTTGAAACGATGAGGACGCTGTTGGCAGGTCGGTCCCACAAGTCATCCTCTATGAACAATAAAAGTTTCCTTTGATGGATTTTTTTTGAACCCCTAATTAATTTCTGGATATTTCCTTTTTTTCTTTGATCCCCGCCTTGGAATCGTTGAGGATGCTGCTGCCTCATGGGTCCCGCATGTCATCCTCTCGGAACGGTAAATGTTTCTTTTCTTGGATATTGTTTACCAAATGATTTTTGGCTTATTTTTTCTTCGATATCCTTCCGCCTTTAAACGTTGAGGACGCGCTGGCCTCACGGGTCCCACATGTCACCTCTATGAACAATAAGCGCGAGGACGCCGTTCTTCATGGGTCCCGCATGTCATCCTCTCTGATAACGAAAATGTTTCTTTTCTGGGATTTTTTACCAACAGATTTTTGGTTTATTTTTCTTTCCATCCCCTCGCCGCCTTAAAACGACGCTGCTGCTCATGGGTCCCCGATGTCAGCCTCCCCGTACAAGAAACATGTGATATCTTGATTATTTTGCAGACAATAAACAGTGTATTGCGCTCTGAGCTATTGCAACGGATAAATTAAATCTTTATTTTTACAACATATATCTTGAATCTCCTTGTTTTTTGTTTTGGCGAAGCATAGGACTTTCCTGTTTTTTTTTTTTTGAGAAAAATCCGAACTATCATGTTCTGGAGTGGGCTGAAATTGTACGTGTCCAAAGGCCCAGAAGGATAGTTCGAAGGCCCAGATGTCTAGATGTAGCCCAATTGAAATCTTTCTTTTCTTGGATTTTTTTCACCCCCTGATTTCTGGCTACTTCATTTTTCTTTTGGTCCCGTGTCGCCTTGGAAACGTTGAGACCTGCCAAAATGGGACCCGCATGTCATCCTCTATGTACAATAAAGTTTCTTTTCTTGGATTATTTTTGGCTCCTGATATTTGGTCACTTGCCTTTTTCTTTCGATCTCATGCCACGTTTGAAACGTTGAGGAATCTGCTGGCTCATGGGACCCGCATGTCATCCTCTATGTACAATAAAAGTTTGATTTCTTGGATTTTTTCATCTCCTCTGATTTTTGGCTATTTTTTTTCTTTTGATCCCCTGCCGCCTTTGAAACGTTCAGTAAGCTGCTGCTCTCATAGGTCCCACATGTCAGCCTGTATGAACGATAAAGCTTTCCTTTCTTGGAGTTTTTTTTTGACCCCTAATTTCTGGCTACTTTCTTTTCTTTTGATCTCAAGCCGCATTTGAAACGTTGGGACCGCTGCTGCAAAATGGGACCCGCATGTCATCCTCTATGTACAATAAAGTTTCTTTTCTTGGATTATTTTGGCTCCCGATATTTGGTCACTTGCCTTTTTCCTTCGATCCCATGCCACGTTTGAAACGTTGAGGAACCTGCTGGCTCATGGGACCCGCATGTCATCCTCTATGTACTACAAAAGTTTATTTTCTTGGGTTTTTTTTCACTCTCTGATTTTTGGCTATTTCCTTTTTCTTTTGATCCCCTGCCGCCTTGGAAACGTTGAGTAAGCTGCAAACTCGTGGGACCCGCATGTCATCCTCTATGTACAATCAATTTTCTTTTCTTGGAGTTTTTTTACCCCCTAATTTCTGGCTACTTTCTTTTTCTTTTGATCTCAAACCGCATTTGAAACGTTGGGACAGCATGTCATCCTCTATGTACAATAAAAGTTTCTTTTTTTGGATTATTTTTCACCCTCTGATTTTTGGTCACTTGCCTTTTTCTTTCGATCTCATGCCGCCCTTGAAAACGTTGAGGAACCTGCTGGCCCATGGGACCCACATGTCATCCTCTATGTACTATAAAAGTTTCTTTTCTTTGATTTTTTTCACCCTCTGATCTTTGGCTATTTCCTTTTTCTTTTCATCCCCTGCCGCCTTGGAAACGTTAGTAAGCTGCTGACTGGTGGGACCCGCATGTCATCCTCTATGTACAATCAAGTCTCTTTTCTTGGATTTTTTTACCCCCTTATTTTTGGTCACTTGCCTTTTTCTTTCGATCTCATGCAGCCTCTGAAACGTTGAGAAGCTGCTGGCTCATGGGACCCACATGTCATCCTCGATACTATAAAAGTTTCTTTTCTTGGATTTTTTCACCCTCTTATTTTTGGCTGTTTCCTTTTTCTTTTGATCCCCTGCCGCCTTGGAAACATTGATTAAGCTGCTGACACAAGGGGCCCGCATGTCATCCTCTATGTACAATCAACTTGCAAGATCTTGGGGCGTAAGAGCTTGTATAAGTGGGACCCATATGTCATCCTCTATGTACAATAAAAGTTTCTTTTTCTTGGATTATTTTTTGCTCCTGGTATTTGGTCTCTTTCCTTTTTCTTTCGATCTCATGCCGCCTCTGAAACGTTGAGTAAGGTGCTGGGTCATGGGACCCGCATGCCATCCTCTATGTACAATCAACTTTCTTTTCTGGGAGTTTTTTTACCCCTAATTTCTGGCTACTCTTTTTCTTTTGATCTCAAGCCGCATTTGAAACGTTGACACCGCTGCTGCAAAATGGGACCCGCATGTCATCTTTTATGTACAATAAAGTTTCTTTTCTTGGATTATTTTTGGCTCCTGATATTTGGTCACTTGTCTTTTTCTTTCGATCTCATGCCCCCTTTGAAACGTTGAGGAAGCTGCTAGCGCATGGGTCCCGCATGTCATACTCTATGAACAATAAAAGTTTCCTTCCTTGGAGTTATTGTTTACCGCTAATTTCTGGCTACTTCCTTTTTTCTTTTGATCCCCTGCCGCCTTGGAAACGTTGAGTAAGATGCTGACACAAGGGGCCCGCATGTCATCCTCTATGTACAATCAACTTGCAAGATCTTGGAGCGAAGAGCTTGTATAAGTGGGACCCATATGTCATCATCTATGTACAATAAAAGTTTCTTTTCTTGGATTATTTTTTGCTCCTGATATTTGGTCACTTTCCTTTTTCTTTCTATCTCATGCCGCCACTGAAACGTTGAGTAAGGTGCTGGCTCATGGGACTGTACAATAAAGTTTCATTTCTTAGATTTTTTTTACCCAGTGATTTTTGCTAACTTGCCTTTTTCTTTTCGATCATATGCCGCCTTTGAAATTCAGGTCGCCGCTGGCTCATGAGTCCCACAAGTCAGCCTCTATGAACAATAAACCTTTCCTTTGTTGTATTTTTTTTACCCCTAATTTCTGGCTATTTGCCTTTTTCTTTTGATCCCCTGCGGCCTTTGAAACGATGAGGACGCTGCTGGCAGGTCGGTCCCACATGTCATCCTCTATGAAGAATATAAGTTTCCTTTTTGGATTTATTTTTGACCCCTAATTTCTGGCTATTTGCCTTTTTCTTCTGATCCCTGCCGACTTCGAAATGATGAGGATGCAGCTGGCAGATCGGTCCCACATGTCAGCCTCTATGAACAATAAATGTTTCCTTTGTAGGATTTATTTTTTACCCCTATTTTCGGGCTACTTGCCTTTTTCTTTGAAACGTTGAGGACGGTACTGTCTCATGGGTCCCACATGGCATCCTCTCTGAACGATAAACCTTCATTTCTTGTTAACGACAGGTTTATCAGTATTATTTTCGCAGACTAATACAAGCTCTTTGGCTCCAAGATCTTGCAAGTTGATAGATTAAATCAAGGAATTATTAGGATATGTTTTAAATTTCAAATCCACTTTATGAATTTTTAAAAATACCGTTATCCATGTGGGTATGGAGCGATCAAGGATTTTCATATTGGGCATGAGCAGTTTCAAAAATTGGAACCCTATAATTCAAAATAAATAAAAACAACTTTTATGTAGAATCTCCGTGTATTTTTTTTTTGCCAATCATAGGATCTGTGTTTCATTAGAAAAGGGCCGAAATTGCATGAGCAGAAAGGCCCATTTGTAGTTATTGGGCTTCGACGGCCGGAGCAAGTAGGCCGAGAGCAATTACCATGTAGATGGCCGTTGGCAACCCAAAGTGAAATATTGGGCCCAACAGGGGAATGCTGAACAGTACTATTTTCTAATTGGAAGGTGGTACATGGCGTAATCCTGCCAAAAAAAAAGATGGACACGGGTTGCTGAAATTTGCCCATCTGCGCCTAATATCGCCGCCGCGGCTCCGCTTCCGCCGCCGCCGCCGCCGCCATGCCTCGTCTCGCGTCGAGCTCGCGGTACTGCCGCGTCTCGGGCACGGGGTACCGCGGCGTCCGCGCGCGCCCCAAAGGTACGTATTACGCGGAGATACGTGACGGCGGCGAGCGCATCGGCCTCGGCACCTACGAGACCGCGCACGAGGCCGCGCGCGCGTACGACGCCGTGGCGTGGCGGCTCGGGCGCCCGCGATCGTCGATGAATTTCCATGACGTGTGGACGCGCCAGCAGGCCGAGGATCTCGCGCCGCCGCCGTACATCGTTAGACAGGAGGAACAGCACCGCCGCCGCGAGACGGAGCGCCGTTTGCGCATCGCCGAGCGGGACGAGCGCGCGGCGCGCGAGTGGGCGGCCCGCTTCCCCGAGGACGTTGCCGCCGAGAACGAGCACTTCCGCAGACGGAGGGCGGAGAAGGCGACGAGGCGGGCAGCGAAGAAGGAGGACCGCGCACGACGGAGGGCGGAGAAGGCGACGAAGCGGGCCTTCATCGAAGCGCAGCTCGCCGGGCCGACCACCATTGGCGAGGACGACCCCCGTTGGATTGACCTCTTCTCGTCGGATCCGGTGTCGGGCACGACACCGGACTCGTCAGATGTCGAGTTTTAGTTTAGTTTTATCGCACTACTTTGTACAAATATGAACTACGGAGTATCTATCAAGCTAATTTTATCCTATTTTATGTCTATTTCTAGTCTTTGTTTGATCTTCTGTTTTACTGCACTCTATTTTTCATTATATTCTGTTTTTGGCGCTGCATTTATAGCGCCTCTGAAAATACGCTGTTTCAGCCCTGCATTTGGCCGCCACAGTTTGCAGCTTCCGGTGAAGCTATTGCCGGCTCCATGCGCAGCATCAGCCATTCAGCCCACAGCGCCTAAATATAGAGCCACTGCTGGAGTTGCTGTAATATGTTTGTCAGCAGGAGCTTACCTAATTAGTTAAAAAAAAGATGTTCAGCGTGGGATTCGAAAAAAAGATCTTCATGTTTTTTTCCTAGCTATCCTAGTTCGGACTTTTCATTGTGTTGGCTAGTGCATGAAGCTTGACACCTGTATTATGTGATCCTGATATGAGGATAAGAACACCTTCAGGTTGCATTGCTAATGGTGTCTACTGCAGCAGTGGCGTACCTTCAATGGAGACTGATGCAAGAGAGTTGGTACTGGTGAACCTGCACCTGACATCATCGTGCCACCTGAAGTAGGTTGTGTATTGGGATTAGACTGATAAGCATAGCACCTTGCAAAGAACAAGATGCTGCTAGTGTTGGTTAACGTGATTTTACGACAAAAGTCATGTATGCTCAACAGGTGCCGTACCTAGTTTGGATATTGTGTTGTTACCCTTTTGTGGTTTGGTGTTTGTCCAACAGAGAAAGCTACTCTTTTCCCGTGTAAGTGTTATTATGTGAACAAAAGTTGTATGTACATATATATCGGTCAGAGAACCAAGATTGCATATTCTTGCCTGGTTATAACACATAAGTCATAATAACAATTAAAGAGAAAAGGAACATTTGCCTTTGCAATGTGATTGTGCCAAGTAGATTAGACAACCAACCACAAACATTACAGGTCAACAGCCAAACGCATGCGAAAGTCCTAAGGTAAGCTCCATAATACATGTTGAAACCAAAAGCCTAGAAACCATAAGAAAGGTAGCTCGACATCACAGTTCCACGACAGCAGCATACTGATCATAAAACATATATCAAGTCAGGACAGCTGCACCACTGGGTAAGCATCCATGGGGTCTGGCTCAAGAGCGAAGACTGTGTGAATGCTGCAAAATGTGGCTCTTGCCTCACCCCACCCATACATCTTATCATGGAACCTTACCAAATCAGCATGAATCATCTTGACATAAACATAGCTCCTCTCTCCATGCTGATGGGATTGAACAATGCGCCAGTTGCAGTGCTTCAGCTTGTCAAACAGTATGCAGGAGATAACGAAGCATGCTGGCTGGTCTTTTGTAGTGACAATGGCTTGGAGTAGCTGGTCCTGTGAACCACCCAACTGGATCTTTAGAGCTTGAAGGACAGTCCGTGCCATATAAGCTACCGTTGCTGACTTCAGCTCGGGTTCAGGTGAATGACAGCTGACATCTTGTCCTCGAGATGCAGATCCTTCTTGATCAGATTCAGCGGAATCATCACCACTACTTACAGGTGCATCAGGTTCTACAGAAGGCACATCAGGTACATGCTCAAGTTCATAGGAGTTGGGTGGGACAGCACTGTTTGCTGAAATCTCTACAATACCAGCTCCAGGTAGACCACCAGTATCTACAGAGGGTAAACCACCAATATCCACTTCAGAGGATTCTCGTGGCACGACACCTTTCGCTAGAGGCTCTACCATACCAGCTCCAGGTCCACCACCAGTCAGTACTGTGGGCATAGTCATGACGGGTTCTACCAATACAAAACCTCCTTCGGGTGGCGTGGCAACTTCGGGTGCAGGATCATCAGATGCAGATCCTTCTTGATCATCACCACTACTTACAGGTGCGTCAGGTTCAACAGAAGGCACATCAGGTACATGCTCCGGTTCATAGGAGTCGGTAGCACGGTAGAACCTAAAGGGATAGTAGGACCAGATATGTTCTCGGACAGGACCGCTTGCTGAAATCTCTACAATACCAGAGGGTAAACCACCAATATCCACTTCAGTTAGAGGCTCTACCCTACCAGCTCCAGGTCCACCACCAGTCAGTACTCTGGGCAGGACGGGTTTTAACAATGCAAAACATACTTCAGGTGCAGGATCATCAGTAGCAACTCCAGCATCAGCACCAGTTATATCGGTCTTGACAATAGGTAAACCGTTTTGCTCCAGTTCAGAGAATTCCCGTGGCACGACACCGTTCACTAGAGGCTCTACACTAGCAGCTCCAGCTGCACCACCAGTTTCTACAGCAGGGGGTAAACCCAATCCACAACCTTCTTCATGTGACACGATGATGCCAGGTATAGGCTCATCAGTACCAGGTCCAGCTGCATCAGTCTCCATAGACAGTAAACAAGGTGGCGTCGGAGGTTTAAAAGACTGGCATGCCATTTCACCTTTGTCATCAGACAATATAGAGTTTTCTTCAACTCTATGTTTCTGCAATAATAAGCACATGAACAGAAATTAGACCAGAGCATCTAGCCATCTAACAGGGGCAGCGGCAAAACAAGCGTCGGTCCATATGTTTACCTTGTCATCTGGGATATCAGAACACACAGATTTAGAAGTCATTTCACATAGCATCCGCTTTTTCGTTCCTTCCCCTACGTCCATCTGGAATAAGTAATACTATTGATCACATAAAACTAATTAATCAAATATATGCATATGTTGAGAAGTTTGCACGGCAAATTGTGGATTCTGCTTTTATCACCTACGAATCGTCGTTCTATATATTTACCTTGTTATCTGGGATATCAGAAGTCAAAGAATGAGAAGTCATCTCACTAAGTATCGGTTTTTTCGCTCTTTCCCCTCCATCCATCTGCAATAAGAAGTACTATTGATCACATAAAGCCAATTCATTGAATATATGCATATGTTGAGAAGTTTGCACAACAAATTGTGGATTCTACTTCCAATCACCAAGTAATCTCGTGAGAAATGCATGATCAAGATATGTTTCTCCCTCTTGATCGACATCTGCATCTCCATTAAGACTAATCATCGTGCGATGGTGCTAGCGCATACACTTCCAATCACCAGACAAGCAAAAAATTGTTGATTCTAGTAATGCTTAATCAGCAGTGGCCATGGAACGACCACAGATCGACCAAGCAAAAAAATAAATCATCAGCCTACTGACCACCAGGCAAAACAAACTAGGCCCATACATGGCCTCACAAATCATCATCAAACGTCGATCAAACTAGCAAGTTTGAACATGGATTACTAATTTATTTTCTGATAAAGTGAGTATATTAATATCGAAAGATATTGATTACACTGAGCCTCTGCAACAACGCAATACCTTACTGGTAGTACGGATGCACATGGATTCCTAATACTCCCTCTGTTCGGTTTTAATTAGTCGACGCGAGGGAGAGAAGAAAATGAACTGTCGATGCTTTCAACTAGAGTCAATTAAATACGAACGGAAGAAGTACGTAGTAGTATTGACAAATATCCGGATCTAGTCTAAAAACAAATTGGCATGTAAATCCTAGTAGTCTACTAAACTAGGATCAATACCCTAGATTAGGGTTGCAAGCGGCGTCCGCGAATCGTCCCGCAAAGCAGAAAATTAGAGCAAATAGTGGTTGAGATTAGAGCAGATTTAAAGCACTCGCACTGAAACTAGCTAGCCCGCTACCCACCCCGCTTGACACCCTGCCCTAGATGTGAATCTACACCAAATATTCAAACAAGGATGAGCAACCGCCAATAAAATTTTATCCGCACATCATCATCTCTACCATACAAAAGGGTATGGTGATTTCACATACAGCCATTGTTGCCGCGGGACGAGGATGAGTGATGCGCCGCGGAGAAGGTGCCTCACGCCTCTGTCGCCGCCGCCGTCGAAGATGAAGTCGAAGCCGCGCGATTGTGGTCCGTCGCCGATATGGAGGTGGAGCTACTAGGGAAGAGATGGAGGTGGAGGTGGAGAGGGAGTGATGGTTTGTACTAGTGGCGGCCGGTGAGATAGTTATAAATACAGCCTCTCTCTCTTTTTTGGCAAGGAATGCAGCTTCTCTTGGAAGGCAACGAGGCAACGCACTCCAGATTATTATAATAATATGGACGGAGAAATTTGGTCGCATCTGTGTTGTCTTGTCAAATGAATCACCAGGATTTGCTTTTAGTACTCCAGATTTGGGCGACCCAAGGAAGTAGAGATAGTAATGTACGCCATCTAGCTGCACGCTATCAAATCAAATAAATGGTCATGCCATTTACTTTTAAGATGGTGCAGCAGTTATTCTGACCAAAGAAACATGCACGTCTGCTGATTATTTCTGATGGGTATACATTTACCGTCCGCTAGCAAAGATTGTTTGGCACATTGTTCTTATGGCTTTCAACATCACACCCCTTAATAATATTATTAATCAATGTTTGGGCAATCAATTGAGTGTGTTAATAAAAAATTAAAACCCACAAATCCAACTGTACTATTTTTAGGACCATATGAAAGACAAGGAATGATTTTAAATGCCATATAGAGTACCTCCAACCATGTGAAATATGGTTCTGTCATGCAGGTGATACCCATGGCTTCGCATTGGATCTGTATGTTGTCCTACATACAGTCAACTATGAAGTACCACGATTTGGTTTTTGGGTGCAACCGGCTAGAGAATGATGCACGGGTTTGTACAGCCAGTACAATTCACATTAAGATTTTCTGATAGGATGTTGATGTGTATATGTAAGAATCATACACTAGAATGTCTTCTATGTTTAGATGGTTGATCTACGTTTATACTTTCTGTGAACCATGAGGTTAAGACCTTTGTACTGTAATAAAGATTGCTAAATAACAGTATATATGTATGCCTCTAGGGACACTGAAACAGCCAAACAACCATGCATGTGTATAGACCGTATTTGATCAAATTAAAAGAAGCGCCTGGGTTCATGCAAATAGCATAAATTTATCACCTAAGTACATTAGCTATAAATAGTTAAATAGGAGTCAAGACCAACTGAGCTAGCTAGTAGTATGATCCTACTATTACATAAATATCCCTAACTCTGATTGTCTTTGTTCCAGTCCAGCGCGTTGGTGTAGCTTGGGATGAACCAAAACCCCGTATGCCAGTTGGCCCCTGGACCGCTGCTTGAGAAAGATATGCTTTGGTGGTCTTCGCCATTTAGACTGAAGCGGAAAATTTCTTGATGTGATGTGTCAAACTGAGAGCCAATGGCCTGAGGCGTGGTGTAGATGCAGTTTCTTCTTGTCAAATATCCTGGGGGAAATGTTGCACCACCCACTGGCATGAAAATCGGATAGTTCAACCCAAGGAACATAGAATAGTCTCCAAGATTAGTAACCCTTTCCCACGGGTTGGCTGGAAGTAACCGACTAGTGTCATTCGAGAATACAATGCAGGTATACCCCGAATAGCTGTGAACAGCGCGACCGCAATGGACAGAAGGGGTACTATCATAATGAGTTGGAGCACCGTCAGCGTCAAAATCCATTACGCCACGTGCATAGACCAGGAGAAGTCTAGAACGATCTTGAGATCTTGCCAGCCACCACGTACGACTATTAGAGTCAAAATCATCATCGTCATCAAATCCAGCCGTCCACGGAATGAATGGAGCAGGGAGCACTATAGGACCTTGAAAAAGGAAAGAACACGTCACATGAAAATATATTTCATGATTTATCTACTAGTGATATTGATTTGATATTGGGATGCCAATACTAGTACTTTATAAAATCATGGTCGAACATAAGATGGTTTGAAATATATTTCGAACATCTTGGTAAAACTTCATGTGGATTTAAAACATGTTCCCGAAAATATTGGTCCAAATTTTAGATGGTTTGAATATAAACAAATGAAAGTCTTTATCAATATTGCATGGCACCTTTATTGATTCTATTTCTACTCTACCTTAAATTTTCTAGGGAGTAATAATAAAGAAACTTAATTACTAGGGGGCCTTTTTCCTAAGGAACAACATGCACATTAGACCATACTAAAATTCCTATAGATGTTAAATTCTATATATGTCCATACCACAAGAGGGTTATGGTGTGCGCCTATGGAATTCCTTTAAGCCAAAAGATGCCAAGACAGTTCAACAAATAAGAGGTGAAATACTATATAAGTTACGTATATAAAAAAGATAGGGAGGAAATGTTACCAAATTGATTAGGATCCCATGCATAAACATTTCCAAGCTCAGTAACGGCGAACACAAGTCCGTTATGTATAATTGCATCGCAGTATATGGCGCCGTACTGAAACTGGTTTTCAAGAAATATCCATTCACGAGGATATTCGCCATGGAGGTAGGCAATTGCAAAGTCGAAGATTGCGACAAGGGAGAAATCTTGATACCCCCTAGCAGCTGTAGGAACTTGGCAAATAGCTATCTTCTGCAGTTGAATAGCAGAACGCTGATACTCGAATATAAGTGGATTGTGTGTGGTTTCCAACTTGTTCCTCAAAGATGGAAGCTTAATCTTGCGATGAGTGTACACATTGAGGAGGTTCCACTTGCCTTCGGGGCCAACCATGGCGATCCAATCTCCATTGGCGCCTGCCCGCTCCTCATCCTTACCGTGTGGCATTAGGCCATCATAGGAGAACCTGTCCAGCGGCAGTAGTTTGCACTTGCTGTGCACCGGCAAATCCTCCTTGAACACCGCCCATGGTTTATCCGCCGGGTCACAACAGAGAACACACGGAAGGCCAAACGGCTGAGAAGCAGGCAGAGTGGCACTGTATTTGGCTGACTGAAGAATACTTTTGGAGGAACCGACTAGGGACGCGGCGGTGATGGCGTCGCACTGGCTGATGAGCACTTCAAGGGGGCCTTCCGTAAACACCTTGTGAAACAGCCCAGATCCACAGACCCTGCTCGATTTCGCCATCACAATGAGGCAGGTGGTACAATGGGGTTGGTATTTTCTTGGGCGATCTACTGATTCGAACTTTGGGAGAGAGATGGCGATCAATGGCGGCAGGTGGGGGTTTGAGTTGGAGAACAGAGGCTCTCAAACTGGGCACTGCTGGATAGGATGCGAAACGCAGGCGCGTGCTATGGAAGATGGGCGGAGTGGGGATAGACGACGGAGGTGAACCGAGACGCTCATATACTGCCTACTGCAGTTTCGAGGAGAGTGTGAATGTGTTCAAAAAAAGAGGAGAGTGTGAATGTGTTCAAAAAAAGAGGAGAGTGTGAATGTGACCCGACACCCGAGTAGGAGCCGAGCAGACGGACTATAGGAGTAGCCCCATCATTACAGAACATTAATCGTGCTTCCTACAATAAATAAGTGAAACATCCCAGGCTTGTGTTGTCTAATCAAATCGATGGCCATGTCAGTATTATGGTGAACAAATAAAACAAATACACACCAACCTTGTTCTTTTTGCAACGTACACCAACCTAGCAAGGCATCAACCTTCTCGCCATCAACTACGACTCCGTGGCTCCGTCCCACCAAAGTTGTCTCAACTTTGTAAAAAAAATACATCTATCCATCTAAATTTTAACAAAGGTGAGACACTTTTGGTGGGACCGAGGGAGTACAAAAAAACTTCACTACTCCATGCTAGTATCGGCCACTAATTCAAATTTCAACTGAAGGCGTGCTATTTTATGGTCCTGAAAATTGCCAAAAAAAATACAACCCAAAAATGCAACAGATCCATGTTAAGGGGGTACACCCTACGCAATATACATTAAGAAACTTTGAAACTTCAGCGACCTTGTAAGAATGCCCATGACAGTGCAGTTTTGCCAAATTAGGAAGAGACGAAATATGAATTCAACCAAAGAAATCTAAACGAATCCTTAGACAATAGCATAGTTAACACGTTCAGAAAAAAATGATGACTCCAAAAGAACAACATTAGCAAGAAATAGTCCATTTTAGTTTGAATTTGCAGTCACATACATAACTAGTAGTACTGCCAAAATACTATAATACTCCGAGCTGCATTCTAGCACTCCAACTAGCTAGTAATAGTTCTGGAGTAGTAGTACTACTACTATACAAGTCCAAAATACATCCGAACGAACCCTACTTCGAACTAAACTACTCCCTCCGATCTTCGAGTAACTACATTGCAGTATGACTAAACGAAGATTATTGTATAACCTTCTTGTTGATGCAAACGCAGATAGGCAACACACGCTGCCCTCCATTCTGCTTCGCGTAACGGGGCGGCACCGCCAGGAAAGAAGTGAGCTGCTGCAACATGATCGAGCTAGGCGTCGGGGAGCTCGTCGGCTCGATTACCGCCATCAAGGTGTCCGTCGAGAGGTCACTGGTCCCAGCCGTCGCCGGCGCCGGCGGACCAATCACCAACAGCTGCGCCTTGTACATCGGAAACAAGCACGCGGCCGACCGAAACTCACACGAACCAAGAGGAAGGTATGATGCAAGCAAGTTTTCGAAACCAAGGTTGAACCAGAGGAGCTTTGAAGGTTGATGGTCGCGAAATGTGATGCGGCGCAACACCAGGGATTCCGGCCAACTAGGAACCTGCACAACACAACCAAAATACTTTGCCCCAACGAAACAGTGAGGTTGTCAATCTCACCGGCTTGCTGTAACAAAGGCGTATCGAGTGGAAGATGTTTGCAAAGAAAACAGTAAAACAAGTAGAATGTATGCTATGTAAAGAATAGGACCGGGGTCCACAGTTCACTAGAGGTGTCTCTCCCATAAGATAAAAGCATGTTGGGTGAACAAATTACAGTCGGGCAATTGACAAATAGAGAAAGGCATAACAATGCATATACATGACATGGTAAATATAGTGAGATTTAATTGGGCATTACGACAAAGAACATAGACCGCCATCCAACTGCATCTATGCCTAAAAAGTCCACCTTCAGGTTATCATCCGAACCCCCTCCGTATTAAGTTGCAAAGCAACAGACAATTGCATTAAGTATGGTGCGTAATGTAATCAATAACTACATCCTTAGACATAGCATCAATGTTTTATCCCTAGTGGCAACAGCACATCACAACCTTAGAACTTTCTGTCACTGTCCCAGGTATCAATGAAGGCATGAACCCACTATCGAGCATAATTACTCCCTCTTGGAGTTAAGAGTAAAAACTTGGCCAGAGCCTCTACTAATAACGGAGAGCATGCAAGATCATAAACAACACATGAACAATAGATTGATAATCACCATAATCATAGTACTCTCTATCCATCGGATCCCGACAAACACAACATATAGTATTACAGATAGATGATCTTGATCATGTTAGGCAGCTCACAAGATCCAACAATGAAGCACAACAAGGAGAAGACGACCATCTAGCTACTGCTATGGACCCATGGTCCAGGGGTGGACTACTCACTCATCACTCCGGAGGCGATCATGGCGATGAAGAGTCCTCCGGAGATGAATCCCCTCTCCGGCAGGGTGCCGGAGGCGATCTCCAGAATCCCCCGAGATGGGATTCGCGGCGGCGGCGTCTCTGTAAGGTTTTCCGTATCGTGGCTCTCGGTACTGGGGGTTTCGCACGGAGGCTTTAAGTAGGCGGAAGGTCAACGCGGGCCACACGAGGGGCCCAGGGGCAGGTCGGCGCGGCCAGGGCCGCGCCGGCCTCCCTCCTGGCCGCCTCGTGGCCCCACTTCGTTGGGTCTCGGTCTTCTGGAAGCTTCGTGCAAAAATAGGACCCTGGGCGAAAGTTTCGTCAATTGAGAATATTTCTTTACTAGGATTTCTGAAACCAAAAACAGCAGAAAAAGCTGCTCTTCGGCATCTTGTTAATAGGTTAGTTCCAGAAAATGCATAAATATGACATATAATGTGCATAAAACATGTAGGTATCATCAATAAAGTAGCATGGAACATAAGAAATTATCGATACGTTGGAGACGTATCAGCATCCCCAAGCTTAGTTCTGCTCGTCCCGAGCAGGTAAAACGATAACAAAGATAATTTCTGAAGTGACATGCCATCATAATCTTGATCATACTATTTGTAAACATATGTAATGAATGCAGCGATCAAAGCAAAGGTAATGACATGAGTAAACAACTGAATCATATAGCAAAGACTTTTCATGAATAGTACTTCAAGACAAGCATCAATAAGTCTTGCATAAGAGTTAACTCGTAAAGCAATAAATCAAAGTAAAGGTGTTGAAGCAACACATAAGAAGATTAAGTTTCAGCGGTTGCTTTCAACTTGTAACATGTATATCTCATGGATATTGTCAACATAAAGTAATATAACAAGTGCAATATGCAAGTATGTAGGAATCAATGCACAGTTCACACAAGTGTTTGCTTCTTAAGGTGGAAGGAGATAGGTAAACTGACTCAACAATAAAAGTAAAAGAATGGTCCTTCAAAGAGGAAAGCATCGATTGTTGTATTTGTGCTAGAGCTTTTATTTTGAAAACATGAAACAATTTTGTCAACGGTAGTAATAAAGCATATGAGTTATGTAAATTATATCTTACAAGTTGCAAGCCTCACGCATAGTATACTAATAGTGCCCGCACCTCGTCCTACTTAACTTGGACTACCGGATCTTCGCATGCCATGTTTCAACCAAGTGTCACAAAGGGGTACCTCCATGCCGCCTGTACAAAGGTCCAAGGAGAATGCTCGCATTTCGGATTTCTCGCTTTTGATTATTCTCAACTTAGACATCCATACCGGGACAACATGGACAACAGATAATGGACTCCTCTTAAATGCATAAGCATGTAGCAAAGTTATTATTCTCATATGAGATTGAGGATATATGTCCAAAACTGAAACTTCCACCATGATTCATGGCTTTAGTTAGCGGCCCAATGTTCTTCTCTAACAATTTTGCATGCTCCAACCACTAAAATGATAGACCTTCAGACAAGACGGACATGCATAGCAACTCACATGATATTCAACAATAGTTGATGGCGTTCCCCAGAAGCATGGTTATCGCACAACAAGCAACTTAATAAAATATAAAGTGCATAAGTACATATTCAATACTACGATAGTTTTTAAGGCTATTTTGTCCCATGAGCTATATATTGCAAAGGTGAATGATGGAATTTTAAAGGTAGCACTCAAGCAATTTACTTTGGAATGGCGGGTAAATACCATGTAGTAGGTAGGTATGGTGGACACAAATGGCATAGTAGTTGGCTCAAGGATTTTGGATGCATGAGAAGTATTCCCTCTCGATACAAGGTTTAGGCTAGCAAGGTTATTTGAAGCAAACTCAAGGATGAACAAGTGCAGCAAGACTCACATAAAAGACATATTGTAAACATTATAAGACTCTACACGTCTTCCTTGTTGTTCAAAACTCAATACTAGATATTATCTAGACCTTAGAGAAACCAAATATGCAAATCAAATTTTAGCAAGCTCTATGTATTTCTTCATTAATGGGTGCAAAGCATATGATGCAAGAGCTTAAACATGAGCACAACAATTGCCAAGTATCACATTATCCAAGACATTTTTAGAATTACTACATGTAGCATTTTCCAATTCCAACCATATAACAAATTAACGAAGAAGAAACTTCGCCTTGAACATTATGAGTAAAGCCTAAGGACACATGTGTCCATATGCAACAGCGGAGCGTGTCTCTCTCCCACAAAGTGAATGCTAGGATCCATCTTATTCAAACAAAAACAAAAACGAAAACAAACCGACGCTCCAAGTAAAGAACACAAGATGTGACTGAATAAAAATATAGTTTCAGGGGAGGAACCTGATGATGTTGTCGATGAAGAAGGGGATGCCTTGGGCATCCCCAAGCTTAGACGCTTGAGTCTTCTTAAAATATGCAGGGATGAACCACGGGGGCATCCCCAAGCTTAGAGCTTTCACTCCTCTTGATCTTAGTATATCATTCTCCTCTCTTGACCCTTGAAAACTTCCTTCACACCAAACTTCAAGCAAACTCATTAGAGGGTTAGTGCATCATTAATAATTCACTCATTCAGAGGTGACACAATCATTCTTTTCACTTCTGGACATTGCATAATGCTACTGGACATTAATGGATCAAAGAAATAAATCCAACATAGCAAAAGAGGCAATGCGAAATAAAAGGCAGAATCTGTCAAAAACAGAACAGTCCGTAAAGACGAATTTATAAATGGCACCAGACTTGCTCAAATGGAAAAACTCAAAACTAATGAAAGTTGCGTACATATCTGAGGATCACGCTCGTAAATTGGCAGATTTTTTCGAATTTTCTACAGAGAATTATGCCCAGATTCGTGACAGACAGCAATGCTGTTTCTGCGCAGCGATCCCAAATATAACATCAACTTTGACATAGAAACTTTACTTGGCACAAAAACTTGATAAGGAGAGGTTGCTACAGTAGTAAACAACTTCCAAGACTCAATAAAACAAAAAATTGCTGTAGGTAAAAACATGGGTTGTCTCCCATAAGCGCTTTTCTTTAACGCCTTTCAGCTAGGCGCAGAAAGTGCAAATCAAGTAACATCGAGAGTAGAAGCATCAACATCATAGCTTGTTCTAATAATAGAATCAAAAGGCAACTTCATTCTCTTTCTAGGGAAGTGTTCCATACCTTTCTTGAGAGGAAATTGATATTTAATATTACCTTCCCTCATATCAATAACAGCACCAACAGTTCGAAGAAAAGGTCTTCCCAACACAATTGGACAAGATGCATTGCATTCGATATCCAAGACAACAAAATCAACGGGGACAAGGTTATTGTTAACCGTAATATGCACATTATCAATCCTCCCCAAAGGTTTCTTTTTAACATTATCAGCAAGATTAACATCCAAATAACAATTCTTCAATGGTGGCAAGTCAAGCATATCATAAATCTTTTTAGGCATAACAGAAATACTTGCACCAAGATCACATAAGGCATTACATTCAAAGTCATTGAATTTCATTTTAATGATGGGCTCCCAACCATCTTCTAACTTTCTAGGAATAGAAGTTTCAAGTTTTAGTTTCTCTTCTCTAGCTTTTATGAGAGCATTTGTAATATGTTTTGTAAAGGCTAAATTTATAGCACTAGCATTAGGACTTTTAGCAAGTTTTTGCAAGAACTTTATAACTTCAGAGATGTGGCAATCATCAAAATCTAAATCATTATGAGCTATAGCAATGGGATCATTATTCCCAAGGTTGGAAAAAATTTCAGCAGTTTTATCACAAGCAGTTTCAGCAGTTTTAGCAATTTCAGGCAGTTTTGTACGCTTTGCACTAGGAGTAGAAACATTGCCAACACCAATTATATTACCATTGATAGTAGGAGGTGCAGCAACATGTGAAGAATTAGCATTACTAGTGGTGGTAATAGTCCAAACTTTAGCTACATTATTCTCTTTAGCTAGTTTTTCATTTTCTTCTCTATCCCACCTAGCACGCAGTTCAGCCATTAATCTTATATTCTCATTAATTCTAACTTGGATGGCATTTGCTGTAGTAGTAATCTTATTATCAAGATCATCAGGTTTAGCAGCCATTTTATTAATTAAAGAAGATTGTGATGCAGACATGTATGAGATTCGGGTTTCAGCATTTGAAATTTTAGTTTGCAGACCAGAAATCTCCCTATTCAAGTTTTCAAGTTGATTTCCTATATTTTTCAACAAGGTAGATTGTTCATTCATAGTTTTAGTAAACAATTGATTTTGCTCATATTGTGATTGCATAAAGTTTTTAGTGGATCTTTCAATTTCTAACATCCTTTCCTCATATCTACCATAAGTATTACCATAGTTGTTCCTATAAGCATTGTTGTTGAAATTATTATTTTTAATGAAATTCACATCAACATTTTCTTCTTGAGCAACCAATGAAGCTAAAGGAACATTATTTGGATCAACATTAGATCTACCATTCACAAGCATAGACATAATCACATCAATCTTATCACTCAAGGAAGAGGTTTCTTCAACAGAATTTACCTTCTTACCTTGTGGAGCTCTTTCCGTGTGCCATTCAGAGTAATTTATCATCATATCATCAAGAAGTTTTGTAGCCGCCCCCAATGTGATGGACATAAAAGTACCTCCAGCAGCTGAATCCAATAAATTCCGCGAAGAAAAATTTAGTCCTGCATAGAAGGTTTGGATGATCATCCAAGTAGTCAGTCCATGGGTTGGGCAATTCTTTACCAAAGTTTTCATTCTCTCCCATGCTTGAGCAACATGTTCAGTATCAAATTGTTTAAAATTCATTATGCTACTTCTCAAAGAAATAATTTTAGCGGGAGGATAATATCTACCAATAAAAGCATCCTTGCATTTAGTCCATGAATCAATACTATTCTTAGGCAAAGATAGCAACCAATCTTTAGCTCTTCCTCTTAATGAGAAAGGAAACACTTTCAATTTAATAATATCACCATCTACATCTTTATACTTTTGCATTTCACAAAGTTCAACAAAATTATTGAGATGGGCAGCAGCATCATCAGAACTAACACCAGAAAATTGTTCTCTCATGACTAGATTTAGTAAAGCAGGTTTAATTTCAAAGAATTCTGCTGTAGTAGCAGGTGGAGCAATAGGTGTGCATAGGAAATCATTATTATTTGCATTTGTGAAGTCACACAACTTAGTATTTTCAGGGTTGGCCATTTTAGCAACAGTAAATAAAGCAAACTAGATAAAGTAAATGCGAGTAACTAATTTTTTTGTGTTTTCGATATAGAGAGCAAGACAGTAAATAAAGTAAAACTAGCAACTAATTTTTTTGTGTTTTGATTTAGTGCAGCAAACAAAGTAGTAAATAAAATAAAGCAAGACAAAAACAAAGTAAAGAGATTGAGAAGTGGAGACTCCCCTTGCAGCGTGTCTTGATCTCCCCGGCAACGGCGCCAGAAAAAGAGCTTGATGGCGTGTAACTCACACGTTCGTTGGGAACCCCAAGAGGAAGGTATGATGCGCACAGTAGCAAGTTTTCCCTCAGAAAGAAACCAAGGTTTAATCGAACCAGGAGGAGCCAAGAAGCACGTTGAAGGTTGATGGTCGCGAAATGTGATGCGGCGCAACACCAGGGATTCCGGCGCCAACTAGGAACCTGCACAACACAACCAAAGTACTTTGCCCCAACGAAACAGTGAGGTTGTCAATCTCACCGGCTTGCTGTAACAAAGGATTAAACGTATCGAGTGGAAGATGTTTGCAAAGAAAACAGTAAAACAAGTAGAATGTATGCTATGGAAAGAATAGGACCGGGGTCCACAGTTCACTAGAGGTGTCTCTCCCATAAGATAAAAGCATGTTGGGTGAACAAATTACAGTCGGGCAATTGACAAATAGAGAAAGGCATAACAATGCATATACATGACATGGTAAATATAGTGAGATTTAATTGGGCATTACGACAAAGAACATAGACCGCCATCCAACTGCATCTATGCCTAAAAAGTCCACCTTCAGGTTATCATCCGAACCCCCTCCAGTATTAAGTTGCAAAGCAACAGACAATTGCATTAAGTATGGTGCGTAATGTAATCAATAACTACATCCTTAGACATAGCATCAATGTTTTATCCCTAGTGGCAACAGCACATCACAACCTTAGAACTTTCTGTCACTGTCCCAGATTCAATGAAGGCATGAACCCACTATCGAATTACTCCCTCTTGGAGTTAAGAGTAAAAACTTGGCCAGAGCCTCTACTAATAACGGAGAGCATGCAAGATCATAAACAACACATAAACAATAGATTGATAATCACCATAATCATAGTACTCTCTATCCATCGGATCCCGACAAACACAACATATAGTTACATATAGATGATCTTGATCATGTTAGGCAGCTCACAAGATCCAACAATGAAGCACAACAAGGAGAAGACGACCATCTAGCTACTGCTATGGACCCATGGTCCAGGGGTGAACTACTCACTCATCACTCCGGAGGCGATCATGGCGATGAAGAGTCCTCCGGAGATGAATCCCCTCTCCGGCAGGGTGCCGGAGGCGATCTCCAGAATCCCCCGAGATGGGATTCGCGGCGGCGGCGTCTCTGTAAGGTTTTCCGTATCGTGGCTCTCGGTACTGGGGGTTTCGCGACGGGAGCTTTAAGTAGGCGGAAGGTCAACGCGAGGGGCCACACGAGGGGCCCAGGGGGCAGGGCCGGCGGCCAGGGCCTGGGCCGCGCCGGCCTCCCCCCGGCTGCCTCGTGGCCCCACTTCGTTAGGTCTTCGGTCTTCTGGAAGCTTCGTGCAAAAATAGGACCCTGGGCGAAAGTTTCGTCCAATTCCGAGAATATTTCTTTACTAGGATTTCTGAAACCAAAAACAGCAGAAAACAGAATCGGCTCTTCGGCATCTTGTTAATAGGTTAGTTCCGTAAAATGCATAAATATGACATATAATGTGCATAAAACATGTAGGTATCATCAATAAAGTAGCATGGAACATAAGAAATTATCGATACGTTGGAGACGTATCACCACCTGATGCACACACCGGACACAATGGTGGTCGGGCCGAGCGCTCCAACGGTGATGGCGAACACGCTACCGTCTTCTTCCCCACTGCCGATGAACAGGTGTCCCCGCGGTTGTACCGGAAGACGAACTATGCACCAGGCGGGTATGCCATACTGGAACGTAAACACTGGGATGGAGTGGGATGCTTGGAGGTGTACCAGGAGCTCCCGCGGCGGGCCGGTGAAGCTGCAGCCGGTATTGATGGCCTCTGTGCAGCCGCACGGACCATGCGGGCACGCGATATAGTGCTTGTAGGACTCCGTGGAGGCGACCAAGCTCTGGCAGCCGACGCACTTGACCATTGCCCCAGATCGATTCGACGGCGGCAATCTTGGCCCAGATCGATTCGACGGCGGCAACCACGCCGGCTGCTCGCACTTCTTGCACGGGTTCGGCGCAAGCTCGCCGACGCAGCGCCGACAGCCCATATGACCGCCCTTGCACTGCACGGAACAACGTACGTGGCATCAGTTGTCATTGACATTTCTCACAGGTGAACCTAAGAATGAAATCGGAAGGGAGCGACCTTGGATATGGGGGGTTTGAAGGGCAGCAGGCAGAGGGGGCACAAGAAGAGGGCCTCCTCCATCTTCAGAGAAGAGTGATCGGGAAAACGAGAACGGGATGGGTTCTTTTTTTTATACATGCCTTGGAGTGGAGTATGGATACTACTACTACTTATAGGAAGAACTTCCTTGCTAAGAATCGGCGTCGGCCGTACGCAAGCATAGATGCACCAGCGGCTCTGCAGTTTGTCAAAATAAAAGGACAGAGCTGCAGTGACTTGAAGTCTCCAAATCTCATTGTGACTTGGTGCCACCATCTACCAACCATTTGAGATCCAACGTTCCAAACTAATCTCTTATTTCGAACCTAAAAACAAAAATTACGAAAAAAATCCAGTAAAATGTAGATGCCTTGTTCTAAAATCTGTGAATATTTCATCCCACTCGGACGATTAGCTTGTGATTAAAGAGCTTTTTACGTATACGAGCACTAGTTTAAACTAAATACTCCCTCTGATTCATATTAAGGGCTCCTTTGATTTAAAGGATAGGAAAAGCATAGGAATAGGAAAGGTATAGGATTGGAATGACATGTCTACTTGAAACCTATAGGAAGATGAAGTTTGTTTGATTGTAGCAAAGGAATTTTTCCATGAGGTATGAGCTAATGCTTTTTTCCTATAGGAATTACACTACAAGATTCCTATAGGAATTTTTCCTATAGGATATGTTCCTATGAATCAAACAACATGTATAGGAATTTTTCCCATAGGAACCAAATCCTACACAATTCCTATGCAAATCCTTTGAATCAAAGGAGCCCTAATTGACTTCAATATGGATGTATCTAGAACTAAAATGTGTCTAGTACATCCATATTAGAGTCAATTAATATGAACCGGAGGGAGTATATATTTGCTCACAAACCTTTGATTCAAATCGAATGAAACTTCACCAAAATATAAATCGAAATATGCACGATTAACTGGAAGTTCTTGAAATATTTCTGAGCAATTATAATAATTATTTAGTTTAAATTCTAAGTCGATCGCATACATTGGATCTGAGATGGATGGTGGATGGTGGCACCAAGTCACTGTGAAACTTGGAAGTATCAAGTCAGTGAAGCTCTATCCCAAAATAAAAGCTTCGTGAAGGGGGCAGTTTGGTTCAAAAAAGAAGACAGTGCCAAGCAGTTGTCAAACAATACCCATATAGTCAAATGTACTCCCTCTGATTCAAATGAATTGACTCAACTTTGTCTAGATATATGGATGTATCAAGTCACTGAAGCTAAAATAAAAGCTTCATGAAGGGGGAAGTTTGGTTCGAAAAAAAATACAGTGCCAAGCAGCTGTCAAATAGTACCATAACGTCAAATGTACTCCCTCCGATTCAAACGAAATGACTCAACTTTGTATTTTGCATGTTAAAGGTTTTTCGTAAAACTTGGCCAATCTTAACATAGTTTGCCTTTCTAAAAAAAGATATAAGCCCTAAGGCTCCTTTGATTCATAGGATGGGAAAACCATAGAAATATGGAAAACATAGGATTGAGATTTAATGGCTAGTTGAATCATATAGGAAGATGAGTTGTGTTTGATTGTGCCAAAGGAAATTTTCCATGAGGTATGACCTAATGTTTTATTCTTATAGGATTTGCACTGCAAGATTCCTATAGGATATGTTCCTATGAATCAAACAACTAGTGTGGGGAAAATTCACATGTGATCTAAATCCTACATAATTCCTATACAAATCCTATATATGAATTTTAGTTGTTAGGTCACTTAAAATGACTTCACTTGAAGAGTTACATTTTTGTTTTTTTCTGAATTAGTAGTGATGCCTAACCATATATATACCTAAACCAAGAGAATCAGCATAAACTTATGTATATTAATAGTAAGCGCATATATGAATGTTTTTTATCTACAAACCCAGGGTCATATATATGTACATAGAAACATGCATATATACTAGTTTTTGTACCTTGGTGTGTTCCTCTTTTGGGCTATCTCTTTTTTGTTCACCGATTCACAACCAACGCCCTAGATTAATTTGGCACTTAAAAAATAACATTTTGTTTTTGGCGCACTAACACAAATAGTAGTAGCACGGTCAACACTGTAGAGAAGTACAAAATAAATGTGTGTGGGAAAAAATGACTTAAAGTGACCATTACATTGAGAAAAAGGGTAGAACCAAGCATTGCACAGGGAAAAAGCAGTGTAGTGCCCAGAAGAAAAAAACAAGTTGGGTTATACTCCCTCCATCCTGAAATAATGGGTGTAGAGTTAAAATTTGTCCATAAAAGAGTGTACTTCTCGTTTTGCAATGCACTTCAAAATTTGTCCACAAAAGAGTGGTAGTAAAAAATATTTCTTTCTCATCACGAGGGATATAGTTTCTTCACGACTAGTACGTACTACCTCCATCACAAAGCTTAAGTCTTTTTTTAAGAGTCAAAGCAAGTAAAGGTTGACGAAAATTTAGAACAATCTATCAACTAATATAATATTTTGTAGATACCATACCAAAAAAAATCGTTGTCTATGTATTGATATTAATTTTGTATTTTGCATGATAATGATTTTTGGTAAAATCTTAGTTTACCTTGACATAGTTTGAGCTTCTAAAAATAATATAAGCCTTACGCTTTGGGATGGAGGTAGTAGTATTTAGCATAATATGGTTTTCTTATTTACTACATGCATTTAGATCATTGGAGGTGGAAAAGTTGAAGAGGAAAGTGATGGTCGATGACAGTTTCCCAATGTAATAATAAAATCCTTAATATGCCTTGAAAACCCACACGTACGCTCTTTCTAGGACAGAGGCAGTATGAGGTAATGCACCCACGCGCTGTCATCTGCCGGTTCGTGCTATGTCTCCCAAATCTTGAAATATCGTCAGTTATCCATTTCACGTCCACACTTCTCCCTCTCTCCACGGACTAGGAAAAAACCCTCTCTTCACTTCCCCTTCCCATTCCACCGATGGAGAGCCCAACCGACGCCGTCAACGCAGCGAAAGCGAAAGCCGCGCGGCTGGCCTTAGCCGCAGAGGAGGCGTGCAGAGCCGCGACCGCAGCACGCATGGCCGCAACGGCGGCGATCATTGCCGCAGCGGATGCCAAAGACGAAGCGGAGGCCATTGCCGAAGGTCGGGCCATCGGTCGCTCATCGGCATCTGATGCTGTTGGTAGATGGGTCCACTCTCTTGGGAAGCATCCCCTAGATGACGAGGACGAGGTTGAACTCATCTTTGAACCGCCGCCGCCGACCTTCGACGAGAATATCGTCGACGAGGGGGAGGAAGTATGTTCCGATTCACCTCTCTCCCTTATTCAACATAGCCCTGTATCGATTTGCGCTATGGTCTCTCCCTCTTTTTTTTGCGCTATAGCGTTTTGAATTAGCGTCAGAATCTTTTTAGATTCATATTCAGTATTAGTTGCAACTGCTACATATTTGCTTCACATCCGATTCACCTCTCTCCCTTATTTAACATAGCCCTGTATCGATTTGCTCTATGGTCTCTCCCTCTTTTTTTTGCGCTATAGGGTTTTGAATTAGCGTCAGAATCTTTTTAGATTCATATTCATTATTAGTTGCAACTGCTACATATTTGCTTCACCTGTTTATTTGGCATGTATCAGGTTGCTACTGATGAGGTTGACAGCGATGTCGAGTCGCGTCATAGGAAGGCCAGGGCCACTCTCAACAAGCTTAAGGCGGGGAAGTTCGACAAGTATTGGAGTGAACCCTGGACTGGTGCCAGGAACAGCTGCCCCTTCTGCACAAAGAGCATAAAGGTTGACTTTCGAAGCGTCCTGCAGCATGCCGAAGCCGGTGGGTCCGGCTGTCTCAAAGTTGGGGAAACTGTTAACCGATCCGGCTTCATAGCCAACCACATGGCATATGGGCTATTCCTAAGGAAGAAATTGAACCAAGCTATCGAGACCGGTCGTGTGCCTCCTCCCAAGCCCAAGCCACCAAAGATTAAAGGTATGGGCAGCAAGAAGCAGAAGAAGCGGGACCAGGAAGAAGATGGTAAATATACTCCGTAACTGTTGTGCATGTTTGTCTCTCCTACTGCTTCAAAAGCAGCATCTTTTGTTGAACTCTGTTTATGTTTGCTGCTCAGCAGCGTTTGTGGTGAACCTATTAGCTTAATTAGGGGTTGTTGAACTATGTCTGTGTTGAACCTTGCTTAATTAGGTTGTGTTGAACTCTGTTTGTGTTGGCGTGGGAAGGGGGGCATGATGCTACCCTGAATTTGCGGGACCCCCAAAAAACTTGCAAATACGAGTGATGCATCCAAAAGGAACAAACTTCTTACATGGTAGACCCCAGTCTGAAAGCAAGAAATGCGATCGGGTCCTTAACAGCCACCGCCCGGATTGATCGGGTATTTTGCCTGCCTACCGCATGTGACTTGTGCTCACTGAAGTTTGGGACCTCACGCATGGGCACCACACGTAAGTGACAGACCTGTTGGTGTAAAAACTCGAGTGATTATTATACTGCATTAGTACAAAGTTTCCTATGGATTCAAGGGTTGGAAAGCCAAGTTAACTCATTTTCATGACTAAGAAGGAGCCAGGCTTACTTTTTCATTTTCATGTTTTAACTTGTTTAAATCTTGGTCAAACAAAGGATCTGACCAGGATTCAAGTGGGCATAAAAATTCAAAAAAGAAATCAAAAAAAAAACCAAAGCACATAAGCTTCTTATGTCATATAGTAAGCATTACAGTTGATCAACGAAGTCTAGACATATTCAAACCAGAAAAATATTGTATATACCCCCTAACCCTAAACTCTGTCTTATGAAGTCAAGCATGAAGAAAAGTGGTTTTGGGTTTCAAACATTGGAAATTGAAAAAACTCCCAAAAGCTTCATTTTGGAGTGACTAAGAAGAATCCAGGCTTTCATTTTCATTTTCATGTTTTAAATTGGTTTAAATCTTGGTCAAACCTAGGATTTGACCAAGATTCAAATGGACATAACAAATTCAAAAAAATCAAAACCAAACACATAGTCTTTTGATGTCATATAGTAAGCATTCAAGTTGATAAACAAAGTCTAGACATATTTAAACAAGAAAAATCATGTATATACTTGGCCCCTAACCCTAAACTCTGTCTTATGAAGTCAAGCATTAAGAGGAGTGGTTTTGGGTTTCAAACATGGAAATTTAAAAAACCTCCCAAAAGCTTCATTTTGGAGGGACTAAGAAGAATCCAGGCTTACTTTTCATTTTCATGTTTTAAACTGGTTTAAATCTTGGTCAAACCTAGGATTTGACCAAGATTCAAATGGGCATAACAAATTCAAAAAAAAACTAAACACATAGTCTTTTGATGTCACATAATAAGCATTCAAGTTGATAAACAAGGTCTAGACATATTCAAACCAGAAAAATCATGTATCTACCCCCTACCCCTAAACTTTGTCTTATGAAGTAAAGCACGGAGAGATATCATTTTGGGTTTCGAACATGGAAAATTTAAAAAAACCTCCCAAAAGCTTCATTTTGGAGTGAATAAGAAGGATCCACACTTACTTTTCATTTTCATGTTTTAAACTTGTTTAAATATTGGTCAAACCTGCAAGGATTTGACCAAGATTCAAATGGGCATAAAAATTCAAAAAAAAACGAAAACCACTTCTCTTCGTCCTTGACTTCATTAGACAGAGTTTAGGGTTGGGGTATATACATGATTTGTAATGTTTAAATATGTATAGACTCTCTTGATCAACATGAATGCTTACTATAACTTAAGAAGCTTAATTATGTGCTTTGGTTTTTCATTTTTTGAATTCTTTATTGAATTTTTATGCCTATTTGAATCTTGGTCAAATCCTAGGTTTGACCAAGAATTAAACAAGTCAGTAACATGAAAATGAAAAAGTAAGCCTGGATCCTTCTTATTCACTCAAAAAATGAAGCTTTTGGGAGGGTTTTTGAATTTTCCATGTTTGAAACCCAAAACCATTCCTCTTATATGCTTGACTTCATATATATCACAGAGTTTAGCCTTAGGGGGTATATACATGATTTTTCTAGTTTGAATATGTCTAAACCTTGTTTATCAACTTGAATGCTTACTATAAACCAAAAATTCATGTATCTACACCTAACCCTAAACTATGCATGAAGAGAAGTGGTTTTGGGTTTCAAACCTGGATATCTCAAAAACCCTCCCAAAAGCTTCATTTTGGAGTGAATAAGAAGGATCAAGGCTTAATTTTTCATTTTCATGTTTTAATCTTGTTTAAATCTTGCTCAAACCTAGGATTTGACCAAGATTCAAATGGGCATAATTTAAAAAAATGAAAAATCAAGGCACATAGTCTTCTTATATATGTCATATAGTAAGCATTCAATTAAGTTGATAAACAAGCTATGGACATATTCAACCCAGAAAAATCATGATGAATCTACCCCCTATATATCCCTAAACCCTAACTTATGAAGTCAAGCATGAAGAGAAGTGGTTTTTGGTATAAATCATGGAAATTTCATATTCATGTTTATTAAACTTGTTTAAATCATGGTCAAACCTAGGATTTGACCAAGATTCAAATGGGCATAAATATTCAGAAAAAACAAAAAATGGAAAATCAAGGCACATGTTTTAAACTTGTTTAAATCTTGGTCAAACCAAGGATTTGACCAAGATTCAAATGGGCCTAAAAATTTAGAAAAAAATCAAAAAGAGAATGAAAAACCAAAGCACATAGCATTCTTATGTCATATGTATAGTAAGCATTCAAGTTGATAAACAAGGTCTAGACATATTCAAACCAAAAAATCATGTATATATCTACCCCTAACCCTAAACTGATCTGTCGATCTTATGGAAGTCAATCATGAAGAGAAGTGGTTTTGGGTTTCAAACATGGAAATTTCAAGAACATCCCAAAAGCTTCATTTTAGAGTGACTAAGAAGGATCCATGCTTACTTACTCGTTTGCACGTGTTAAACTTGTCTAAATCTTGGTGAAACCTAGGATTTGACCAAGATATGATTCAAATGCGCAGAAAATTAAAAAAGTCAGAAAAATTAAAAACCAAAGTACATAGTCTTCTTATGTCATATAGTAAGCATATTCAAGTTGATAAACAAGGTTTGGACATATTCAAACCATACAAATCATGTATCTATACCCCCTAACCCTAAACTTTTTCTTATGAAGTCAAGCATGAAGAGAAGTGGTTTTGGGTTTCAAAGATGGAAATTTCAAAAACCTCCAAAAACTTCATTTTAGAGTGACTGAGAAGTTAGCATTAAAGTTGATAAACAAGGTTTAGACATATTCAAACCAGACAAATCATGTATCTACCCCTAACCCTAAACTCGGTCTTATGAAGTCTAGCATGAAGAGAATCGTTTTGAGTTTCAAACGTTTAAGCCAAAAGCCCCATTTCAAATATTTCAAACTTATTCAAAGTTGGTTCAAATTTGAAAGACATACAAGTTATAGCACACATAGTGCATACATTTTCACACATACTGCACTAGATGCTAACCCTATAGTTTGAGGCCACTTGGATGAGGTCGAAAAAGTTCTTGGATTAGAATCGTGTTGTTCGAACCCCGTAGTTGGATTTTTTTGAACCTTGATCTGTAGTACTGGGCAAAACCCTAGTTTAACCTATTTAATTATAGATTCGTATATCGATTTTTCTACCTTTTTATTATTACTATGCTGCAGATGTGCGTTTGCCCGTCGAGTGAAACTCGGAGGAAGAGGGATCACTCGGAAGGAGAGAAAAAAGGCAGAGCATTATGGTGTCTTCCCTTTTTCGGGTGATGATGATGATGTTGACTGTTGTGCAGGGTTTGTCAGTGCGCAGGAGGTGCGAGCGAGCGAGAGAGTCGAGCGAGGCCGAGAATGAGAGAGATTTGTTTTTTTGTGTGAGAGGGACAACCGAAGGATCCAGAAGGACCCACAGACTTCCAATACGCATCCTGATGCGTCTTCTCTTGACAAAGAAGATGGCTGGGAGTTGGCGTACCTATTGCACGTGACTTGTGCTCACTCAAGTGTGGGACCTCACGCGTGGGCACCACACGTAAGTGACAGACCTGTTGGTGTAAAAACTCGGTTGATTATAATAGTGCATTAGAACAAAGTTTCCTATGGATTCAAGGGTAGGAAATCCAAGTTAACTCATTTACATGACATTATTTTTTCCATGAAGCAAAGTTAACACTATCAATTGGTACATTTTGGAGTGACTAAGAAGGATCAATGCTTACTTATTCGTTTAATTTCACGTGTTAAACTTGTCTAAATCTTGTTCAAACCTAGGATTTGACCAAGATTCAAATGGGCAGAAAAATACAGAAAAATGGGTCATATAGTAAAAAGTTGATAAACAAGGTCTAAATATTCAAACAGAAAATGTATCTAAAACCAAACTCATGAAGTCATAAGTGGTTTTGGGTTTCAAACATTTTCAAAAACCTGCTTCATTTTAGAGTGACTAAGAAGGATAATGCTTCCCTTTACATTTTCAAGTTGATAAACAAGGTCTTCAGATGATCATCTTCAAATCGTAAGCAATCAAATCATGATATCTCATGTATCCCCCCTGTCGATCTTATGAAGTCTAGCATGAAGGGAAGTCGTTTTGGGTTTCAAACATTGAAATTTAAAGAACATCCCAAAAGCTTCATTTTAGAGTGACTAAGAAGGATACAGACTTCCCTTTTCATTTTCATGTTTTAAATTTGTTTAAATCTTGGTCAAACCAAGGATTTGACCAAGATTCAAATGGCCCTAAAAATTCAGAAAAAAATGAAAAGAATGAAAAACCAAAGCACATAACATTCTTATGTCATATGTATAGTAAGCATTCAAGTTGATATACAAGGTCTAGACATATATATTCAAACCTAGGATTTGACTAGCTAAGATTCAAATGGGCATAACAAATTCAAAAAACAAAAACCAAACACATAGTCTTCTGATGTCATATAGCAAGCATTCAAGTTGATAAACAAACTTGTTTAAATCATGGTCAAACCTAGGATTTGACCAAGATTCAAATGGGCATAATTTTAAAAAAATGTAAAATCAAGGCACATAGTCTTCTTATGTCATATAGTAAGCATTCAATTAAGTTGATAAACAAGGTCTAGACATATCAAACCAGAAAATTCAGGTGTCTAGCTAGCTACCCCTAACCCTAAACTCTGCACGAAGAGAAGTGGTTTTGGGTTTCAAACATGGATATTTCAAAAACCCTCCCAAAAACCTTCATTTTGGAGTTAATAAGAAGGATCAAGGCTTACTTTTTCATTTTCATGTTTTAATCTTTTTTAAATCTTTGTCAAACCTAGGTTTTGACCAATATTCAAAAGGGCATAATTAAAAAAAATGAAATATCAAGGCACATAGTCTTCTTATGTCATATAGTAAGCATTCAATTAAGTTGATAAACAAGCTCTAGACATATTCAAACCAGAAAAATCATGATGTATCTACCCCCTATATATCCCTAAACCCTAACTTATGAAGTCAAGCACGAAGAGAAGTGGTTTTTGGTTTAAATCATGGAAATTTCAAAAACCCTCCCAAGAGCTTCATTTTGGAGTGACTAATTAAGAAGCATACATGCTTACCTTTTCATATTCATGTTTTAAACTTGTTCAAATCTAGGTCAACAAACCTAGGATTTGATGAAGAATCAAATGGGTATAAAAAATTTAAAAACAAGCTCTAGATAAGCTCAAGTTGAAAAACAAGTTCTAGACATATTCCAACCAGAAAAATCATGCATGTACCCCCTATATATATATATATCCCTAAACCCTGACTTATGAAGTCAAGCATGAAGAGAAGTGGTTTTTGGTTTCAATCATGGAAATTTCAAAAACCCTCCCAAGAGCTTCATTTTGGAGTGGCTAAGAAGGATAGATACTTAATTTTTCATATTTATGTTTTAAACTAGTTTAAATCATGGTCAAACCTAGGATTTGACCAAGATTCAAATGGGCATAAAAATTCAAAATAAATGAAAATAAATGAAAAACCAAGGCACGTAGTCTTCTTATGTCATATAGTAAGCATTCAATTAAGTTGATAAACAAGGTCTAGACATATTCAAACCAGAAACATCATGTATCTAGCTACCCTAGCCCTAAACTCTGTCTTATGAAGTCAAGCATGCATGAAGAGAAGTACGTGGTTTTTTGGTTTCAAACATGGAAATTTCAAAAACCCTCTCAAGAGCTTCATTTTGGAGTGACTACGAAGGATACATGCTTAATTTTCATATTCATGTTTTAAACTTGTTTAAATCATGGTCAAACCTAGGATTTGACCAAGATTCAAATGGGCATAATTTAAAAAAATGTAAAATCAAGGCACATAGTCTTCTTATGTCATATAGTAAGCATTCAATTAAGTTGATAAACAAGGTCTAGACATATCAAACCAGAAAAATCATGTATCTACCCCTATATATCCCCAAAAACTCTGTCTTTATGAAGTCAAGCATGAAGAGAAGTGGTTTTTTGGTTTCAAGCATGGAAATTTCAAAAACCTCCCCAAACTTCATTTTAGAGTGACTAAGAAGGATACAAGCTTGCCTTTTCATTTTCATGTTTTAAACTTGTTTAAATTATCTTGGTCAAATCTAGGATTTGACAAGATTCAAATGGGCAAACATATGATAAGTGATGCAAATATCATTTCTAAGTGCGGGCAAACCAGAGATATGTGGTTTTTGGTTTCAAACATATTCAAACGAGAGAAATCATGTATCTACCCCCTAACACTAAACTCTGTCTCATGAAGTCAAGCGCATGCATGAAGATATGTGGTTTTTGGTTTCAAACATGGAAATTTCAAAAACCCTCCCAAGAGCTTCATTTCGAAGTGATTAATTAAGAAGCATACATGCATGCTTACTTTTTCATATTCATGTTTTAAACTTATTCAAATCTTGGTGAAACCTAGGATTTGACCAAGATTCAAATGGGTATAAAAATTTAAAAAATACAAAAAAGGTCTTCTTATGTTATATAGTAGGCATTCAATTAAGTTGATAAACAAGTTCTAGACATATTCAAACAAGAAAAATCATGCATGTATCTACCCATAACCCTAAACTTTGTTTCATGAAGTCAAGCATTGTGGTTTTTGGTTTCGAACATGGAAATTCAAAAACCCTCCCAAGAGCTTCATTTTGAAGTGACTAAGAAGCATACATGCTTACTTTTTCATATTCATGTTTTTAACTTATTCAAATCTTGGTGGAACCAAGGATTTGACAAAGATTCGAATGGGTATAAAAATTCAAAAAAAACAAGGTCTTCTCTTATGTTATATAGTAAGCATTCAATTAATTTGATAAACAAGGTCTAAACATATTCAAACCAGGAAAATCATGTATCTACCACCTAACCCTAAACTCTGTCTTATGAAGTCAAGCATGCATGAAGAGAAGTGGTTTTTGGTTTCAAGCATGGAAATTTCCATGTTTGAAACCCAAAACCACTTCTCTTCATATGCTTGACTTCATATGACAGAGTTTAGCGTTAGGGGGTAGATACATGATTTTTTGGTTTGAATATGTCCAGACCTTGTTTATCAACTTAAATGCTAACTATATGACATCAGAATGGGCATAAAAATTTAAAAAAATTAAAAATGTAAAACCAAAATTTAATTGGGAGGAAAGGGTACATGAATTACAATTAAAAAACAAGGTAACTTAAATACTTGGATGCCCCAAGATGTGTGGAAGCCCAAAACAATGGCAAAACATATCATGTGCGCATGCTGCATCCAATTCAAGTAGAACACATAGTAGGCACCGATAGTTTGACCTAAATTTGAAATCAAAGAGAAGGTGGTTAGAAAAAATCAAAATTGGCAAAGCAAAGCATGAAATCAAAAAATTGTGATGCACTCTAGCTATGAAAATTATCAAACAATGCAAACCAAAATGATTTTTTAGAGGAATACTAGTTCAACTTATTTAATTTTTTATTTGTAGGCCAAAATCAAACCCCGTAGTTGGATTTTTTTTTCAACTTGATCTGTAGTACTGGGGAAAACCCTAGTTTATAACCTATTTAATAATAGATTCGTAGTCGATTCTTTTACTTTTTTATTATTACTATGCAGCACATGTGTGTTTGCCCGTCGAGTGAAACTCGGAGGAAGAGGAATCACTCGGAAGGAGAAGAAGGGAGAGCAGTCACGGGGCCCCTCTTATTGATGGTGTATATTCTTTTTCTGGTGATGTTGACTGTTGTGCAGGGTTTGTCAGTGCGCAGGAGGTGCGAGCGAGCGAGCGAGCGAGTCGAGCGAGGCCGAGAATGAGAGAGATTTGTTTTTTTTTGTGAGAGAGACAACCGAAGGATCCAGAAGGACCCACAGACTTCCAATACGCATCCTGATGCGTCTTCTCTTGACAAAGAAGATGGCTGGGAGTTGGCGTACCTATTGCACGTGACTTGTGCTCACTCAAGTGTGGGACCTCACGCGTGGGCACCACACGTAAGTGACAGACCTGTTGGTGTAAAAACTCGGTTGATTATTATAGTGCATTAGAACAAAGTTTCCTATGGATTCAAGGGTAGGAAATCCAAGTTAACTCATTTACATGACATTATTTTTTCCATGAAGCAAAGTTAACACTATCAATTGGTACATTTTGGAGTGACTAAGAAGGATCAATGCTTACTTATTCGTTTAATTTCACGTGTTAAACTTGTCTAAATCTTGTTCAAACCTAGGATTTGACCAAGATTCAAATGGGCAGAAAAATAATTAAAAAACAGAAAAATGAAAAACCAAATCACATAGTAAGCATTCAAGTTGATAAACAAGGTCTAGACATATTCAAACCAGACAAATCATGTATCTATACCCCTAACCCCTAAACTCTGTCTTATGAAGTCAAGCATGTGAAGAGAAGTGGTTTTGGGTTTGGGGGTATATATACATGATTTTTATTGTTTAAATATATATAGACTTTGTTGATCAACATGAATGCTTAATTACTATATGACATAAGAAGTTTATGTGCTTTGGTGTTTCATTTTTTTGATTTCTTTTTTGAATTTTTATGCCCATTTGAATCTTGGTCAAATCCTAGGTTTGACAAAGATTTAAACAAGTTTGAAACATGAAAATGAAAAAGTAAGCTTGGATCCTTCTTAGTCACTCCAAAATGAAGCTTTTGGGTGGGTTTTTGAAATTTCCATGTTTGAAACCCAAAACCACTTCTTCTCTTCATGCTTGACTTCATAAGACAACGTTTAGGGTTAGGGGGTAGATACATGATTTTTCTGGTTTGAATATGTCTAGACTTCGTTGATCAACTTGAATGCTTAGTATATTACATAAGAAGACTATGTGGTTTGGTTTTTGATTTTCTTGATTTTGTTTGATTTTTTATGACCATTTGAATCTTGGTCAAATCCTAGGTTTGACCAAGATTTAAACAAGTTTAAAACATGAAAATGAAAAAGTAAGCATGGATCCTTCTTAGTCATGACAATGAGTTAACTTGGCTTTACTACCCTTGATGAATCCATAGGAAACTTTTTGTACTAATGCAGTATAATATTCTGGTTTGAATATGTCTAGACCTTGTTTATCAACTTAATTTGAAAGACATACAAGTTATAGCACACATAGTGCATACATTTTCACACATACTGCACTAGATGCTAACCCTATAGTTTGAGGCCATTTGGATGAGGTCGAAAAAATTCTTGGATTAGAATCGTGTTGTTCGAACCCCGTAGTTGGATTTTTTTGAACCCTTGATCTTTAGAACTGGGCAAAACCCAAGTTTAACCATGCAAGATTCAAATGGCCCTAAAAATTCAGAAAAAAATCAAAAGAATGAAAAACCAAAGCACATATATAGCATTCTTATGTCATATGTATAGTAAGCATGCATTCAAGTTGATAAACAAGGTCTAGACATATATATTCAAACCAGAAAAATCATGTATATATCTACCCCTAAAACTCTAATTAAACTATGTCTTATGAAGTCAATCATGTAGAGAAGTGGTTTTGGGTTTCAAATATGGAAATTTCAAGAACCTCCCAAAAGCTTCATTTTAGAGTGACTAAGAAGGATCCAGGCTTATCTTTTCATTTCATGTTTTAAACTTGTTTAAATCCTGGTCAAACCTAGGATTTGACCAAGATTTATGGGCATAAAATTCAAAAAAATCAGAAAAATAAAAAACCAAAGCACATAAGCATATTCAAGTTGATAAACAAGGTTTGGACATATTCAACCCATACACAAATCATGTATCTACCCCTAACCCTAAACTCTGTCTTATGAAGTCAAGCATGAAGAGAAGTGGTTTCGGGTTTCAAACATGGAAATATCAAAAACCTCCCAAAAACTTCATTTTAGAGTGACTGAGAAGGTTGCATGCTTCCCTTTTCATTTTCATGTTTTAAACTTGTTTAAATCTTGGTCAAACCTAGAATTTGACAAGATTCAAATGGGCATCAAAATTCAAAAAAATCAGAAAAAGAAAAACCAAAGCAATAGTTTTCTTATGTCATATAGTAAGCATTAAAGTTGATAAACAAGGTCTAGACATATTCAACCAGACAAATCATGTATCTATACCCCTAACCCCCTAAACTCTGTCTTATGAAGTCAAGCATGTGAAGAGAAGTGGTTTTGGGTTTCAAACATCGAAATTTCAAAAACCTCCCAAAAGCTTCATTTTAGAGTGACTAAGAAGGATACATGCTTCCCTTTTCATTTTCATGTTTTAAACTTGTTTAAATTATCTTGGTCAAACCTAGGATTCGACATGATTCAAATGGGCATCAAAATAAATAAAAAACAGAAAAAGGAAAAACCAAAGCAATAGTTTTCTTATATATGTCATATAGTAAGCATTAAAGTTGATAAACAAGGTCTAGATATATCCAAACCAGACAAATCATGTATCTACCCCCGGCCTGTCGATCTTATGAAGCTAGTCTACTAGCATGTGAAGGGAACTCGTTTTCGGTTTCAAACATAGAAATTACAAGAACATCCCAAAAGCTTCTCCATTTTAGAGTGACTACGAAGGATACTGACTTCCCTTTTCATTTTCATGTTTTAAACTTGTTTAAATCTTGGTCAAACCAAGGATTTGACCAAGATTCAAATGGGCCTAAAAATTTAGAAAAAAATCAAAAAGAGAATGAAAAACCAAAGCACACATAGCATTCTTATGTCATATGTATAGTAAGCATTCAAGTTGATAAACAAGGTCTAGACATATTCAAACCAAAAAATCATGTATATATCTACCCCTAACCCTAAACTGATCTGTCGATCTTATGGAAGTCAATCATGAAGAGAAGTGGTTTTGGGTTTCAAACATGGAAATTTCAAGAACATCCCAAAAGCTTCATTTTAGAGTGACTAAGAAGGATCCATGCTTACTTACTCGTTTTCACGTGTTAAACTTGTCTAAATCTTGGTGAAACCTAGGATTTGACCAAGATATGATTCAAATGCGCAGAAAATTAAAAAAGTCAGAAAATTTAAAAACCAAAGTACATAGTCTTCTTATGTCATATAGTAAGCATATTCAAGTTGATAAACAAGGTTTGGACATATTCAAACCATACAAATCATGTATCTATACCCCCTAACCCTAAACTTTTTCTTATGAAGTCAAGCATGAAGAGAAGTGGTTTTGGGTTTCAAAGATGGAAATTTCAAAAACCTCCAAAAACTTCATTTTAGAGTGACTGAGAAGTTAGCATTAAAGTTGATAAACAAGGTTTAGACATATTCAAACCAGACAAATCATGTATCTACCCCTAACCCTAAACTCGGTCTTATGAAGTCTAGCATGAAGAGAATCGTTTTGAGTTTCAAACGTTTAAGCCAAAAGCCCCATTTCAAATATTTCAAACTTATTCAAAGTTGGTTCAAATTTGAAAGACATACAAGTTATAGCACACATAGTGCATACATTTTCACACATACTGCACTAGATGCTAACCCTATAGTTTGAGGCCACTTGGATGAGGTCGAAAAAGTTCTTGGATTAGAATCGTGTTGTTCGAACCCCGTAGTTGGATTTTTTTGAACCTTGATCTGTAGTACTGGGCAAAACCCTAGTTTAACCTATTTAATTATAGATTCGTATATCGATTTTTCTACCTTTTTATTATTACTATGCTGCAGATGTGCGTTTGCCCGTCGAGTGAAACTCGGAGGAAGAGGGATCACTCGGAAGGAGAGAAAAAAGGCAGAGCATTATGGTGTCTTCCCTTTTTCGGGTGATGATGATGATGTTGACTGTTGTGCAGGGTTTGTCAGTGCGCAGGAGGTGCGAGCGAGCGAGCGAGCGAGTCGAGCGAGGCCGAGAATGAGAGAGATTTTTTTTTTGTGTGAGAGGGACAACCGAAGGATCCAGAAGGACCCACAGACTTCCAATACGCATCCTGATGCGTCTTCTCTTGACAAAGAAGATGGCTGGGAGTTGGCGTACCTATTGCACGTGACTTGTGCTCACTCAAGTGTGGGACCTCACGCGTGGGCACCACACGTAAGTGACAGACCTGTTGGTGTAAAAACTCGGTTGATTATAATAGTGCATTAGAACAAAGTTTCCTATGGATTCAAGGGTAGGAAATCCAAGTTAACTCATTTACATGACATTATTTTTTCCATGAAGCAAAGTTAACACTATCAATTGGTACATTTTGGAGTGACTAAGAAGGATCAATGCTTACTTATTCGTTTAATTTCACGTGTTAAACTTGTCTAAATCTTGTTCAAACCTAGGATTTGACCAAGATTCAAATGGGCAGAAAAATAATTAAAAAACAGAAAAATGAAAAACCAAATCACATAGTCTTCTTATGTCATATAGTAAGCATTCAAGTTGATAAACAAGGTCTAGACATATTCAAACCAGACAAATCATGTATCTATACCCCTAACCCCTAAACTCTGTCTTATGAAGTCAAGCGTGTGAAGAGAAGTGGTTTTGGGTTTCAAACATCGAAATTTCAAAAACCTCCCAAAAGCTTCATTTTAGAGTGACTAAGAAGGATACATGCTTCCCTTTACATTTTCATGTTTTAAACTTGTTTAAATTATCTTGGTCAAACCTAGGATTTGACGAAGATACAAATGGGTGGGCACAAAATTCAAAAAAATCAGAAAAATGAAAAACCAAATCACATAGTCTTCTTATGTCATATCGTAAGCAATCAAGTTGATAAACAAGGTCTAGATATATCCAAACCAGACAAATCATGTATCTACCCCCTGTCGATCTTATGAAGTCTAGCATGAAGGGAAGTCGTTTTGGGTTTCAAACATTGAAATTTAAAGAACATCCCAAAAGCTTCATTTTAGAGTGACTAAGAAGGATACAGACTTCCCTTTTCATTTTCATGTTTTAAATTTGTTTAAATCTTGGTCAAACCAAGGATTTGACCAAGATTCAAATGGCCCTAAAAATTCAGAAAAAATGAAAAGAATGAAAAACCAAAGCACATAACATTCTTATGTCATATGTATAGTAAGCATTCAAGTTGATATACAAGGTCTAGACATATATATTCAAACCTAGGATTTGACTAGCTAAGATTCAAATGGGCATAACAAATTCAAAAAACAAAAACCAAACACATAGTCTTCTGATGTCATATAGCAAGCATTCAAGTTGATAAACAAACTTGTTTAAATCATGGTCAAACCTAGGATTTGACCAAGATTCAAATGGGCATAATTTTAAAAAAATGTAAAATCAAGGCACATAGTCTTCTTATGTCATATAGTAAGCATTCAATTAAGTTGATAAACAAGGTCTAGACATATCAAACCAGAAAATTCAGGTGTCTAGCTAGCTACCCCTAACCCTAAACTCTGCACGAAGAGAAGTGGTTTTGGGTTTCAAACATGGATATTTCAAAAACCCTCCCAAAAACCTTCATTTTGGAGTTAATAAGAAGGATCAAGGCTTACTTTTTCATTTTCATGTTTTAATCTTTTTTAAATCTTTGTCAAACCTAGGTTTTGACCAATATTCAAAAGGGCATAATTAAAAAAAATGAAATATCAAGGCACATAGTCTTCTTATGTCATATAGTAAGCATTCAATTAAGTTGATAAACAAGCTCTAGACATATTCAAACCAGAAAAATCATGATGTATCTACCCCCTATATATCCCTAAACCCTAACTTATGAAGTCAAGCACGAAGAGAAGTGGTTTTTGGTTTAAATCATGGAAATTTCAAAAACCCTCCCAAGAGCTTCATTTTGGAGTGACTAATTAAGAAGCATACATGCTTACCTTTTCATATTCATGTTTTAAACTTGTTCAAATCTAGGTCAACAAACCTAGGATTTGATGAAGAATCAAATGGGTATAAAAAATTTAAAAACAAGCTCTAGATAAGCTCAAGTTGAAAAACAAGTTCTAGACATATTCCAACCAGAAAAATCATGCATGTACCCCCTATATATATATATATCCCTAAACCCTGACTTATGAAGTCAAGCATGAAGAGAAGTGGTTTTTGGTTTCAATCATGGAAATTTCAAAAACCCTCCCAAGAGCTTCATTTTGGAGTGGCTAAGAAGGATAGATACTTAATTTTTCATATTTATGTTTTAAACTAGTTTAAATCATGGTCAAACCTAGGATTTGACCAAGATTCAAATGGGCATAAAAATTCAAAATAAATGAAAATAAATGAAAAACCAAGGCACGTAGTCTTCTTATGTCATATAGTAAGCATTCAATTAAGTTGATAAACAAGGTCTAGACATATTCAAACCAGAAACATCATGTATCTAGCTACCCTAGCCCTAAACTCTGTCTTATGAAGTCAAGCATGCATGAAGAGAAGTACGTGGTTTTTTGGTTTCAAACATGGAAATTTCAAAAACCCTCTCAAGAGCTTCATTTTGGAGTGACTACGAAGGATACATGCTTAATTTTCATATTCATGTTTTAAACTTGTTTAAATCATGGTCAAACCTAGGATTTGACCAAGATTCAAATGGGCATAATTTAAAAAAATGTAAAATCAAGGCACATAGTCTTCTTATGTCATATAGTAAGCATTCAATTAAGTTGATAAACAAGGTCTAGACATATCAAACCAGAAAAATCATGTATCTACCCCTATATATCCCCAAAAACTCTGTCTTTATGAAGTCAAGCATGAAGAGAAGTGGTTTTTTGGTTTCAAGCATGGAAATTTCAAAAACCTCCCCAAACTTCATTTTAGAGTGACTAAGAAGGATACAAGCTTGCCTTTTCATTTTCATGTTTTAAACTTGTTTAAATTATCTTGGTCAAATCTAGGATTTGACAAGATTCAAATGGGCAAACATATGATAAGTGATGCAAATATCATTTCTAAGTGCGGGCAAACCAGAGATATGTGGTTTTTGGTTTCAAACATATTCAAACGAGAGAAATCATGTATCTACCCCCTAACACTAAACTCTGTCTCATGAAGTCAAGCGCATGCATGAAGATATGTGGTTTTTGGTTTCAAACATGGAAATTTCAAAAACCCTCCCAAGAGCTTCATTTCGAAGTGATTAATTAAGAAGCATACATGCATGCTTACTTTTTCATATTCATGTTTTAAACTTATTCAAATCTTGGTGAAACCTAGGATTTGACCAAGATTCAAATGGGTATAAAAATTTAAAAAATACAAAAAAGGTCTTCTTATGTTATATAGTAGGCATTCAATTAAGTTGATAAACAAGTTCTAGACATATTCAAACAAGAAAAATCATGCATGTATCTACCCATAACCCTAAACTTTGTTTCATGAAGTCAAGCATTGTGGTTTTTGGTTTCGAACATGGAAATTCAAAAACCCTCCCAAGAGCTTCATTTTGAAGTGACTAAGAAGCATACATGCTTACTTTTTCATATTCATGTTTTTAACTTATTCAAATCTTGGTGGAACCAAGGATTTGACAAAGATTCGAATGGGTATAAAAATTCAAAAAAAACAAGGTCTTCTCTTATGTTATATAGTAAGCATTCAATTAATTTGATAAACAAGGTCTAAACATATTCAAACCAGGAAAATCATGTATCTACCACCTAACCCTAAACTCTGTCTTATGAAGTCAAGCATGCATGAAGAGAAGTGGTTTTTGGTTTCAAGCATGGAAATTTCCATGTTTGAAACCCAAAACCACTTCTCTTCATATGCTTGACTTCATATGACAGAGTTTAGCGTTAGGGGGTAGATACATGATTTTTTGGTTTGAATATGTCCAGACCTTGTTTATCAACTTAAATGCTAACTATATGACATCAGAATGGGCATAAAAATTTAAAAAAATTAAAAATGTAAAACCAAAATTTAATTGGGAGGAAAGGGTACATGAATTACAATTAAAAAACAAGGTAACTTAAATACTTGGATGCCCCAAGATGTGTGGAAGCCCAAAACAATGGCAAAACATATCATGTGCGCATGCTGCATCCAATTCAAGTAGAACACATAGTAGGCACCGATAGTTTGACCTAAATTTGAAATCAAAGAGAAGGTGGTTAGAAAAAATCAAAATTGGCAAAGCAAAGCATGAAATCAAAAAATTGTGATGCACTCTAGCTATGAAAATTATCAAACAATGCAAACCAAAATGATTTTTTAGAGGAATACTAGTTCAACTTATTTAATTTTTTATTTGTAGGCCAAAATCAAACCCCGTAGTTGGATTTTTTTTTCAACTTGATCTGTAGTACTGGGGAAAACCCTAGTTTATAACCTATTTAATAATAGATTCGTAGTCGATTCTTTTACTTTTTTATTATTACTATGCAGCACATGTGTGTTTGCCCGTCGAGTGAAACTCGGAGGAAGAGGAATCACTCGGAAGGAGAAGAAGGGAGAGCAGTCACGGGGCCCCTCTTATTGATGGTGTATATTCTTTTTCTGGTGATGTTGACTGTTGTGCAGGGTTTGTCAGTGCGCAGGAGGTGCGAGCGAGCGAGCGAGCGAGTCGAGCAGCGAGAATGAGAGAGATTTGTTTTTTTGTGTGAGAGGGACAACCGAAGGATCCAGAAGGACCCACAGACTTCCAATACGCATCCTGATGCGTCTTCTCTTGACAAAGAAGATGGCTGGGAGTTGGCGTACCTATTGCACGTGACTTGTGCTCACTCAAGTGTGGGACCTCACGCGTGGGCACCACACGTAAGTGACAGACCTGTTGGTGTAAAAACTCGGTTGATTATTATAGTGCATTAGAACAAAGTTTCCTATGGATTCAAGGGTAGGAAATCCAAGTTAACTCATTTACATGACATTATTTTTTCCATGAAGCAAAGTTAACACTATCAATTGGTACATTTTGGAGTGACTAAGAAGGATCAATGCTTACTTATTCGTTTAATTTCACGTGTTAAACTTGTCTAAATCTTGTTCAAACCTAGGATTTGACCAAGATTCAAATGGGCAGAAAAATAATTAAAAAACAGAAAAATGAAAAACCAAATCACATAGTAAGCATTCAAGTTGATAAACAAGGTCTAGACATATTCAAACCAGACAAATCATGTATCTATACCCCTAACCCCTAAACTCTGTCTTATGAAGTCAAGCATGTGAAGAGAAGTGGTTTTGGGTTTGGGGGTATATATACATGATTTTTATTGTTTAAATATATATAGACTTTGTTGATCAACATGAATGCTTAATTACTATATGACATAAGAAGTTTATGTGCTTTGGTGTTTCATTTTTTTGATTTCTTTTTTGAATTTTTATGCCCATTTGAATCTTGGTCAAATCCTAGGTTTGACAAAGATTTAAACAAGTTTGAAACATGAAAATGAAAAAGTAAGCTTGGATCCTTCTTAGTCACTCCAAAATGAAGCTTTTGGGTGGGTTTTTGAAATTTCCATGTTTGAAACCCAAAACCACTTCTTCTCTTCATGCTTGACTTCATAAGACAACGTTTAGGGTTAGGGGGTAGATACATGATTTTTCTGGTTTGAATATGTCTAGACTTCGTTGATCAACTTGAATGCTTAGTATATTACATAAGAAGACTATGTGGTTTGGTTTTTGATTTTCTTGATTTTGTTTGATTTTTTATGACCATTTGAATCTTGGTCAAATCCTAGGTTTGACCAAGATTTAAACAAGTTTAAAACATGAAAATGAAAAAGTAAGCATGGATCCTTCTTAGTCATGACAATGAGTTAACTTGGCTTTACTACCCTTGATGAATCCATAGGAAACTTTTTGTACTAATGCAGTATAATATTCTGGTTTGAATATGTCTAGACCTTGTTTATCAACTTAATTTGAAAGACATACAAGTTATAGCACACATAGTGCATACATTTTCACACATACTGCACTAGATGCTAACCCTATAGTTTGAGGCCATTTGGATGAGGTCGAAAAAATTCTTGGATTAGAATCGTGTTGTTCGAACCCCGTAGTTGGATTTTTTTGAACCCTTGATCTTTAGAACTGGGCAAAACCCAAGTTTAACCATGCAAGATTCAAATGGCCCTAAAAATTCAGAAAAAAATCAAAAGAATGAAAAACCAAAGCACATATATAGCATTCTTATGTCATATGTATAGTAAGCATGCATTCAAGTTGATAAACAAGGTCTAGACATATATATTCAAACCAGAAAAATCATGTATATATCTACCCCTAAAACTCTAATTAAACTATGTCTTATGAAGTCAATCATGTAGAGAAGTGGTTTTGGGTTTCAAATATGGAAATTTCAAGAACCTCCCAAAAGCTTCATTTTAGAGTGACTAAGAAGGATCCAGGCTTATCTTTTCATTTCATGTTTTAAACTTGTTTAAATCCTGGTCAAACCTAGGATTTGACCAAGATTTATGGGCATAAAATTCAAAAAAATCAGAAAAATAAAAAACCAAAGCACATAAGCATATTCAAGTTGATAAACAAGGTTTGGACATATTCAACCCATACACAAATCATGTATCTACCCCTAACCCTAAACTCTGTCTTATGAAGTCAAGCATGAAGAGAAGTGGTTTCGGGTTTCAAACATGGAAATATCAAAAACCTCCCAAAAACTTCATTTTAGAGTGACTGAGAAGGTTGCATGCTTCCCTTTTCATTTTCATGTTTTAAACTTGTTTAAATCTTGGTCAAACCTAGAATTTGACAAGATTCAAATGGGCATCAAAATTCAAAAAATCAGAAAAAGAAAAACCAAAGCAATAGTTTTCTTATGTCATATAGTAAGCATTAAAGTTGATAAACAAGGTCTAGACATATTCAACCAGACAAATCATGTATCTATACCCCTAACCCCTAAACTCTGTCTTATGAAGTCAAGCATGTGAAGAGAAGTGGTTTTGGGTTTCAAACATCGAAATTTCAAAAACCTCCCAAAAGCTTCATTTTAGAGTGACTAAGAAGGATACATGCTTCCCTTTTCATTTTCATGTTTTAAACTTGTTTAAATTATCTTGGTCAAACCTAGGATTCGACATGATTCAAATGGGCATCAAAATAAATAAAAAACAGAAAAAGGAAAAACCAAAGCAATAGTTTTCTTATATATGTCATATAGTAAGCATTAAAGTTGATAAACAAGGTCTAGATATATCCAAACCGGACAAATCATGTATCTACCCCGACCCTGTCGATCTTATGAAGCTAGTCTACTAGCATGTGAAGGGAACTCGTTTTCGGTTTCAAACATAGAAATTACAAGAACATCCCAAAAGCTTCTCCATTTTAGAGTGACTACGAAGGATACTGACTTCCCTTTTCATTTTCATGTTTTAAACTTGTTTAAATCTTGGTCAAACCAAGGATTTGACCAAGATTCAAATGGGCCTAAAAATTTAGAAAAAAATCAAAAAGAGAATGAAAAACCAAAGCACACATAGCATTCTTATGTCATATGTATAGTAAGCATTCAAGTTGATAAACAAGGTCTAGACATATTCAAACCAAAAAATCATGTATATATCTACCCCTAACCCTAAACTGATCTGTCGATCTTATGGAAGTCAATCATGAAGAGAAGTGGTTTTGGGTTTCAAACATGGAAATTTCAAGAACATCCCAAAAGCTTCATTTTAGAGTGACTAAGAAGGATCCATGCTTACTTACTCGTTTTCACGTGTTAAACTTGTCTAAATCTTGGTGAAACCTAGGATTTGACCAAGATATGATTCAAATGCGCAGAAAATTAAAAAAGTCAGAAAATTTAAAAACCAAAGTACATAGTCTTCTTATGTCATATAGTAAGCATATTCAAGTTGATAAACAAGGTTTGGACATATTCAAACCATACAAATCATGTATCTATACCCCCTAACCCTAAACTTTTTCTTATGAAGTCAAGCATGAAGAGAAGGTTTTGGGTTTCAAAGATGGAAATTTCAAAAACCTCCAAAAACTTCATTTTAGAGTGACTGAGAAGTTAGCATTAAAGTTGATAAACAAGGTTTAGACATATTCAAACCAGACAAATCATGTATCTACCCCTAACCCTAAACTCGGTCTTATGAAGTCTAGCATGAAGAGAAGTCGTTTTGAGTTTCAAACGTTTAAGCCAAAAGCCCCATTTCAAATATTTCAAACTTATTCAAAGTTGGTTCAAATTTGAAAGACATACAAGTTATAGCACACATAGTGCATACATTTTCACACATCCTGCACTAGATGCTAACCCTATAGTTTGAGGCCACTTGGATGAGGTCGAAAAAGTTCTTGGATTAGAATCGTGTTGTTCGAACCCCGTAGTTGGATTTTTTGAACCTTGATCTGTACTGGGCAAAAACCTAGTTTAACCTATTTAATTATAGATTCGTATATCGATTTTTCTACCTTTTTATTATTACTATGCTGCAGATGTGCGTTTGGTCGAGTGAAACTCGGAGGAAGAGGGATCACTCGGAAGGAGAGAAAAAGGCGAGCATTATGGTGTCTTCCCTTTTGGGTTGATGATGATGATGTTATTTGTTGTGCAGGGTTTGTCAGTGCGCGGGAGGTGCGGCGACGACGGCGAGCAGTCGGCCGAGGCCGAAATGAGAGAGATTTGTTTTTGTGTGAGAGGGACAACCGAAGGATCCAGAAGGACCCACAGACTTCCAATACGCATCTGATGCGTCTTCTCTTGACAAAGAAGATGGCTGGGAGTTGGCGTACCTATTGCACGTGACTTGTGCTCACTCAAGTGTGGGACCTCACGCGTGGGCACCACACGTAAGTGACAGACCTGTTGGTGTAAAAACTCGGTTGATTATAATAGTGCATTAGAACAAAGTTTCCTATGGATTCAAGGGTAGGAAATCCAAGTTAACTCATTTACATGACATTATTTTTTCCATGAAGCAAAGTTAACACTATCAATTGGTACATTTTGGAGTGACTAAGAAGGATCAATGCTTACTTATTCGTTTAATTTCACGTGTTAAACTTGTCTAAATCTTGTTCAAACCTAGGATTTGACCAAGATTCAAATGGGCAGAAAAATAATTAAAAAAACGGAAAAATGAAAAACCAAATCACATAGTCTTCTTATGTCATATAGTAAGCATTCAAGTTGATAAACAAGGTCTAGACATATTCAAACCAGACAAATCATGTATCTATACCCCTAACCCCTAAACTCTGTCTTATGAAGTCAAGCATGTGAAGAGAAGTGGTTTTGGGTTTCAAACATCGAAATTTCAAAAACCTCCCAAAAGCTTCATTTTAGAGTGACTAAGAAGGATACATGCTTCCCTTTACATTTTCATGTTTTAAACTTGTTTAAATTATCTTGGTCAAACCTAGGATTTGACGAAGATACAAATGGGTGGGCACAAAATTCAAAAAAATCAGAAAAATGAAAAACCAAATCACATAGTCTTCTTATGTCATATCGTAAGCAATCAAGTTGATAAACAAGGTCTAGATATATCCAAACCAGACAAATCATGTATCTACCCCCTGTCGATCTTATGAAGTCTAGCATGAAGGGAAGTCGTTTTGGGTTTCAAACATTGAAATTTAAAGAACATCCCAAAAGCTTCATTTTAGAGTGACTAAGAAGGATACAGACTTCCCTTTTCATTTTCATGTTTTAAATTTGTTTAAATCTTGGTCAAACCAAGGATTTGACCAAGATTCAAATGGCCCTAAAAATTCAGAAAAAATGAAAAGAATGAAAAACCAAAGCACATAACATTCTTATGTCATATGTATAGTAAGCATTCAAGTTGATATACAAGGTCTAGACATATATATTCAAACCTAGGATTTGACTAGCTAAGATTCAAATGGGCATAACAAATTCAAAAAACAAAAACCAAACACATAGTCTTCTGATGTCATATAGCAAGCATTCAAGTTGATAAACAAACTTGTTTAAATCATGGTCAAACCTAGGATTTGACCAAGATTCAAATGGGCATAATTTTTAAAAAATGTAAAATCAAGGCACATAGTCTTCTTATGTCATATAGTAAGCATTCAATTAAGTTGATAAACAAGGTCTAGACATATCAAACCAGAAAATTCAGGTGTCTAGCTAGCTACCCCTAACCCTAAACTCTGCACGAAGAGAAGTGGTTTTGGGTTTCAAACATGGATATTTCAAAAACCCTCCCAAAAACCTTCATTTTGGAGTTAATAAGAAGGATCAAGGCTTACTTTTTCATTTTCATGTTTTAATCTTTTTTAAATCTTTGTCAAACCTAGGTTTTGACCAATATTCAAAAGGGCATAATTAAAAAAAATGAAATATCAAGGCACATAGTCTTCTTATGTCATATAGTAAGCATTCAATTAAGTTGATAAACAAGCTCTAGACATATTCAAACCAGAAAAATCATGATGTATCTACCCCCTATATATCCCTAAACCCTAACTTATGAAGTCAAGCACGAAGAGAAGTGGTTTTTGGTTTAAATCATGGAAATTTCAAAAACCCTCCCAAGAGCTTCATTTTGGAGTGACTAATTAAGAAGCATACATGCTTACCTTTTCATATTCATGTTTTAAACTTGTTCAAATCTAGGTCAACAAACCTAGGATTTGATGAAGAATCAAATGGGTATAAAAAATTTAAAAACAAGCTCTAGATAAGCTCAAGTTGAAAAACAAGTTCTAGACATATTCCAACCAGAAAAATCATGCATGTACCCCCTATATATATATATATCCCTAAACCCTGACTTATGAAGTCAAGCATGAAGAGAAGTGGTTTTTGGTTTCAATCATGGAAATTTCAAAAACCCTCCCAAGAGCTTCATTTTGGAGTGGCTAAGAAGGATAGATGCTTAATTTTTCATATTTATGTTTTAAACTAGTTTAAATCATGGTCAAACCTAGGATTTGACCAAGATTCAAATGGGCATAAAAATTCAAAATAAATGAAAATAAATGAAAAACCAAGGCACGTAGTCTTCTTATGTCATATAGTAAGCATTCAATTAAGTTGATAAACAAGGTCTAGACATATTCAAACCAGAAACATCATGTATCTAGCTACCCTAGCCCTCAACTCTGTCTTATGAAGTCAAGCATGCATGAAGAGAAGTACGTGGTTTTTTGGTTTCAAACATGGAAATTTCAAAAACCCTCTCAAGAGCTTCATTTTGGAGTGACTATGAAGGATACATGCTTAATTTTCATATTCATGTTTTAAACTTGTTTAAATCATGGTCAAACCTAGGATTTGACCAAGATTCAAATGGGCATATATGAATCTTTAGCAGGTGCGTTTTTTTACTAATCCATATGGAATATTTTGATAAAACCCTTTTAGAAGGCTTTGTTAAGGCCTCAAGGACAATGAGTTGGGAGGAGGCCAGGTAGACTGTAGCTAGGCATTGATTCGGAATTTATGATGCTTGCGACTTGCTTGCGCGGCTTGTTGATTTCCCAGGTGACGCAGCTTTTTTTTGACTGCCCAGCCATGGATAGGTCATAGGAGTGCAGAGCTGTAGGCGGTGCGGATAAGTACGCGGGGCATTGATGATGTAGGTGTGTTCGGTTGCCCACGCGAGTGCAGAGCTGTAGGGTTATGCGAGTAGGCCTTTAAACTGGGAGGTGGCACAAGAAGATTTTAGTAAGGAATGGTTCCTTTCCAGAGGAATGGAATGGTTCCATCCCCGCGTTCGGTTTGGACAAAAAGGAGGTACAGAATGGTACTGTTTTTTGTTCGGTTGGAGGAATTGGAGAGCAGAACGGAATGTGGTTAAACTAAACTTTTGTCTAAGAATCGTAATTAACAATGGCAAATAGCCTTTTAAATCTTAAAATCGTAATTAACAACGCCTAATGGCCTTTTTAATCTTAAAATCGTAATTAATGTTATTTTTTGTATGGTCGGGGAATTTGGAGAGTAGAACGGAATGAAGTTAAAGTTTAATCTTTTGTCTAAATATCGTAATTAATAGTGGCCTTTTTAATCTCAAAATCATAATTAACAACAACTAATAATTTTTTTGGTTGGATTAGTGAAGTGCTTTGTAATTAATAGCGGCTAAGTAACAGCCGTTCCACCACATTCCACCGATTCGGTGGAATGGGTGCATTCTGCATATGGGGAGAATATTCCCTTTCGAGGAACCACTCGGTTCCGTTCCATTCCACAACCGAACACAAGAATGGGCTCTAGGTGCGGAACGGTTCCATTCCATTCCACTTGGTTCTGGAACCGAACACACCCTAAATGCGTTGCAATGGAAAATGACAGTGTGTGGTGGCCTGATGGTGAAGAAGAAAGGTCGGGCGAAGAGTTGTTGGCTAGAGTCGGTTTTATACGAATCGACGAGGTGCGGGATAGTTTGATTTTAAGGGCTCCTTTCATTCACAGGATAGGGAAATCATAGGAGTAGGAATGTAGGATTGGGATTTGGGATGACATGTGTAGTTAAATCCTATAATAAGATGAGTTGCGTTTGATTGCGCCAAATGAATTTTTCCATGAGGTAGGACCAAATATTTAATCCTATACTAGGATTTGCACTACTTGATGATTCCTATAGGATTATTTCCTATTGGATATGTTCATATGAATCAAACTACTAGTGTAGGAAATATTCCTATAAGATCTAAATCCTATTATCTTATACCAACCTAATATGAATCAAAGAAGCCCTAAAGGATTTTCGAAGGAATCATGTACGAAGTATGATTTTTCTAAGTCACCCAACATATATACTAGGAATAGAACTAAGTAGTACCATATACTTAGGCCCGCATGCACAAATATTAAGTGTGGATTGAGGAAGTCGATAACTTGGGAAAAAACTTTCGCAACTGCACACCTATGTTACCACCCTTGCGACGCTAATTGTCGTAGAGCTGACCTAGAACGAACTCTTGTCTCGGTTAACATGAGAGAGATAAGGGATAAATACAATTGTGATACACTTTCCTAATATTTTGTTGAATGAGATAATCTTGTGTTTTCCTAATAGGGTTAATTAAGTACACATTTGGCAGCTCGTGTGTTGCATACGTTGGTGAACTTTAGACCCCAACTATATATTATTATTTGAACTCACCTCTAACACTTAATTATGTATAATAAGGTCCCTAACTAACCTCAAACACAATTAGGTATAACAGCGGTCCATAACTAACCTCAAACACTTAATTAGGTCTTACATTGCCCCCTTAGACTACCCCTTACCCTCAGCGACGTACGCAACATGGTGTTTGGGTTGAATGGCCCACCCTATTTTAAAATGTTTTAGTTAATTAATTATGTAAAAAATTATCACATATAAAGTGGAAAAAAGAAAATTAGTAAGGTGTGCCCACCTGGCCTACGGTTGTTTTGTGCGTCCTCCACTGCGTACTCCTCTTGATCTGTGACGATGAACATAGTTCTTTAGAACACATGCAACACTTACAGTTGATAGGCCGTTGCAAAGCTAATCAATGATAAAACCTGCTTTCATAATCCATTGTACTTTGATTTAATTAGTCCCTCTAATGGACCCCAACTATGTGTGCTTGAGATTTAGCAAAATGCTTTGCCGCCGTGCCACATAACAAATAATAAACAGACCAATCAAGTTTTTATCATTGCTAGACCTAACTAAGTGTTCAAGTGCTCAATTTTGACCACATTAGAGTTGAGGGGCCAAACATAATTCTTAAATACGTGAGGGACCGAACATATACTTCTAAACACCCGAGGGACAAGACAAATTTGAGTACTATTGTTATTATTAGACTAGTCACAATGGGGAGTATCATATAATAGTATCATACATATGATACTAATGTACAATATTATTTTCACAGTCCATATTATCATCATGTAGTAGTATAATATGTTACATGTATTTAGGGATTTGTAGAATCTCAATACAAAAGTGTGTACAAGATTTGTTTGGCAGTAATTTTTCTAGTTCTACATGATATGATACGATATCTACCTATGATACCACTATCGTCTCTTTCATCATTAACTGATATGACACATCAACATTTTGCATGCATGTAGTGCATGATACTACTTATGATATTGCCATTGCGAGTAGTCTCCCTTTGTCCTAGAGTACAATGCCAATTTGTTTTCAGAGGCAAACTTAGACTAATACTTGGGCCCGCCAATTATGAGTTGCATGTCATTCAAAACTATATCATCGGATGCTTGTTTCGATGAACTTTCCAATGGTATATTTTGCGGATGTCATAAAATTAGGCTGGTCATACTATTTCTATAGTGGGTAGTATCATGGAGTAGTATCATAGTAATGCTACATTTATTATTTTTTAGAATCTCAATGCAAATTTGTGTACAAGATTTGTTTAGCATTAAGTTTTCTCGTTGTTTGCGCTATGATACAGTATCTACCTATGTTACACTAATCTCCTCTCTCCTACTTAATTAGCTGCCAGATCAACATTTTTGTGGGACCAATGTGTATGATACTAGCTATGATACTAGCACTATCATGTGGGTACCTAAATCTCGAGTCAAAGTTTGACACGAAACCGATGTGGACTTTATTCATGGTGGAAGGGAGTAACAATCATAAGCACATTATTATTATTGTTTGAACAACATTTTATTTGATGTGCCATAAGAAGTTTAGAAACTCCTAGCCTGCGGAGGTGGCGTTTTGGCACACGCGTGCATATGCACCAATTATAGAAAATGATTAAAAAAATTATATAAATGTTAATTTTTTTGGTATACATTGTGACATCATATGTTCGTTCACAAGTTTTCGTGGAAAAACGACATTTTGTGTGGCGTGTAAAAAAAGGCAAAAAATATACTGTACGTAGTCGTGTTACAACATCAAAATTTGTCTTTTTTATAGGAGCCACATAATTTTTTTGTGAGAAAACTTGTGTACCAACATAAAATGTCTAGATATACATGTAAAATTTTAGTTTAGAATTTTTTGACACTTTGAAATATGGATTCACATAATGGGAGCATATGCTCCTATGAGGCAAAGTGCATTTCCGCTAGCCCCCGCCATTTCTTATATCTCTATATTGTCTATATATCTATACCTCTACCTCTACCCCCTTGGATTCCTGAACAGACGTACAGTACTAGTAGGGCCTACTATTTATTATTATTACATACTCTAAAAAAAAACCTACTGCAGCCAAAATTTAATATCATCGAGCGGTAAAATTCCCCGCCAACGCCCAAATATCTCGCGCCGCAAAGTTTCAGATCTGCGAATATTTTTTCCTCAAAAGAAGGACTGCGAAATTCCCTTCTACTCCTCTATCGCCCAGCTTCGCCCTAGTTTCGCCCGCAAGCCCTCAGAGAAACCGCCCCTCTTGCCTACCTCCAGATCTTCCCGGCCGCCGCACTTCGCCGTTCAAGCTGCCACGGCTTCAAACCCCGAGGCTGCCCTATCCGCACCTACTCCGGCGTCCACCGCACCGTATCTCGTTCGCCGACTCTATCGACCACCGCACCTGACCAGCTTCGCCGACACCGACGCCCCGTGCACTGCACATCATCTGCTTCACCGACCTTCTAGTTCGGCCGGCGCGCTGAACACTTCATCGACCGCCCAGCATGTCCTTCTCCGACCCCCCAAGATCTGCTTCCCCGGCACCCACCGCAACAGCAGTCCCCTCGCCGACCTCCACGTCACCCGTAAGAACGCGGAACACGTCTAAACGCCGCCCAGAAATAGGTAACCAGACATCCCTGCGCGTTTTGTTCTGTTAGGAGTATTGCAGCTGACTGTATTTCTGAATTCGTGCTATATTTCTAACTTACAAGTGCTTTCGTTGATAACCACCTCATCCTTTAGGTTTAAACACGACGCATAAGTATGTTTTTCCGTGACCAAACCCACCCATTCGCTGAAACTCTACATGGTATCAGAGCCTAGGTTTCCTTCCTGCTAGCCGCCACAAACAGTACCAAACAAGTTCTTCCTTTGATCACAAAACCCACCGTTGAGATGTAGAAATCCAGGCGGCGGGAGGCCGCATCAGGTGCTCTGCGTCGGTTGCGGCTATCACACACAGCGATGTGAGCTGTGTGAGATCGGCGGCTGCTCGCGCGGGGAGAAAGAAGAGGGTGAAGATCGTTTTGGTTTAGAAAGGAGAGAAGAGGAAGTGAATCCGTGGCAGAGAGATCTGGATCCGTGTGAGGGGCAGAAGTTGGAGGCGTGCGGAGTGGGGCGAGCCTTTGAGCGCAGGGCGGAGCCGGAGGTTGGTGCTGGACGTTGACCAGCGCGAGCCGGTCGATGTGGCCAGGTGCCGTACGCCAGGTTGGCCAGGGCGCGCAGACGAGGCGCCATCCGAGTGGAAGTGAGGAGAAAATGGAGATGTGAGGCTGTGAGGATATGTGGTGATGGAGTTGATGAGGCTGCGGTTGAGTCGTGATGGAGTTGATGAGGCTGCGGTTTAGTGGTGATGGTGATGGTTGTGGATATGTCCAGGGGAAAGGCATGCGTGCCTGAGGTGAGACTGGTTGAGGCCTGACCGGGGGATAGGCATGGGTGCTTGAGGAGTGGATGGTTGAGGCAGGAGTTGGCTGGGGGTTTGTGGGAGAGACGGAAGAGGTGGCCGGGCAGAGTGGAGAAGAGAGGCTGAGGACATTGAGGCGAGTGTGGATGGTTCTGCGGAACTTGTGTGGTGAGGCAGCCGGGGTTGTTGAGGACGTGTATGGTTAGGAGTTGTGCGTATCCCAGATGGTTGAAGCTGGATATCTTCGCTGCTGATGAAGAGATGAATCGAGATGACAAGATGATGGAAAGTGCAATGTTGTCATGTATCCTAGGAGTTATGCTGAATGTTCATTACTGGTAGTTGTCATATGTGTCATGTTGTTGTTGCAAGATGGCCATGGTTGTTTACCCATGATCATCTTGAGGGGGTGTGTTACCATGAGTGAGTTTAGTAGTAGCGCTGTAGTAATATTGTATCCAGTGTGAGGCCCATAGAGGCCCATGTCCAGTAGTATTGTAACCCTAACTCAGATGATATAAATACAGTGTGGTGGTCTGAGTAACCTAACCCACCCATTCGCTGAAACTCTACAAAATATGAGCCACCAATCATGAGCCGTTGAATGCTCTACATGTCCACGATTGACAACAACAACAACAACAAAGCCTTTATTCCCAAACAAGTTGGGGTAGGCTATACAAGTCCACAATTGACACGATTACAATTTCTCACTATTTGGCCGTAGGCTACTGCTCTAGTTACATCATGTTTGATATCTTTCTGCGATCCTGTATTACATGTTTATGCACGTCATAATGCTTCTACCAAGGTTCAAAAAAGCGCTAGGCGCTAAGCGAGCGGTGAGGCACTGCTTAGAGGAACTGCTGCTTAAGCGAGCTTAAGCGCCGCTTAAGCGCTCAGGCTAAAATCGTACGAACATGAAACAGGGAAGTCAAGATGGGCACATATACCCCTATAATATGCTGTAAATTTGTATCCTAAGCATGTAATGCTACATTTCTGAGGAATACGGGGATTAATACCTTGGTTAGCCTCGGTTTTGCTCCAATTTCTTATAAACACACAAGCAGCTAAGCAAACAATGTAACAAACACAAACAAGCAGCTAAGCTTTACTGGAGTAGCAAGCAGCTAAGCAGTAGAGGAGTAGCAAGCAGCTAAGCCAGACCTAATCACCATCAATGCATCGAGCAAGGAGCAGAGCAACACAGGCAACACACCAACACTCGCATAGAGGAGATTCTAGCACAAAACACGACCAGATTCCCTGTCTCGCTTAATCGAACGCTTAGGCCAAAAGCGAAGCGGAAGACAACCGCTCAGCGCTTAAGCGCGCTTAAGCGTACCTAGGCGTACGCTTTTTTGAACCATGGCTTCTACTACTATTTGGTGTCAATTTAATTATAGCAAAGCCGTGACTCGTAACTGTTTGTTATTATTACACGTGCAGCAGGCACATCTTACACTCATAAACGTAGAGTAAAGCTCGCCTATAATCATGTAAGTACCTGCTGTTTTTTGTATATTGCTTAATGCAAACTTCTATATCTTGGACCTGTTTCTGTTTACAATTGGCCTCTCCTTCATGCAGAGGAGAAACAGTGAGGCACCAGGTTCTTCTGTCCAAGTACCCGATGAGGTCCGTGTGACTCAAAAAAAAGCTCACGTAAGTTCCCTGTTTTTTTTGGAATGTTAATTTACCTCCTGTGCATAGTTCAATTGCATCATTTTCTGTATGTTGCACTACCTAAGTTGCCTAATGGAATCTAATAAAATATAAACAATGACCATATGGAACATTGCACACTGCCTTTGACCCATCTGGCATCCGGCATGCCTGGGTATAAGTTACATGATTTGGCTATGTTAATACAAGTCCTGAAATTCTATTATGTTAATTTTTTGCCTGTTGCTTCATTGAGTTTGCCTGTTGTTCCATGGCTAGTGCATGAAGTTTGATAGAAATGATCCTAGCTGAAATGATGCACTTTGTGTTTTTTTATTGCTTTATTCCTAACCTAGCTTCCTATTCTACTTGAAACATGATTGCTTTATTCCTAACCTAGCTTCCTATTCTACTTGAAACATGGTGAAAAAATAGTTATATTACTTGTTTAAATGTCTAGCTTTGTTTTTCTGAGTCCCATTGACATGATGTGGTATATCCATATTCAAATGATCTGGTTGTTTATATAATACGCTCCATGTTCAATTGCTTCATTCAGTTTCTAGTAATCTATTATACATGATGCACATGGTGCTACTTGTTATATGCCCTTTTTTGTTTGAGTTTGATCATGAATTCAAGATTAAGCATTGCCTAAACGTTGACCAACGTAGGAAGATTCCCTCCCTTGTCTATACGTTGTGAGATAGATGATGAGACCTCTCTAGCAGCGAATTTATACGCGCTAGATAACACCCCGTTTAATTCGGTCCTGTTGGGACTCGAACCCGGGTGGGCTGGCTGCGCACTCGCAAGCCTTGCCACTGAGCTAGCACTCAGTTCTCAGATTAAGCAATGCCTCGTTATGCTTAATTTAAATGTTATGGCACTTCATACAAGCCATACAATTAATTGTTGCATTGACCTTCTGCGATGTCGAAGGCACTATCTGAGTCATGCTTAAATCAATCATACATTATTTTCCTAATAGTATCAAATCCAACATGCACATCTTTTGACTGTATTTGGCTATTTGCTAGATTTCTTCTGTGCAGTGACCTGGCTTCGTTATTGGGCACATGATGTCTAGTTGCTTGGTTCATTGTATACATCATCGCCATGATCTAGTTTGGTTTGTTCTAAGAGGCATGTGGCTTAACTGGTTTCTTTGTTGTATCTGCCCATGGTTCTTTCAAAATTATGTCAACAATGCTGTTTGTTTGCCTTGTATTGTATTGCATTTTAACTTGTTTTGTCTTAGTTTCAGCCTGCAAACAAAGCTGTAATGTCAGTAGGGACAACCCATTTATCAAGTGTTGCGGTCATTTCACAGAGCAACAGTGACAGTGGCACGTGCTCTCATTGGTCCACTGAGTCCGGTACACCAACCATTCCAGAAGAAATAGATGTACGAGGCTCTATTTTTGATTGCTTGTTGTGTTATATCAGCTCAATGATGTTCTTGAAATTGGAGGTCTTTTATTGCATCATATGATGTTGTAACTTGTTTTATCTAAATTTCAGGCTTCAAATAAAGCTACAATGCCAGAAGCAAGGGCCAATGCCTCAAGTATTGATGTTTCACAAAGCAGCAGTGAGAGTGCATATTGCTCGCATAGGCCCATGGTATCTATTGGTCAACTTAATCCGGCACAAAGAGATTTCGGGGATGCACTCCAAGAGGCAGTTGATATATTTGGGCGGGAAAACAAAGATGCTGATGAATTAATTGCCAAGACACGCCAAGAGATACATGAATTGAAAAATAGGCAAACTTTGACAGAAAATGTTCTAAAGAATCTCCTATGCACTTGTCATGGTAAGCCAGTTGTGATGTGTCTGGGAATTGAAGGTGTCTAAATAAACTTTGATTCTGTTGTTCAGTCAAGTGGACTGCTGATGCCAATGCTGTAACTAATTACTGCTCAAAATTTCGTTCAAAATTTCGTGGTCTGTAATAATTGCAAATTTTGTTGTTGTACTAAAATTAGATATGTTCCATGTGGCTGCTGTATTTTGTGTGAAATAATTTCCTGATGTGTACTTCAATTAAACCATAAATCGACTGCATGCTGAAAATTTGAATCTGAGCGCACGTGTGAACTATTTTCTGCTCGTAATGCAATAACGGCTGTTTCTTGGAAGGACTACGTACATGGGTGAAAAGTTAGAGAAGCTACAGTACTCTAACTTGAAGGTGAAAAGTTAGAGAAGCTACAGTACTCTAACTTTCCTTCCCCCAAACCATATGTCTAAAATCCAAATAATTTAAATTAATTTGCACAATACAAACTTGTGTCTTGCATTTGAAGTAATTACATGCAGAGAAAATTATGGTGTAATAAAATTTAGTTTAGTTTTTAAACATCTACAGTAATCACCTTTATTAGTTAAAGACAGTGCATAACCTTGTACTTATGCTACAGAAGCCTGACTTTGCTTCTTTATTTTTCCTGACTTAGCTCCTTCACGTTAGAGGATACGGTTCCCGTACATGGTAGCCCATTAATAATTATGCCTGCTAGCAAGATAGATGGTCCTTATTATAGTCAGGCATGTCAACTTGTATGATTAAAAGTAGTTCGTACACATTAAATCTACCATCTGCATTTTTCTCTGTAATAACTTTTCTTTTTACACAACTCAAAACTTGTCTGGCTAATATGAAATTTGAGATGGCAAAACCCGGGAAAGATAAAGATATCACCAAAAACTCTTTCCTGCGAAATGCTGGGTTTTGAAGCCCAAGTCCAAGTCTTTCTCTGCTCAAGTTTTGGAGGAACAACTCCAAGTAGAACGAGTTGCAACAGCTATGCTAAGAACAAAAGTTGACATGTTGAGATCGAGATTAGAAGCATGTGATGCCCTATTGCACGAGGCCAATCAAGTTCGTTATAATCTCCCAAAGACTAAGAAAATGCCATAGATAATTGGAGATGAACACTAACATAGTGAGTACATTGGTCTTGTGAAATGTTTCCTTAGATTAAGGCACCGTTCAGACTTTTGTTGGTGGATGCATTTATCTGCGGTTGGGATCAACTTGGTAGTTGTTCCTGTGGATGTTATATAAATTAATTGCCTAGCCTTTTTTGAATCAGTTCGAACTTAAATGGTATCATAGCCAAGGTCTCAAGTTTGAATTGTCGAACGTGTGGTTTAATTTAATCTCTGTCGGGCGGCAAAATCTCCCACCAATCCTGAAATATTTCAAACGCATTTTTGAATGGGATTAAGAAGATATATCATGATCATGGTAGTGACCTATATTCAACGTGATGATGATTTGATTTTGCACTCGGCCATGAACAGAGGTACTAGTACGGTGTCACAATTTTTTATCATTATACTTGTACCTTAGCGAAATTCAAAATCTCATAGCGGCAAAACTTCCCGCCCACAAAATACAAAAATTTCACACGCTTCCAAATTCCCATTCTACCCCTGTGGAGATGACAGCAAAGTCGGTTGGTGAGGGGTTTGCCCGTCATTTTTTCGATCACCACCTCCCTAGCCCGGAAACCCTCCCAAAAAAAATACATTTCCTTCAGTCTCTCATCTGAGACCACCCACCGGAACTTCTCAAGTCCCTCTCTCTACCACCTCCACGACCACCGCACCGGAACATCCCCGCCGGACTTCCCTGGCCTACCCGAGCCCTCGCGATCCTCGTCATCCGGCTGCCTGCCGGAGCCGCTTCATCGACGCCGTCATCAACCGGACCGGATCATCCCCGCCGAACCTCGAAACCATATGCTCATCCAGCAGTCTACCGCAGTCGCTTCAGCTGCGGTATCGTCCACCCCGCCGGAGCCGCTTCGCCGGATCCGTCGTCCACCGCATCGGATCTTGCTCACCGACACCGCTGTGCATGAACCGGATCTGCTTCACCGGCGCCGTGCATGATCTAAACTCTTCTACTGTCGCTTTTCTATTGCTTGCCTGCAAGTTCTTGTTTAATCTTGGGGGAACCTGTTTGTGCTAACGACGCGCCGTTACGTTTTTGCAGATGAGATGAGTAACCATGAAGTGTAATGGCCGTCTCTCCAACCCCAAGTAGCACATGTAGCGTACTTCATCACCGGATCTATCAACCCCAGGATCTGCTGTGACTCCCACAGAGTGCTTCTCCTAATGTAAGTCCCTTGTTTTAGCGCCATGTTCTGGGTTCAGATGCTTGTTTGTCTGAAGCTCTTTTAGTTCATTCCTAGCTATGACCGTAACACGTTGCTATTTTCTACTTCATTGCTAACTTTAAGCGATTGAACATTTTGGTTTGCATTCCCTGCTCTGTAGATGTAGCCATCATAACTTCTATCTTGCTCAGTCGTTGTTACAAAAATTATACTGTAGGTATTATAGTAACATCCTGCTATTATTTAGTTCATGGCCAATTTTAAGTAATTGCACATGTTGGTTCGCATTCCCTGCTCTATAGCTTTTGGCATCGTAACTTCTATATTTGGTTTACATTCCCTGCTCTGTAGATCTAGCCATCATAACTTTATCTTGCTCAGTCGTTGTTACAAAAATTATGGCCTGCTACTATGTTGTTTGTGCCAATTTTTTACTCCATGAACATGTTGGCTTGCATTCCCTGTACTACAGGTGATGCCATTGTTTTGTATCTAGTTCATTGTAAGCTAACAAAGTAAGGACTTAGTTTGGCATGCTATCACTCTGCTATCTAGCCTGTAGTACAAATAAACTTGTCATACTACTAGATAATAATTTTGCGTGCCATCTTGTTCTTCAAAAGCTGCATTATTGACTTGTTTCTCTGACTTGGCATGACGCTCACATATGGAAAGCTGAACATATTGGTTTGCATTCCCTCTTATACAAGTTCACAGGTGATCCCACTATATTCTGTATCTGGTCCATCCTAAGCTCCAGCATTAACTATCCTCCATGTGTTGCTCATTACAAGTTTATATCCCGAAACATCTTGATTTGCATCCCCTTCACTATAAGTTCAGGAGTATTATTTAGTTCACGGCCAAAGTGAAGTAATTGCACTTGGCACATGTTGGTTCACATTCCCTCCTCTTTAGCTTTTGCCATCGTAACTTCTATTTTTGGTTTACATTCCCTGCTCTGTAGATGTAGCCATCATAACTTCATCTTGCTCAGTCGTTGTTACAAAATTTATAGCCTGCTACTATGTTGTTCATGCCAATTTTGTACTCCCTGAACATGTTGGTTTGCATGGGACTCGACAGTAGTAAGTCTGCTGTTTCATTCTAACATGCTCTGTTATATTGGCTGTTGGTATGCGGCATGCACTCTTTGTTTGCTTATTGTGCGCATTACAATGATCTTGTTATAACGACGAAATGATGAGTTCCAAATTCTTTGCCAAACAATATTGTAGTGTCTTTGCCTTTCCATTGTTGTTGTCTTAACTTGTAATGTCTTTGTTTCAGATATAGGTGTTGCATGGACAACTTAAAAGATTGCCGGATCGCTTCATTGTATTGCTAGGTTTAATTACCATTCAATTTCTCTTGGTTCTGTAATATTTTTTCAATGCCTTGCAGCTGATGTAATATTTAGTTAGTTTTTATAGTTCTTTCGCGCATTTTTTCTTTGGTGCTTGTGGTAAGTGAGGCTATCCGAGAGAAATCAATGCTGCGTAAATATTCTCAGTATCTAAATCACGAATTCCCATCCCTTAAACGGCCCAATTAAGCGAAATCACATATGTGCTTGCCCGTTAAAATCCTAAAGCGCATATTATCTTGCATATAAACAACTTAAAGGCTGGCCCACACTTCTTGGGCGGCCCATTTGATTCTGGTGGACCCCACACACTAATTGGGCTGGCCCACTTGCTTTAGGTGGACCCCGCCAACTACTTTGGCCGGCCACTAATTAGTTGGGCCAGCCCATTTGCTTTTTGGTGGACCCCACGTAATAAATGGAGGCCCTTTAAGAGGAAAGTGGGACCCACACTGTGTTTTTGGCCCACCTTCTCTTGTTGGGCCGGCCACTTGCTATATGGTGGAACCCACATACTAGTTGGGCCGGCCCTTTAACAGAAAGTGGGACCCACATGTGTTTTTGGCCGGCGCTATCTTGTTGGGCCGGCCCACTGCTATATGGTGGTCCCACAATACTAAATGGGCCGGCCCTTTAAGAGGAAAGTGGGACCCACTGTGATTTTGGCGGCCCACTATCTTGTTGGCGTGCTTACTATATGGTGGACCCTCATACTAATTGGGCCCTTTACAGGAAAGTAGGACCCACACGTGTTTTTGGCCCGGACCACTATCTTGTTGGCCAGCCCACTTGCTATATGGTGGACCCCACATACTAAATGGGCGGCCCTTTAACAGGAAAGTGGGACCCACCTGTATTTTGGCCCGGCCCACTATTTTGTTGGTGGCCCACTTGCTGTATGGTGGACCCCACAAACGAAATGGGCCGGCCCTTTAAGAAAAGTGGGACCCCCTTGTGTTTTTGGCCCGGCCCACTAGCTTGTTAGGCCCATTTGTATACGGTGGACCCCACACACTAAATGGGCCGGCCTTTTAACAGGAAAGTGGGACCCACCTGTGTTTGGCCGGGACTTGCTTCTTGGGCCGGCCCAGTTCTTGTAAGGTGGACCCCATGTTGAATGGGCCCATTTAAGTTTTGACCAGTCAACCTTAGAGGTTAGGCCCGACCCACGTGGGCCGGCCCAGCTATATAGTTAACCGGTCAAACTATGTCATCTGGCCCGGCCCGCTTAAGACGTGGCAGGCCTCGTGTGGGCCTACCATCTACCACGGGGTTTCAGCCGGTTAACGCCGTTAACTGCGATTACGGCGTACGCACGTGTCGGTTGCATGATTGTCCAAGTCAGGGCTCCCGAAAACACTTCCGCAACGGTCCGATTTTCGTGGCGGAAGGGAAATAAGCAGCGACGGACCGAAAAATCGTCGTTGGACTTTGCCTGACGCAGTTTCCACACGGAACCCATATCGTCGGGTTAGGCCCATAGGCGACGAAAAATACCCCTTAGCGGACGATTTTGAGACGTTGTCTATCAGAACTTTTCTTGTAGTGCAAAACTCGCACTTGCTGAACTTGGCATACAACTTGTGCTGTCTAAGGGTTTCTAGGATGATCTCCAGATGTTGCTCATGTTCTTCCTCGGACTTGGAGTAGATTAGGATGTCATCAATGAAAACAACGACAAACTTGTCCAAGAAGTTCATGAAGATCTTATTCATGAGATTCATGAAGTAAGCGGGGGCATTGGTCAGTCCAAATGACATGACGTTGTACTCATACAACCCATATCTGGTGGTGAAGGCAGTCTTTGGGATATCCGTGGCACGGATCTTCAGCTGATGATAACCGGTCCTAAGATCAATCTTAGAGAACACGGTGGCACCGGTCAACTGGTCAAACAGGTCTTCTATCTTGGGCAAAGGATACTTGTTTTTGATGGTGACATCATTAAGCTTGCGGTAATCCGTACATAAACGACTGGCACCATCTTTCTTGTCCACAAACAAACTGGCGATCTCCGGGATGCACTTGGTCGAATCAAACCTTTGGCTAGCATATCATCCAGTTGTTTCTTCAGTTCCACTAACTCTGCCGGGTTCATGTTGTAAGCTCTCTGGGCTATGGGTCCTGTTCCAGGGATTAACTCGATGATAAACTCGATATCCCGATCCGGGGGCATACCGGGTAGATCATCAGGAAACACATCAGAGTATCTACAGACGACTCTGATTTGATCAAAGGTGGAGCTTGGCTAAACTCTGTTGCATTAAACTTTGCGGGGTTTTTAGAGATGTGCTCTACTAACACTCCGGTGCTACTAGTCATGGTGATGGCCTTCTTGGCACAATCAATCAGTCCATGATGTTTGGACATCCAGTCCATACCCAGTACTACTTCCAAACCTTTGGCTCCCAGAACAATCAAATTTGCATAAAACTCTATTTCATGAATTCTGATGGGTACATCTTTGCAAATTTTTCTAGCTTTAGTTGTTGATCCAGGTATTTGAACTATCATGACATGCTTCAAACTGATGGGTTGACTAGTGCATGCAAAATCTTCGGTGACAAATGAATGCGATGCTCCAGAATCAAACAACACTCTTGCAGGTACTGAGTTAACAGAAAACATAGCACGACATCTGGCGCTTCCTGGGCTTCTTCCGCACTCATGTGAAAGAGGCGGCCGCTGCGGTTGTTGGGGTTGTTGGGGGCGAACTTCTTGCCGTTGGTGACACGGCGTTGCTGCTGAGCAGTGCGCAGGCGGCAACCTTGGCGAGTCTCTTGGGACACTCGTTGGAGTAGTGCCCCACCACGCCACACTCATAGCAAGTGATGGTGGACTTGTCCTTGGTGGCGACAGGAACAGCATTGCTCCAGTCCTTGGGGCAGTATTGGTGTTGTTGTTGTTGTTGGCGGGGGCTCTCATCGGAGCGCGGTTGAAGTTGTTGTTGTGGTGGACGAAGTTGTTGCTTGTTGTGGTGGTGGCCTCCCGGCCTGGGGTTTCCTCGCTCCGGTTCTGATAACCGGGGCGCGACATCTCTTCGGTGCTTGTTGTTTCTGGGGTGAATCCTCCACTTGAGCTAGGGCGAAACTTGGGGGTATTGCTGGGCCCACTCTGGTGCATCATGCGGCGCTTGCGGTTCTCATTGGCCTGGTTCAGCTTGCCCTCCATCTGGATGGCGGAGTCAACAAGGGCTTCTAGGTCAGCAAAGGGATGTTGACCAACACGGTCTTGCATCTCATCGTGTAGTCCGTTCAGGAACCTCTCCTTCCTCTTCTCGGTGGTATCAGTCTCATCCGGGGCGTACCTTGACAAGGTAAGGAACTTGTCGCGGTACTCTACCAGGACATCCTTCCCTGCTTGAGTTCACGGAACTCATCCCTCATCTTCTTGATCAAGCCCGGGGGCACGTGGTACTTGCTGAACTTGAGCTTGAAATCTGCCCAAGTCATCATCTGCCCCGCATTCAATGCGCGGGCACTAGTCCACCAGGCACGTGCAGGTCTGCCGGTAGTGCGTGGCAAACAACACCTTGTCTGGTCTTCCACTCCGACCACTTCGATTGTTCTCCATTGTCTGGAGCCAATCATCCGCATCAAGGGGTTCCTCCGTCTTGCTAAACACCGGTGGGTTGGTGTTCTGGAAGTTCTTTAACTTGGAGCCGGGTGGTCATGGTTTCCGTGGCCTTGGTTGTTCTGCGCTAACTGTTGCAGAGCAGCGATGTTGGCTTGCCTTTCAGCGCGCTCAGCCTCTCGATCTTCCATCATCATCTGCAGCATCTGCATCAGGCATCCTGGTTTGCGCTGCGAGTTGGAGGTGCCATCTGAACAGGGGATAGATCATGAGACGAGGGGGAAATTTCTATGGCTTGTTTTGGGTAAGTTCAAATAGTTTAAAACTTGAGTTCTTGATATGATGCATTAAACACACAAACATAATTATTCAAGTAGCAAATATTACAAACCAAACAAACCGGAGGGTTTGAAGAACCCTTTCAACAATCTACGATACAAGGGGCGGGTACAAAGGACCGATACATCTCAGGCTACGCAGTGCTCAAGGGACTACTCTCCATCGACGTTGATGGGGACGACCTCATCCTCCACGGGGTAGAAGTCTAGGTCATCATCTTCCTCGTAGTCGTTGTCGTTCTTTGACATAGGAGTAACCATCCCCTTGGATGTCTTCCCCTTCTCCTTCTCCGAGGGCCTGGAGTTGGTCCTCTTGGGTCTTGATGGTCTCCTTGAGGGCGGCGATCTTGGCCCTGAGGCGGTTGATGGTGTAGTCCTGCTTCGCGTTCACACGGCGAAGAGTCCTGCGCTCCTTGGCGATGACCTTGATGGTCTCGTCCTTCTGGACCATCTGGGCGTAGCGTAGTTGGCGAGGCCGCGGGAGTTGTCCAGCTCGGTGCAAGTTTCGCACAACATGAAGTCGAGGTGGTCCACATGGTGCCTCAGCACGGGGTGGTACGGCAGGGTTCAGGGGTACCCCAAGGGAGTTGTGCCTTGCTAGGTGAGCAAAGCGTCCTCCTTGGAGAGCCAGGGCGTTTTGCCCGCACAGACATGCGAGTCCTTCTTACAGGGCGCGGGCGAGTCCATCAGCCCAGGTGTTCTCCCTCAGGGAGAACTGGATCTTGCCGAACATGAGAGATTCAGGCTTCCCCGGGAGGTCAGCCATGATCACCCACTGTAGCTGTCCACCGGGCTGGTCATTGACCTGCCGTAGAACTCCGGTGGCGAACGTCCAAGGAACTGCGAAAGGGCATGCGAGTCCCTCTCAAAGATCATGTCTCCGCCATTCCCTAGCTGGTACACCTCAGTCTGGACAAAGGGCTCCATCTGTAGAGACATGGATGAGTAAGTTAGAAGTGTAAGTGTGCAAATTGTTAAGTTGCGGTAATAAAATCATGAACTTATTCTTTGGCAAAAGATCTCAAAGGTAAGAGTGTGAATATGTTTTCATAACTATTTCTTTCATTAGTTTTGAATCTAAGTGTTTCAAACGTCCATTCTAAACTAGGGGCTTCTAAGGTCAAACAATGGCTCTGATACCAACTTGTCAACACCCGGATTTTTAAGTCCAGATGCCTATTATGTCATACATCGCAATCCTAGGAAGATTGTTGTTGCGAGACATAATAGTTGAATATCATAGAGTCATCATTTATTACAACACATAGAGTCTTACATCCATAGATCACATGATCCAATATTACACAAATAGTTGATCTAAACGATCAACGAACATAAAAGTAGCGGAAGCGTAGTAGTAGGTGAACTATCGATCCACAGGCCAACGCTTGCGTTAGAAGCATCCTGGATTCTGGTACACGTCCTGCTGACCGTCATCCTCATAGTGTTGCTCCTCTTCATAGTCTGGCATTGGAATAGCCAGGGACACAGCCATGAGTACTTTAAGTACTCGCAAACTATTACTAATGTAAGCACTTAACCATTTTAATGGTTGCTAAGCTCTAGGTTTATTTGCATAAAGCCAAGTTTAGTTCATAAACATTTAGTAAAGATGCTTGAATCGCTAGACTAACTCAAGTGGGAACATTAGTGTCATTCCCACAACATCAGTTGTGTTCTCAAAATTCAAGTCACCATTCCATTTTAAGACAAGTTCTGATAATGGAACAACATGGCCTTTCCAATCATCCGTAACCGTGGACACGGCTATTCGAATAGGTTTAACACTCTGCAGAGGTTGTACTCTTGTGCCACAACTTTTGATTACATCCGTCGGGATAACCCCGAATCATCGTAACTCAGTACGCGGATCATCAACCATAACCTTTCACTTAAATAACCTAGTATAGGCACCTCTCCCCATGAGCTTGGCCTCCCGGTGAAAACCAACTGTCAACCCGGGAACTGCACAGGGCTTGGGTCGTACATTCACCTCATATTCACATCATTTCACTTTCAACGGAGGCAGCCTCGGCATAACCCCTATGATGCTTGTTTAGAGGGAACCCATACTAAACTACATAAGTTTCTAGTTAAGCCCTACCCATAATCAGGTATTGTGGGGGTACTTGTATAATTGGAAGGGTATCGCATCCGAACCCAATCATCAGTTTTTATCAAAGTTCACCAAATCATCAATGTCATATTCACCTTCAAAAAGTCATTTCACATTTGTTCCCATCTAGAGTAGTCAATTTTAGTTTCTTAGCAATAGCAACTATTCATGAGGGGTGCTATCTAGTTTTCTTGACTTAGGCTAATTTTGATGCTCATGTTCTATTCTAGACAAGTGAATCATGAATCAAAAGTAAGCTTTGAAATATAAAGTAAAATAAATTGCAAGGTAAAAGCATAGGATGGGATCATTAAGCATAAGTAAAATGTAATGGTGCCTTGCTCTTGGGAGCTTGCATTAAGGTGGCTTGCAAGAGTGTTAGCTTGCCTTGGTGGGGATAGGAGTCAAAGTTTTCCTCCTCTTCTTGAGAGTAGCCTTCCTCCTCTTGATACTCCTCGTTACTAACGTCTATACATGAATAAGGGGTACACAATCACCACACAAGCTTAAGTGCTAAGCTAAACTCACCAAAGATTCACACAAGCCTATGCTAGCATCACATCTTATTAGGCATGGTGATTTACTTTGTCTTGTGCTTGAAAAATAATTTCCTCTCATTATACTTATTCATTAGTATAGCTTTTTAATGTTTTGGAGGAAATAATTTCCTCTCATTGAATCTTCTTAAGATTTAATCTCTTCAAATAATAATAAGGTATGAGTGTAGGTTGACCAAGGTCAACACTCATATCTATTATTTGAGAAGAATTTAAATGAAGTGCTACACCTCATGCATTTTAATACTAACATGGTAGTGATTTAATGTCACTAAGTAACCAAGCATGAGGCTTATTAGACCAATGTCAGTACCTCTATTTGAATTACTTAGGATCACAATTTAAATGAGAGAGGGGCTCTCATACTATTTAAATAAGTTTATGTGTATGTGTTAAATGGACTAGAAATGGCTCCAAAGCCATTATTTGATTCTAGCCCATGATCATGCAAAACAACTATGCTATATTTTTGCATAAACAATTAGATTATGTCAAATGTGATTTATTAGAGTTGGAATCAACTTAAAATCATTTATAGATAATTTTTAATATTTATTTGAAGTTAGAAAAGGCCCTGCCTTGTTATTTTTATCATTTGAATTTAATTACGAATTTGGACATGAGGCCAGTGGCATTGTTTAGATAATTTCATGAGCTTTCCGAATATATAAAATTGGCTAAATTTGGTTCAGTAGATTTTAAACTATTTAAATTTGAAGTGGACACCAGTATGGAAATTGGAATTAAACAGATTTAATTTTTGAATTATTGGGCTTGGCGGGAACGCGAAATGGGCTAAATGGGCGAAACAGACTTGGGCCGGATGCGGCTTCGCTACACTTGCGCGACAAGGTAGGGGCCACCCGTCGGTGGCTCTTTAACAGCCGAAACGATGCGCGTCTTGAGGTCCGTTAGATCGAGGGAGATCAACGGCGCACGGGGGTCTTCGTCTCCGGCGAGATTCCGACGAGCTCGCGGCGTGCCTAGGGGGTCGAAGGGCGTACCGGGTTCCCGCGGTGTTACGCTGGTGCGAGCGGCGTTGTCGAGGTGCTGAGGAGGCTGGTAGCAGTGGCGAGGCTCGGGGTGGCGTCTATCGTCGACGGTGAGCTGCGGCCTCTGGCGGCTCCGATCTTGAAATTCCGGCGATGGAGGTGCTAATTGAGCTAGCTATCGATGCGAGGAGAATCAGTGGTGAGAGGGGAGGACATGTTGTGAAGAAATGATGCCCGGAGCACGTCTCATACTTTAGTTGTCTCAAAAACTCGTCCTGAAGGCGATGAAACTTCACTTCATCCGCCAAATCCTGAAAATCCAACACCAGCTGTAGGCCCCCGAGCTCCTTCCCCGAAGAGAGCTAGGGTAGAATCAGCTCAGGAAACAACCATATTAGCTGGTTGTTCCTCGACTCCCTTGATGGAAGAGGTAAATTGTTCTTTCCTGTATTGACTTTTTGTTTTGAATTTCCCTCTTTTTCTCCTTGATGTCGACTTTTTTCTTCCTATATTGACCCTTTTGCATGGTAATCTCTCAGCCTTTTATGAAAGAGCTCATCCGCTTCGGCACCCAATTTATCGGGTACCGCAATTATGCCGGCGAGCTTGAAGGTACCTGCTTGCTCTTTGTCTATCTTTCCTTGTCGAGTATCTCCTGTCACTTTTTTGTGTTGCAATGCTTATCTATCTTATGTTGTGAGGCGCGAGAAGCCAGCAGACGTCTTGCTCTTGCTTTTGAGTTAGAGCAAAATAGGAGTACACACGAAAACCGTCGAGGGTCTTCAAAAAAGACTAAACGATGCAAAAAAGGCTCTAGAAGAAAATGTGGCGCAACCTTGTTGCTCGTGAAGAAGAAATCCTTGGGCGTAGGAATCGAGTCGACGTTTTGTTAGTAAGTGTCTCACGCCTTGCTGCTTTCTTGCGTCGCTTTTTTGGCCTCTTTTTTCCTTTTAGTAACTCTATTTTATGCTTAAAGCAGGGAGAACACACCAACCGAGCTGGAAAATCCTGAAGATGACGAGCTTCTTGGACGCGCTTTCACTCCTGGAAATCCATGGTACGGAAGCTCGTAATGGATTAGCTGAAGCTGAAGCTGGCTTGTCGCGGCTCTTCCCCTATTTCTTCCATAAAAAGGAGGAACCCGCAGTTTTCATTGATCTCGCCAAGTGCTTCAACGGCAATGAAGACCTTGGACTCCAACTTCGTCAAGAAGGACTAAAGGTTGGCGTCGAAGGTACTATGGCCTTGGTTGCAGAGAGTCAACAACAAGTCGACTGGTCGAAAGTTGGCGACGCGGGGCAGATCGAAACGAAGAAGTGGTAGTCGCTAATTAAAGCGGCAAAGCCCAATTCGAAGATGATCCTTGCCACTCTTGGATATAAGCCAACAACTGCTCCGAGTTCTTCAAAGCCGGAGGTCAAGTAGACCACTTTGCTTTTTTCTTTTTAGTTTATCTCCTCCTTTTGGCCTTCGCCATAGTGTTCTTGGCGGCTGCTTCAGTGAGTCTCTAGAAGTCCTTCTTTTGTAATAGACATGTATATATTATGAGAATGAATGGAAATCTATCTTTGCTCAATGATTGATGTCGAAATTTCTGTTTTCAGTTAATTTTTGACAACTATACGTCAACTCCTGGTCCTTCCGAGGTTTCTCCTTCATCTCATTCGAAGAAAACCCCTGTCGCTGTTAAATTTGTTGAAGATTCTTTGAGTAAGAATTCGGTAGAAGATTTGGAAGAACCTCGACAACAGCTCCAGTCCACGAAGAAGCAATCACTTATGCTTATGGAACAATCTCGGAAATCCTCCGAAAAAAGGTTGCGCTCCAACAAGCTCAAGATGCTATAATTGAGAAGGATGCCGCTGTTGCTGAAGCTGCTGCAGCTACGTCTCGAGAAAATTCTATGCTCCAACTGCTGACAGATGCTAGCTTGGATATGGCAGGTATGCTTCTTTCTTGGATGCTACTACTGAAGATGAACGTGTCGAGGCTTGATCCAATGTACTTCTTCGGCTTGCCAATGATCATGGTTCAAATTTTGGGGCACGCCTGAACTGGAGCTCGCCAGATTGTCCGGTTTCAGGATCGCGCACTCCAGGTTCGCGATTATCTCGACTTCTGTACAAGGACTCTGTCTCTGGTCTATGGCACCATGTTTCCTCGCAACAAGATGCCAGAGACTCTTCCTGCCTTAATGGACAAATTTCGGGATGCTCCTCGAATCCACGGCTTTGTGCGAGCCCAATTAGCTGCTGGCGCAAGGTTTGCTATGATCATGATAAAAATCTGCTACCCGAAGTTAGACGTGGTCAAGTTGTTCCAAAGTGCTTGGCCAAGATGGCGAAGAGGAAAAAGAACTTCAGCAAATATGACGATGTTGTTACTCCTGTTGCCGAAGATATGATGGATGAACTTCTTCGGATGGATGCCGAATTCTTCGTGAAAACTGCTACGCTGAGCATAGCACTCGTGCTATAAATAATAAGCGCTTGACTATAGACAATATATTGGGTAACCCTTGAAGATAGGTTGTTTCGAGAATTGTATCTTGTGTATGTAATCTGTATTGTAAAGTCACTATATTTATTTTCAACGCCAAGCCCCCGGGCGTTTTGATGGCGGTATTTTCGTTTTATAATGCGAGGTTGTCCCACGGCAAAATAAATTATCACAGTGCTATTTTGCGGGTACGAGCCCCAGAGCTATATTGACCGCTATTTGTCGACATATTTTATTTTGGTGAGGTACTTTATACCAAAGAGTATGTTTTTGCGAGTTGTATTTTGTCGTTGTGTATATATATTGTATCTTCTAGGGGGAAGCCCCCTCACACGTGAAAAAAAGATATATAGTTCCACTATCTTTATTTTATTGCAGCACCGCGAGCCCGCCTCATTAAAACCTTTCCCGGCCCACTCGATGCCCCGAAAAAGGAAAAGAGTGCGTGAAAACTCGCGAGCGTTTCGGTACATTGTATGTTCTGAGAGGAGACTATATTTCGGCATCTAGCGTAAAACGCCTGAGTGCGCCACGTTCCAAGGATTGGCTCAGCAATCCCCGTCTTCTTGTCCTTGATTCTGTATGCTCCTCCTTCGATTACTTCTGTGACGATGTAAGGTCCAAGCCATGGTGACTCGAGCTTTCATGACTTTTGATTAAGTTGCAAAACCAAATCGCCAACTTGAAAGACCTCGTGCACCAATCGTCGACTAATGGTAGTTTTTCAAGTCCTGATGTTGGCAGCTCGTGACAGGACTTCATCTCGAGCTTCATCAAGTGCGTCGACATCATCTTCTAGCTTTTCTCGAAGTTTCTTCATCATATTCTGTAACTCTTGGAGCATCATGTTCTATTTCTATCGGCAGTACTGCTTCAGCTCCATGGACCAGGAAAACGGCGTCTCTGCGTCGCCGTGTTTGGTGTTGTTCGAATACTCCACAACACATGGCGCTCCTCCGGCCAAGTATGCGAGCTTTTCCAATGGTCCCAGCAGGCCTTCTTGATACCATTGCGGATAATGCCATTGGCTTTCTCGACTTGGCCGTTGGTCTGTGGATGTCGCGACGGACGCAAAACTCAGTTTGATGCCCACTTCTGCACAATATGCTTTGAACTCTTGGACGTAAAATTACTGCCGTTCCGTGACGATCTTGTGAGGGACTCCAAATCGAAAGACGATGCTTTTAAACTTGATTGCGAATGCGCCGTTCAGTGAATTTATCGGCTTTGCTTCTATCCATTTAGTAAATTTGTCGACGACAGCGAGCATATACTCATATCCTCCTGGCAAAGCTTTGTGTAGTTTTCCCACCATATCGAGACCCCATTGAGCAAAGGGCCAAGATAGTGGGATTGGCATAAGTTCTGCTGCGGGAGAGTGAGGTTTGGCGGCAATCTTTGACACGCGTCGCAAGTTCGCACTATTTCCTTCGCGTCCTCAATTGCTGTTAACCAATAAAATCCCGCTCTGAAGACTTTGGCCGCGATAGCTCGGCTGCTTGCGTGATGCCCGCATATTCCTTCGTGTACATCTTTCAGGATGATCCGTCCTTCTTCGGGTGTGACACATCTCTGAGCACGCCCGACTTCGCTTGTACAACTCCCCTTTTACCACAGTAAAAGCTTTAGATCTCCTGATTATTCGCCTTGCTTCAACTGGATCGTCGGGTATTGTTTTCCTTAGGATGTATGATATGTATGCCTGCATCCATGGAATTTGCACCATCATGACTAGCTCCTGTTCCTCTTCTTCTTCCAATGATTTTTTGGTGGCACCCGAAGTTTCTCTTCCTTCTCCTTCTTCTTTGTTTTCATTGGCTTTGTTGATCTCTCGCTATTTCTTCCCAAAACACGCTGGAGGGATCGCGAGACATTGTGACCCGATGTTTGCAAGGACATCGGCTTCATCATTCTCATCTGCTGATGTGGTTTACCTCGCATCCATCAAACAGCTTTTCCAGCTCATTATACATCTCCTTGCTATCATGCTCTCATTGACCGCATCACATTGGTTCATAACCTGCTTTGTGCCACCAACTATGAGTCGCGAAAATTTTCATTCGGGTTGCACCGCCTTCGCCATCTTCATCCCGTGTATGAGAGCTTCATATTCTGCTTCATTGTTAGACGCGTTTGGGAACGTCATCCGCAAGAACATACTTCAACTTGTCGCCTTCAGGTGATACCAATATCACGCCTGCTCCGGCGCCTTCTAACCTTTTGGACCCGTCAAAGTTCATAGTCCAGGTTCTTGATAAATCTGGAGGCCCCGTGTTTTGTAGCTCCATCCACTCTGCAATGAAATCCGGTAAAACCTGCGATTTTATTGCTTTTCTTTTTTCATACGTGATGTCCCGAGGGGAAAGTTCTATTCCCCAAAGGAGACACGACCCGTATACTGGTTGTTAATATATTTGATAGAGGAGCTTCATTGACCACTATTATCGGGTGCGCCGAAAAATAGTGTCGCAATTTTCTTGCTGTCGTAAATACTCCATACGCCAGTTCTGTATTGAGGGTACCGCTGTTTGAAGGCGCAATACTTCACTGATGAAATATACTGGCCTCACGAACTCCATGGAGCTTTCCTTCTTCCTCTCTCTCGACTACCAAAGCCGTGCTGACCACTTGAGGTGTGGCTGCAATGTATAGGAGGAGAGGTTCTTTCTCTTTAGGCGCCACCAAAATTGGCGGTGTCGAAATTGTGCGCTTGAGGTTCTCGAAGGCCCTATCTGCTTCCTCGTTCCATTGAAATTTCTCCCCCTGTTTGATCAATGCATAGAACGGCAGCCTTTTCTCCCAACCTGGCGACGAATCTGCTTAAAGCTGCGACTCGCCCCGTTAGCTGTTGTATTTCTTTCAACTTTGTTGGCTTCCTCATAGTTACGATGGCCTGTATTTTTTCGGGATTAGCTTCAATCCCTCTTGCTGATACTAAGAACCCGAGAAGTTCTCCCGCAGGAACTCCAAAAGAGCACTTTGTCGGGTTCAACTTAAGGCAGAACTTGTCGAGGTTGTCGAAGGTTTCCTTCAAATCTTCGATCAGTGTTGACCCCTTCTTTGATGTTATCACGACATCGTCAATGTAGACTTGTACATTTTTCCCAATCTGTGTTGCAAGGCACTTCTGCATCATCCGCTGATATGTTGCTCCCGCGTTTTTCAAACCAAAGGGCATTGTTTTGTAGCAAAACACGCCGTAAGGTGTTATGAACGCTGTCTTGGCTTCATCATCTTCTTTTAATCTGATCTGGTTATAACCAGAGTATGCGTCCAGAAGGAAAGACGTTCACATCCTGCCGTGGAGTCGATGATTTGATCGATCCTTGGGAGGGGAAAGTGATCCTTAGGACAGTGTTTATTGAGACACGTAAAGTCGACACACATGCGAAGGACTTTCGTGTGTTTCTTCGGCACCATCACTGGGTTAGCTACCCACGTGGCTTCTGTAGATATCTCTTTGATAAAACCAGCATCTTTGAGTCGATCTATTTCTGATAACATGGCTTTGCGGTTTGGTTCCGAAAAACGCCGCAGAGGTTGCTTGATTGGTCTCGCGAGAGGATCCAAGTTGAGGTGGTGCTCGGCAAGTTCCCTGGGTACTCCTGGCATGTCAGCTGGACACCATGCGAAGATTTTCCAGTGCTCACGGAGGAACTCGACGAGCGCGCTTTCCTATGCGATATCCATGTTTGCTGCAATGGATGTCGTTTTCTTTGGGTCCGTCGGGTGGATCTGCACCTCTTTTCAATCCTTGGCAGTGTTAAAGGTTGGCTCCTTGAGAGACCTTCCTGCATCTGGCAGCACATCGTAATCAGTGAGCCTTGGTGCCATATATTCTGCTTGCATCCCGAAAGTTTGACAGTCGATGAAAATCCTTGTCGCACTTATCAGATAACGCGAAACTTCCCTTAATTGTGATAGGTCCCTTGGGTCCGGGCAACCTCCACAATAGATACGTATAATGTGGTACCGCCATAAACCTGGCATATGCTGGTCGTCCCAACAAGGCGTGATATTGCGACGGGAAATCCACAACTTCAAACTCCATTATCTATCCTGTAGTTTCTCGGGTTCCAAACGAACGTCGAGATTGATCTTGCCCAACGGATAACTTGGCTTCTCTGGCGTGATCCCATGGAAACGTGTATCAGTTGGTTTCATGTTTGCCAGGGATATATTCATCTTCCTCAATGTATCTGCGTACATAAGGTTTAAACTGCTGCCGCCATCTATAAAAACTCTCGACACGTCAAAGCCAGCAATTACTGCGGGTAAGATGAGCCGATTGTCCTGGTCGAGGAACTTGTTGTGGATGATCCGCAATTGTGAAGCCAATGTCTTGCCCCGACCAATTTAGGTACTCAATCGTTGGTGGAGGCATCTTCTTCGCCATGAACACTTGCAGTGAATTACCTTCTACGCCCGTTAGATGGCCTAGCTTTCGAATCATCGAGACCGCATCGTTGGAGTTGGGGTCAACATATGGAGGTGGGTGTGGTGCTGCCGCTATTCTAAGCTGGTGCCGATTTTCGTCCGTAATTGCGGGAGGAGGTGGGAGGTGAATCTCACTCCTTGGCCCCGAGGGTTTCTGTTCATTGCTTGGGCATTTGCAATTCCTGCACTCGCAACATTGCCTGAAAGTTTCGGCAGTCTTTCTGGAGATGCCCCGACCGCCTCTTTCGTTGTTGTCGAGATAAAAGTGCATCCGACACGGTCCGTTCATCATCTCCTCGGGGGACACATAAGGTCTTTGAAACCTTGGTCCACTATTTTGCCTATTCCCACGGAATCACCTCTATTGTCACCTTGTTGTTCATTGCTCCTTTGGTAATCTTCTCGACTATTCCCTCCAGGATTTCCTCGAAAGCCAGCCGATATGTGGCCAGGTGCATCATTATTGTAGAACTAGCGAGAAAATCGCCTTCTATTTTGAAAATTTCGACTGCGATCCTCTTCTGGCGACCAATGTCGCTTGTTATATATTGCGTCTTCTCCATCTGCCCACTTGTTGGCTATCTCCATCAGTGCTGATATTGTCTTAGGGTTGGTTCTCCCTAAGTCCTCGATAATCTCCCCGCCGGATTCTGCCACGAACGTCCATTCTCTCTCGTCGGATATATCCTGCGATTTTTAATAATGTTCCACCTACGCATATATTTTCTCATTGACTCGTCGTGTTTCTGCCGGCACGCCCTCAACTCTTCTAATAACGCAGGTTTCTTGGATCGGAAATTTCTCACGAAGATATCCTCAAAATTATCCCAACTGTCGATGGAACCTGGGGGAAGTTTCTTTAGATCTTGCGATGACCCACAAGTATAGGGGATCGCAACAGTCTTCGAGGAAGTATTACCCAATTTATTGATTCGACACAGAGACAAAAAACAAGAGCCACTTGTAAGCAGTGAGTTATCAATTCAAACAAACTCTTTCTCAAAGAGTTTATCGTAATAACGCTTTATAGCGATAAGGTAGCGAAATAATGACAGAGTAACAAAGGCAGCGGATGATTATAGTAGACAGCAGGATTAAATACGCCAGGCACGAGGACGGATTAACGGCGTTGCATGGATGAGAAACTCATATAACAATCAAAGCAGGGGCATTTGAGATAATAATAAAAACGGTATCAAGTACTAATCAATCAATAGGCATGTGTCCCATATTTAGTCGTGCGTGCTCGCAATGAAAAACTTGCACAACATCTTTTGTCCTACCAGCCGGTGGCAGGGGCCTCTAGAAACCTAAGAGTAAGGTACTCCTTTTAATAGAGTACCGGAGCAAAGCATTAACACTCCGTGAACACATGTGATCCTCACATCACTACCATTCCCTCCGGTTGTCCCGATTTCTGTCACTTCGGGGCCATTGGTTCCGGACAACGACGTGTGTATACAACTTGCAGGTAAGATCATAAACAACGAATATCTTGATGAATCAATAACATGTTCAGATCTGAGATCATGGCACTCGGGCCCTAGTGACAAGCATTAAGCATAACAAGTTGCAACAATATCATAAAAGTGACATCTACGGATACTAGGCACTATGCCCTAACAATCTTATGACTATTACATGACCAATCTCATCCAATCCCTACCATCCCCTTCAGCCTACAGCGGGAGAATTACACATGGATGGGAAACATGGCTGGTCGATGGAGAGGCGTTGGTGGTGATGGCGGTGAATCTCCTCCAATTCCCGTCCGGCGGTGCAGAACGGAGACTTCTGGCTCCCGAGACGGAGTTTCGCGATGTGGCGGCTCTCGGAGGGTTTGGCGACCCGACTTCTCTCGTGCGTTTTTAGGTCGAGGCGATAGTAGTCCGAAGGAGGGCGTGGGGGCGGTCGAGGCCGCCACTAGGGCCGCGCGGCCCCTCTGGGCCACGCCGGCTAGTGTGTGGGGTCCTCGTGCCCCCACTGGCTTTTCGGCTCCGCCAATATTCGGGAAAATAGGGCCTTCTATAAATTCCGAGGTTTTCTGAAAGTTGGATTCTGCACAAAAACGAGACACAGAGCAATTCTGCTGAAAACAGCGTTAGTCCGTGTTAGTTGTATCCAAAACACACAAATTAGAGGCAAAACAATAGCAAAAGTGTTCGAGAAAGTAGATAAGTTTTGGACGTATCAGGCACCACTTAAGTGAACTTGGATACTTTGCATGGCTGTTGCTCTGGTTCCTCCTACCAGCTTCACCATCTCGAGATAATCAACGAGCCAATCCTCGGGATCCTGCGGCCGTCGAATTTTTTGAAATTCTCGGGTAACTTAAACCCTTTTGGGACTCGAGTTTTTCGAACTCTTCTCGTAAAACACGGGAGCCCACACATATCTTCGTCGGCAACTTCTGGTGAATGCGACGTTCTTCTTTCTTGTCGCGCTCTGTCCACCCTTACTTGAGCTGCGTGTCTCTTGCTCCACTTGTTCTTGGTCGGTCTTGAACTGCTGTGGGTCGTGGACTATTTTGCCTAGGATTTTCTTCGGGAGGAGTGGCTGCGAACGATGTTCCCATAACTCCAACTCCAGCCATTGCCATATTGAACAATGCTTCTCTCGGGTCTCCGGGGGGTGGTCTGGACGCGAGGATGTAAGCTTGCGTTGCCATGTATCCTGCTTCTGGCGTGGGATAATATTTCCCCTTGTATCAATTGACATGAAGGACATGTCGAGATTTTGAATTATGTTGCCTCTCTCTTGGGTATATTTGCAGCCGAGATCTTGCTCTCTCCGAGCTTCTCGCGAGCTATCTCCCGAAGTTCGATTGTCGTGAGCTCACGCTGGCTTGCTGTGAGATGCTGCCTCTTTTCTTTTATTGGGGATCTGTCTCTTTTTCCAGCTCCTACTCACACGAGCAAGTCTATATTGATAGGCTTGTAATTCTTCCAGTAGCAGTGGTGGTCATTGGTTGAACCATCCATGGCTCTTGCAGCCCTATCCCACGCACTTGTGGGAGTTGGACTCTTTCGCGAGGTGAAGACCCGACATATTTAGTGCCTAGGCCTCTTCTGAGATCAGCGGGATCGACGTATGGGTTTCCCAAATCATCGAAAGCCTCGACGTCTCGTTCTGCTCGGCTTGCCTCTTCAATTGCATACACTTGATGATATTTTGAGTATTGATTTTTGTCGGGATTGGTGACACCATCATAGAGATTGGTGAAGACCTTTCCGATGGCAGCAGATTTGTCGATGAAGTTGAAGCTGTCGACGCTGTCGGAATCGCTGCTTATAACGGAGTCCGCAGACGACTCGAAGGATGTGTCGCTGAAGATCTTGGCGAGCTTTCCGCTTGCCTTGGTGTCGACGAAGCGACGAAAACTCCTCGTCTCGACGAAAAGTCAGTCGACCGCTGAAAATTCCGACGAGATCGGAACTTCGAGACGGTAGGATCCTTCCTTGTTGACGCCAAATCGGAACTCTCCGAACATCATGACGATGGGCTCCTCCAGATAGGCACATGCATCCATACGGGAGGACGGGTGAGGAATAAAATCGACTAGATCAGTTTTTCCCGTTTACCTCGATCCATCGCATTGCTAGCCACCGACGAAGTCGACGATTCTGGGCGTGCCATCGAGATCAACTCCTTGCAACCTCTAATTCCCACAGACGGCACCAATTGACAAAGGATTAATTTGTCAATGCCTACAGATTGTAGACTAGGGTTTTGCTAGAAGTAGAGGGCAAGTAGATCTCGAAGGTTTCAGCTGAAAAGTACTCACTGATTATAAAAATTAGGGTTCGGTTGACAATAGATTCGATCCTTTATTTGTCCCTCGACTCCCCCTATATAGAGGTAGAGCCAAGGGTTTCGTAATACACAAGTTACAGAGTTCGGGAGGGTTTCGTACCCAACCCGTAAGATTATAAGTCTCTATATTTCCTAATACAATCTATCTTTCCTTAACACTAGATAGTTCTTCCGAATCTTCTTATTCTTTGAGTCTTGGGCCTTCAGTAAACCCCGGGTACCATCTTTTGGCAGGCCCATTGGGGATGCCTATGTCACTAGGGAGGTGGTGCCGCGGGTGCTGAGAGGGGTTGATCATGGCGTGGCCGCTCCGGCGTGCGAAAGGGCGAGGCGAGGACTGCTACGTGTAGGCGTCGTCCTGGCGATGCTCAAGGTGCAGCGTTGATGTCTACGGGTGCTTCTATTCTTGTAGATAGTGTTGGGCCTCCAAGAGCAGAGGTTTGTAGAACAGCAGCAAGTTTTCCCTTAAGTGGATCACCCAAGGTTTATCGAGCTCAGGGAGAAAGAGATCAAAGATATCCCTGTCAAGCAACCCTGCAACCACAAAGCAAGAAGTCTCTTGTGTCCCCAACACACCTAATACACTTGTCAGATGTATAGGTGCACTAGTTCAGCGAAGATAGTAAAACACAAGTGGTATAGATGATGGTAATATTGCGAGAAAGTAAAGATGCGTAAACAAGTAAACAAGCGGCGCCGAAAATAGCTAGCGGCGTAGGAAGCAATTCTTTGTGGTGGAAACAAGGCCTAGGGATCATACTTTCACTAGTGGACACTCTCAACATTGATCACATAATAAATAAGTTCTCTTCCTTGTGCTACATATACTCTTGTTGGATGATGAACACCACTAATTGTGTAGGATTACACGAACCCTCAATGCCGGAGTTAACAAGCGCCACAACATTCGATATTCATGTTTAAGTAACCTTAGAGTATAATAGATCTTTGCAAAATAGACCAAGTACTAACATAGCATGCACACTGTCACCATCACACTACGAAGGAGGCATAGATCACATCAATACTATCATAGCGATAATCAACTCCATAACCTACAAGAGATTATGATCATAATCTACGACAAGAACTACACGATACACACTGTCACCATTACACCATGCAGGAGGAATAGACTACTTTAATAACATCACATGAGTAGCACATAGATAAATAGTGATACAAAACACGTTGCAATCATAAAGGGATATAAATAAGCACTTCACTACGCCATTCATAACGGTGAATAAGTATTCTGTGAAATATAGCCTAAGAGACCCACACGGTGCACACACTGTCACCTTTACACACGTGGGACAAGGAGTCTCCGGAGATCACATAAGTAAAACCACTTGACTAGCATAATGACATCTAGATTACAAGCATCATCATATGAATCTCAATCATGTAAGGCAGCTCATGAGATTATTGTATTGAAGTACATAGGAGAGAGATGAACCACATAGCTACCGTACAGCCCCGAGCCTCGATGGAGAACTACTCCCTCCTCATGGGAGCAGCAGCGGTGATGAAGATGGCGGTGGAGATGGCAGCGGTGTCGATGGAGGAGCCTTCCGGGGGCACTTCCCCGTCCGGCGGCGTGCCGGAACAGAGACTCCTGTCCCCCAGATCTTGGCTTCGCGATGGCGGCGGCTCTGGAACTTTTCTCGTACCGTGGCTTATTCCTCCGGGGTTTTTAGGTCAGGGACCTTATATAGGCGAAAGGGCAGCCTCGGAGGGGACCTGGTGGGCCCACACACTAAGGCGGCGTGGCCCCCTCGGCCGCGCCGGTGTTGTGTGGGGCCCCAGGGCTTCTCTCACAGCGGCTCTCGGGTGTTCTGAAGCTTCGTCCAAAAATAGGATGCTGGGCATTGATTTCGTCCGATTCCAAGAATATTTCCTTACTAGGATTTATGAAACCAAAAACAGCAGAACTGGCCCTTCGACATCTCGTCAATAGGTTAGTTCGAAAACGCATAATAATGACATATAATGTGTATAAAACATGTAGATATCATCAATAAAGTAGCATGGAACATAAGAAATTATCGATACGTCGGAGGCGTATCAGCATCCCCAAGCAGTTACGCTCGTCCGAGCAGGAAACGATAACAAGGATAATTTACGGAGTGACATGCCATCATAATCTTGATCATACTATTGTAAACATATGTAATGAATGCAGCGATCAAAATAATGGTAATGACATGAGTAAACAAATGAATCATAAAGCAAAGACTTTTCATGAATAGTACTTCAAGACTAGCATCAATAAGTCTTGCATAAGAGTTAACTCATAAAGCAATAAATCAAAGTAAAGGTATTGAAGCAACACAAAGGAAGATTAAGTTTCAGCGGTTGCTTTCAACTTATAACATGTATATCTCATGGATAGTGTCAATGTAAAGTAATATAACAAGTGCAATATGCAATTATGTAGGAATCAATGCACAGTTCACACAAGTGTTTGCTTCTTGAGGTGGAGAGAATAGGTAAACTGACTCAACAATAAAAGTAAAAGAAAGGTCCTTCAAAGAGGAAAGCATCGATTGCTATATTTGTGCTAGAGCTTTCATTTTGAAAACATGAAACAATTTTGTCAACGGTAGTAATAAAGCATATGAGTTATGTAAATTATATCTTACAAGTTGCAAGCCTCATGTATAGTATACTAATAGTGCCCGCACCTTGTCCTAATCAGCTCGGACTACCGGATCATCGCAATACACATGTTTCAACCAAGTGTCACAAAGGGGTACCTCCATGCCCGCCTGTCTAAGGAGAAAGCTCGCATTTTGGATTTCTCGCTTTTGATTATTCTCAACTTAGACATCCATACCGGGACAACATGGACAACAGATAATGGACTCCTCTTTAATGCATAAGCATGTGGCAACAATTAATGTTCTCATATGAGATTGAGGATATATGTCCAAAACTGAAACTTCCACCATGATTCATGGCTTTAGTTAGCGGCCCAATGTTCTTCTCTAATAATATGCATGCTCTAACCATTAAGGTGGTAGATCTCTCTTACTTCAGACAAGACGGACATGCATAGCAACTCACATGATATTCAACAAAGAGTTGATGGCGTCCCCGGAAGCATGGTTATCGCACAACAAGCAACTTAATAAGAGATAAAGTGCATAAGTACATATTCAATACCACAATAGTTTTTAAGGCTATTTTGTCCCATGAGCTATATATTGCAAAGGCGAATGATGGAAATTTAAAGGTAGCACTCAAGCAATTTACTTTGGAATGGCGGAAAAATACCATGTAGTAGGTAGGTATGGTGGACACAAATGGCATAGTGGTTGGCTCAAGGATTTTGGATGCATGAGAAGTATTCCCTCTCGACAAGGTTTAGGCTAGCAAGGTTATTTGAAACAAACACAAGGATGAACCGGTGCAGCAAAACTCACATAAAAGACATATTGTAAACATTATAAGACTCTACACCGTCTTCCTTGTTGTTCAAAACTCAATACTAGAAATTATCTAGACTTTAGAGAGACCAAATATGCAAACCAAATTTTAGCACGCTCTATGTATTTCTTCATTAATAGGTGCAAAGTATATGATGCAAGAGCTTAAACATGAGCACAACAATTGCCAAGTATCACATTATCCAAGACATTTTATCAATTACTACATGTAGCATTTTCTGTTTCCAACCATATAACAACAAGTGAAGCGATCAACTTTCGCCCTGAACATTAAAAGCTAAGAACACATGTGTTCATATGAACCAGCGGAGCGTGTCTCTCTCCCACACAAGCATTTATTCAAACAAAACAAAACAAAAACAAACGGACGCTCCAAGTAAAGTACATAAGATGTGACCGAATAAAAATATAGTTTCACTAGAAATGACCTGATAAGTTGTCGATGAAGAAGGGGATGCCTTGGGCATCCCCAAGCTTAGATGCTTGAGTCTTCTTAAAATATGCAGGGATGAACCACCGGGGCATCCCCAAGCTTAGACCTTTCACTCTTCTCGATCACATTATATCACCCTCTTCTATTGACCCTTGAAAACTTCACACCAAACTTCAAGCAAACTCATGAGAGGGTTAGTGCTTAACCACAAATTCATATATTCAGAGGTGACACAATCATTCTTAACACTTCTGGACATTGCACAAAGCTTCTGAAAGTTAATGGAACAAAGAAACTCATTCAACATAGCAAAAGCGGCAATGCGAAATAAAAGACAGAATCTGTCAAAAACAGAATAGTCCGTAAAGACGAATCTGAAAGGGGCTCTTAACTTGCTCAAATGGAAAAACTCAAAACTAATGAAGTTGCGTACATATCTGAGGATCACGCTCGTAATTTTGCAGATTTTTGAATTTTTTACAGAGACTTATGCCAGAATTCGTGACAGACAGCAATGCTGTTTCTGCGCAGCGATCCCAAATATAACATCAACTTTAACATAGAAACTTTACTTGGCACAAAAACATGATAAGGAGATGTTGCTACAGTAGTAAACAACTTCCAAGACTCAACAAAACAAAAAGTTGCTGTAGTAAAATAAAGACATGGGTTATCTCCCAAAAAGTTCTTTCTTTATAGCCATTAAGATGGGCTCAGTAATTTCAAAGATACTCTCGCAAGAAATAAGAGTTGAAGCAAAAGAGAGCATCAAGAAGCAAATTCAAAACACATTTAAGTCTAACATGCTTCCTATGCATAGGAATCTTGTAAATAAACAAGTTCATGAGGAGCAAAGTAACAAGCATAGGAAGATAGAACAAGTGTAGCTTCAAAAATTTCAGCACATAGAGAGGTGTTTTAGTAACATGAAATTTTTACAACCATATTTTTCTCTCATAATAACTTTCAGTAGCATCATGAGCAAACTCAACAATATAACTATCACAAAAAGCATTCTTATCATGAGTCTCATGCATAAAATTATTACTCTCCACATAAGCATAATCAATTTTATTTGTTGTAGTGGGAGAAAATTCAACAAAGTAGCTATCATTATTATTCTCAACAAGTGTAGGAGGCATAGTATAATCATAATAAAATTTACTCTCCATAGTAGGTGGCACCAAAAGACCACTATCATTATAATCATCATAAATGGGAGGCATATCATAATCAACATAAACTTTCTCCTCAATACCCGGAGGGCTAAAGAGATCATTTTCATCAAAACCGACCTCCCCAAGCTTAGAATTTTCCATAGCATTAGCAACAATGGTGTTCAAAGCATTCATATTAATAACATTCCCATTAGCATGCATATAAATTTCCATGGGTTTTTTAATTCTCTCTTCAAACACATCATGTCCTAATTCAAGATAAAGTTCATAAAGATCTCTCATATTTTTGTTGTTTTCCATTATGCCTAACTAGTGTAAACAAGAAACAAAAAGATGCAATTGCAGGATCTAAAGGAAACAGCTTTGAGTACTTACGGCGCCGGAAAATAGCTTAGTAGCCGAGATCCGGAGTGTGAGTACCTTTTACCTTTCCTCCCCGGCAACGGCGCCAGAAAATAGCTTGATGTCTACTTGGTGCTTCTATTCTTGTAGGCAGTGTTGGGCCTCCAAGAGCAGAGGTTTGTAGAACAGCAGCAAGTTTTCCCTTAAGTGGATCACCCAAGGTTTATCGAACTCGAGGGAGAAGAGATCAAAGATATCCCTCTCAAGCAACCTGCAACCACAAAGCAAGAAGTCTCTTGTGTCCCCAACACACCTAATACACTTGTCGGATGTATAGGTGCACTAGTTCGAAGAGATAGTAAAACACAGGTGGTATAGATGATGGTAATATGCAGTAAAGATGCAGTAAAAAACAGCAAACAAGCGGCGCCGAAAATAGCTTCTGGCGTAGGAAGCAATTCTTTGTGGTGGAAACAAGGCCTAGGATCATACTTTCACTAGTGGACACTCTCAACATTGATCACATAATAAATAAGTTCTCTTCCTTGTGCTACATATACTCTTGTTGGATGATGAACACCACTAATTGTGTAGGATTACACGAACCCTCAATGCCGGAGTTAACAAGCGCCACAACATTCGATATTCATGTTTAAGTAACCTTAGAGTATAATAGATCTTTGCAAAATAGACCAAGTACTAACATAGCATGCACACTGTCACCATCACACTATGAAGGAGGCATAGATCACATCAATACTATCATAGCGATAATCAACTCCATAACCTACAAGAGATTATGATCATAATCTACGACAAGAACTACACGATGCACACACTGTCACCATTACACCATGCAGGAGGAATAGACTACTTTAATAACATCACATGAGTAGCACATAGATAAATAGTGATACAAAACACGTTGCAATCATAAAGGGATATAAATAAGCACTTCACTACGCCATTCATAACAGTGAATAAGTATTCTGTGAAATATAGCCTAAGAGACCCACACGGTGCACACACTGTCACCTTTACACACGTGGGACAAGGAGTCTCCGGAGATCACATAAGTAAAACTCACTTGACTAGCATAATGACATCTAGATTACAAGCATCATCATATGAATCTCAATCATGTAAGGCAGCTCATGAGATTATTGTATTGAAGTACATAGGAGAGAGATGAACCACATAGCTACCGGTACAGCCCGAGCCTCGATGGAGAACTACTCTCTCCTCATGGGACCCGGCGGTGATGAAGATGGCGGTGGAGATGGCAGCGGTGTCGATGGAGGAGCCTTAGGGGCACTTCCCCGTCCCGGCGGCGTGCGGGAACAGAGACTCCTGTCCCCCGGATCTTGGCTTCGCGATGGCGGCGGCTGGAACTTTTCTCGTATGGCTTATTCCTCTCGGGGTTTTAGGTCGGGGACCTTATATAGGCGAAAGGGCAGCCTCGGATGGGACCTGGTGGGCCCACACACTAAGGCGGCGCGGCCCCCCAGCCGCGCGGGTGTTGTGTGGGGCCCCGAGGCTTCTCAGCGGCTCTCGGGTGTTGGAAGCTTCGTCCAAAAATAGGATGCGGGCATTGATTTCGTCCGATTCCAGAATATTTCCTTACTAGGATTTCTCCAAAACAGGAAAACAGAGGCGGCCCTTCGGCATCTCGTCAATAGGTTAGTTCCGGAAAATGCATAATAATGACATATAATATGTATAAAACATGTAGATATCATCAATAAAGTAGCATGGAACATAAGAAATTATCGATACGTCGGAGACGTATCAAGCGTGCGCAGATAAAAGGTGACGGGAGGGCTCGAGCGCATGCGATGTCTGCGGCGGTACCCGCGGTATGATTCCGACGAGGACGACGATGACGAGGCGGCCGCAGTCGTTCGAGTGCGTCTACGCGTTAGAGGTGAGGGTGGCGGTGCTCGTTACGGGCGTAGGGTGCGGGGGAGGACGTCGGCGTGCTGCGCGAGATGCTCCAGCGCGCTCCGGACGCGCTCACCGCAGGGCATGTCCTAGCATGGTCTTGGGCGTGCTTGGGCTGGCCAATGCCGTGGCTTGGCGAGGGCAGGCATGGGCGCGATCCTCGTGATGAGTAGATGCTCTGGGACAAGGTGGTGCTGAGAGAGAGAGGCTAGAGAGAGGTGTTGCCAAAGGTGGCCGGGTGTGCACGGCATGGTGCTTTTCTGCCCATTGCTCCACTTTAATCGACCAAGAAGGTACATGTAGAGATGCAGGAGAGGTAGAGGAGAGATGATCATCACTGGTAAAGCATGGTTTAGGCCAAAATCTGCTGGATAATAGCATGTAACACAAAGCAAAGATGTTGCCTGCCATGTGTTTGATAAAATGGCCGCAAGAACATTTTGGTGGAATTTTGGAAATCTTTTTGGTGAACTTAATTCTTATATTTAATGTGATGGAATGGTGGTGGTGATGTTCATTTTGGTGAAGTTTTGCAACAATTCAAAAAGTGGGTCATCTTCTCTTTATTTCAAAGTCCTCACTTGTCATTTCTATTCTGGTCAACCTAGTCAAAGTTAGTATGGGTGGTCAACAGAGAAGTTGTTCCCCTTGACTTGGTCTTGGATGAGGTGTCAAGGTTTGAGCAAGTTTGGTTTAAGAATATAAAGATAAAGAGGGGCAAAGTGGTGAAGAAAATAAAATGGTGACATATGACCATTATCATATGTGTGAAGGTTTTGAGAATTTCTTTGGTTGGATATTCTTGTTTCTTTGATGCAATTGTATTTGTTTATCATATATATGTATTCTACAAGCAAGAGATCAAGCAATGCTGGCCTTAGATGAAGATTTGCAATTTGGCCTAAGTTGTATGTGAGTGATAATTGGGTTTTTCTTCATTTCTTCCATTTTTCTCAAGGTAGGGTTAGGTGATCTTAGTTTAGGGTTTAATAGCAAGAGATCAACATACTAACACTCATCATGGCAATTGCACAAAAGAAAATCACTCATATGCATGAAACTATAGGTGGCACTATATGCATAGAAAAAGTTTTTGTTTGTTGCAAAATTTGAGTAATAGAAATTCTCTCTTGATTTTATTATTGTTGAAACTTGGGATGTTACAGGGTGTGGCAAGAGTTGCTACAGAATAAATACCTAAGTCAAAAAACCCTTGCTGAGGTGCTGGCAAAACCGACTGATTCACCCTTTTGAAAGGGACTCATGCGGGTAAAAGATGATTTTTTCAAAAAGGATATTTTAAAATTGGAAACGGTGCAACGTCAAGATTTTGGGAAGATATTTGGTTAGGAGAATCCTCTTTAGCTACTCAATACCCATCCTTATATAATATCGTGAACCATAAAAATATGTTAGTAGCTCATGTATTGGCACAAACACCGCTGAACATTGGCTTCAGATGGGTGCTATATGGTAATAAGTGGACATCATGGTTACACTTATACCAAAAATTAATGATGGTAAATTTAAATGATGAACCGGACTGTTTTATGTGGAAACTAACAACTAATGGGTTGTTTATAGTCAAATCTATGTATGAGGATCTTATGAATGATCATACACCATACTTGCGGAAATATCTTTGGAAAATGAAAATCCCCCTAAAAATCAAAAAAATTATGTGGTTCCTGAGTAATAAGGTGCTTTTGACAAAAGATAATTTAGCAAAGAGACAATGGATTGGGTGTATTAAATGTGTTTTTTGTGGAGAGCAAGAGACGGTAGAACACTTATTCTTAACATGCCCTTTTGCTAAATTAATATGGCAAACTGTTAATTTTACTCATAATTTCCCTCCGCCAACTAATATTACAAATATGTTTGGAAATTGGTTAAATGGAGTTGACAAACAATCCAAGGCTTTAATTCGTATTGGTGTATCAGCTTTATGTTGGTCAATATGAAGATGCCGCAATGATATAATCTTTAACAACTAGAAACATTTCAATTTTTTTATAGGTTATCTTCTCCATGGTGCATTGGATCCAATTTTGGGCTCTCCTATCACCACCAGAGCAGCGGGATGTCATGGCTTCTGGATGCACATGGCTCCAGATGGTCGCTCATGATATCTTGTGTCGGGCTGGCTGGCAGCATATTAGTCGACTAGAGGATGCTTAGTCGATTCATGTTGTTCTCTTTTTTCGTTGGTTGATTCTTGTATCGACTTTACACAATCCTTGAGATGTAATAAGTACTGAACAAAGATTACTATTTCTCAATAAAAGGTTGTGTGCATCACCACGATACAGAAGCCGGGGTTTTCCCTTTTCAAAAAAAAAACAAGGGCAGAAGAAGAAACCAAAACTCTCGAAAGCACTAAGACAATAGCTTCTGATTTCACGGAGAAGGACACGGATTGCCAAGAGTATGCATTTGTTGAATTGTGATACTCCCTCCGATTCAAATTAATTGATTCCACTTTGTTTAGGTACGAATATATTTGATCAACAAATGCATCTAGGTACATCTATATCTAAATAAAATAAAGTCAACTAATTTGAATTGGAGGGAGTATTTTGTTTAGTTGGAAGAATCATAACTAACTTAGCTAGCGCTAGACCAAACATCGACCATATGGTGTACTTGACATCACTTTGATATAATATATTGCCCATTATAAAAGAAGCTAATCATAGACCAAAAATAGCAAACAATGCCTTATTAATAGGCACCATGAAGATAGGACGTACTATTTGTCACCGACAAGAACAACTACTACCTCCATCTCCAAAGCTTAAAGCCTATATTATTTTTAGAAAATCAAACTATGTAAAGTTTGACTAAGATTTTATCAAAAATAATTAACATGCAACATACAAAATTAATATCATAAATCAAATAATGAAATATATTTTCGTACGTATGTACAAAATATTATATTTATTGATAAATTGTCCGAAAAGTTTAGTTAAATTTTACTTGGTTTGACTTTTCGAAAAAAGCTTTAAGCTTTGGGATGGAGGTAGTACTTATTGGACGACCGGTCAAGCGGTAGAAAAGATTCCAAAGCACATTGGTGTTCAAGCTGATTTTTTTACTGTGCATCGCGTCAAAAATTCGTGTATTACTCATCGAATCTGCGCCTAAAGCATAACCACGATATTACACTACCTTCAATCTAAGGCAGGTTTGTTTTAAAATTGGGAACTACCATCACCTGACCAAACATTCGATATCACTAATTGTAATATCGAGGTGGCTCAGAAGGAGGGACGAAGAGTCCATCAGAGACTGTTATTTTTGGCAAGATCAGCTATGTAGAGTGGGGTTGGAAGTTCCTTCAAGAAGCTACCACTAGCTTTGCGCAAAGCCTTTTGTAAAAGATTAAGCAAGTCATGCCTCTTCTTTTCCATATACTTTCCATAGGTACAAAATTCCACATTGGATATTGGAGAGTTTTATTAGGGGGTTAAGGAGAGAGACGAGGACCTTAGATCGCGGCTAAATGGAGAGTGCGAGAGTGCAAGAGCGTACCCCCTCTGTCCTGTTATAAGTTCAGATTTAGCATTCAATTATTTTTCGATAAAGTAGTTTCTCGTAATCACTCCTCCAATCCACATTGGCCCCCATCTCGTTCCCTAAATCCCATTCTTCTCCTCCTATTTGTTGGAATAAATAAATTGCCTAATATCTCGTACTGTTGGTTAAGTGTTCTACTGCACCAATTCCACAGTATATGGTATCAAAGCTAAGAAGTTTCAAGTTAAGAGCTGCCCGGGCAGTATTGAAAAAAGATTCTGCGGCTTACACATCGAACCCGCGCTAAGTACTAAAATAGTCTAAACGTGAGGAAAAATGTTGAAATAAATATATTGACTAGCCTCTTTCCATCAGTTCAGACTTCTAATTGAGTTAGCTAGTGCATCAATTCTATACAATTTAGTTGGCGGAGGCTGAGAAAAGAAGAGAGATAACTAGCTAATATGGCTGGTATATATGAACTCAAGACTACTTCCTCCGCCTAGTATATATAAGGCCCACTTCTTTTCGGCTTCTACGATGGCTTATGGGGAAAGCTTCTTCGTACTAGCTTCTCCTAGAAGCTCAGATTCCAAATTTGATCCGACTTATACTCGAGTTTAGATCAAACTAGATTATAAGCCAAATTCTTTTTGAGATTCAGCCTTCTGGGAGAAGCTGGTGGGAAGAAGCTTCTCCCAAAAACCGTCGAAGAAGCCAAAAGAAGTGGTCCTAAGTAATCGATCTTAATCCACTCACGTAAGCCACTCCAAGTTATTTGATCTAAGCTGTTTTTGGCCCTTGCGTTTGGAACATTGTAGTACATCCCGAACCCGTGGCCAGGAGCAGAGCCAATGAGCCTACCCTGATGCACATGTATATGGGTCTAGACAAAATAGCTTGTATTTAAGATCTGAACAGGCCTGGTGCATCACCTTAGCCAACTAATTGTGCGCCAGGAGAGCATTTTTTTCTAGCACAAGGAAGTGTTGCATGAAGGTGCATCGGGGTGAAAATATTTCCAGCTCCGCCCTGCCCGTGGCTATTTCATACAATATAACAACATATGCATGAAATAGATCGGAAAGTCCAAATGTAGCCCGAGCTATAGGGCTCCCTTTTTTTACAAAATTCGAATTCAACATTTTATAGTTTCAAAAAATTCTGAATTTTTTTTTATCGATGTAGGCAATGATGTACTCTACTACTGTGAAAAATCTCAGAATGAAATACATTATATTCGAGGCTACAGAAAAATGACAATTTCTGACAAATTTTGGATGTTTCAAAAACTGTACTGTTCACTTATTCAGATCCACATATTTGTGAATTTTGCATAGACCAAAATACCGTGTCTTTCATACTGCTTTTATCTCACAGTGCTAGAGTACAACATTATCTATCTCAAGAATTTTTGTTCATATTTTTTTGAAGCTATGAAATGCCATTTTTGAATGTTTTTCAAAAAACAGGCTCCATGTAGCCCGAGCTACAAAATGCCACACTCTGAAATAGATAGCCTTCTTCGTGTAAAAAAACGAGATCATTTCTACAGTAAACAAATAGATCAAAGCACCAATGTTCTGAAAAAAAGAGAGGAGATTTATGAACACACATTAACCAGTACCCAAATAATGTGACATCTACCACAAGGAATAATAATCATAAACATGCACACCATGCCACCCAAGCCATTGGGCAGTCAACAAACAAGTGATTTATCTTCAGTTGATAAAAAAAGTCACATATCCTATCCCAATGCCAATAACGTTTTGTTAAATTATGTTTGCTGAAATATCCCCCATGGCATAAGAACGATGGGAATAGTACTTTTATATTGAGCGGTAATTTTAGGTCCCGTAAATTATTAAAAAGGAACCACATATGAGAATCAAACATTTCTGAATATATATATATATATATATATATATATATATATATAGGATAAATACTTCCTACCCCTGGGTGTAACTACACCCATGTCTAATATACTACCATATTGAAGTATGTACGATACTTTATCTATTTGAGTATGTTCATACAACATATCTAAGATACTCCAAATCAAGTTTGGTGAAAAAAATGTATTTGAACATGTAGTTTGCACTACATATCCGAAATACATGCATATGTACACGTAAAAAATGAGTCTACGTAAAAAAATGTACATACTGCCTACAAAGTATTATATATACTACCAAAATAGTCTTATATACTTCATACTACATGTACATACTCTCCGGTATGATAGATACTCTCTAGATTATGAGAAACACGTGTGGGTGTAACTACACCCGGGTGTAGTATGAATATGTCCTATATATATATATGAATATATTTGTATCGTCAATTATAATGTAGCATTTTTAGATATATCATACTTATATTTGTGCTTATTATTATGTGCCACATGTTTAAGAGAGATGTGTTAAGTGAGCCCATGAATTACTGCCTAACTTCCTCCATGAGAAAACAATTCTTATACTTTTAATTTGAGCAATAAATTATTCCAAAAAATACATAAAACACCAATCATTGTTATTTAATATATAATCTCAAACTAAAGCAACAAGTGTATACAAGATACATTGTGGACATAAGATTGTTTGCATTATCTTATGCAGGTTGCTAGACGAAGATAGAATCATGTGCGCATACTGTCATGGGAATAAAAGTTGTCCACTATCTACGAACCCCTGAACATAGGGCCAACGGGTTATCCACAAGAAATGAACGTCTTGGTACCAAGCAATGGCTGATTGTTGTCACAAACAGTCTATCAACCTTCTTCTAGCGTTCTCAAACGCAACAACCACATGATTCTAACACAATGCCGCCATTGCCAACCAATGCATGTGCTTCATTCACAGACTCATGTGAGTTCAGTTCTACTTAAATCGGTTGGTATGCGCCTCAAATGTCTCTAATCTGCCAGAACCAACATCACACACCGTTCACATCCATCGCCTGTTTCCACAAAGGTTCAAATAAGCAACAGATTTCTGTAAATCATCTGTGGCCGATGTGGCATACCCACATTGCCAAAGGTCATCCATTATGGACCATTGCTCATTTGGGGTGGCGGTCACCTATTTCCTACGTGCCTTGTCTCTGCCACATATTTTTTTACCGTGTTAGATGTAAGACCCATTCCCCATGTGGGTGTCTGATGGGTCGTTCTGCACAAGTGATGTAACTGATATAATGAAGTTCAAGGACCACTTATTAGTTTACCATTTAAATTAGATAGGCAACCATTGTTCTATCCACTAAAACAAATAGCGGAAACAAAACTTCTTATCAAACCATAGTGGGAGCGTGTCGGATGGAAACACGAACTAGTAAAAATTTCGAACAAGTTAGGGAAGAAATCTCGGACAATAATAGCTGAGCTCGAAGCATTTCTTGCAGAGACTAGTGAACACATGTCCCTCTCTATGCCGATGTGCCTCATGGCTATGGAAGCACACAATCTACACTGTAGAGTTTTTGCACAAATAACATGGAAGGAAAATGGAGTGGTAGGGAGAGGGTGTGAGATCGAGATTGAATAGAGTCTAAGGTCGAGAGCATAACGCCCCAGTTGCATCGGCAGGGTACAAATTAATATGATGACCGTCGAGTGAAAGGTGCGGGTTTATTTAAGTTTGATGCATGATAAAGATACATATAGTTAAGTATGGTGTATGTGAGCTAGGTGTGGATAGACCACATGAGTAGCTAGTTCATAGCGATCACTTGGTGTAGATGGTTGTTGCTAGGGGTGCTAGCTGTCTTCTAGCCATAACAAGTCTATCCTCTCATGTTTTGATCTATTTGGTTTAATAGAAACAATCTTACTACAAGAAAAAGGCTATCTCTTTCATGCGAGTTGTTAGCATAAAATCACCATATTTTAAGTTAAATGTTAACTTTAATACCACTTTATGTTTTGGGAGCAAAAAACTATCATGTTTTTCGCCGGTTGTCTCAGAAAGCAGTAATATGTAACAAATGGACACATATACTGCCAGGTGGGAACCATTAGTCAGGGATGAGGTGGCAACACAACTAGTTGACTTGGTGATGTGGATGTATGTCCCAATTGTCAGACACATTAAAAATAGAAAGTATCTAGAAAAAATAAATGGGAGGTCATCTCTCCTTGTTTGCTCCGCACCCGAGACCACCACTGCCGCGGGCGCTGGTGTGGTCCTCCCAATGGCACCCCGGATCCCTCCACCACCCGTCCATGGCATCCACGCCTGCTGCCCTCCTTCTCCCCATCCACCACCTCTATAGCTGCCGCTCTGGGCTCCCGTACCGCAGCTGCAGTTCTTGACCACAATCAGAGATGGTGGAGACGATGCCATGGAGCCACATGATGCGGTGGTGCCGAGATGGTGTGTTGGACTCCGCATGGTTGGCGACGACCCCGTGGGTGTCCATCCGCAATGGCGGTGCAGCTCATGGTGGTGGATGACGATGCTATGCAACAGGGATCTACAAAGCACGCGGGGGACAGATGGACAGGTCCACGATGATCAGTTGCTCATCTTGAAGATGGAAAGAATCCCAAAGAGGTCGAGCGCCAATCGGAGGCGACCGCATCATCTACGACGAGTGGCGACCGAAGGTGGAGAGGAAGGCGACGACTCACTCGACAAAGGGTGTTTCGACTTGATTCACTCGACGCAGATGAAGAGGGAGCCCGCACGCTGATGATGGAGCCGTTCAGCCACGAGCAAGGGCGGCAGAGAGGTCTACTCCCACCGGAGGCGGAGGTGGTGGTTGGGAGAGGAAGAAAGGATGGCCGGGGGATTTTTTTTAGATATTTAGATTTTATTTATTATCCTGAAGTGTGGAACCTAGCCCACCTCAGCAAATTATGCCACCTAGCTCTGACTAATGGGTTGCACTTGGCAAATTCGGTGTCAATTTGCGTTCAATTGTAGATTGGTGTTTCTGAAACAACCAACAAAAAATGTGGTAGTTTTTTTGTTCCCAAAACGTAGAGTGGTAACAAAGTTGATATTTAGCCTGAAATGTGGTGGTTTTATTCTAGCAACTTCTTTCATGCATATAATATTGTATTGTACAAACTAGCAATGGGTGTGGCATGCATGTCCTACAAGATTCTGAACACTAGGTGAACTGCACGCGATATAGTGTTAAAAAAGTTGAACTGTGATGCGCTCCTAAGTAGTTATGCAGAGGCTTAGTTTGTGATCGATCATTAACTGTGATATGCTAAATTGACTTTATAATTGGGGTTAATTATTGGTTTGCCACTACTGTCCGCGCATGACTCAGTTTTGCCACTAGAACAGAATGGTGCTCAGTTTTGCCACCGCTTCTGGCGCAGCTGCTCCATCGAGGCCAAACGGCTAGGCTTCAAATGTTTCCGTCTCTTGCCGTTCTGAAAGTGGGGCCGGATCTTACAGGTAGGACCGCGCGATGACAAATATGTGTAGGTGAAGACCAAACTACCCCTGCTCCCGCCACACAGCCACACACCGATCCACTGCACCCACCACCATCCGCGCCCCTGCCGGCTGCCACCTGCCAACCACCTGGACGCCACCACCTGCGGCCGCGCCGTCCGTGGACACCTTCTCCACCGCCACCGCCTCCAGGAGCACCTGCTCTGCCCCACCGTCTTGCGACATAGTCGCTCGTTCCGCCACTGCGCCCTCCACCTGCTCGACGAAATGGCTAGTGGCGGCGATGGACTTACATTCTTATTCAGACAAACTACATGACTGAAACAGCAACAAACTACATGCCATGCCTTAACCTGTCCTATGATAAACTTGGCCCTTGTCCTTGCCTCTACCAATCTTCAGTGCCTCTTTCATCTTCTTCATGCCCTTCTTCAGCCAGCACAACATAACTCCAGCCTTCACCTTTTCTTCAAGATTTGGTGACACATGGTACCTTCTCGGTTTGGGAGTAGGTTTTGGTCTGTCTGTTGGAAGTTGGATGACCTGTGTAGTCCTAAAGCACTCACCTAGCTGCTTCAGGGTAACAACTGCTTGTTGCTCTTCCCTCAGCCTAGCAGCAGCTTCTTCCTCCTCCATGCGCCTTGCAGCAGCAGCTTCCCTCTCTTCCAAGGTTCTCCTACGATAAACTAGCAAGTGTTTGTCTGCCCTAGCCATGGAAGCACTTCTGGACAGAGAGGCATCTCTGGAGCCAGAGGCACCAGTAGAGCCAGTGCTCCTCCTCCAACTCATGGCATTGTCCATCTTTGTTTGCATTTCTGGTTCAGTAGATGGATGCCATTTATAGGATGCAGCACAATGGCATCAGCACACGAGCTGAACAGAAGGCACACTAGCTGAACACATGTAGACAAGTCCATGAGTTTGATCTGTAGTGTCTAGCCAGAAAAGGGAAAAGAATATTCTCTATATTGGGCTTGGGCATAATTAACTTTTCAGTCGACCTGCCATATTCACAAGAATATTCTCTGATTAACATTGTCTCTATATTACAGGGCCTCATCAATGCAGTGAAGAAAGTTTTCCCTGATTCAGAACATAGGCACTGTGTGAGACACGTTTACCAGAATTTTCACAAGAAACACAAAGGGCAAACTCTGAAGAATGATCTATGGGAAGTTGCAAGGTCTACAAATATTCCAACTTGGAAAAGAAATATGGAAAAAATGAAAGTGGACAGTGCAGAAGCTTGGGCATGGGTGGAGGAATTGCAGCCAAATACATGGATTAAAGTTTTCTTCAATGATTTCCCAAAATGTGACATGCTTCTGAATAATCATTCTGAAGTATTTAACAGCTACATTCTTGAGGCTACAATGTTGACATGGTCAGCAGGCAATGTGAAAAGAAGCAATGAGCAAAGTGGTGGCAAGAAGCGCAAGGACCAACTGATGGAGTGGGAACCAACTAAAGTTCATGAATAATGTTGTATTTGTGTTTGAATGATGTTGGAATGATTAAAGTACATGTTTGAACTATGTTTGAATGATGTTGGAATGATGAGATTACATGTTTTGAGGAACTCATGTCAAAATGTGCTAAAAAAGAGCTCCAAAGGTAGGGTAAATGGCCTCATTTCTAAGCAAGTTTTTTTGATCTTTTCTAAATTGGCCAAATTAGTTCACAACACATCAATTCCATGTAAGAAGACTATGTGAGAAGGATTTCCATTTTTTTGATTTTTTTTGAATTTTTTATGCTCATCTCAAATTTAGTCAAACCTAACTTTGACCATCATTTTATCAAGTTTTAAACATGGAATTGTAAAACTAAGCATGGATCCTTGTTATTCACTCCAAAATGAAGCTTTGGTGAGGTTTTTGAAACTTTTCATGTTCCAAACCCTAAACCTCTTGTCTTCACCCTCGAACTTGTACCCCAGTGTTTGAGATATCACATTAGACACATGGTTTTTTTGTTGAACAGCATGTAGACCATGTTTATCAACTAGAATCGGTAGTATATGACATAAGAAGACTATGTGAGAAGGATTTCCATTTTTTTGATTTTTTTTGAATTTTTATGCTCATCTCAAATTTAGTCAAACCTAACTTTGACCATCATTTTATCAAGTTTTAAACATGGAATTGTAAAACTAAGCATGGATCCTTGTTATTCACTCCAAAATGAAGCTTTGGTGAGGTTTTTGAAACTTTTCATGTTCCAAACCCTAAACCTCTTGTCTTCACCCTCGAACTTGTACCCCAGTGTTTGAGATATCACATTAGACACATGGTTTTTTTGTTGAACAACATGTAGACCATGTTTATCAACTAGAATCGGTAGTATATGACATAAGAAGACTATGTGAGAAGGATTTCCATTTTTTGATTTTTTTGAATTTTTTATGCTCATCTCAAATTTAGTCAAACCTAACTTTGACCATCATTTTATCAAGTTTTAAACATGGAATTGTAAAACTAAGCATGGATCCTTGTTATTCACTCCAAAATGAAGCTTTGGTGAGGTTTTTGAAACTTTTCATGTTCCAAACCCTAAACCTCTTGTCTTCACCCTCGAACTTGTACCCCAGTGTTTGAGATATCACATTAGACACATGGTTTTTTTGTTGAACAGCATGTAGACCATGTTTATCAACTAGAATTGGTAGTATATGACATAAGAAGACTATGTGAGAAGGATTTCCATTTTTTGAATTTTTTTGAATTTTTTATGCTCATCTCAAATTTAGTCAAACCTAACTTTGACCATCATTTTATCAAGTTTTAAACATGGAATTGTAAAACTAAGCATGGATCCTTGTTATTCACTCCAAAATGAAGCTTTGGTGAGGTTTTTGAAACTTTTCATGTTCCAAACCCTAAACCTCTTGTCTTCACCCTCGAACTTGTACCCCAGTGTTTGAGATATCACATTAGACACATGGTTTTTTTGTTGAACAGCATGTAGACCATGTTTATCAACTAGAATCTGTAGTATATGACATAAGAAGACTATGTGAGAAAGATTTCCATTTTTTTTTTTTTTGAATTTTTTATGCTCATTTCAAGTTTGGTCAAAGCCTAATTTTGACCAGCTAACCCTATTCTTCTAGAAGGAAACCGGACCGATCCGTGGGTTGCTCTGTTTTGCATTGTGGACCGTTCACTGCGGTAACGCCAGCCGTCCGATCTAGCCTTCTAGAAGGTTTCGGGGCCGATCCGTGGACACCCTCGTTCTTCAACATGATTGGTTCCTTTCTCCACGCGTACGGTGGGCTATAAGAACACTGAAATGTCCGTTGGTCCGTTGGGCCGTCCCGCGTGTCTAGGCCTGTGATGCATGCGCCATGCATGCGCCATGCAGGCGCCACGCCAACGGCTCTTTCCACGTACCTCACTCGCCGACGCCTTTTAATGCATCGACGCAGCGTCTCAGCGTTGCCATCGTCTCAGCTCTCGCAGCGATGCAGCGGCATCAGTTTTGCCATCGTCAATACGCTTAATTATTTTTGGAAGACGGCTAGCCACGCGTTAATTCATTAGAAACCACCCAATTATGAGCCAACCTCTTTATAAGGGGCCTCTCTTCCTCTCCCACACACCAACCGAGCGAGCCTCTCTTCCTCTCCCTCTCCAAAGCACCACGCACCCAAGCGAGCCTCTCTGCCTCTCCGAAGATGCAGTACACGGGACCGACCTTCCGCCGTCCGCGCACCAAGACGGAGCTACTCTATCCGGCGGACGTCCTCGTCGAGAAGACGCTCCGTGTGTGGGCAAAGTCAAGGTGGAGGACCGAGGTCGAGCTCACTCGAGACTTCCTCGACGAGGGCTTCTCCCACCTCCCACCGGGCTCGCCCGTCATGTACTACGTCAACGAGTCTCGTGAAGGCGTCGCCCTCAAGCTGCTCACGGTCACCTTCGCCAACCGATTTGACGCGTACGCCCTCCTCGGTGAGGTCTTCTGGTGCGGCTGCGAGTCAATCTTCTTCACCACCTACAACGTCTTCACCGATTGCGACGCCATCTTCTTCTCCGGGAAACCTATGCACTGCCTCCCGTACTACAAGTGAAGACGCTGGTGAAGACGGTGGTGCGGCGCAGGTGCTGCGGCAGGTGGTGCGGCCAAGATGTGTTCTCGTCAACCTCGTCATGTTTTTTTAGCTTTACGCTTTCATTTTCTATGTGGTTCCGTGTTGAGTCGTGTCAAGTCGTGTGTCACTCAACTTATCTATCTATCTAAGTTATTTCCGTGTAATGGTGAAACTAAGCATCTTATGTATCGAATTTATCTAAGTTATTTTGCGTGATGATCTGGCTACCAATATTTGCATCTCATATATCTTAGTTTTCTATGATTTCGATGTAATATATCAAGGGTGAATGAATCATGAAATCACAAACATGGATCCAAGTATGAACTTTGATGTATTATAAGTAGGGTACCCATAGTATGAAACAAAAAATCACAAACACGCAATGCTTGAAATCAGATAAATGCACCATTTTTCCCCGCAAGAATATAAAGATGCACCCTTTTTGTTTGATTATTTTTCCAACCTAAACCACAAACACGTAATGCTTCAAATAACAAAGACGCACCCTTTTTTTGGTTAAGCAGCGTGCATAAACACAAAGAACAAACATATATGTCCTTACACCATAAACCAAGTCACGAACTAGAACTAACTATAGTTAGATTTCTTCCTTTCGGTTTTCAATATCTTTCCATCTGCCCCACTGGTTACTAGAGCAATTATTCACGCTACCAAACAAAGCGGTCTTGGGTTCGAGTCCTAGCCGCACCATTTTTTGTTTGTTCATTTTTCACCATTTTTTTAAACACCCTTCTCATCTGCCCAAAGCCAAACCTTGTGGGTCCCACGTGAAACGGCCAGCAACGGTCCTCTTTTCAAACGCGTCTCCGCCTGGTCCCACCTGAAACAGCCGAGTCATGGACGTTTGACTTGAATGAAACGGCAGGCTCACGGAACGAGCCGTTGCACACATACTAGTGGCAAAACTGAGAACCATTCTGCTCTAGTGGCAAAACTGAGTGTTGCGCGGGCTGTAGTGGCAAACCAATAATTAACCCTTATAATTGATCATAGAAACTAGATTATCTTATCACAGTCTACCTCTCTATAAAACAACCACACGTTGGTTGTTCAAGTGTAATCTGCCTCATGGATATTGAGGCCGGCTAGCTCTAGCTAGCTCTATGGTGGTCTAGTGACCGCATCAATTCTGGAACAAATTTTCGTCATTAATTCTTGGACAACATTTTTGGAATGCGAGAGCTTTGCCTTCACCATATCCATGAACCCTACCAACACGTACAACTTTTACTTATTTTTCCTTTAGTTGGAAGAGAGAGAAACTCTACATAAAAGCACCTCGAGTACACGTACCTACGACTCTACGAGCATGGCCGAATCAGTCCCATCTCACGCGATTTGTGCATGTCGAGTAGCCACATTGTCTTTGCCACCGCGTTGGAGAGGCTATCCGGTAGAGTAGGTTGCACGCGGGGAGCTACTCGCGTGATGGATCTCACAATCAGCCCCCTTGCGACCACATCTCGCCTTGTCAGAACTTGAATGAACACAAGAGAGATACTGATGAGATGCTCGGTCGTGGACATGTCTCTTCTAGCTGTGGCTGAAAGGAAAGGGCCGAGGCCCTCGAAAGTTTCTTCTCCTCTTCTTCGCAGCTCCTCACCGTCATTCTTTGTGGAGTTTGAGCATGTGGCAAAGGAGTATATGCAGCGCTTTTGAAAGGGAGGAGGCATGTTCTAATGCATGTACCCTCTCAGCTATGGAAGCTTCTACTTCGGACGAGCTGCAGGACATTGTTGAAAGTGAAAAGCTTGGGATGCCATCCGCAGTGCAACGAGGAAAATTTGTAGTATATCCCATCTCAGTTGTGTCTTATCCATTCCCTGTACCTCCCATGCTAACATGTTCAAAATAGTGGTGGGATAATGGTGACTGATTGTGGGGTTAGAGATGGGCGCGCCTGCGAGGTAGAGAGCCCGTACGCCATCCCTGGATGAGAATACAAGATATGTATATGATGCAAACTGCAAATAGATGAGGAGGACTGGAGGTGATTTGGCAGCTAGTTTATATCAGGAAGGGAAAAAGGAGGAGAACGGTACATCAAGTGGGTGAAAGACGAAGACTAGTAAATTTCATGTGGGTTGTGTCGGCGGCGACCTTATTTTCTCTCGTGTTTTTATAGGAGCCGATTATCGGAAGCTTTTTCGAAGAATTTTTAATCCAATGTAAGGGTGGTCTATGTATTTACATGACTAGATTTGATGGATTGTATTCTCAGCAGAATGGTTGGTCGCATGGCAGGATATGTTTGAAGCGTAGCTAAAATAGACATCGTGTGAAAACATAATTACATTTTGGTAGAAATATTTTGATTAATTGTACTGGATTGTTGGTAAGTGTCAACAACAAAAGACCATAGTTTATTGAAATATGTGATCCAATGTGTAAGACCTTGAACCGGAGAGGAGAGGTCGCGATGACGGTGTAGTAAAGGGAGGAACATTTGAGTGTTGGAGGCGCGTTATCCGAGGTAGACGAAAACGACCGAGCAAGGATGTCGTGGTCACTTACCTGTATTGAGAGAAATCAGGACAAGTGCGAGGACATCGTTGTGCTATTACAAGCATGCAGCTGACGGAGAGGATCATGAGTCGTCCATGGTATTGTTGCGCCCGTTCCCTAACTGCTTACCATGTATAACTTGCCGCTCGAGATCGTCCAAATATCGCGGTGCAACACGTCGGATCACTGTTGCCATATGCTAATCTATCAATCTCTCAATTTGCTAAAATAAATATAGCACTCTCCCATCTTTCTTCCTGAGACTACGCATCTGGCCTCCAGACTCGGGAGCTCCGAAACAAGGTTTGTTGCCTTAATTTCCTCGATGCTTGGAAAAGAAGGTTTGATGCCTTGGGGAGTAGGAAGGAAGCCACATGCAGGAGATAGGAGACTTGCGTCATCATGATCAGCCTTTAACCCAAGGAGTGATGCCGTCGGGTGAGAGATTTTATAGGGGAGGTATTAAAGATTGCTGAACTATCTAATTAAATTAAAAGTCCGAACTGATGGAAGGAAATTAGGTAATGTATTTATATTCAACATTTTCCCTCACGTCTAGACTATTTTAGTTTTTAGTGTGGATTCGGTGCACATTCAGCATTTTTTATTTTGTTTTTAACACTGCGCGAGCAAGGTCTTTGACTTGAGACCTCTTAGCTCTGATACCATGAAAGATTGTTGCACTAGCCAATTTTAATAACCAAAGTTCGAACTGATGGAATGAGATTAAGCAGTCTACTTATATTAACCAAGGTATGAGCGGGTTGAAGATAAGATTACTACAGTGGCATAGAGAGAAATGTGACGCCACCAGCATTTTTATCTTAAAGATAGAGGCTTAATCTGCAGACATGACTTTATAGTGGGTCGTAGAAAAATAGCCACAAAAACACAAAATAAGTTACTAAACAAAAATAGAAAACAAAAACTGGATAAAAAGCATAGATTATCTTATCATGAACCATGTGAATGTTTAAAACCAACCACATGTATGATGGCTGCTCAACTCAAATCTGCCAGACTTCAATCATAATGAAAGCTTGGAGTCCATCGGCCCCTGCTTGTGTTCAGGAAACCTTGAGGCGGGCTAGCTCTATCTATTCTACCATAAAAAAAAATTGAGTAAGTAAAATTCTTTAATTTTGTGTCCTTCAATATGACGCGTGTGGGTGTTCACGTTGGTACTAGTGCCGTGAACTTAACACAGCGAGGTGGTCAACACGTGATCACATCAAGTGCATGTATTAGTGTCTCTGACACGTTAGAGCATGTACAATAGAGTCTAGTCAGCTCTAAGAGATTAAATATTATATTTTAGCTGGGCCGGAGAAGAGAGAAGAGGAGAGAATGTAAATGGGATATCATGCAAGAGCTAGCTCTAGCACGTGCTCATAGGTACTTTGTGAGAGTGGATTGTGGGCCATGTATCACAAAAGTAGTACTTTTTTGTAACTCACTGTTATACATGTTGGTTATAAGATCACCAATAGATGACGTTGCAATGTACTAGAGCTAGCAGTTGACTCTACTATTGTTCTTGCTCTTATGTACCTTCATCCTTTTCATCGGCATCAGGCGGTCCAGATCCTACCAGATTTGCATGAAGAGCAAGCTGAAGTTTGTGACTGCCTCCCCCGCCAATGTTTCGAGCATCAGCAAAGACTAGGAGTGGTCGTTGCCCTTCATTTCAGTGCCTCGATCTGTCCAAGGCAGCGCTCCTCTAAGGCTCTAACCATCAACATGCGAGAGACATCGACGTACGATATGTCCTCAAGCGGCCACCAGCGACGACGTGAAGGACAATGTTTAAGCCCTAAGACATGCCTTCTCCATTCCTTTGCAGGTCCTCCGCTTCGCGCTTTTAGAAGTGTAGGCAGACGGTTGCGCCGTTCTTCTCGCTTCTGCAACATTCTCCTTTGGATATGCTGGAGGGCATTGTCCGATATGTAAATCCAAGACAGTGCATTCACAGTAGCATCTATTTCTTTCCTTGTACCTCCCATTCCTATAAGTTCTATAACGGTGGTGGCATGGCAGAGTGAGCTGATAAGCCGGCTACGGACCAAAAATGATCTAACCTATTTCGGGGATAGAGAGGCTATGTGGTAGATATTTTATACTGCAAGGAGCAAGAGGGTGAATCTGGTAGGTGGAGTAGGTGAGAGGCAACAATTAGTAGTAAAACTATCATGTGAGACGCCGGTTTTGCTTCTCCTATTCTAGCCTATTTAACCAAGCTAATTAATCTCGAACAACTAGTCTAGCTCGTGATGATTGATATTTGCATACACAGTTAGCGTCCCACACACACACCATGAACTATACAAGCTTTAGGTTTTGTTTATTTGGGCTGCAGCTTTCGAAAACCGGAATGCTTGCTTTCCTTCGGAGGCTGCGCGGTCGTGGCCTCCGGCTCCTGCTTGCGACACGCGTCCCGTGTGGGGACCCAGCGACGGATGGCCCGCATCACGCTTAGCCTTATCACTTCACCTTCCTCTCCGCTCGTTCTTTTCTTTTTTCCTTCTCATCTCTCCAGTAGCACTTGACGTAGATGCAGGCTGCCGCCCCGACCACCGCGCCGCTGTCTGGAGGACCTCCCGCGTCCGCCTACAGATAGCTCCGCTGGCGCGCCTGCCCTGTCTATCTCCCGCGCTGACCCGCCCGCCTCGCCATGCTCCTTCGCCGACATCGTGCTTCGCCCCGCCTCACCGTGCCGCTGGTGGGAGTCGAGTGCGGCGAGGCTGCCGAACTCGCTGGTGTGTTGATCTCGCTGACTCGCTTCCTACTGGCCGCACTCCAGACGCCCCCTCACAGCTGGAGTTGGTTTGCCGGTGCCGGCGGCTGGATTTGGGGGGACATCAGTCTGGATAGTACTCCTAGTAGTGGGCGGCCCGCCGTCGCGCAGAGATGGAGGCCGCGGCGGAGTCCGATGCCCTTGTTCCCCCGGCGCTCGCCATCGCCGGAGATGGAGGCCGCGACGGAGCACGAATCCATTGTCCTCGCTCGCCGTCGCCGGAGATGGAGGATGCGGCGGAAGCCCATAACCCAATCTCGCTCGGCGCCGGCAACCTGGTCAGGTGGAGCACGCGGGGATGGCTCCCGGACGAGCTGATACTAGGGTGCAAGGGGCTGTGCCGCCAGGCGTGGCGGTGGAGCTTTGGCAGCAGGCCAACGATGCTGCGACAGCTGGTGTCCGGCGGTGCTACGAGTTGAGTCCGCGGTGCTACCGCAACAGTCTGATGGTGTTCCGGCAGCCGGCAATCCTCTGTCGCCAGAGCTGCAAAGGACGGCCGATGGTGCTACATTAGTTGGTCGACCGTGCTACAACCATGGCCGGAGCAGCTTTGACCTCCGACGGTGGATGCTGCGACCGGTGGTGCTGCAAACCGGCGCAACCGGCGGCGGCGGTGCAGCAAGGCGGATGCTGCGACCAGCAGTGGCGGTGCTGCAAGGCAGCACAACCGGCGGCGGTGGTGCAACAACGCAATGCGATCGGCGGCGGCCTTGCTGCAAGGCGGATGCTACGACCATCAGCGGTGGTGCTGCAAGGCTACGCGACCGGCAACAGCGGTGTTGTAAGGCGGCGCGACCGGTGGCGGCATTGCTAGAGGCAGGCGACGACGCTACTATCGGGTGGAGGAAGTGTTGCTATGGTTAGTGGCGGTGCTGCAAATGTTAACCAACAGTGCTACCACCGGTTAGTGGCGGAGCTGCAAGAAGGTGACGGTGCTACCATCTGGAGTTGGAATGCTGCCGGTGGTGCGTCGGCGAGGAGTTTCACGATTCTACAATTGTATATTTTTTGTGATACAAATGTTATGATGTTTTGCTACTTTCGTATAAATTTTTTGCTACTAGGGTCTTCGGCAAGGTCTATCTCAGGCGAGTTTTCTTTTTATTTCTAGAGGAACCTATTTTGCTTCAATGAAGCAAAAGCGGGAGGTTTTTTTGCTGCGATGAAGCATAGTCGGGACAAGTCTCTGGCAACTCTATTCTGTTTTTAGGTCGAACCGTTTTTTGCTTCAATGAAGCAAAAGCGGGAGATTTTTTGCTGCGACGAAGCATAGTCTGAACAAGTCTCTGGCAACTCTCTTTCTGCTTTTAGTCGAACCGTTTTTTGCTTCAATGAAGCAAAAGCGGGAGGTATTTTGCTGCGACGAAGCAAAGTCTAAATTTCAGATGAAAATAGACACGTGTCACACATGCAAGCAGGAGGCTGGAAAATTCTGAGCCTCCGGAGAATTTCTAGCGTTGTCCTTTCGAAAAGCAGCTGTAGCTGGTAAGCTATGAAAAAGCAGCTGTAGGAAGCAGTTGTGAGAAGCAGAAATTTGATGTTTGGCAGAACTGTTGTTGATGGCTGCTGTTGCTGGTATGAATGATGAAATGCCTAAAAGGACCCGAAGTCTGAAAGAAGTTGTATAAATGTTGATTTGACACGAATTAGTTACTTCTGATTGTTTGTTTATAACATTATTGTCATGCTTAAGGGTTAATTTTGACGTGTTCATATTAAATATAAAACATCACATAGCAATAATAATATGACAAGAAAACACAAATATTACAACATTCCCAGGAATGCACACATATGACTATATGTTCCTCAATACACTACAAAAAATCTGCACAACCAACGTACTGGCACCGTCTCAGCAAATGCATCGAATCTTTGTCAAAAGATGAATCAAATCTAGGGAATCCAGGGAGCAACTGTTGGGTGATCGGAGATCTGGTCTCGCGCTGGTCGCTCCTGATGGTCTGGTGGCGCGCGTGGCTCCTGGAGGCCGATGAACTGGCAAGGGAGCAGTGATACAGGCGTTGGGCCGAGCTGCAGCAAACTCCTATATATGCAGAGAGGAGAGGACGACGGCTGACGGGGACAAGCTCCACCCGCGGTCGCTAGCGGCGGAGGAGAAACGGCGAGGCAGCACCAACTCAAACACCTCCTGTCACCGACGGCCGACAGGTATCCGTGGTATGTGCGGTCGATTCGCGGAAGCGGCGAGCTCGACGAGGCCAGGAACAGACATGTGATGAGTCCTTGGACATCAGCGGCGGGGATTGGTGCTGATGAGGCCGGGGAGCGGCGGCGGCTGGGGCGCTATAACCCTAACCCTAGCCGGCCATGGATGGTTGGGAAAATGGGGTCAGGGGTGTCGGTTGGTTGAGGATTGCAAGGGCAGAAAGGAATATATATAGGAATGGGAGTTTTTTCGTAATTCCGTCGAAGTGCATGGGGCATTTTGGTCCAGTGTATTTCGGGAAGCAAGCAAAAGCTCGGGAAGCACCTTACCCGGTGCTTTGGCTGCTTTTCGGCCTCCTAGTGCATTTTAGGAATCGCGCTTCTCCACAGAGCTTTCCTATTTCGTGGTGTTTGTTTGGGCTTCTGCTTTTGGATCCCAAAAGCACAAGCAGAAGCCTAAACGAACAGAGCCTTAGTCCATGATGACACGCACACCATGAACTATACAAGCTTTAGTCCATGATGACACGTAGACACATGGTGCATTACATGAAACAATAAATTCGAATTGTACTAGCAGCCTGACGCTTGATCGGCTCTTAGAGAGGAATTGGACTTATATGATCCCTATCATCCCATGCGGTGTTCTACAATTGTTACTAATGCGTGATAACCATTTTTTAAAAGATTAATCTTGTCGAGAATCGCCAACATGCATCTTACTCCAGGAAGATCCCACCAGCAGACTAATAGACTCTCTCGTGCTAACCTCCTACCTAGAGCTTCCAAATATGAACCCTATCTAATGCACCCCTCCCCTTTTTTCCCCTTAGAGACTTTGTGAATCAAAATCCTTTCTCACTGACTTGTGGGCTCCATGCCACGCATGTGCTGAATAAACAAGATGTACATGTTTAATATGATTTGACGATGGAACATGCGGTTCCAATGTGGCGAGTGGCGACACAACAACCTGTTATTATCTGTTGGGGTTATTTTCAGGGTTTCCACCTTTTAAAATTGATTGAGCTAACGACGGGTTAAATTTTGATTGGTTGATTTAAATCGAAAGTTGTAAACTTTTTCTAAGCTGTTTCTATCGTAGAAAAACTCGTCATGTTCTACATTTGCGACTGACAAGAATTTTCTAGTTGACAGCAATAACAATTGCCATTTTTGCAGAATCACATTGCTGGAACTTTTTTGGCAAATCAGACCATGGAGCTTGCCGCCACAGGCAGAGACGTCATGCCATGCCGCCATGTCAGGCAGGTTAGGTGGCCTCGATCTGTGGCGGCACATGTTTGTTAGTGTCCATTTCTGTTTATTATTTATGCTAAATAGTATCCATTGGTTATAGAAGCACCGGTGTTCAGGGATTTGCTAAATCTATAATATTACATCTGTCGAATAAAAATAGTCCCAACATGACTTGCAACACCATTTTTTTTTGTCAAACTCAAATTAGCAATTTGGGCTGCTCAAGTGCAATGTGCCTCATGGACATTGCGGCCTGGATCATCTATCGTTGCAAGCTGCTATGCGAACGTGATTTTTTATCACCTGGATGCTTGTGTGACCTATTTTAAATAATATGTGTCATAAAAATATTTTATAATCGTGAGTGTATAGAATGTATGCAGGTGTCTGTGTGTGTCAAGTTTGAATCTAAAATATAATTGCATGTAACCTACATAAAAAAAGATAAAATATATTGTTCACAATATAGGAAGTAGACATATACCATTCATAATATAACAAAGTTATGTTTTCTCTTCTTTTGTGTAGGTCACATACGAGTAAAATGTTCCACTTTTTCATTAATTTGACACAAAGAGGAGCACATAGTACATGTACGGGTTTGGCCAAATACATCTCATTTCGTGTGTTTGCATCTTATTAAGCTAGCTAGCAGAGTCATGTTGCTAGCCCTCCGCGTCGCAGAGGCTACCTGGCGGAGGGGCTTGGCGCCGGAAGCTACTCACGTGAGGTGAAGTTTACCCTACATCTCCATTATTCGTTCATTGCGCAGCGAATCCTGCTGGCATAGTGAGACCTGCTCCCACCACACCTCAAAAGTGGAAGAGACATGGTCGTGGACATAACTATTCTAGTCGTGCCGATATCCACATTGGCTTAAGGAGATGGAAGTATGGATTGGAACATTAATTACGTGAAAACCCAGGGCCACCTTCCGTGGTGGAATGTGTAGACTTCAGTAGCATCCTAATATGTGGTCTCTCACCCATTCCCCGTACCACCCACGCCCACATGTTCAAACAAATGTAATGAAATAATGTGACTTGTGTCCGTGGTTACAAATCGGGTCATCCACAAACGAGATGTGATGCCACCCTATAAATGGATGTAGAGATGATTTGTCAGCTATTTTATACTAGGAGGAATAGGAGGAAGGTATTTTTTTTTAAAACAGAAGACCACTTGGTCCAACTTTATAAATAAAGCCTCACACGGCAATGTACATAGATCAGCGTTTACAACTCCACACCCAACATAACAAATGCAAAGTTCCGAAACCCACACAGATCCAAAAAGACATATACAACGCGAGACAGACTCACACACACAACCCCACACTAGAGTCGATGAAGACCAGCAGTTACGTGTGCTCAGTCCGCGTCTGCGCGTACAGCCTCCTGACGTCACCCACCGCCAAGTACGGGAGCTCCTTGCCCCCTTCCGCCTAACCAAAACCCTCCATCACTGCATATGGATTGACATTTCGTACAAAACATCAGTCGGGTTACCAATCAGATTTCCTTCTATAGCTAGCTTATTGCAGACATTCCAAATGGCCCAGCATTGTGCCGCAAAGGTAAACCACACTAGCCTGCGAAGGGGGCTTGACAAGCCCTGGGAGACCGTGATAAACTCCCCAACTCCCGCCGGGTTCCAATCACACGAAAGAAGATCCCTCACTCCCGCCCACATCAGCTTGGCGATGGGGCAGGAGAAGAATATATGATTGCAATCCTCCCAATCACCGCACAAGGAACATAGACCGTTGGACGACCCTGTCGCTTGGCAAGCTGCTCACCCACGGGTAGGCACCCCCGGATGAGCTGCCAGAGAAATACCTTGATCTTAGGTGGTACTCTAGTGCCCCACACATCCCTGAATAACGTCACCACCGCCCCTTGCGACAACATACACCAAGTTAGTGGAGAAGTTGCCAGAGGGCTCTGGGGCCCACGACACCACATCCTCCTCCATATTTATGGGGAGCGCCTGAATCTTCCGGCATAGGTTGTCCCATTCCACAGCTTCCGCCAGTCCGAATTGCCTCCTGAACTGAAGGCGCCACTCCCTGGGCTCCCTGTCCAGCACCCTAGCCCCAAAGACCGAGATGAATGGAATCTCGCAGCAACTGAACAACCTAGGGAACCTAGCGCGGAGAGGAGGAAGGTATACTTCAAGTAGGCGAGAGTCGAGAACGAGTAGTAAAATATCCATTTAGGTTTTGGTCAGTTGATTTACATCGAACATTATAAAAAAATTCAAAGGAGGTTCTACCATACCAAAACTCATAATGTTCTACACTTGAAACTCACAAGAACATTATAGGTGACTGCAAGAACAATCCTAATTTTTTTTGCACAATCACCTTGATGGTACTTGGGTCTGTGATGCTTATAGCATATTTGCTAAATGTTCATCAAGTTTTTTGAAAAATTCAAGGTGTCTTATACCAATAGAAGAGAAGAAAATCTTAAGCAAGAAAATCCACAAAAAAGCTTTTGCACAAAGATACAATGTGTCTACTTGGTGATTATTGTGTAGCTAGTTTGCAATTACACTCGATAGATTGGGCATAAGTAAACCTTTAGAATTATTATGTGAGAAAATTACTACACTCTTCTAAGTATCATGGGAGAAAGAAGTCGATATTCTCGATTAGCACTTTTTACATAGTTTGTCATGTACTCAACCATATTGCAAATGGCATCTCCCTGAAACTGATAAAATTAATGTTCAATCACCAGTGGTAACTTCGCCACTCAAATATGATAGACACCGATCATTTTCTGCAATAAAATAGTTGTGTGTTTTAATTGATGCATAGATCGGGAGGCAATGCCTTCTTCTTGGAACAGAAAGATTGACCATTCTATCCACTTAACCAAACAGTGGAATGAAGATATCAAAATTACATTGGGAGCTTGATGTACTAAAAACTAGCTATTAGACAGTTCCAACATGATAGAGAAGAAATCTAGAAGGTTTTGGTAGCTAAGCTCAAAGAATTTCTAGATGATACTGGTGTACATGTGCCTCTCTCTATCCCGGTGTGTCTCATGAATTGGAAGCCCATAATGGACAATTGAGAGAAAAGAGGGACATGAATCAAGATCGAGATTGAATAGAGAGTCCGAGGACGGGAGAATGGCATTTCAGCTGCATGGGTCTAGGCACATAGATGATGATGATGAGCGAGTGAAGGTGCAAGGTTATTTAAGTTTGCTTTGTCACAAAGGGAAGGGGAGTTATGTATCGGTCATTGTGGGCTTGGTGTGGTCTATCCACAAGGGAACTAACTACTAGTTCATAGGGATCACATTGTGTAGATCGATGTTGTCAAGGGTACTAGCTTTCTTGTAGCCATAACAAGTTCATCTCCTGGTACATTGGCTTCGGCGCATCCAACCTCCTAGCTAGTAATAACGAGGCTAAGTTTGCGACTGATAAATTATGATGTGCTAAGTTGTTTCATAATCTATCAAATAAAATAGGCAAGAAAACACTATATCCTACTGGCCAAACTGAAAATAGGCAAAGTTGGTTCGAAAGCTAGATTATCTTATCATAATTCACCTCCGAAAAAACAACAACTGGTTGGTTGCCCAATTGTAATCTTCCTCGTAGACCTTGAGGGCTAGCTCATCGAGTGTTGTAAACTGCTCTAGTGACCGACTTATTGTCCATTAATTCTACCACAGATTTGTGTAATTTTTTTTATTTTTATTAAGTCCACATACAGAGGAGCTTGAGGTGACAGCATGCCAAGTACTACACGTACGGAATTTGGACGAATCCATCTCATGTTGGGGAATTCGTGAATCTCTAGCTAGCTAGCAGATCAACTTCTTCTTGCTTTCCATGTAGATGAGGCTGCCTTTGGAAGAGGACCTTGGCGGGGTGGGAGAGCTACTAGTGTGTAGTGAGTCATCGTTGTTCATTCAATGTGCCTGCGCTCAATGTCCTCTTCGCTGGCATCCGTCAGCTTGGTAATACGTGCAAGGAGCAAACTCTCTTGTTCATTCCCCAGTCTAGGTCACTATCATACATCCTCCCAATGCACCTCTATGTGACAGAAGTAGCACCAGCATGCGAGAGACATCAAGTAAACATGACGACATAGGCCGGGGCTGAAAGAGTGTCTTCTCATTTCCTTCCCAGCTCCTCTCTGTCGCGCTTTGGGGAGTTCAAACTTTGGAGGGAGGAGCACATGCACGGGCAGCGTTGTTCCTATCGCTTTTGAGAGGGAGAGGGTGCATGTTCTACTGCATGCACCCGTTCAGCTATCCGGACATTTGCTTGCGATGAGTTGCATGGCATTGTTTGAAGACACAAAATAGGGGACGCCATCCACAGAAAAAGGAGACGATATTGTAGCCCGTCCTAACTCTCACGCGTCTCATCCATTCCCCATACCTCACATACCTATAGGTTCAACAGTTTTCTATTTTCGTGCCCCTGGTTCGTTAGTTGTACTCAGTATTCCCCAGCCGCTTAACTTTTCCTGAGTTTTCCCCTCCCTCTAGTTTGAAACCCCTCGCAGACGCTCGGACGGGAGGGTTGTCGTCTGGTCAGAGGCCTTGACCGTTACCGGTGAGGGCCTAGGGAGCCGCGGTGGTTGTGAATTGACCGTTGCTTTTGAATTGTGTTGACTGTTAACCCAATGAGACACGTCGGACTGGCGGTCTCTCACTCACCCAAAGCTTTCCCCTCCGCCCGAGACTGGAGGAGCTCCCACACCGCCCCTCCGCCGCCACGCCGTCCTGCCCTCCTACCTTATGGCGTCGTCCGCCCCCGAGCCGCCCCCACCCCCACCACCACCCCCGGGAGGCGGAGAGGGCTCCGCCTCCACTAGATCTACCCCTATCGCGGTAGAGTTTGTACATCCGTCTGGTGTGTCGATTCTGCCCCTCAGCCGTGGAGAAGATTGGGAATCGGTGGGATCTAACGCATGGATTCCATCTGGGTAAGCATCGTCTGCCTATGTGAATTAATATTAGGCAGTTTTTAGTGCGAATCGTTGTTGCTCAACTAACTGTGTTGCTTTTCGAATATGATTGATCCAGCGCTGGCTTTTCGGCTGGTGGTTAGGCTGGATACTAGCTTTACTTGTGATTCTAAACGCAATATGACGGGATTTTACATCCCAGCGGTGGTTGCAACCACCATCTCGTTGAGGGATTTGAAAGATAACATCTACGATAAGTACACCTGGGGCCCTCGCAATTAAGTTCATTTCGAATATTTCAACAGTACGGAGGGAAGATTGGTTCCAATAATTTCCGATGACGATATGGGAATTCTTTTTTGCTTTGAATGAATCTTGCCGTGTCGGTAAAATTCGTATCCATGTGGACAGCGGCAAGGCATCATCTGGTGGTCGGGCATCATGTCTCTCTACTGTTGCTGCCTTTGCTAATAGTGTGCGCCGCCGCGCTCCTTGTAGGTCCACAACAGCACCATCTGTCCCCAGTGCTAGTGGTAGCCAGATCGTTCCTGCGGTCGATGTGGAGGACAATGCATAGATTGAAGATCAGTCTCCTCAAGATGATGAGGATCAGTTGATGTTTCCTGAATTGGTAGATCGATGTAGTAAGCAGGCAATGGAGGATCAATACATGGAAGATATTGCACAAGGTGCCAGATTTGATGACACTAATGATGAAGAGAAGGATGAGAACAATGACATCCTCATTTTAGCCGATTACGAAGGTGATGACTTGCCAATAATTGAGTGGAACAGGGCGGATCCTCAGCTTGCAGAAGGCACCATATTTCAGACGATGATGAACTGTCGTAATGCAATTACTACATATTGCATTCTCTCCAAGAATGATTATGAGGTTATTAAAAGTGAGCCAGGTAGGTTCACAGTTAAATGCCCATACAAGAGGTGTAGGTGGAGGCTGCATGCATCCACAATGCTCAGAAGCACCTTGGTTCAGGTACTACGCCAACCAGTTGTGTATTTTAGATCACGGTGTAAAATTTGTTAACTATTACTGACATCCCTTATCATTATGTTTCAGATAAAGAAGAACCCGGTCGTCCATACTTGTCCACCTCGAGGGGGAGCCAGAGGTGAAATCAAAGCTAGCGAAGACTAGGTGGTTGGCAGATGCAATCATAGATTGGCTGAGAGAAACTCCTTCACTTGGTCCAACAGCACTCATAACAAAGATGTTTGAGAAGTTTGATATACAAATACCTTACATGAGGATGTTATATGCAAAGGAAATGGCTCTTGACAGGATCAATGGTCCATGGAATGAAAGCTTTCAGTTGCTTTACACTTTCAAAGCTGAAGTGGAGATGGCTAGTCCAGGCAGTGTTGTAGCGATAGACAAGCATACAGTTCCCTACAAATTGAAAAGCGGGAGGGTAATGCAGAAGGAATGTTTTAGAAGGGCTTTTGTTTGTTTCAAAGCTTGTTGGAAAGGTTTTCTCGACGGTTGCAGGCCTTATTTGGCTGTGGATGCAACAGCTCTTCGTGGCAGGTTTAAAGGACAGCTAGTTGCTGCTACTGCAGTTGATGGACACAATTGGATGTTCCCTGTTGCTTATGGAGTTTTGGAGGTTGAGTCAGAGGAAAGTTGGACTTGGTTTCTGCAGAATTTGCGCGACCTTATAGGTCATCCACCAGGACTTGCTATCCACACAGACGCTTGCAAAGGTTTGGAGAGTGCAGTAGAAGCAGTATTCTCTGGAGTGGCATAGGGAATGTATGCGACATTTGGTACAAAATTTTACAAAGAAATTCAAGGGTACAGTTTTTACTGACAACCTATAGCCAGCTTCATACACATGCAGCATTAGGAAGCATCTGTTTCATTTGGATGTGTCGTATAAACAAAAACCTGGGGTGAAGGAGTGATACGTCTCCAACGTATCGATAATTTCTTATGTTCCATGCTACTTTATTGATGATACCTACATGTTTTATGCACATTATATGTCATATTTATGCATTTTCGGAACTAACCTATTAACAAGATCAAGAGAAAGAGCTTGCTGTTGCTTTTGTAAATTAGAGATTCGGACGAAATCCGGTCCTATTTTTGCACGGAGCTTCCAGAAGACCGAAGAGGGAAGGAAGTGGGGCCACGAGGTGGCCACACCATAGGGCGGCGCGGGCCTGGCCGCGGCCCGTGGTGTGGGCCTCGCGCCGCCCCCGACCTACCCTTTCGCCTACTTAAAGCCCCGTCGCGAAACCCCCGCATCGAGAGCCACGATACGGAAAACCTTCCGGAGACGCCGCCGCCGCGTCCCATCTCGGGGATTCGGAGATCGCCTCCCACCTGTGGGAGAGGATTCATCTCCGGAGGACTCTTCATCGCCATGATCGCCTCCGGAGTGATGAGTGAGTAGTTCACCCCTGGACTATGGGTCCATAGCAGTAGCTAGATGGTCGTCTTCTCCTAATTGTGCTTCATTGTTGGATCTTGTGAGCTGCCTAACATGATCAAGATCATCTATCTGTAATACTATATGTTGTGTTTGTCGGGATCCGATGGATAGAGAATACTATGTTATGGTGATTATCAATCTATTGTTTATGTGTTGTTTATGATCTTGCATGCTCTCCGTTATTAGTAGAGGCTCTGGCCAAGTTTTTGCTCTTAACTCCAAGAGGGGGTATTTATGCTCGATAGTGGGTTCATGCCTTCATTGACACTGGGATCGTGACAGTAGGTTCTAAGGTTGTGATGTTGTTGCCACTAGGGATAAAACATTGATTCTATGTCTAAGGATGTAGTTGTCGATTACATTACGCACCATACTTAATGCAATTGTCTGTTGCTTTGCAACTTAATACCGAATGGGGTTCGGATGATAACCCGAAGGTGGACTTTTTAGGCATAGATGCGGTTGGATGGCGGTCTATGTACTTTGTCGTAATGCCCGGATTAAATCTCACTATATTTATCATATCATGTATATGCATTGTTATGCCCTTCTCTATTTGTCAATTGCCCGACTGTAATTTGTTCACCCAACATGCTTTTATCTTATGGGAGAGACACCTCTAGTGAACTGTGGACCCGGTCCTATTCTTTACATAGCATACAATCTCCGCAATTGTGTTTTACTGTTTTCTTGCAAACAATCATCTTCCACTCGATACGCTTAATCCTTTGTTACAACAAGCCGGTGAGATTGACAACCTCACTGCTCGTTGGGGCAAAGTACTTTGGTTTTGTTGTGCAGATTCCACGTTGGCGCCGGAATCCCTGTTGTTGCGCCGCATCACATTTCGCCACCATCAACCTTCAACGTGCTTCTTGGCTCCTCTGGTTCGATTAAACCTTGGTTTCTTTATGAGGGAAAACTTGCTACTGTGCGCATCATACCTTCCTCTTGGGGTTCCCAACGAACGTGTGAGTTACACGCCATCAAGCTCTTTTTATGGCGCCGTTGGAGATCAAGACACGCTGCAAGGGGAGTCTCCACTTCTCAATCTCTTTACTTTGTTTTTGTCTTGCTTATTTTATTTACTACTTTGTTTGCTGCACCTAAACAAAACACAAAAAAATTAGTTGCTAGTTTTACTTTATTTATTGTCTTGCTCTCTATATCAAAAACACAAAAAAATTAGTTACTTGCATTTACTTTATCTAGTTTGTTTTATTTACCGTTGCTAAAATGAATACCCCTGAAAATACTAAGTTGTGTGACTTCACAAATGCAAATAATAATGATTTCCTATGCACACCTATTGCTCCACCTGCTACTACAGCAGAATTCTTTGAAATTAAACCTGCTTTACTAAATCTTGTCATGAGAGATCAATTTTCTGGTGCTAGTTCTGATGATGCTGCTGCCCATCTTAATAATTTTGTTGAACTTTGTGAAATGCAAAAGTATAAGGATGTAGATGGTGATATTATTAAATTGAAAGTGTTTTCTTTCTCATTAAGAGGAAGAGCTAAAGATTGGTTGCTATCTTTGCCTAAGAATAGTATTGATTCATGGACTAAATGCAAGGATGCTTTTATTGGTAGATATTATCCTCCCGCTAAAATTATATCTTTGAGAAGTAGCATAATGAATTTTAAGCAATTAGATACGAACATGTTGCTCAAGCATGGGAGAGAATGAAAACTTTGGTAAAGAATTGCCCAACCCATGGACTGACTACTTGGATGATCATCCAAACCTTCTATGCAGGACTAAATTTTTCTTCGCGGAATTTATTGGATTCAGCTGCTGGAGGTACCTTTATGTCCATCACTTTGGGGCGGCTACAAAACTTCTTGATGATATGATGATAAATTACTCTGAATGGCACACGGAAAGAGCTCCACAAGGTAAGAAGGTAAATTCTGTTGAAGAAACCTCTTCCTTGAGTGATAAGATTGATGTGATTATGTCTATGCTTGTGAATGGTAGATCTAATGTAGATCCAAATAATGTTCCTTTATCTTCATTGGTTGCTCAAGAAGAAAATGTTGATGTGAATTTCATTAAAAATAATAATTTCAACAACAATGCTTATAGGAACAACTCTGGTAATAACTATAGGCCATATCCTTCTGCTAATGGTAATGGTTATGGTAATTCTTATGGGAATTCTTACAACAATAATAGGAGTGTACCCTCTGGTCTTGAAGCCATGCTTAAAGAATTTATTAGTACACAAACTGCTTTTAACAAATCTGTTGAGGAAAAGCTTGATAAAATTGATACTATTGCTTCTAGAGTTGATAGACTTGCCTCTGATGTTAATCTTTTAAAATTGAAAGTTATGCCTAATAATGATATTGGTAATAAGATTACTACTACAGAAAATGCCATCCAAGTTAGAATTAATGAGAATATAAGATTAATGGCTGAATTGCGTGCTAGGTGGGATAGAGAAGAAAATGAAAAACTAGCTAAAGAGAATAATGTAGCTAAAGTTTGGACTATTACCACTACTAGTAATGCTAATTCTTCACATGTTGCTGCACCTCCTACTATCAATGGTAAAATAATTGGTGTTGGCAATGTTTCTACTCCTAGTGCAAAGTGTACAAAGCTGCCTGAAATTGCTAAAACTGCTGAAACTGCTTGTGATAAAACTGCTGAAATTTTTTCCAACCTTGGGAACAATGATCCCATTGCTGTAGCTCATAATGATTTAGATTTTGATGATTGCCACATCTCTGAAGTTATAAAGTTCTTACAAAAACTTGCTAAAAGTCCTAATGCTAGTGCTATAAATTTAGCCTTTACAAAACATATTACAAATGCTCTCATAAAAGCTAGAGAAGAGAAACTAAAACTTGAAATTTCTATTCCTAGAAAGTTAGAAGATGGTTGGGAGCCCATCATTAAAATGAAATTCAATGACTTTGAATGTAATGCTTTATGTGATCTTGGTGCAAGTATTTGTTATGCCTAAAAAGATTTATGATATGCTTGACTTGCCACCATTGAAGAATTGTTATTTGGATGTTAATCTTGCCGATAATGTTAAAAAGAAACCTTTGGGGAGGATTGATAATGTGCGCATTACGGTTAACAATAACCTTGTCCCCGTTGATTTTGTTGTCTTGGATATCGAATGCAATGCATCTTGTCCTATTGTGTTGGGAAGACCTTTTCTTCGAACCGTTGGTGCTGTTTTTTGATATGAGGAAGGTAATATTAAATATCAATTTCCTCTCAAGAAAGGTATGGAACACTTCCCTAGAAAGAGAATGAAGTTGCCTTTTGATTCTATTATTAGAACAAGTTATGATGTTGATGCTTCTACTCGATGTTACTTGATTTGCACTTTCTGCGCCTAAAAGGCGTTAAAGAAAAGCGCTTATGGGAGAAAACCCATGTTTTTACTACAGTACTTTGTTTTATATTTGAGTCTTGGAAGTTTTTTACTACTGTAGCAACCTCTCCTTATCATGTTTTTGTGCCAAGTAAAGTTTCTATGTCAAAGTTGATGTTATATTTGGGATCGATGCGCAGAAACAGCATTGCCTGTCACGAATCTGGGCACAGGCCTCTGTAGAAAATTCGAAAAAAATCTGCCAATTTACGAGCGTGATCCTCAGATATGTACGCAACTTTCATTAGTTTTGAGTTTTTACATTTTAGCAAGTCTGGTGCCACCTTTAAATTCGTCTTTACGGACTGTTCTGTTTTTGACAGATTCTGTCTTTTATTTCGCATTGCCTCTTTTGCTATGTTGGATTCATTTCTTTGATCCATTAATGTCCAGTAGCTTTATGCAATGTCCAGAAGTGTAAAGAATGATTGTGTCACCTCTGAATGTGTGAATTATTAATTGTGCACTAACCCTCTAATGAGTTTGCTTGAAGTTTGGTGTGAAGGAAGTTTTCAAGGGTCAAGAGAGGTATGATATACTATGATCAAGAGGAGTGAAAGCTCTAAGCTTGGGGATGCCCCCGTGGTTCACCCTGCATATTTTAAGAAGACTCAAGCGTCTAAGCTTGGGGATGCCCAAGGCATCCCCTTCTTCATCGACAACATCATCAGGTTCCTCCCCGAAACTATATTTTTATTCAATCACATCTTGTGTTCTTTACTTGGAGCGTCGGTTTGTTTTTGTTTTTGTTTTTGTTTGAATAAAATGGATCCTAGCATTCACTTTGTGGGAGAGAGACACGCTCCGCTGTTGCATATGGACAAATATGTCCTTAGGCTTTACTCATAATGTTCAAGGCGAAATTTCTTCTTCGTTAAATTGTTATATGGTTGGAATTGGAAAATGCTACATGTAGTAATTCTAAAATGTCTTGGATAATGTGATACTTGGCAATTGTTGTGCTCATTTTTAAGCTCTTGCATCATATACTTTGCACCCATTAATGAAGAAATACATAGAGCTTGCTAAAATTTGATTTGCATATTTGGTCTCTCTAAGGTCTAGATAATATCTAGTATTGAGTTTTGAACAACAAGGAAGACGGTGTAGAGTCTTATAATGTTTACAATATGTCTTTTATGTGAGTTTTGCTGCACCGGTTCATCCTTGAGTTTGCTTCAAATAAACCTTGCTAGCCTAAACCTTGTATCGAGAGGGAATACTTCTCATGCATCCAAAATCCTTGAGCCAACCACTATGCCATTTGTGTCCACCATATCTACCTACTACATGGTATTTCTCCGCCATTCCAAAGTAAATTGCTTGAGTGCTACCTTTAAAATTCCATCATTCACCTTTGCAATATATAGCTCATGGGACAAAATAGCCTTAAAAATATCGTAATATTGAATATGTACTTATGCACTTTATCTTTTATTAAGTTGCTTGTTGTGCGATAACCATGCTTCTGGGGAACGCCATCAACTATTGTTGAATATCATGTGAGTTGCTATGCATGTCCGTCTTGTCTGAAGGATCTATCACCTTAGTGGTTGGAGCATGCAAAATTGTTAGAGAAGAACATTGGGCCGCTAACTAAAGCCATGAATCATGGTTGAAGTTTCAGCTTTGGACATATATCCTCAATCTCATATGAGAATAATAATTGTTGCTACATGCTTATGCATTCAAGAGGAGTCCATTATCTGTTGTCCATGTTGTCCCGTATGGATGTCTAAGTTGAGAATAATCAAAAGCGAGAAATCCAAAATGCGAGCATTCTCCTTAGACCTTTGTACAGGCGGCATGGAGGTACCCTTTGTGACACTTGGTTGAAACATGGCATGCAAAGATCCGGTAGTCCAAGCTAAGTAGGACGAGGTGCGGGCACTATTAGTATACTATGCATGAGGCTTGCAACTTGTAAGATATAATTTACATAACTCATATGCTTTATTACTACCGTTGACAAAATTGTTTCATGTTTTCAAAATAAAAGCTCTAGCACAAATACAGCAATCGATGCTTTCCTCTTTGAAGGACCATTCTTTTACTTTTATTGTTGAGTCAGTTTACCTATCTCCCTCCACCTTAAGAAGCAAACACTTGTGTGAACTGTGCATTGATTCCTACATACTTGCATATTGCACTTGTTATATTACTTTATGTTGACAATATCCATGAGATATACATGTTATAAGTTGAAAGCAACCGCTGAAACTTAATCTTCCTTTGTGTTGCTTCAATACCTTTACTTTGATTTATTGCTTTATGAGATAACTCTTATGCAAGACTTATTGATGCTTGTCTTGAAATACTATTCATGAAAAGTCTTTGCTTTATGATTCATTTGTTTACTCATGTCATTACTTTTGTTTTGATCGCTGCATTCATTACATATGTTTACAAATAGTATGATCAAGATTATGATGGCATGTCACTTCAGAAATTATCTTTGTTATCGTTTTACCTGCTCGGACGAGCAGAACAGCTTGGATGCTGATACGTCTCCAACGTATCGATAATTTCTTATGTTCCATGCTACTTTATTGATGATACCTACATGTTTTATGCACATTATATATCATATTTATGCATTTTCTGAACTAACCTATTAACAAGATGCCGAAGAGCCGCTTCTGTTTTCTGCTGTTTTTGGTTTCGAAATCCTAGTAAGGAAATATTCTCGGAATTGGACGAAATCACCGCCCGGGTCCTATTTTTGCACGGAGCTTCCAGAAGACCGAAGAGGGAAGGAAGTGGGTCCACGAGGTGGCCACACCATAGGGCGGCGCGGCCTGGCCCCGGCCGCTGTCTGGTGTGGGCCCTCGCGCCGCCCCGACCTACCCTTTCGCCTACTTAAAGCCCCGTCGCGAAACCCCGACGCAGAGCCACGATACGGAAAACCTTCCAGAGACGCCGCCGCCGAATCCCATCTCGGGGATTCGGAGATCGTCCGCACCCTGCCGAGAGGGGATTCATCTCCCGAAGAACTCTTCATCGCCATGATCGCCTCCGGCACTCTGCCGAAGAGGGGATTCATCTCCCGGAGGACTCTTCATCGCCATGATCGCCTCGGAGTGATGATGAGTGAGTAGTTCACCCCTGGACTATGGGTCCATAGCGGTAGCTAGATGGTCGTCTTCTCCTAATTGTGCTTCATTGTTGGATCTTGTGAGCTGCCTAACATAATCAAGATCATCTATCTGTAATACTATATGTTGTGTTTGTCGGGATCCGATGGATAGAGAATACTATGTTATGGTGATTATCAATCTATTGTTTATGTGTTGTTTATGATCTTGCATGCTCTCCGTTATTAGTAGAGGCTCTGGCCAAGTTTTTGCTCTTAACTCCAAGAGGGGGTATTTATGCTCGATAGTGGGTTCATGCCTTCATTGACACCTGGGAGTGACAGAGGTTCTAAGGTTGTGATGTGCTGTTGCCACTAGGGATAAAACATTGATTCTATGTCTAAGGATGTAGTTGTCGATTACATTACGCACCATACTTAATGCAATTGTCCTTTGCAACTTAATACGAATGGGGTTCGGATGATAACTCGAAGGTGGACTTTTTAGGCATAGATGCAGTTGGATGGCGGTCTATGTACTTTGTCGTAATGCCAGGATTAAATCTCACTATATTTATCATATCATGTATATGCATTGTTATGCCCTTCTCTATTTGTCAATTTCCCGACTGTAATTTGTTCACCCAACATGCTTTTATCTTATGGGAGAGACACCTCTAGTGAACTGTGGACCTCGGTCCTATTCTTTACATAGCATACAATCTACGCAATTATGTTTTGTTTTCTTGCAAACAATCATCTTCCACTCGATACGCTTAATCCTTTGTTACAGCAAGCCGGAGATTGACAACCTCGCTGTTTCGTTGGGGCAAAGTACTTTGGTTTTGTTGTGCAGATTCCACGTTGGCGCAGGTTGTTGCGCCGCATCACATTTCGCCACCATCAACCTTCAACGTGCTTCTTGGCTCCTCCTGGATTAAACCTTGGTTTCTTTCTGAGGGAAAACTTGCTACTGTGCGCATCATACCTTCCTCTTGGGGTTCCCAACGAACGTGTGAGTTACACGCCATCAAGGAGTACTTGGATGAACATCATATATGGTAGGGTGTGGTCAAGAAGCCAATTCAATAAAATTTGCAAGATACTATGCCTCCAATATATGATGATTACAATGATGATTATATTATTTTAAGTCCACCTACTATTGAGAAGAAAATTAATTATGGTTACAATATGCCTCCTATATTTCATGAATATGGTGATGAGAATAATAATGATATCTTTTTGTTGAATTTGCTCCCACTACAATTAATAAGAATGACTATGCTTATGTGGGGAGTAATAATTATTTTATGCATGTAGCTCATGATAAGATTGTTTTATGTGATAGTTATATTGTTGAGTTTATTCATGATGCTACTGAAAGTTATTATGTGAGAGGAAATATGGTTGTAGAAGTTTTCATGGTACTAAAACACCTCTCTATATGCTGAAAGTTTTGAAGTTACTCTTGTTTTATCTTCCTATGCTTGTCACTTTGTTCTTTGTTAATTTGTGTACAAGATTCCTATGCATAGGAAGTGGATTAGACTTAAATTTGTTTTATATGCTTCTTGATGCTCTCTTTTAGTTCAATTCATATATGTTAGGTGAGCATCTTCTCAAATTACTGAGCCTAGCTGAAAGACGTTAAAGAAAAGCACTCTTGGGAGATAACCCATGTTTATTTCTGTAATTTTTTTGTTGAGTCTTGGAAGTTATTACCTCTGTAATAACCTCTCATTATCATTTTTATTTCGTTTTTGTGCCAAGAATAGCCTCTAATAGGAAGAAAGTAAGATTTATGGAAGTTGCTATCCTGAAAACAGATTCTATGTTATCACCATAAAAAATCGTATAAATAGCCAGAGCGGAGTCTTGACCTACCAATTTTTGTGCATATGCCCCAGGTTAATATCTAACTTTCGTCGGTTGACCACTTTTCGAGATGATTAACAGAAGATTTTAGAAAAAAACGATCCTTGCCTGCTGTTCAGTTTTGACAGATTTTTGCACTATTTGCATTTGCCTCTTAAATCTCTTTCTTTTTGTATTATTTTGATCAAAGAGCTTTTTGAAGAGTTGCTACAGTAGCTAATACTTTAATACTTGTTTTATATATGTTAGAACTGAACCCAAGTGGATTTATTACTTTGATCGTACTAATGCTGCTAATAAAAAATTGTGTGAAGTTTTGCATGAAGGAAGTTTTCAAGTGTAGGGAGAGAAGCATGATGCGATGAGATGAAGAATGAAAAAAAGCTCAAGGTTGGGGATGCCCCTGCACCCCAAGAAATATCCAAGAGGTACAAGCATCAAAGGTTGGGGATGGCTAAGGCATCCCCTCTTCATCAACAAAGCAACATGTCATCTTTCTATGCGCTATATTTTTATTGCTTCATACGCTATGTGTTGTTCTTGGAGCGTCTTTATTTTTTATTTTTGTTTTGTTTTGTTTTGTTTGCTGTAGAATATGGTTGGATCCCGGCATATTTGCTTTGGAGAGAGACACACTCCATTTTAATTGCATAGAACGCTCTGGTTTTCGCTCATATTGTTCTGTGAGTGTTCTAGTTTTCTAATATTGCGTTTAGCTCTTATTCTTTCACTCGAATTTTGTTCAGAGCTCGTTAGTATTATTTATTTATGTATGATTAGCTCTCTGGTCCATATTGTTTTTCATCTCTGAGAGTTATTTCAAATAAGTTGATTGGTGCTGGAGACGAGTAAAATGTTTTATGTCTATAGTGATGCAAAAGGAAGCTCGTCTAGACTGTGGCATAGACTTTGGCATGTCATGTTGGATGTTATTGTTGTCATATGCTTAGTTTTTTTTGTTGCAGCATGACTTTTCTCAAATAGCTGGATTGACTTGGCACATGCTTACACCATGCTATCACTATAACCAATCAACTAAAACCTCTATGATGATCATTTAGTTTTTGACTTGTAATATCACTTTATGCTTTGATTTATAATGTTTTGTCGCTATGCATGATTATGGCTATTATTGCTCTCTTAGTTGGTCGCTCCCAGTCTTTTGCTAGTTTTCGCCTGTATTGAGTATGAGCTCTACTCGTGCATCCAACCACCAATAACCAAAGTTTGCCAATTGTGTCCATCATATATACCTACTGGCATTATTGCTACTAGTCATTAACCCATGCAACCTGCACGGGCTAGCTTCAGGAACATGTGTTTATTAAAGGGAATCAATAAATTTATCATGTCAAAATTATTTTGCAAAAGTTTAGAATATCTCAAAATCCCTTTCAAAATATATTGGAATATCAAAACATTTAATATTACTCACTCTATTCAATATGGAAAAATGGACTTCAGTTTAGACTTGATTACACTACTTATATAAATGCTCTCTTACTACTTGAAAGACATTGGTTTATCAGGTATAAGCCTCTCGGATGCATATTAATTTTAGAAATTAAATGTGAGAAATTTTTGTGATTGTTAATTCTAATGTAGATGCCATCATAAATATTTCGACATGCAACCTATGTGCAAAAAAATCATGGAAATATAGGAAACATAAGTATTGCCTTTACAGTTCAAAAAATCCTTTATTACATTCAGTAAAGCGGAGATTTAAAAATACACGAAAAAACTCATAGAGGATCGAAGAAATTCTAAGGGGGAAATGGTGAGATAGTGCATCTTGTACGTGAGGCACTTCTCAGAGAAGCAATGGTCAAGTCCTTTACCATTCGTTTTTTTTTTTCATACTACTCTAGGAAACAGCATGCGTGCATTGCAAAAATGAAATACTGAACATGCAAAATCATCACAGGGAAAACTTAATATAGAGAGGATACTTTTTTTGGTCATAATTTGTATTATGGATACCTTCAAATATAATCCCACAACTATACATACGTATCTGTTATGACCGGCCTATGACCGGCCTGGTGGCCCAACCGGCCAGGCCTAAGTTAGGGGCTTAGCCCAAGTTAGCAGATTAGGGTTTCGCGATTCTCTTATAAATACAAGTTGTAATAGACCATATCGATCAAGCAATAAACAGATCTTATAGATCGTTATTGCCGACTCCTTGAGGAGTCGGTCTTCCCTGCCCTAGCCGCCGCTCCTTCCCTTGCGCCGCCTTCCTCCAACCTCGCGACTGGCGCCGCGGCGCCGCCTTCCTCTCCTCGTCCAAAGACACTTCCACCCCTACAATCTACGTAACCGACCTGGTAGGATCTCGATCCTATCAATTTGGTATCGAGACCCTACGATCATGTCTTCGAGCCAGCCCACCGCCACCACCGCCCGCCTCGAGCCGCCGGCGCCTCCGCCGCGCCTGCCGCGCCCGACGGCGTCGCGCCTGGCAGATGTCGCCGGCGCCGCCCCTCCTCTCGCAGCAAGAGCTCTCGACGGCCATCCGCGACCTCGCCACCGCCGTCCAAGGCATCCGCCTGTACCTGATCGGCACTGGATGACCCCGCCGCCGCGCGCCGGCCCTCCACGCCTACTCGGCCGCGCCGGTTTCCACCCGTCAGGCCGTGCCGCCCCGCCCCGCCTCGCCGCCCCCGCCGTGGTCGTCGTGGCAGCCGGCCCCAGCACCGGGCCCGCCTCGCTACCCCAGGGCGTCCCCATCCAGCGGGTGTCGTTCCCACCATCGCCCTCGCGGCTCCCGACGTGGGTGACCGCGACGGAGCCCCCGCCCGTCTACTCGTCCGCATCGGCGCCTCCTCCCGTCTACACGACCGTCGGGGACCCTCCGAGGCCCTCCTTTCCGGAGCCGGCATACTCGCGCTTGGCGGAGCCTTCCGCTGGACGCGCGGAGTACCAGGGCGCTGCCGGCCCAACCCCCACGCTACGCCAAGCTCGACTTCGCGCACGTACGGCGGCGAGGACCCCCTCAACTGGCTCAACCAATGCGACGCTCTTCCGAGGGCAGCACCCTCGCCTCGGACCGGACTTGGCTCGCCTCGTACCACCTCCGCGGCGCCGCCCGACATGGTCGAGCGGACGAGGCGGCATGCCCGGGACGCTTCCGCTCCCTTCTCGCTTCGGCCCCTTGCGTTCAGGCGCCTTGGGCGTTTGGCGTTCACCACCACCGGACTTCGCCGACCGCTTCCAGGCCCTCGCATGCCATGCGCCCGGGGTGACGGGGCAGCAGCGCGCCGCTCTTCGACGCGCCGGACCACATTCCGTCGCCGTGGGATGCGGGATCCCGGACCTGCAGTCGGCCGCTGTACTACGCTCGCCCGAGCCGCGCGCAGGCCAGCCCCCGGCCAGCGACGTTCGGCCAGCCGACCGCCCCCCCCCACCACCAGGCCAGGCGCTCACGGCCGTGACTCATGCGGGGCACTCCGATCCAGCCGCGACGTGGCCTTTCCGTCGGCTGACCACGGCCGAACAGCTCGAGCGCCGTCGTAAAGGGTTGTGCTTCAACTGTGACGAGCTCTATGTACCGGGCCACGTTTGTCCACGCCTGTTCTACTTGGAGACCGTAGACGACATTGCGGCTGCTGTCGTCGCAGCTGGGCTGGCCGACGCGGCCGTCTCCCAGGCCGACACCGTTCCGGGATGAGTTCCACCAGCAGTTTCCTATCCACTCGAGGACGAGCTGTTTGAGAAGGCGGGAGAGATGTTATGACCGGCCTGGTGGCCCAACCGGCCAGGCCTAAGTTAGGGGCTTAGCCCAAGTTAGCAGATTAGGGTTTCGCGATTCTCTTATAAATACAAGTTGTAATAGACCATATCGATCAAGCAATAAACGGATCTTATAGATCGTTATTGCCGACTCCTTGAGGAGTCGGTCTTCCCGCCCTAGCCGCCGTCCTTCCCTTGCGCCGCCTTCCTCCAACCTCGCGACGCCGCCCGCCGGCCGCCTTCCTCTCCTCGTCCGCACATTTCCACCCCTACAATCTACGTAACCGACCTGGTAGGATCTCAGATCCTATCAATTTGGTATCAGAGCTTCCGGCTTGGATCGCTATCCGCCACGTGTCGGCGGCGGTGAGGCTGCAGGCTGCTGCGCGCGGCCTCCTAGTGCGTCGGCATGTGCGGGAGATGCGTGATCCGCAGCAGCTCCTCCAAGTTGCGCTTCGTTGCGCAACGGACCTCGATCTCGTCCGCTCGTCGGGGATCTTGGCGTGCGGTTTCCCCCGGGCGGCGGACATGCTGTTTTTCCCGCGGGCACGCCTCAAAGTCTACGCCATCGATAGTCATCCGGCGGGGAGAAGGCATGGTGTCACCGACAGAGCGCACCGCGTAGCACCACTGCATTCCACCGCCGGCCGCCGCACGGGCTCCTTTTGCCCCGCTGGTTTCCATGGGATCCGGGTGGCTGTACAGGTGCACGTCCGATGGGCGGATGGTGTCCACTTTATGTTCAGGGTCAACAATAAAGCGTCCAGTCCATTTCAGGTTGAGAGTAATAAAACAAGCCGAGATGTAAAAGGCTCGTTTTTAGGTGTTAGGTTTGTGTTGCGTCGAGTCATGTTTTGTTTAGGTTGCAGCCGAGGACGAGCTGCGTGTCCAGTATGGTGTTAGAGTACGTAATGGGCTTGGGCTGGCTATAGCCCATTAGTATTAGGGTTAATTAGAGATAAGGGTAGCTTGCTTAGGGGTTAAACCTCTCTATATAAGGAGAGGAGATGTATCAATCTAATCAAGCAAGAATTAAGAAGGAAACCCCTTCCCTCTTGCCACCGGCCGTGGGCAAGGCCCCCGGCCGGCCCTCTCGCGCCATCCCTCTAGCAGCACCATAACAGTATCATACATCACCGCGGCATTGGATAAATCAAAAAAACATGAGCATACAATAAGAAGAAAAGTTTATATTCAAATAACGTCTGCCTATGCTGCAAATTTACATGGTTCTTTCATTCTCAGTATTACCTATGGTCCAATGAATCATGACCAGAGATCCGCGACCAAGAACAGAGCCGACTGCAAACCCTAAAAAATAATACAAAGTATCAATAATACTTCTGGCAATATGTATCTCATTGTTTTTTCATACCTAGATAGCTAGCATATCATACTTCTGAATTCATAGTGCACTCCCAAGATTAAAAAAAAAATACATTGAAAGCTGCAGGAAACAATGCACATGAAACAATGTGCACATGGGAGAAGCAGAATTACAATCAGTCTGATTTTCAGGCTTAGGCATCAACCAATTCATACCTGACTATTAGAACTCAATTGCTGCTGCTCAACACCAGGTGATGTTGTGGTTGGCGAGACCACGTGCATCCGGCTGCTAGACATCCTAATCTCCTTCATGTACTATGAAACACGGCATGCCATGTCCACTTCTTTTATTATCATCATCTCCCATATCTTCACCTCCGTCGCCTCCCTTTGCACTCTCCGTCGTCGTCAATTCTTCCCCCTAGAAAACCAAGTGAACTATTAGGTTGCTTATCCTATGCAATGGGGAGGCAGCGTAAGCTTCTCCACAATGCAATGGATGATCCATAGGAAGGTCAGCGGTCAGATGGATGCCAATTTAACTCCTCGTCTTTGTCACCAAATCAAAAAGGAAATGGCGAGGAGTAAACAGCGACGACACATATGCAGGGGATAGGGGAAGACGGATCTCATGTTTTCTTACAAAATTTTAGAGGAGTATTGAGGGAGGCGTACATATGTTGGACTCTAGAGATCTCGATTTTCTTTTGAGCCTTGCAATAATTATTAAATAAACTGTATATGGCGCTAACAATGTCAAACCTTACGCCATAGTTTGTGACAGTCTCAATCTTCCACTTTTCCTATTCATATGTTTTGCCATTCCAAATACCTATTACCAAATGTGCCATATTGCAGCTTACCTCAGATATGTATGCTGACACGCATATTCCAACTTTTGTTTACTTCATGCAAACTATCTTACCGCAGATTACTGCACCTGTCGACCTATGCATCAACTAAATACTACATTACTTCATGTGGACTCCAAATCCAAATTGTAGATAACAAACAATTATCCAAAGACCACTTACTTTCTAGCATTCAAAGCAATCTGATAGGTTTCCACAAATAGCAGTGGAGGGAAAAGAAAATTAGTGAACTTACGTTGCCATGCATGGTCGTCTGTCGTTGCCGTAACCAATTTCCAGGAAAATATCAAATATAATATTTGCGAAGTTCGTAACTGACTAAGGTTTTCCTGAAGTAGTCTAAGCAAATGAAGGGAACTTAGAAACCCATTCACGGATAACCTGAAGCCTGCGCCACTAATTACTCACTGTACAAAATTAATAGTCTGAAGGACGTCAAATTGCAAAGGTCATTATGCCTTGATTTTTTGAATCAGATGAAAGCTATGATTAGATGAAAATGAGTAGAAGACTCACACAGCAGTAACCAAGTTTATGAATCCCGCAAATCTTGGACACATAAGAGATCACCATAAGCCAGTGGCTTTGACTTGCCGTGAATGGGTTATTTTCTATACCCTGGAAAGAAGATTACAGCAGTATATTAACTCTGAATAGGGCAGCTAAGGATAGGAACCGAGTGGAACGTACAGTGGGGCGATCCATGCATGTCCTGCCTGATTGTATTAGATGCACATACCATATATTACTTGCTTCTGTTGGAACATAAATTAAAAAAGCAGAAGGATGAAAGTTTGCTTAAAATTTGTTGAATAAATCTTATACCGTTAGAAGAACCATAATTAAGATATATACAGTGACTTGATAGATATTGTGATAATTAGAAATTATGTGTGGCACTCGATCAACTCCTAAAGATTAATATTCTTGTGACTCTAGAGGTTTGGATTCAATCCCTCCCGGTGTAAACAAATGAAGCTATATTTACAGTGAGTATTTTGGCCTAACATAAATATAGAGTTCAAGATTTGGTCAACTGGGAGATCTAATTAAAGTTTATCATCAAAGTGTAAGGAGCCTTTACCTTCAAGAACTGATATGGTTCTAAGAGCCAGAAATCTTCAGGACCCTACATGCTAGTATGAACTCAAAAGAAGATACAACAATCCAGTATCAGGTTAAATTTGTACGTCACCATCACTTTTCAATTGCTTATTAAATTAGTCATATTGCATGCCAGACATAACCTTTGTTTCTGTGAAAAGAAGTAACAAAAACAGATAGATTAGTAAGATATATAATATACCACAGCAGATGCCTCCTTGAGGGTGTGCATATACACTATCCTACATATCAGATCTTCTTGACATGTCTCATGCCGTGTGAGAATAATTACTTGGAACTGCTCCCCCAAAAAAAAATTGATCAACATGATCTTTTAAGTTCTACGTATCATAACTCTATCAGATCAAAGCCACACACACTCCAAGACGAAAAAACAATGGACGGTAGTTTGTAGAATGCTAAATACTCATAGATCTAACATAATCTTCTAGGGGGAGATGGCGAGGTGAGTCCTTGGGTTACCTTGCAATGGCAAAGATTGTCATCAGGTCCTAGTGGAGCACGCTGGACCAAAGCTTATGCGCATGTCGTTGGACAAACTTGGCGATGGCTGCAACTGTTGCTGAAGTTTAATCTACCACGTTGCGGGAGACCGAGACGGATTGTCCACCTTAGGAATTGATTGGAGACAGATTGGGAGCCGGGATACATGTCAGGTTAACAGCGCCGCCGCGCAGTCCAGGAAAACGGTAGTTGTGTGTATTCTACGATGGGAAGAGATAAAGCTGAGAGAATTTTATTTTTGAGCCTAAGATAAGAGAAGTTGTTCAGATTTCAGATGGCGAAACTGTGTCGACTCTAATGGCTAGATATTGAAAGTATCGGTCCCGAGCTTCCCTCCCCTTAAAGCCCCCGCCTCCCCCTTCTTTTCCCCCACACCCAAGCCGCCAGGCCGCCGCCGGAATTTCTCGCCGGAGCCGCCGCCGCCTCCATCCGCCGCTCGCCGCCGCCTCGGGCCGAGCTAGGCCGCGCCGCTGCCTCCACCGACTTCGCCATCGCGCGCCGTACCTCGTACACCGCCTCGCCGCCGCCGAGACAGCTGGAAACGCCGCCGCTTCCCGGCCGCGCCGCCGGCCAACTCCATTGGCGCCGTCACGTCACCGCCACCTCAGCCGCCACGTCGCGTCCAGTCAGCGCCACCCAGTAACTCTCTTTTCCTTTTATTTCTTTTCCCTTTTCTGTCAGCAAATCTCGGCCATCCGTTTTATGTTGATCAACGTCCCTGAGCGCTGATCCGCGATGAAGGGGTATCGACCAATAGCAGCACACCACATGTCCAGCGTCCACCCTAGTTTACGTTTAAATCGAAATTTGATAGTCCGCACATTGTAAAATTCATATCCAGAGATCCGCTTGTCCAAAATTTACAAATTATATACCGTTGGAATCCTAAAAATATAAGGAACACTATGATCCTATAAAATGTGATATTTCAGAATTTCAAAAATCATTCATATTTAAATGCCTAATCGGAGTACTTTACTCGTAAAATGAGATTTAGATACCATTTTCGAGTGATTCTTTTTGCATATGCTTGCAAATGGAACCCTCTGTCCAGTAGTACCAAAATCATAATTTGTCTACTGTACCAAAGTACCATTTGCACTTAATGGTAGTTGCCCTTCGCTAGTGCGAAATAGATGGTTCACAATAATTCAACCAACCGTAAAACTTGACCATGGCATCATGCATATAGTGACAACCAGAGAAAAATAAATGGAGTGCACTTGTGTAAACCTCATATGCATCTCATGTCTATGTTTGTGCATTTGTGTCTTGCATTGTGCTTATGGTGCAATGTTATCGGATTGTAGATTGTGATTGTGCCGACTGCAGCGGTTGTGCTTGTGAAGATTGTGCCAACTATCCACCTTATCCAGGCAACTGACACACCCTCACAAATGTCCCAGTTTTTATCTATGCACAGTAGAGATTTTTGTAGTATACATGTGTAGGGTTTTATGTTTGCTATGCAATCCCAGTAGTCTAGCTACCCCTAGTTGACTTCTTTGTCGCCATTAAATTTAGTTGTTGCTCAGCTATGCTATGAAATGATTTTGTTAGTGAGTTATGGAAAAAACAACTAAGTTTAATGAACTGCCTGGGTGGAATTGGTATTGCTTGGATTATGTTGAGTGCTTACACCGGAGTCATGTCTATGGCGGTCGTGTGTATCGCACTTGTGGACGGCCACCCAGGAACAAAGAGATTGTAGACAACCTTGCTCATTAGCTACCGTACAGCCACATGCTAATATGGGCTCTGGCTTGATGGAGTATGTTGTGAGAACCCGGATCCTACATGACAAATGATGTAGGGGAATGTAGGTTGGTACGGGTCCGAGAGAATGGTCTGGGGATCACTTTGGAAAAGTCTCGTCCTAGTCAACATCTGTCCATTTGAGCAAAATGTGCATCATGGAAGAAGAGCAGACTAGGTCATGTGGGTAAATTTGTACAACCTCTGCAGAGTGTTAAATCTAAGTACTTAGCCGTATCCCCGGTTACGGACAATTTGAGCAAACTGACAAGGATCTTGTTCGAAGATCTTCACATTCCAATTTCTTAAATAAAACTTGATGGGTGAACAGGGAATATGACAATTGGTGCAAGTGACTATCGGCTAGCAGGTCCCATGCCATGTCTATGGTCTGTGTCTGCAGGGGTAGGTCGCCCAAACCAAGTTGATCATATGAAATAGGAAGGCTCACTGATGTCTATCGGTGGTGTCAAGGCTCATTGATGTCTATCGGTGGTGTCTAGGTTCATCGATGTCTATCAATGGTACCGCTTAATTAGTACTACCTCCGTTTCAAGGAATAAGGCGCCCTCGTTTTACGTGCTTTTTTTAGCAAGAATTACTTAAAATAGATAAATATTATTTGTATTAAATTAGTATCATTAAAAAGTTCTTTTCAATACGAATCCAATGATACTAATTACATATAATATAATTAAGATTTTGTTGCTTAATTTTATGGTCAAAGTTCGTCTTGGAATACGCGTGCGTCTTATTCCTTGAAACGGAGGTAGTATGAAAGAAAATGATTTGTCAAATGATAGGATAAAATTGGCTTTATGCAAATATGCCTGAGCTCTACCAGCCAAATGATCACATATGTGTTAGGTTGCCATTTGAGTCCACCATAGTGTCATCTTGCCAATAGAATTCCAAATGTATTGACCTTCGGGCTGTAACGTTTTATGTTGCAGGTTACTTCTCTAGTTGAAAAATAATTGTTTAGGTTCACGAGTCTTTGCCCAACATGTCTGCATGTGGCTTCATGAAGGAAGATGGCTCCATGCTTGAAGATTTCCTTGCTGCTTTAAACTCTGAATTTGTGCTAGCCTGAGAGCTATGCAACTTGTATCGAACCATTTTATTTCCGCTGGATCTTACGTTGTAATGAAGACCTTTGTTACTTGTTATTTCATCTTAAACTGTGTGTGCTAGCAGTTCAATCCGGGACTAACACTGTTGCACAGAGACTCTCACTTTTTTAGGTGAGGTCACCACAGCATATAACCATGTTTCTCCTTTTTTTTGCTATTTATTTTCCACAGCATTATTATTTAAATATTGACCTCATACTACTAGTAAGCTCCATGCTTAGAAGCTTCTACGTGGTACTAGTTATGTTGAGATAGTATAACACTCATGCTCCAAAGCATGTATATATTTCTACCTGAAAGTTTGAATAAACAGAACCATGCTTCTACCTTTTTTGAGTTTGTTGTTTCAGTTGTCAGCAGCAGTCTATTTTAAACATTGCTCCATGCTTCACATGCAGATGATTTAAGTCAACACATTTTGGATTATCTTTTTTTCTTCTTCTTATATGTTCCTCATGATTTAAGTCAACACATTCCAGATTATCGTTTTTCCAATGGTTGCTATATGGCCGGTTACAATCATGTTGACTATGAGCATGTTGACATCGGTATTATGTTGTTCATCGTCTCCTATTGGAAGCACTTATCATCCATATGTCCTAATCGGCTAATCTTTACTTGCTAGTCATTAGCGGTGCAGTTTCTCACGTTCACAGTTCACATGCTTTGAGTGCTACCACGATGCATGTGCATGCGGTGCATAAGTTTATTCAACAGCTAGCAAGCAAGGGCTGCTACGCGAGCATATGCTTGGGAGTTGGGACAAGCTGCAACGCATTGTTCGGCGTGGAAACCCGGGGTGCCGTCCATGGTGGAATTTGATGAAATAGTGACAAATCGCATCTCACTCGTGTCTCGTTCATTCCCCATACCTTCCGTTCCTATATGTTCAAAACATTGGCAGAATGGTGTGGCCTAGTTTGTGCATATAGATGGGTGCCCCTTGAGCCGTCCATGAATGTGATATGATGTTGGTACCTTCAAATGGTGTAGAGGTGATTTAGCAACTATTTTATACATGGAGGAAGATCAGGAGGAGGAAGGTAGGTCAAGTACTAGTGAGAGATGAGGACGAGTAGTAAATACAATGTGTGTTCGATCTTATCTCTATCTCTACTACTATAATGCAGCAGTTTTGAATTTGAATTTCAGTTCCACTCTCGATTTCCGTCAGACAACATACAATCACTTTTAACCGTTGATTTTGTTGCATGTATTGAGATCCACCCTTCATCATGCCAAGCTCAGGCAGATCGAACAGTTGTAAGAAGCTGGATTCGCTACTTAGCCATTCCCGCTCTCCCCTGCACCCGTGCATATTCTGGAAGCTGCTTGCTCCTTCCCAATAGCTCTACATCCTGTAGCGCTAATGATATATCTCTAAAGAGTATTTATTCTCAAAATAGAACTTATTGCTAGCGCCAGCCTTCTTGTACTAGAACACCATTGTCTCCATCCTGTTGCAACCCCTTCTGTAGGTCCACCTGCAGGCAACGAATCAGACTTGCGGCCTCGCTGGTGGGCAACGACATGTCCATGGCTCCAGCGTGTGTCCCGCCTAGGTCAAGTCTCGCCTCGAAGAGCATGGCCTGGCATGCTTTGGAGATTCACGCGAGAGCCAATGAATTTGAGATTGGATTGAGTTGACTCACTTCTGGAAGTAGAAAGAGGAATTTCTGAATTGCTTTTCACAAGAGAGATATGTAGAGTCGAGTGTGGCTGGTACGTGATTTGCTCTTGCTTTTCGTTTATGCGTGGTTTACTACTACAGTGACCCGACCATTGACAAAGGTATATTACTAGGTGAACAGGAGCATGTGCTTAACAAATGAGAAAAAATGGTTGGATAAATTACAAGTAGTATGTATTAAAATATTGGGAAAAATAACCAAACTAAGATTAAAAAAAGGGCAACGTATGTATATTTCATAAAAAAGAATAATGTCAATAGAAAGAATGAGGATAAAAAATAGCATCAAAACCCTAAAAAGATCAAAAGTCAGATTATGAGCAATTTGGAATTATGAATTGTGCAAACGAGGAAGAAAATAGGAAAATAGATAAAGAATCAGCACAAAAAATTGTTGGACGCGGACAGAAAATGGAACTAAATAAATCTATGAAAGAAAATGAACTTGAGAAACCAAAAATATCTAAGAGCATAGTAAATCATAGTTGAATTTAGTTTTCCAAACATATTAACGTACATTGTCGGATATGAGTAATAAAGAGCTTACTCTGCATTTTGACAAATACAATAAAAACATAATTTCCTATAAAATCTAACAGTGCAATGTGTGGGTTACACAAAAATGAAATTACTAAATTACTACTAAATTTATATATAGATATTGAATAATAGTTTTTCAAATTTTAAACTATGGCAGCAAAGTATAACGTAGAAGTCTAGGCATACAAATGCGCCATGCGTAAGAGAGACCCTTGATGTTTCTTTTGACATCTAATCATACTAAGCTGTCCATAAAAAAATTATGTCACTTCATATTAGGTTACTTCTATTTCCTATGTATTAAAAAATAATTATAACCATCTCAGGTTATTACTCCTTCAATTCTATTCTATCTTATAGGGTGTATTAGTTTTTCAAAAGCCAAACTTTACTCTTTTTGACTAAGTTTAGCAAAAAGAATCAACATCTGACATACTAATTAAATGAAAGATGAAAATATTGTGAAGATTTAGCGCACATGGGCAGAAGTGGTCCCTTTAAAAATATTGAAAAATTATATCATTTGAGTTCCAAAAAAAATCAGAACGAAACTCTGGATGTAGGTTTCAAAAATATCATTTAAGTTTCACACAAACTTGCAAAGTATCAATTTGAAATACTTTGTATTGTAATGTACACAAATAATGACAAAAATGTAGATCTAAGTATACACATTTTCAATCTCCAAAAAGTATCAGATTTTGCGTTTTGTAACAAGCCCATATTAAAAAGAAGTTCCAATTGAGATGGTGCATGCTTGTAACACATATAGTTGACAAAGTCCAGATTTTTTTTTTTGATTTTTTTAGAACTTGTAAAGATTTCATTTAGAAAAATTTAAACGGTGAGGGCATTAGTGCTCGAAAGCCAAAAGCACTTTTCGTTGAAAATATAATTTAAAAAAAAATCTTTTTAAAAAAAGGGATTTCTATTTTCGTGCCCCTGGTTCGTTAGTTGTACTCAGTTTTCCCCAGTCCCTTAGTTTTTCCTTAGTTTTCCCCTCCTCTAGTTTGAAACACGCACAAGTCCGGAACGGCCAGCCGCGTCGAGGCCTTGACCGTTAGTCTGACCGGGTGGGGCCGCACAGGGGCAGCTCCTCCCTGACCGTCTCGTGCGGTAGGGTCAGGAGACACGTCGGAGCAACATCCATCTATCGCTGACGTGTGGGCCGTTTTATTTCATGATTTTATACGCGGTGCTGCCAATGACAAATGGGGCCGCTCTATAGGGCTGCCGCAGCCAATGACCAGTGGGGTCGTCTATTTATTTAGGGAAACTCATATATTGCCGCTCTGTGGGGCCTCAGCCAATGACCGTGGGGTCGTCTATTTTTCAGGAAAAGACATATATTGCCGCTTAGGGCTGCTGCAGCCAATGACCAAGTGGGGTCTATTTATTTAGGAAACTCATATATGCCGCTTGCGGCCTCCGCAGCCAATGACCAAAGGTCGTCTATTTTTCAGAAAAGACATATATTGCTGCTCTGTGCCGCAGCCAATGACCATGGGGTCGTCTATTTATTTAGAGAAACTCATATATTGCCGCTCTGTGGGGCCTCCGCAGCCAATGACCGATGGGGTCGTCTTTTTTAGAAAAGACATATATTGCCGCTACGTGGGGCTGCCAAATGGGGTCGTCTATTTATTTAGAGAGAAAAAATCATATATTGCCGCTCGATATATGTCTTTAGAGAATATCATAGAGAGAAGCAACAAGTTCGCTAATTAATTATTCTTAAGCTAGACCGGAGAACCGCTGGCAGCTCGTTCCCCACCATCGGATGGAGCAGCCATCGCCGGCGCCTCGTCGCGCCGCCGGCTGGTCCCGGCGGCGTCGGACTCGGCGCTGCACGTCAACCACGGCTCCAGCACTTGTTTCGTCCGCACGCATTGTACCCACCGCAGAAAGTCCGCCGCAAGCAGATCCGCCGCCCACGACGACCGGGATTTGTTCCGCGCACCAATTGGTAGACCTCCGCTTCTGCCCCCCGCCCCTAATCGATTCGGTTCCCGTAATTTATTGGAGTTTGCAGGTACGAAATAGTCCTCAATGTCTCGTCGTAGCGGTACACCGGCGAGGGTGGGGATTCGATCATGTCGTGGCCACGTTCTACTTCTCCTACCTCGTCGGAAGTGCGGGTATATAGCTTCAGCTCTCTACCGTTGAATTTGAAGTTCCGCCATGGCCTGTTGGGGTGATTTCAGTTGTTCTTTTTCCATTATTGTTACAGTTAGCCAGGCAAGCCGATGATCCATGGTACATTGCATACCAAGATGAATCAACCCAGTGGTGTAGCCAGGGGATGGATTTGGAGGAGAAGGTGGCCAATTTAGGTGATGAATTGGCCCGTAAAAATGATGATATTCGAGCTGAAGCGTATTGTGGAGGAAGAAAAGAAGAATTCAGAGCTTATTCGCAAGGAGAAGTTGAGAGTTGAGACAGATCTTGCCGTATTTGATCAAGTGGTAGAAAATCTAGAACATGAACTTAAAGTGATGGGAGAGGAGAAAAGTATATTCATCTGTGCAGTTTTATTAGGTGTCATCCTGTCCTAGCAGTTATGTGGTTCTGGTAGACGATTTAGTATACAATTGTTATCAAGTTGGGATAGAATTCAAATCATACATACGGATGTACATGGACACATCAAGAACGTGAAGAAGCTTTTTTGAACACTTTTATCCCATTTGGAAATTGAAAAATACAAATTTATAATAATTTATCCCAATTTGCGGCGTCGAACACGGCCGCGCAGATGAAGAAAGGCCGGGACGACGGGCGGCTGAGGGGTGTCATCTGCGCCATCAAACGTTGAAGCGATGTTATCGGCGATGGCTTCAATGTTCGTGGCATCGATGACCAGTGTCGGAACCGCTGTCTTGGTGTACTTCATCGCGATGACTGAGGGCTGGATCGGCGGCTTTGCCGCGGTTGTAGACGATGGCTTCAATCGTCTTGGCATCGATTCGCACTCTCGGCACCGGAAGTGAGACATCAACAGTGGGTCTGCGCCGTCGAAGCGATGTTGTAGGTGATGGCTTCAATGTTCGTGGCATCGATGACCACTGTCGGCACGGCCGCCGTCTTGGTGTTCTTCATCATTCAACGATCTGAGAATAGAATCGAAAGTGAGACAGAGAGACATTTCAACTATTTCGACGGTTAGATCCTCACCACTCTTAGATCCACGGCGCACGCACGGTTAGATGCACGCCGCCGCACGCACGGTTAGATCACGCCGCGCACGCTGCGCACGCACGTTAGATCCGCGCGCCGCACGCGCTCGCACACGCCGCCGCACGCACGGTTAGATCCGCGCGCCGCGCACGGTTAGATCCGCCCCGCCACCGCAAACACGGTTAGATCCGCGCCGCGCATGCCGCGCACGCACGTTAGATCTGCGCCCGCCGCCGCCAGACGCACGGTTAGAGAGAGGATGCGACTGGAATATGCGACTGCCAGGGTTGGTAGGTATCGTCCATCGTGGTAGAGAGAATACAGGCCGTCATAAATGATCGAACGGTGCAAGCGTTCGTTGAGCTTTCATCCAACCAAGATCCGTGTGACATACATCTCGACCAATCAGAGATCAGCCAGTGAGTACAAGTTAGGAAAACTGAGTAGAACCGAGAGGGGAAAGTGAGGAAATGTTTATCGGAAGGGCAAAACTAGTATGACTGAGTAAAACAAGTGGGCCGGAGGGGAAAACGAGTAACACTAAGTAAAACAGGGGCACCCAAATAATAAACGGACTAAGGGAAATTGAAGCTTTTGGCATAAAAATTGTAAAATTGTGTTATTTGAACAATATATTACATTTTGGCCGACTAGATATTGTTTGCAACTCAAAGATACACAAGTGTGACGAATTTGGACTCATTTGGACAAAGTTTGTAAGCAGTGGGTATTTGGGAGGTGTATTGAGCAGAAAGCCCTGCATCTTCATATCTAGTAGCTCATGGACTAGGAAGTGGTTTTGAAGCTTTTGGCATAAAAAGTTCATATCTCTATATTTCCTTTTCCATTATTATTTCTCTAGGTTGTAGGTAACATAACAAGGCTCCATGGGAAGGTTCCACCATGTTTTGAATTATTTTGAATTGAACCCTAAAATGTTAAAACCCTAAAACCCTAAAACCCTAAAACCCTAAAATGATAAATGTGGCTTAAATGTGGCTTAAATATGGCATACAAATTGTTCATACAAATTCAAATTGTTCAACACAAAGGGATCCCCAATACAAAGGGAACCACAATACAAATTGTTCATACAAATTCAAATTGTTCAACACAAAGGCATCCCCAATACAAAGGGAACCCCAATACAAATTGTTCAACACAAAGGGATCCCAATACAAAGGGAACCCCAATACAAATTGTTCATACAAATTCAAATTAGTTGTTCAGAATAAAATCTTTCTCTTGCTCCTGTGACTGTGACTATTCACCTCGGGTAACCCTACCAGGGATATTACCGGTGTCTACCTTCCTTTTGCCCTCTTTGTTCTTCTTCTTCTGCTGCTTGTGCTTTTCTTCTGCCATACTCTTGGTTAGCATCTAACATGGCCTTACAACTATCGAGGCAATCTCTTCTACTCCCTCTCCTCTGGACTCATCGGTTGAAGCATTTCTACATCCATCTCTGCTCCTCTCGATCCATCGGTTCAATCTCCTCATGTTGAACTGTTCAATCTCCTCTGCATTTGCCGCTAATCTCCTCATGTTGAACTGCTGCTCAATCTGTTGAATTGCCGCTTCATTCTCCTCTGCATTTCGCTCCCGCCCGATCTTCCATTCCAAAAGCCGGATCAACTCCATTTTTACAAAGCCTAGCAATGTGTCCAGGGATTCCACAACGTTTGCACTTACATTTCGAATCGGTGCACCACCCTCACTAGCTCGATCCTATTCTTCCTCGGCCTACCTGCCGATCTAGTCAATACCGGAGAGTACGCCAGGATCGACTTTCATCCATTGGTCTTTTCCCAACAAGGTAGGAACATTCATAGCATATGCAGCCCTAAATTTTGCAACAGAGAAATACTCTGACACATACTGATCAACTTCACCATCTTCACCCCCTATAACACTCATGAAAAACAATGCGTGTATGCAGGGTATCCCACGGATCTGCCATCCCCTACAATGGCATGTCCTATCAACCAAACTCACTGATACCTCCACTACCTGTTTTACTGTCGTGTAGGTTACCTCGCCTCCATTCCTTTTTTGACGCATTGCATCCTCAATTGTTTTGCCCTCTCATGCAAAGACTTAATCAAAGATGGGAGCATGAGATGGCCAACATAATTTGTGGATGCAATTCTTTGACGCAGATCGATCTTTATCATGATCATCTGCCTAATCTTATCAAATATTTGCCACAACATAAGCCCTTTCAATGACTTGACCTTTGAGTTGAAACTCTCCGCAAGGTTACTTGTTACATAGTCTACCTTGCAAATTTCATTGAATTGGCTTCTTGACCACACCCTACCATGATGTTCATCCAAGTACTCTTCACCCCAGGTTTTTGTTTATACAACACATCCAAATGAAACATATGCTTCCTAGAGCTGCATGTGTATGAAGCTGGCCATAGGTTGTCAGTAAAAACTTTACCCTTGAATTTCTTTGTAAAATTCTGTACCAAGTGTCGCATACATTCCCTATGCTCCACTCCAGGAATACTGCTTCTACCGCACTCTCCAAACCTTTGCAAGCGTCTGTGTGGATAACAAGTCCTGGTGGATGACCTATAAGGTCGCGCAAATTCTGCAGAAACCAAGTCCAACTTTCCTCTGACTCAACCTCCAAAACTCCATAAGCAACAGGGAACATCCAATTATGTCCATCAACTGCAGTAGCAACAACTAGCTGTCCTTTAAACCTACCATGAAGAGCTGATGCATCCACGGCCAAATAAGGCCTGCAACCGTCCAAAAAGCCTTTCCAGTAAGGTTTGAAACAAACAAAAGCCCTTCTAAAACATTCCTTGTGCATTACCTTCCCGCTTTTCAATTTGTAGGGAACTGTATGCTTGTCTATTGCTACAACACTGCCTGGACTAGCCATCTCCACTTCAGCTTTGAAAGTGTAAAGCAACTGAAAGCTTTCATTCCATGGACCATTGATCTTGTCAAGAGCCATTTCCTTTGCATAGAACATCCTCATGTAAGGTACTTTCATCCCTTTATACTTCTCACCCACCTTTTTCTGGAGTGCCGTTGGACCAAGTGAAGGAGTTTCTCTCAGCCAATCTAGGATTATATCTGCCAACCACCTAGTCTTCGCTAGCTTTGTTTTCAGTCTGCTCTCCCCCTAGAGGTGGACACCTATGGATCTCCTTATTATTCTTTATCTGAAACATAATGATAAGGGATGTCGGTAATAGATAACAAATTTTACACCGTGATCTAAATACACAACTGGTTGGCGTAGTACCTGAACCAAGCTGCTTCTGCGCATTGTGGATGCATGCAGCCTAAACCTACACCTTGGGTATGGGCATTTAATTGTGAACCTACCTGGCTCACTTTTAATAACCTCATAATTATTCTTAGTGAGAATGTGATATGTAGTAATTGCATTACGGCAGTCCATCATCGTTTGAAACACGGTGCCTTTTGCAAGCTGAGGATCCTCCCTGTTCCACTCAATTGTTGGCAAGTCTTCACCTTCGTAATCGGCTAAAACGAGGCTGTCATCGTTCTCATTCTTCTCTTCATCATCAGTCTCATCAAATCTGGCACCAAAGCAATATCTTCCATGTATTGATCCTCCATTGCCTGCTTACTGCATCGATCTACCAATTGAAACATTAACTCATCCTCATCATCTTCAGAGACGATCCCCAATCTCTGCATCCTCCACATTGACCACATGAACGATCCGCTACCACTCGCAGGGGACAGATGGTGCCTTGTGGACCTACAAGGATCGCCCATACACTATTAAGAGGCAGCAGCAAGAGACATGATGCCGACCACGATGATGCCCCAACACCCGATGATGTCTGGCCCCTGTCCACATGGACACGAATTTTACCGAAATGGCAAGAAGCATTCAAAGCAAAAAGAATTCCCGGATCATCGTCGGAAATTAGTGGAACCAATCTTCGCTCCGTGCTGTTGAAATATTGAAATGAACGCATCGCGAGGGCTCCAGGAGTACTTTTCGAAGATGTTAGCTTTCAAATCCTCAACGAGATGGTGGTTGCAACCACCGCAGGAAGTAAAACCCATTCATTTGGCGTTTAGAATCACGCGTAAAGCTAGAATCCAGCCTAACCACCAGCCGAAAAGCCAGCGCTGGATCAATCCTATTCGAAAAGCAACGCAGTAGTTGAGCAACAACGATTGGCGCTCAAAACTGCCTACTGTTAATTCACATAGGCAGACGATGCTTACCCAGATGGAATCCATGCGTTAGATCCCTCCGATTCTCAATCTTCTCCGCGGCTGACGGGAAGAGGCGGCACACCAGACGGATATACAAACTCTACCGCGACAGGGGTAGATCTAGATCTGGTGGAGGCGGATCCCTCTCCGCCTCCCGGGGGTGGTGGGGCGGGGGCGGCTCGGCGGCGGACGATGCCATAAGGTAGGAGGGCAGGACGGCGTGAGGGGTGGCGGTGTATCGGGCGGAGTGGAAAGCTTTGGGAAAGCTTTGGGTGAGCTCCTCGAGTCAACAATCAACATAGTTCGAAAGAAACGGTCAATTCAACACCAACGCGGCTCCTAGCCGTCACGGTAACGCGAAGGCCTCGAGACGCCAACCCTCCGTCGAAAGGCGTCTGCGGCGGGTTTCAAACTAGAGGAGGGGAAAACTGAGGAAAAACTAAGGGGCTGGGGAAAACTGAGTACAACTAACGAACCAGGGGCACGAAAATAGAAATCCCTTTAAAAAAATATATAATTTAAAAAAATTCTTATATGCCACGTGCTACTTACTACTAGTTACTAGTCAATTTAGAGCAGGCCGTACTACAAATGGCCTTGGTCCCTGACTCGTGGGAGCAACTGCAGCATTCTGAGCCAAGATGCCATGTAGTAGGAATCTACCTAGTCCTGGCGGCTAGGGTTTGGCGACCCCGACGGCGATCTTCTGAATTCCGATGGGGGACTCTCTGACTCTGATCCATGTAATAGCCAAATGGCGGGGTTTAGAGAAATGGTGGATGTATGTGGTCTCTGTGACATGGGCTACACGGGAGTGCCGTGGACGTTTGAGAAAAGGGTGGCTGGGGGATCATTCTGCCGTACGCGACTAGACCGTGCACTAGTGTCCTCGGAGTGGTGTACCAGATTCCCTTTGGCACAAGTCCAACATTTGGACAATTTTGTGGCATCTGATCATATTCCTATCTTGCTTCAACGCAACCCAGGGCCGAGTGCAATGCTGCTAGACGGGTCTTCCGGTACGAAGTAGCATGGGAAAGCCACAAGGAGTTTGCGCCACTGCTGGAGGATAGGTGGAAGGCGGGTGAGCCGATTATCTCTATGGAGGAGCTTAGGACAAAACTCTCAGATTTATCAAATGAGCTTATGCATTGGGGAAAGGTCTCCTTTGGTAATATCCAACGTCAGATCAGGGAGCTTCAGCATGAACTGAGTGCCCGGAGCCAGGGCCGCAGGAGGTGGAGGTGTCTAGTAGGCTGACGGACCTTTTTGAACAGGAAGAGATTCTGTGGCGGCAACGCTCCAGGGTCCAATGGCTGGCCGCTGGGGATAAGAACACACGCTTCTTTCATTTACGAGCGAGTCAGAGACGAAAGAAGAATCGAATCGCCGAGCTAAAGCGAGCAGATGGCTCCCTTGCAACTCGGGAGGATGAGCTTGGTTCTATGGCGAGTAATTTCTATAAGGAGTTATATACGTCAGAGGGAGTGCAAGGCATGGATGAAGTGCTTCAGTGGGTACCAAGAAAAGTTAGCTCGGTGATGAACAACATGCTGGACGCGCCGTTTGAAATGTCGGAAATCAAAACTGCTCTATTTGAGATGTACCCCATGAAAGCTCCAGGCCCGGATGGGTTCCCGACGCATTTTTTCCAGAGGAACTGGGGTTTATGTGGTGCGGAAGTTACACAGGCAGTGTTACGGGTACTTTCGGGGGAGGAGAGCCCAAGTGTGGTTAACAAAACGTTAATTGTCATGATCCCGAAGGTGGCGAGCCCGGAAGAACTTGGCCAATTTCGCCCCATAAGTTTGTGCAACGTCATCTATAAAATTGCATCAAAGGTGGTGGCGAATAGGCTAAAGAAAGTGTTACCAGACATTATATCAGAGGAGCAATCCGCTTTTGTTCCAGGACGTCTGATAACAGACAATATAATTACGGCGTACGAGTGCTTGCACTTCATGAAGCGAAACAAGGCAAAGAAGCATAGGTATTGTGCTCTAAAGTTGGAAATGCGGAAGGCGTATGACCGTGTATGACCGTGTCGAGTGGACTTATCTCGAGGCAATTATCTTGAAACTGGGCTTCAGTAGTACATGGGTGGCGTTGGTAATGCGCCTGGTCTCGACAGTATCCTTCTCTGTACTGTTTAATGGTACACCGCAGGAGGAGTTCTACCCCTCGAGGGGGATCCGTCAGGGAGATCCGATCTCTCCTTACTTGTTTTTGTTGGCAGCAGAGGGCCTTTCGTGCCTCCTAAAAAATAGTATTCAATCATCAGAGCTTGATGGGTTAAAAGTGGCGACGTCGGCCCTGGCGGTAAACCACTTGCTCTTTGCGGATGATAGCCTGCTGTTCTTCAAAGCTAGTAGCGAGGGTGCTAGAGAAATCAAGAGTGTGCTGAACGTGTATTGCAATGCATCAGGTCAACGGATAAATATGGACAAGTCCTCCATCTTCTTTAGTAAGGGCTGTCCAGAGGTGATCAGAGGGATAATAAAGGGAGAGTTACAGGTTGCAAAGGAAACTTTGAATGGGAAGTATTTGGGGATGCCCTCAGATGTGGGAATTTCAAAGAGTGGCGCCTTTAAATATCTCCGAGATAAAGTCTCGAAGAAAGTCTTGGGTTGGTTGGAACAATTGCTGTCGGTGGGCGGGAAAGAAATTTTGATCAAGTCCGTGGCACAGGCGGTACCAACCTTTTCGATGTCCTGCTTTAAACTGCCAAAAGGCCTTTGCGAGCACATAAATTCAATGCTCTGTAAATTTTGGTGGGGGTGTAAGGATGGACAGAGAAGAACGAGCTGGGTTGCCTGGGAGCAGATGACACAGCCAAAGAGTGTAGGGGTCTTGGCTTCCGAGACATTGAACTGTTCAACCTTGCTCTACTTGCTAGACAGGGCTGGCGGATTCTATAGGTGCCAGAATCGTTGAGTGCACATGTGCTGAAAGCGGTGTACTTCCCAACTGGTGATTTTCTGTCGGCTGAACTTGGGTCTCACCCATCTCAGATTTGGAGGTCCATTTTGGAAGGAAGACAGGCTCCAGCGGTTGGCCTGATTCGTCGAATTGGATACGGACGGACGGCAATGGCGTGGGAACAGAATTGGCTCCCGAGAGACTCTCGGTTACGTCCAGTGACTGTCATGGCTGCTGATGCTCCGAGGAGAGTGAGTGAGTTTATCAATCATCAAACAGCAGACTGGAACGTGGCAAAACTGAATCAATTTTTTCTACCGATGGACACAGAGGTGATCAGAACAATTCCGCTATCCCATCGGGTGCAAAATGATTTCCGGGCGTGGCATTTTGAACGTTCAGGTGTGTTCTCAGTGCGATCATGTTACCGGGCTATAGCGGCGACAAAGCGCACACGAGAGGATTGGCTTGACGAGCGTGCGGCATCGTCAGGCACGACTGAGAGGGAGAAGTCGTGGAAGAAGCTGTGGAAGACTGCTGTTCCGTCCAAGATTCATATATTTCTGTGGAGGCTAGCTAAACACTCGCTACCTACAGGGGATCTGCGACGGCGACAGAATATGGCGCCATCGGCGGCATGCTCCATCTGCGGAAGAGAAGATTCCTGGCGCCATTCGCTCATCGACTGCAACATGGCGCGATGTGTGTGGGCACTGATAACGCGGATATTGTCGAGCATATATCCCTATCGCAGGAGCCCTCTGCTAGATCGTGGCTTTTTGCCATGATAGATACGATGAAGAAGGAAGATTTAACTCGTATGCTGGTCACCCTTTGGGCTATATGGCATGCAAAGAGAAAGGCTATCCATGAGGAGGTTTATCAAACTCCAATGGCGACGGTTGCGTTCGTCGACCGCTTCTTGACTGATCTTGATGCTGGAGGGGTCCGAACCAATGGTAATCCGAGCAAAGTGCATGGGACTGTCGGGAGAGGGAGGTGGCTCGCTCTACCTGCAGGTTCGATGAAGGTGAATGTTGACGCTGTGTTACCCTCCAAAACCCACCGACGGGCAATGGCTAAGCAACACGAAGAGCCGGGAGGCTCCCAAGGCCGCTTAGTGGACCCTGGCACCTCGCGTCGTCCCGCAAATCTTCCAGCCACGTCCCGGCGGTTGCTAGGCGTGCCACCGACCTAGACCCGATCAGGAAGGTGTTAGAGTGCTTCGATTTGTTCCTGCATGGTAGACACGTTTAAATACGAGCCCTATCGGCTCTCGGGTTTCCGTGGATCGGCTCAAGGAGACGATCGCCCATGTTTCACGTTGGATTTACAATGGCATGGGATCCTGCTTGATCAGACAAAGCTAAAGCGATCCACGACAGTTTAGGGTTTTCACGCAACCGGACGTCCTACGTGATCGGGCCTAGCAGCCCGGAAGATGATGCAAACCACCCCTACGAGAGGCCTAAAAACCAACATAACGTTGATTCCGGAACATCCCTTGCAGGGACGATGAACAACACTAACGCACTACCGGATCGTCCGACCCCAACATAAGGCCTAACTATGCAGATATTAAACTAATCCTGAGCAAGGAGCAACTATAGCAACGGATCTACTAAGTAACGAACAAGCAAGATGCGCCCTTACGTCCGGATAGACGTAAGAAGCGTGTCGAGGGCGCATTGCCCGCATATGCACGTGAAAGCACCAATGCAAACCCCTAAACACCTAAGGATAAATAGTCTCGCGCCATCAACAAGGCTTCAGCCGAGCGGACAAGGTTGACGAATAAACGATATCGCCTAGATCGCTATGCGATCTAGGCAGCATGGTGCTTACCCGGGAGAAACCCGAAGAAAGGGGTGGCGATGCGCCCGATTTGTGTTGGTTGAACGATGATTGTCCCCCTTTCCGATAACCCTAGATACATATTTATAGTCCAAGGGACTTCCTAATTGAGCGTGCACCTAATCGTGCATGGGCCAGACTCTATCTTTTAATCTAAATTACAACACGATCTACTAAATTACAGATACACGAGCGGTTTTAGCCCAAACTCTTAAGCAAGCGCTTAGAAGATGCCCACGTGTACGTCCTTCAAAGCCCATCTTCACTTACCCCATCTCCTGATTTGGCCAAAATCGGGTGGTAACACATGCCCCCGGTTTTGATAATGATAATTGCAAAACCATCTGTCTCCTTCGAAGGGTCATGTCGTGGCGAACCGTTGGCTTTTCTTCATGATGACGTCTTGCCTTCTCAACTCTTGCAGACTTGACGGCCTAGCACCACGTCCTCGGGAACTGCTTAGGCATTAAACCATATATTCCCCCTTTTATTTGGCCACATCGAACAGTTCTCCTCTTCCTCCCTCTCATCGCACTTAAAACCCTCTCTGCCATGTCTTCTTCTTCCTCCTCATCGGGTCTTTCCAGTCCCTCCCCTTCCGCGAGCCGACGCGGTGGAACCGGAAGAGGCCCATGCGGCCAACATCCGCCGCGCCATCGAGGTCGGGGACAGCCGAGCCACAACTTCTCCATCTGGTCGAGACGACGGCCCCTCGACCGATGGGGAGCGTCCGTGGCCCCGTCAATGGGGCGGAGCGGAGAGCGACGATGACGACCTTCCCTGGGAGGGAGTCACTCCTCGAGGAGGTGGAAGAGGAGGAGGAGGAGGACGATAGCTCCTCCGACGAGCCGCCGGCCAACGCGCCACTGCCCGGGAATCTCAGGCGACTTTGACCGATGACGACGACGTCGATGAAGAAGACGAGGACAATGAAGGTCCGCCGGCCGCCATGGCAGCCGCGACGAGCGGCCGAGTAGCCTGGCCGCGAGATCACGAGGGGCGCCGCCCCTAGATAGGGTAGAGCTAGGAGTAGTAGGCGGCAATGTATCCCCCAATTTCTTTTGAGAGCAATCGGCTCCTTCTATGTAAGAAATCTGGTTATCAATGAAGAAAATTCTCCAATTTGACTTTGTCGATCTCTTCCATATTAGATTAGCCGATTCTCCCCTGTTGACCGAGCCGATGGTAATGCATCACTTTATAACAAATTGCAAGACAGACCGATCTAATCGCCTTCTCATATGTTAACTTGCAATCCATGAAATTCAGATCCAAACTTCCAATCGAACGGGTCCAAGCAGCCTTGAGACCCCTAGATCTTTAGACTTCAAAATCATCCGATCGTGATGTTTGTCCTGATGGCAAAACTCTGAATTAACGCCTCCAGGAAAGCTTCTAAAACCATGGCTGAAATACCTTGACGTCAAAGCTGATACACCTGTATACAGGTACCATTTGTTCACAACTTCCCTTGTGATGCTCTGTTTCCTTGCAGCACAAACCGGTCTAGAGCCTGATCAACGATGATGGATCCTTCTTCAAACTCCTCCTTCAACCCTGGTGGTTTCCTCTGCAAGAGCTCGCCACCTTTCAACATGGTTACGATGCGAGATAGCCGATTTCAACACCATTGGCTCTTCAATGAGGAATTTTCAAGGCCAAAGCCCAGCCTCGTCAAGGCGAGAATGAAAGCGCGCCCCAAATGTGCCATCATCGGCTTCCCAACGTAGGCAAACTGATGATTCTGACCAAATCGGCTTTCAATAGCAGCGAACCTCCAAGGTGAGCTGCCCCCGAGCCACTCCAGCTCATCAAACAAGGCAGGAAAGCTTACGCCCAAGGAGACAATGCACTAGGACGGCTTTGGAAGGATCAGCAGCTCCCTTGAACTAAGAAGCCTCAAACGTAGTGGCCCTTGAACTCCTCCTAGCTCCCTTCTTGCGCCTTGCTGCTCAAATTGGTCCATCACCTCAGGCAGACTGATGCAGCTTCTGGTGAAGATGTTTGATGCAGATTGTCACCTTGGTCAAGCCCCAGGAGGAAATGTCACAGCCGATTGAATGTTCATTGGCTGTTCTCATGATCCTAACCTGATCTGCGCTTACGCAGGCTGCTGATCTTGAAGATTTGCTAATGGAGCCACCAACCATTCCACTCGAGGGACTCCTTGAGAGCCTCGCTGCGTAACTCGATAACTGCTCCATTAGGCTCCTGTTTGTAACAGCCGTATCCCCGAGTCGATGGCCGTGCATCGGCTTTGAATTCTTAAGTCGATGTCTACGCATCTCTGTGCTCAAAAATCTCTGTATCGATTTTTTGTGCCGATTTGTTTATGTATCGGCCCCATCTTTGAGCTGTTCTGCGGGCGTTGGCATGCATTCTCGCTTTGTATCCTCGTGTCTTATCCATCTGTGCCCCGAGCCGATTCTGTCAAGTCATTGATGGTATCGCTCTTCATCTGTTGGATCAATGTTGAACACAGACAAAAGGATGTTGAGGATAATTTTGGCCGATTGCGGGAATCGGCCTCCTTTTCCGTTGCAATGCTTTGGCGATGGTGTGCAACTTCTTGGATTTCTAATGTAGCTACGGCATCGGGAGATAAGATCCTTTGCTTTCCATTTTTTGAGGGCGATCCCAGATCTTGCCACGTACGTCCAATGTCTTGGACTTGCTACTGTTAGGCCTGGATAAAACCAGCCTTACCCCATTTTTGAGGCTTCGATGCGCTCACAACCCTCTAAGCGATTCCGAGAGCGGCTCTGGTCATCCGCTTCCCACACGCTCATGGCGGCTAATGATATCTCGATTGAGTCATCCGCTCAACGACTTCCACTTCATCTCCATCCCATCGTATGATGCATTGGTGCATTGTAGACGGGATGCAACAGCATGAATCAGTCCCTTCCCAATAGGACGGCGTAATTGCTTTCCGTCGACGATGAAGAACGCGAGGTATAGTCTTCCGGCCACAGTAGCTCTACATTCGTAACACCTTTCGCTTCGACGGCGTTGAAGTCGCTTAATGTGATGTTGGTCTTGATCAAATCGTCGCTGGAATGCCCCAAACGACGTAACATGGAATACGGCATTATGTTGACTGCCGCTCCGGTATCAACCAACATCTTGCTGACAGGCTGTCCATTGATGTAACCCCTCAAGTATAGGGCTTTCAGATGCCTGTAGCTTCTATCTCGTGGCTTTTCAAAGATAGCCGGTCGTGGACCGCAGTCGAATTGAGCCACTGAAACTTCCTCGTCGCTTGGAGCGCGAAACTCCGACGGGAGTATGAATACCATGTTTGTATCACCGATGTCCGCATCGGCATCGCCGATGCCTGTGCATCGGCTTTCGCCTTTGGGCGCCATACTTTCTTTGGCGGACGCGCCTTCGTCTCAATGTTTGCTGAATTTTCACGGCCAGATCGGGCCGTGCTCTTTCTCAACGTGCAGGTGCGTGCCTCGGCTTCTTCCAGTTTCACCGCCGCACTCACGCTCGAGAATGGCTGAGTCCATCGGGCACCACCTTGTCGGTGATACCTATCTTCTTCTCCATCCGACTCCTCGAAGTCTTCCTCTTGAGATGACTCAGCTCGCTTGTTGATAGTGGGAGAGGTCCTAGACGTTCGAACACCGAAACTTCGTTTGTCCTTCTCCTTTGCTGTTTGCATTCGGGCAATTCTCGATTGTTGGCAATCGGCTCATTCTGAGTCCCAGCAATGTTTGAAGAAGGGACAGTTCCAGTGCTTATCCACGTCGTCTTGCTCCCTGACCTCCCTCTAGCACGACGTTCATTCGTCGTTGTTCCTGTCTGCGTCGACGATACCTCCGTTTCCGCATCGACCGACGATATTTTTCATCGTCTTCGTCGTAGCGCCGACGTCGGTCATACCGCTACTCATATTTGTTGAGGAGATGCACGGAGAGTGGGCGCTGATACCGTATGCTTCTCACCGGTTAGGTACCGTCTATCATCATCTTGGGGCCGATCGCGTGGAACGACCTCCTCTTTATCCTTGCCACGAGAGTGGCTGCTCGCTTTATCTTTGCCATGGCGGATCACAAACCCTGCCATATTGACATCAAAAGAGAACCCAGGTTCCCTTATGGAGTGGCTTAGGTCCACCATGTTGACGTCCGGAAACGCATGTCTACCTTCATGGCAAGCTGTCCAAGGTTAATCGGCCGATTCTATCGCCATCCGAATTTGTGCGCGCAACACTTTGCGCGTTGGTGGCGTGCGTGAACGTATGATGCCATTTTCAGTATGGCCTTTTGTTCATCTCTTGGCGTAGGGATCTTGTGGCCTTCAGGGAGCTTCATTGTTTCTCTCGAGATCGATTCATTTTGCTCACATCAAAGTCCAACCCTCTTGGAGGCCCGGCGGGTTCACCATTGGCAGGACACAGCTCGGTCCGAGTCCACTCGACCGCAACTTCCCGATCTTCCGCAGAATCTTCATCCTCATCGCATTGACCAGGGTTATCGCGCTTGAACTTGTCTGACAGCCTCGATGGCATTGTTCATATAAGGTCGCCGACGAGTGCACCAACAGTTGTACTCCACTTGGAACATCAAATCCTTGAATGACGCTGCAAGGCCACGGCAACTCGACCGTTTCTTTCGCTTAAATGAACCGACAGCATCGGTTCTTGACGTCTGAACGTGAATGTACTCAGACATCGTCTCTCTCGCCGAACTGTGCTTCGGCAATACCACTTCAGTAGCTTCCGAATGATATTGGGTGTGAAACTGTTCCTCCACTGCTTCCATGATCGGAATTTGGCTGCAACGAGGTGTACCATCCAAAAGCCGGACCGGTGAGGGATTGCGAGAAGAACCTCACCCGTAGCTCGTCCGATGCCGAAACCATGCCCAGCTGGGCCAAGTATCGGCTCACGTGCTCGATGGAGCTAGATCCTTCTAACCCACTGAATTTGTTGAAGTCCGGAAGCCGGTACTTAGGTGGTAGTGGGATCAGGTCAAACTCATTGGGGTACGGCTTGGAATAGCCGGTTATCTTCTTCAAGATGCAACGATCTCTCAGACGCCGATCTCGATCTGCGGTGGAGGTAGTGGCGTTGAGCTTTCTTGGATCGTGCGGGGCATACTTGGCTAGCCACGCCGTTTCTCGCTTCGCTCCCAAACCCCCGGCATTGCGGCGTTCCTCCCGAACAATGGCTCCTGCTCCGGCAATCCCTCCCGTTGGAGCCTGGATCGCCTGCGTCCAGTTGTTGCGATCCCGCACAAACGTGCACACGTATCCGTGTGGGATCTCCTTAGGCGGCTCATATAAGAATGGTAGTCGCCCGGATCACCTCCGACCTTGTAGAAAACGTATGCCGGTGAACCTTGTTGCTGTGGAGCTGCCATCGAGTACGGCAATGGTGGCCGGTGTGGAGTTGCACTTCTCCTTGGTGAGTCCCTAGAGCAGGTCCTGAAGGAGAGTACCGACGCTCCATGATCTCTTGGATCACCCAACGCAACGCGCTCCAAAGAATTCACCGGGCTCTCAGAATGCCGATGCAGTGAATGGGCCACCACGTAGTTGATTTCTGTCGCAGGGCTCCACGTTCATCTGAAGGGAGGGATAAATCCAACCCATCGAGGACACCTTGTGGCGTGAATCCTTTGAACGATGCCGTGCGAACGAGTCTTCTCAAAGGAGCCGATGAGTTCGGCTTCAACGATGGCCTTGACTCATCGTACTTCTTCTTATGATCGGGAGGAAGATCCTCGTATGTGATCTGTTCCTCCGCCATCTCGATGCCGATGTTGACGTGGATGTTGCGAAGGTTGTCCCACCGGCATGCCAATGTGTTACCCTCCAAAACCCACCGACGGGCAATGGCTAAGCAACACGAAGAGCCGGGAGGCTCCCAAGGCCGCTTAGTGGACCCCGGCACCTCGCCGTCCCGCAAATCTTCCAGCCACGTCCGGCGGTTGCTAGGCGTGCCACCCGACCTAGACCCGATCAGGAAGGTGTTAGAGTGCTTCGATTTGTTCCTGCATGGTAGACACGTAAACATTAAATACGAGCCCTATCGGCTCAGGTTTCTGTGGATCGGCTCAAGGAGCCGATCGCCCCATGTTTCACGTTGGATTTACAATGGCATGGGGATCCTGCTTGATCAGACAAAGCTAAAGCGATCCACGACGTTTAGGGTTTTCACCGCATAACCGGAACATCCTACGTGTGATCGGGCCTAGCAAACTACGGAAGATGATGCAAACCACCCCTACGAGAGGCCTAAAACCAACATAACGTTGATTCCTGAACATCCCTTGCAGGACGATGAACAACACCTAACGCACTACGGATCGTCCGACCCGGATAAGGCCTAACTATGATATTAAACTAATCCGGAGCAAGGAGCAACTATAACGGATCGGATCTACTAAGTAACGAACAAGCAAGATGCTGCCCTTACGCGGATAGACGTAGAGCGCTAGGTGTCGAGGGACGGCATTGCCACGCAGATATGCACGTGAAAGCACCAATGCAAACCCCTAAACACCTAAGGATAAAATCTTGCCGCCATCAACAAGGCTTCAAACGAGCAGGACAAGGTTGACGAATAAACGATCTGCCTAGATCGCTAGATGCGATCTAGGCAACATGGTGCTTACAGAGAAACCCTCGAAGAAAGGGGTGGCGATGCGCCTGATTTGTGTTGGTTGAACGATGATTGTCCCCCTTTTCCGATAACCCTAGATACATATTTATGGTCCAAGGGACTTCCTAATTGAGGCGTGCACCTAATCGTGCACGGGCCAGACTCTATCTTTTAATCTAAATTACAACACGATCTACTAAATTACAGATACACGGGCGGTTTTAGCCCAAACTCTTAGCGCAAGGCCGCTTTGAAGATGCTCCACGTGTACGTCCTTCAAAGCCCATCTTCACTTACGGCACATCTCCTGATTTGGCCAAAATCGGGTGGTAACACGCTGCCTTGTCCAAGTCTCAAGCCAAAGGAGCGGTGGGTGCCGCCTGTCGTTCTGGAGACGGTCAGTTCCGAGGCGCGTCGGCCGTGGTGTATGAGGGTATTACTCACCCTGGAACTCTGGAAGCACTGGCTTGCAGGGAAGCTTTAGATGTGGCTGAGGACTGCTGTTTGGTGCAATCCATGTGGCCTCAGATTGCCTTGAAGTTGTCAAAGGTCTTGGCTCTGAAAATTTGGGTATTTTTGGAACCATTTTGAAGGAGATCAATGACAGATCAAGGATGAGAGGAGATACGACTTTCGTTCATGAAGGAAGGAAGGCAAATGAGGAGGCTCACAGGTTGGCTAGGTTCGCTTCATCCTTGCCAATGGGTCGGCATGTGTGGTTTCTAGAGCCACCAATTGGTTTAAACATACCTGTAACTCTGAATATTTCTAAATAAAGGGTATGTGAGTTCTAAAAACAAAAAGCATTCTGAGCCAAACTCACCACCACGGCGCGGAAGCCCAGGATGCAGCAGCATATTGGCAGTAGACGCACGACATGTCGTCGGGGCTGCGTCGCCACGCGGCCACGTAACCTAAATCTCTCTCTTCTCGTCAGCAGTCCGCTCGTCGTCACCTTCCTTGTGGGTTCCAGGTATCAGGTATCAGGTATGCATGCGCCTCCACCTGCAAGTTCTTTCTAGAACAAAATGCCCCCTTTTATGCGATGCTGTTCTTGAGGCATTGCACTTGGAGCTACTGGCAGTCTCTTCTTTTTCAGTGTGTGTGCTTCCAGATCCAGGCCGATTAGAGGGGGTTTTGTTCATAGGAAGGTGATTGATTTTCTTTCACTTCATCATTCCAGAAACGCCATGTGTGGGTTCAATGTAGGCATTTATTCTTGGGATTTTTCCTCTGTTCTAGATCGGCACGAGCTGCACAAGCCGCCCCCAAGTTGATTTTCAGATTACTTCCTGCGGCGGTCGGCATTTGATTCATCGAGCAGGGAAAGGGGAATGGGCAGATTGCCTGTCAGTAGAAAACGCGAGCAGAGGAAATGCCGGAGCCGCCACGAACGGGGCGACAATGTGAGTGACTGAACTGATGCCCACCCTTGGTTCCGTTCACCCAGCTGAATTTGGGCTTCTTGCATATCGCCTGATTGATCGATTAATCCAGGGCTTGAGGCACCGCGCGTCGCCGGGGAGGCTGATGAAGCTGTACGCGCACCTCACCGAGGGGCAGCGGGAGATGATAGAGGGCGCCGGCTTCGGGGCGCTCCTGAGGATCCAGTGCCCCACGCTGCCGTCCAGGATCTGCACCTGGCTCATCCGGCGGTTCGACCCTGAGTCCTGCGAGCTGGTCATCCCCGCCCGGGGCCGGATCCCGGTCACCGTCGACAGCGTGCACCGGGTGCTCGGCATCCCCTGCAGCGGCCGCGATGTCGTGTTCAGGATGGACGAGAAGAGCATTGCGTTTGTGCTGGACAAGCACGGCGTCACGAAAACGCCCACCGTGGCGAGCTTGGAGAAGTCCATCAAGCTGATGAAGTCCGCCGACGAGCATTTTCTCCGGACGTTCATGATGCTGGTGCTCTCCACGTTCCTTTGCCCCAACAGCAGCCTCAAGGTCAGCCCCCGGTACTTCCCGTCGCTGGTGGACGTCGGGTCGATCAAGGACCTGAACTGGTGCAAATTCGTGGTGCAGCAGCTTGAGAATTGTATTTCTTCTCCTTATGACAAGAAGAACGTTGGAGGCTGTCTTTTCTATCTTCTGGTGAGCATTCTGCACAATGGCGACTCGTGAAACAAACAATAGCTTATTCACCGTTTATCCTTGTCTGAACTTAGCATAACACACTTTTATTTCATTTTTTTTTTTGCCACAGATTCTATACCTAGACTCCCTTGATATTCAAAGCTTGAGAATACCTGACGGAACACCGCGAGTATGTGCATGGGACCAGAAGCTTCTGAATAAAGTCATAATGATGGACAGGAAGAACAGGACCTGTTTTGGAAAATGCTTTGTAAGTTTGTCTCTTGGAGCTGCCCCTCTGTAATGGCGATGCCATTTTATGTACCTGTTATGATCATCCTCTGCATCTGCTTCAAATGTTGCATGCAGTTCAAGATGGAAGAAGCCACACGGAAAATCAAATCCAGGGGTACGTCTGTCCTCCTTGGAGATGTCTCGGCAATAGCTAATTTTGTATCAGCAAATGTCCGACCAGAGTACACTCAACAGGTAACTTCAACTTATTTGTCTGAAAAATATCTTCATTTGCATTGGCACTTCCCCTCTACCAATTTTGTGTGTTTCCACATGTTTTGTGTTCAGAACAAGGAGGTCTTATGCAAAGCCACAGGTAACCTTTGTGCAAGTATCACAGACGCCCTCGCTAAGTTCATGCGTGAAGTCTCTGGACTTGAAGGCTGCAGCACAGAAGCTGGCAAGGGTAGCACTGAAGTTGCAGTGAGAGAAGATAACAATGCAAAGAATGATGGTGACCAGATGGATATTGACACACTCCCTGATGATAGTTCAGAGCTGGAAAGTATGGACATGGAAGACACATCAGTCGACGAATATGAAGATGGAAGTTCCGAGGAGGGTGAGGCAGATGATTTAAGCAGCGCGGATTCTGAAGAGGGTGAGGCAGATGATTCAAGCAGCGCGGATTCTGAAGAGGGTGAGGCAGATGATTCAAGCAGCGCGGATTCTGAAGAGGGTGAGGCAGATGGTTCAAGAAGCGCGGATTCTGAAGATGACCCTGACTGGGAAGATTTTTCTAAAAGTATCAGACGATTTCATTCTCAACAAAGCAGAGTGACACGGAACAGCGACGGTAGCAAAGAGCCTGGAGACGGAGATGTAACAGCCAACGGTTCAGGAAATGTGACAACTAATGGTTCAGGAAATGATTCGGATATTCCAGAGGGAAATTTAGGCAGAGTGAACCGATGCAGCGACGAACAAGGAAGTGTCGCAAAAAAAATATCACCAAGTGCTCATAAGAATGTGGCATTGACATCTTCGGCTATGTCACAAGGAAGTGGCAAAGCTGGAGGTGTAACGACCAACGGTGCAGAAAATGATTTGGGTATTCAAGAGGGAGATCAAGGCAGAGTGAAACGGTGCAGCAACGAACGTGCAGGCGTCGCAAAACTAACATCTCCCAGTGTTCATGAGGATGCGATGGTACCATCTTCGGCTGTCTCACAGGCAAAGAGCAGAAAACTGAGCACCAAAAAGAGAATTTTCCTTGAGGATACCACTGTTATTCAGCCTACCAGCCTGCTGTACGGTGAGTCTTCTATGCTGGCGTTGCATGATGATGGGAACTCCTCAAAGGAAGACAAGAGCATGGAGAAGGCTCCCGTTGTCGACTCTTTGGAAGGAACTCCTTTTATCGATTTGAGTACTCCGACAAATTCAGACAGCGAGTGCAACGGCTCTAAGAGGTCCTCATGACTAGCAACTCAGTGGATGAGATGAAGCATTTACATTGGCATATTTGGTAAAGTTTACACCTCGAATTTTGTGCTGTTTCATGCTCTGCATTGTACAGTTTAACTTCATTGAGCTTCTCCATTTCCTGTTATGTTTAGGTGCCATGCATGTGAAGCATTTATGAGGAGATTGTAGAACTGCATGCTCTAACCAATGCAACCAAAAGACCGATCTGATGGCAATGCATTTATACTTCAACACTCCCCCTCACGTGTGGCTCCCTCAGGTCTAAACGTGGACCGAAAGTGGGCTGCAATATTTTTATTTTATATTGCGCCAGCCGGGTCTTGAACTCAAGACCTCTTGGCTCTGATACCATGTAGAACTGCATGCTCTAACCAATGCAACCAAAAGACCGATCTGATGGAAGAAATTAGGCAATGCATTTATACTTCAACAGAGATATAAGTAGCTTAAAATGTTTTACTTTAGCTGAAGTTGTAGGGAAATATCACGTGTTTGAACAACATTATATCCATGGATATTCATACTCTCTGCCAGCTTCTTCCGTTTGTTATTTTTAACCAAGTTCATTTCAGATGTTCTGTATGATCGTTCTTGTATTAAGAGGATGATGCATTATATCATATCCATTCTTTACCTTCATAGTTAAAGCTGGAAGGCTGGCATTTCCCTTGTTTGTTCAGAATTAGCTGACAGTTCTGCTCAATTTCTTTGGCCAAGCCTGGAATTTTACCCCACATGTTTCGAATTTCCTGCGTTTGAGCATGATTTTGAGCTAACCACTCCATATGTTTCTGCTATTTTTCATAGAAACCTGCAATAAGGAGCACCCAATGTACTGCAAAAAACGTGCTGCCAGTTGGACAAATGATGAGAATTCATGGGAAGCTGCCAAGCTGGCACTGTAGACTATGTATAATCTTCATAATTTTAGCATGGAGTTGAGCTGGCATTGTAACCTATGTATGCCATGTAGTCCCTCTACCCTCTTAACCTACTAGTAGTAGATTCTAGCTAGTGTACGCATGTAATGTACTCCTCCAGTTTTCTGAACTGTGACGGTATATATGAGCTCCAAGCATGCATGTTCGTTCTTCGCATGGTTTCCAATATGACCGGCCGGCCAGGGCTCGAAGGCCTTAGTTTCTGGTGAATCTACCATGTCTCGTAGAAATCATACTGGGATGTTTCTTCCAGATGCAATCGTTTGTATTGATGTCTGGTTCAGGCAGGACATCCCATGTGCTGGGGTATGGGAAACAGCAGGTTGGATTCTTGTCTGCCGATGCATGCGAACTCAAACGGTTGCGCAGGCAGGAAACACCATGTGCTGGGATCATTGGAAGGTAAAGATTTCTACATCGCCGATGGCAAGTCTGAACTGCGATCTGAATCCCATCAGTGGATCTCTTCAAGCAGACCTGACCAGATGATGAGTGCAGATGTGCAAACAATGGAATGAATTCAGCAGAATGAGTTAGGCCCACTAATGAGCACGAGCACTACTGCTACTGTGCGGCCATTGTAATCAGAGTCTTTCTGCAGGCAAAGACACATCAGTGCCAAGGAGTATTGAAACAGGTAGCTACATCATCGAAAGGGCAGCTTCAGTAAAACAACTTCTGTTATTGATTTGAGTAAAGAGGGAGCAAGATGTCCCGTCCCCTGGTCATGACTCATCCAACCATCCACCAAGAACTCCTGTTATTGATTTGAGTACTCCGACAAGCTCAGACAGCGAGTGCACGGCCAAAAGGATCACTAACAAATCCTCGTTCTGTCAACAGCCCTAAAAACGTACCCATGGCTACAACTCAGTGGATGAAATAAAACATCTTTTTTTCAACATCTTTTTTTCAAGTGTAGGTTTCCTAGATCTATATGGTCAATTATTTAGATGGGCCTTGTAGCGTTGTAAATATTTTTGGCAATTGGCTAAATGGGGTAGATACTAGGTACAAAACACTTATCAGAGTGGACGCGATTGCAGTCGTATGGACGCTATGGCTACGTAGAAATGACAAGGTTTTCAATGACAAGAATTCTTCTCTCATACAAGTCATTTACCGATGTACGCCTTTGCTCCGTTCATGGTCGCCACTTCAGGGCTTGGAGGACCGAGACCTCTTTATGGAGGTGTCTACACGATTGGAGAACACGGCCAAGGAGTTTATTCTCGACATGGGTGGCTGCATATTAGGCGGATTGAAGCCAATGTAGCATAGTTTAGTTTAGCTCTTTCAATCGATCTTTCATATTTTTGTCCAGACTTGATACTTGAACGGCTGTGTGCATCTTAGTTATGCAGAGGCTGGGTGTAATGCTTGAATTTTTCAGTAATGAAGCGCCCTTTATTGAAAAAAACTCAGTGGATGAGATGAAGCATTGGCATCTTTGGTAAAGTTATTCTAATTTTGTAGGCTGTGCGTTGTACAGTTTAACTTTATTGAGATTTCCTGTTATGTTTAATTAGGCCACGTGAAGTATTTAAAGGAGAGGTAAATAGCTCAAGGTTTACTTTACCTGCTTACCCTTTAATTAAGTTCTACAGAAATGTGTCATTTTTTTTGATAAAACGGAAATGTGTCATGTTTGAACAACATAATATCCGTGGATATCCATAGTCTTACCCAGTCCCTTTCTTTTTACCGTTAAACTTAACCAGGTTTGTTTTATTATCATCATTCATTTTTTTCGATAAAGGATGCTTTATTACTTTGATAAGCAATTACATCCAGCCTCTGCATAACCAGGATGCACACAGCCGTTTTGTTGTCTCAAGTCCAAAAGGATAAATAATAAAAACTAGGCGAGATACATATCGGAATGATGAATCATATAACGCCTAAAGTGTAGGTGGGGCATCTATCCGTAGACTATGCTGCCACCCATGCAGGGAAAAGTATCCTCGTAGCCTCCAACCGAGTCAGACCTCCGTAAATAGCTGTCGGTTCTCCACTCGTGTAGAGGTAACCATGAACGGAGAATACCTGTACATCCGTAGATGACCTGCAACAGAACAACATTAAATCTTGTCATTTCTACGTAGCCAAAGCGCCAGATAAGCTAGCGCCCCACCCTAAGAAGCAACTTAAACCTTGAATCTATACCATGAAGCCAATTGCCAAAGACATTGGCGAGACTAGTCGGAGGATACAAGGTACGCTACTTGGATGACAGACCATATAGATCTCGCGAACTGGCACTGGAAGAATAAGTGTTTGATTGTTTCGTCCTGATGACAAAAAACACACCGTGTACTTCCATGCCAATTCATTATCATCATTCATGGCTTAAAAGGACCCTTTTTATTCATTAATTTCCTGTCGTGTTAAGGTCTCCTTTGATTAATTTCCTGTGGTGTTAAGGCATGATATTTCAATCCTATCATTTTCCTATCCCTATGCCTTTTCTCTTCTATTAATCAAAGGAGCCATAAAGCTGGAAGGCTGGCGTTTCGCTCACTTGCTTTGAATTAGTTGACAGTTCCTCTGAATTTATTTTGCCCAACTTAGTTGCACTTGTTTTGAATTTCCTTTTCTTCCTCATCGTTTGAGCATGGTTTGACCTATCCGTTAGAAATGGACCAAGTAAGCTCGAAAAAAAGGGCTACCTAGTGAAAGAGAATTTACAGGAAGTTTTCTTTTTTATTGAACAGTTGCCATTCAGGTCTTTATTCGATCAACAACAAACGGTCTGATTGAACAGGCTCAATCACATATCCAAGGATGAGTTCATAAGTGACAGCTAAGGAAACAATACAAAGAGTATACTATGTACAATAACCTTCATCGTTTTAGCGTGGCGTAGATGCCTAGCATTGTAAACTATGTTTATATAACATGTATTCAGGGAAATACACATTTGAACCTGAACTTATATGATATACATTGCCCTTCCTAGGCATCTCCAACGGGGCGATCCAAACAGACGCTCAACGACCGTTCGGATCCACGCGGTTGAAAAATACGCCTGCATCCTGTTCGGAGCAACGCATAGTGATTGGATCGTTTACGTCTCTGTGGACGCTGCGCGGTCGCGGAGCGCGTCCGCTCGCTTCTCCCACGGGGCCCAAATATGCGGCACGTTTACGTCTCCGTGGACGTTGCGCGGTCGGGTAGCGAGTCCGCTCGTTTCTCCCATGGGGCCGCCTGGCATCGACCCTTTTTCGATAATAGATGCTTTATTACTTTGAAAAACAATTACAACCAGCATCTGCATAACCAGGATGCACACAGCCGTTTATAAGTCTCGAGTCAAAAGGTCTGAAAATAAAAACTAGACGAATTACATATCGAAGCGATGAATCATAAGACGCCCAAGGTGTGGGTGGAGCTTCAATCCGTAGACTATGCTGCCACCCATGTTGAGAAAAAGTATCCCTCATCGTAGCCTCCAACCGTGTACAGAACTCTGTAAACAAGTCTCGGTTCTCCACTCGCTGAAAAGGTAACCACAAACGGAGAATACCTATACATCTGTAGACGACCTGCAAAATAGAGAAATTTTTATCGTTAAAAATCTTGTCATTTCTACTTAGCCAAAGCGCCTAGATAACTGCAAGCGCCCCCACCCTAAGAAGCAACTTAAATCTTGGATCGATACCATAAAGCAATTGCCAAAGACATTGGCCACACTAGTCGGAGGATACAGGCTAGACGCTACTTGGATGATAGACCATATAGGTTTCGCAAAACGACACTGGAAGAAGAGGTGTTTAATAATTTCGTCATGTTGACAGAAAACACACCGAGTACTTCCATGCCAGTTTTGTTTAACAAGACTGTCCTTGGTGAGAATAACCCCCCGACGAAGATACCATCCAAATATTATTTTTAGTGGTATTTTCATCTTCCAAATTTTCTTACTATTATCAACTGGTATGTCAGAATGAAGGATCGCATTGTACAATGATTTAACCGAGAAAGTACCATCTACATGAAGATTCCATCTAATTAAATTCGTCCGGTTCATCCGATAGTTGTATATCTCTTAGCCGGTGAATTAGGAAATTCCATGCCAATAGCCTTTGCCCAAGCAAGACCCGTCTGAACGTCACATTCGGGGGTGAGGTAGCCATTACGGTGGCAATGGTACCACCTTTGCGACGCACAATACTATACAAGGCAGGATACTGTTCACATAAGGGTGCATTGTCTAACCAAATGTATTCCCAGAACCGTATCTGTGCTCCATTCTTGATCGAGAAAGTACCATGGAGAAAAAAGACATTTTTTGTCGCCATAAGACCAGCCCAGAAGTGTGAATCCCCAGGTTTCCAAACCACTTGGGATAGCGTTTTCGAGCCGATATACTTTCTCCTAAGAATAGTTTGTCATATCCCATCTTCGGTAAGAAGCTTGAACAACCATTTACCTAGCAGGGCCAAATTCTTGACTTCCAAGTCATGAACTCCAAGGTCTCCTTGATCTTTGGAACTACAAACTATACTCCATTTAACCAGTCAATATTCCGTTTTCTCGCTGTCTCCTTGCCAAAAGAATCTGGATCGATAATAATCGAGTTTATACAGGATTCCTTTTGGTATGAGGAAGAAGGATAGCATATACAGTACCATATTGGTGAGTACCAATTAATAAGTACCAATCTTCTTCCTAGGGAAAACAATTTTCCTTTCTAGCCTAAGGCGTTTTTGTAATCTTTCCTCCACTATTTTCCATTCAGCGATTGCGAGTCTCTTATAATGAATAGGGATCCCGAAATAGCGAATAGGAAATTGGCCTTGCCCGCAATCAAACGGCTCTGCATATAGAGCCGTATCATTTTGGGCATCGCCAAAACAGAACAATTCACTTTTATGGAAATTGATTTTTAATCTCCTGGCAGCGACCCTGGCTAGAGCCGGCGCGAATTTAAGCACAACAACTGCCGGGAAGGGCAACCGCAGGAGTGGCAACCGCGTCGATCGACGCACGAACCGCTGGAATGGAGCGCAAACCGCTGCGGAAGAGCAACCGCAGCCCTCTTCGGTACTGCGCTGCCATTAATCCCCACTCAATAAGACCCCTACGTCCGCACATAAGGATCTCCAACCCGCCTACGCCATTCTTCTCTACGACTGAGCCATGAGCAACCTATCTTTGCCATCGGACACCGATAGGGAAGGGAAGCCGCCGAAATGGCGCCATTGGTGGGATAGAATTGTCACGCCGAGCAGCTCTAGCTCTCCGCCGACGGACGGCCAGGAGGAGGGGGAGGTCATCGCTAACGACAACGAGGACGAGGAGGGGAACGCCGTTGTCGACGATGGCTAGGACGAGGAGGAAGAAAATGAAGAGAATGAAGATGCAAGGTGGAGACGGCTGGAGGCGGAGAAAACGGCCGAGGAGATGACGGCGATAAAGTAGGAGGAAAGAACCCGGACGAAGGCGAAGACGTAGGCGGAGGCGCAGCATGCTCGCAACGACGACGACAACTGTCGTGGCCGAGGAGGCAAGTGTGGACGTAATATGAACTCCTTGAATGAACTTTTGCAGGCTTCGATAACCGAGTCCAACGCTACGGCCTGACCATTAGGGCATCTCCAACGGGGCGACGAGCGTCCGTTTGCGTCCGCCGGGCCGAAAATGCGTCTGGTACCACCTCCAGCGGGGCGACGCATCGTGACCGGGCCGTCCGCGGCGACCCAAACCCGGCGCATATTTGCGCTGGAATGCGTCGCGGCGGACGCTGCGCGGACGCACCAAGTGACCACTCGCATCTCCACCGGGCCCGCCTGGCAGCGAGCCTGTATCGAGGGCATCGCTTCCACGATCAGTGCTTCCGCGTCTGCGCCGTAGCCTTCGCCATCAATGTTGCGGCTGCCTCTTTTGCGCGCGCACTGGCGGGTGGCGGCTGGGCTTCTGCGCCGCCTTCAATGACATCGTTTCCCGCGCGCGGCCAGCTTTAAAAGTCCACCGGCATCGTTCCTCCATCGCCCACACCTCTACTCCCACCACCACCACTGCAGCACCATGGGAAAGAAGAAGAACGACTTCGAGGCGTCCGGCGCGGCACCAAGAAGGAGGAGCGGCGAACAGGTGCCGCTGCCCGTCGCGTCGGGAGGCCGATGCACCGGAACGGACGTCGTGCGACACCGGGGACGTGCACATGCCCGGTGGCTGGCTACCCGCCTCCTGCGCGCCGAGCGGGCGGAGGCCGGATCCGGCGAAGGAGGCGGTACCCCGACCTCTCCGCGCGATCCCGCCTACGACATGAGTCCGAAGCGGCGCACGTATCTCATGTGCGAGAGGGATCCGAGGAAGAGGGCGGGCTTCATGGGCGACAGGGACTTTCCCTTCGACCGTCCACCGGCGCCTCGACGTCGAAGACAACAGGCCGACGCAGCGTGCGCCGACGCCGCGCAAAGTACGACGACGATGACGCACACGACTACATCGAGCGCCGGCGTACCACAACGAGGAGGTCAAGACGGCGCGATGACTACGTCGCGTGCATCTTCCAGGAATTGCAGTTGGGCCATGGCGGAGGGCCGCAAGTTTGAGTACTCGGACAACATGACGGACGACGAGATCGCGAGGCTCGGCGTCCTTGTCTCAGAGAACTACCGACCTGTGCAGCCACCGCTGCCCCGGTACACCACCGGCATCATGCCGCCGGGCCTGTCGGAGGAAGAAGCCCTACGATTGGCGCTACAGGACTCGGCCACGCCACAACCACTGCCTCCACCTTCGCTGTACAACCCGTGGGGGCCCCCACCTCAGCCCTGGGCTCCTCAACTCCGCCACAGCCCTGGGCTCCTCCACCTCCGCCACAGCCCTAGGCTCCTCCACCTCCGCCACAGCCCTGGGCGCCTCCACCTCCGTCACAGCCCTGGGCGCCTCCACCTCCGCCACAGCCACAGGACTGGGCTCCTCCACCTCCAGCACCGCCGGCGCGCCCGGCATATGTTCCGCCAGTTCCCAACTGTCTGTGGGTGGTAGCGAAGCTCGTCGTGCTCGACAGCGGCGAGGAGAAGCAGTAGGCGCCCCCGTTTAGGGTTTTTTCCATGTGTTCAACTATGTAAATTATGTATGTTTTCATGTTATTAAAAAATGGAAATTCGAGAAAAAAATGCGTCGTGCCGCTCGAGCCACCCTGACGCAAACGGAACGCGGTCGATTTCGACCATTTCGACCCACGCAAACAGACACGCGCGGACATTTTCAAACTTTAAATTGGATCGCCCCCTTGAAGATACCTTACGCTACGCAGCCGCGCCGAATCCTCGGATCTCTTCAGTGTATCGAAGCAGACCAGACCAGACCAGAGCACATGATGCATGCACATGTTCAAACAGTGGAAAGAATTCAGCAGACTGAGCTAGGTACACCGCTGATAACAGTAGCACTATTAGAGCTCTCGGAGAACGTGAAAGATCTAAAACCGAAAAGTAACGGTCAGTTTACGAGTTCAGGTTACGCCGATCAGTCACCTAAACGAGGCAAAACCAAATTCTTTTTTCAGACCGAGACCGAAAACTCAAATCGGCGTGTATATGTAGGGGCGAACGAGTGAACCGAACGGTGGATCCATATCTAAGGCGCGCTGAAATTTTACCTCACGCAACCACTCACTCTCTCCCTCCTCCCCACCGCCAACACACTTCGTTGCGCCACCACCGCCGCACCGCTCGATTCGGTCGAGCCTGGCATCCCGGAGCTAGTGCAGGTCGCCCCGCATCTCACCCGCGGTTCCTCACCTAGCTCCGGGTGCCGCCGCCGCACAGGACGAATCGAGGATGAGCTTCGGGACGAGTTCATCAACGTCGATCTCGTCGAGCTCGGTCGATTCCAACCTCGACGAGCTGCTCCAGGACGATGAGTGGAGGCCACCATCCTCCTTCTCTCCGTCAAGGAGCTGGAGGACCGCGCGCAGCTGCTGAATCGGAGGCGCGGCTCGGTGATTGGCCGGAACCACATCCAACGGAATCACCTCGAGGACTACTTCGCCGAGGTACCTACCTATCTGCCGCATCTATTTCGTAGGAGGTATCGCATGCACCGTAGTTTGTTTGTAAAAAACGTGAAGGCCTGCGAAGCCAATTCAAATTACTTCAAGCAACGTAGAAATGCTCGCGGCGTGATGGGTTTCTGCCCCTTTCAAAAAATCTCGGCTGCCAAGAGGGTGATTGCGTATGGCATCCCTGCAGATTACACCGATGAGTATCTTTGAATTGGCGAAGATACAACCACGGAGTCCGTGCATAGGTTTGCTCGCATTATTATCAAGTTGTTTGGCCCAACCTATCTTCGGGCTCCTAACGAGGATGGCACAATAAGATTGATGGTGATAAATGAGAAAAGAGGTTGGCCTGGAATGCTTGGCAGTTTTGATTGTATGCATTTGACATGGAAAAAATTGTCCCAAGACATGGCATGGACAATACTGTGGGAAGAGCAAAGATGCTACCATTGTACTTGAGGATGTCGCATCACAAGATTTTTGGATTTAGCATTGTTTTTTTGGTTTGCCGGGAACAATCAATGACATCAAACCTGCTGCAAAGATCCCCTTTATTTGCAAAACTAGCCAATAGGGAAGCACCCACTTACAACTACAAGGTCATGAACAATGAATATACAACGGGATACTATCCAGCCGATGGCATCTATATGAATTGGGCAACTTTTGTGAAGTCTGTGAAGGATCCCAAAGACAAAATAGAAGCTGAATTTGCCAAAACTCAAGAAGCTTCTCGCAAGGACATTGAGAGAGCTTTCGGTTGTTTTGCAAGCAAAGTTTGCCATTGTTTGGGATCCAGCTCGGTTTTCGGACAAAAAACACTTGTGAACATCATGAAATGTTGTGTGATTCTTCACAACATGATCATCAAGGATGAAAGAGAGTTAAGCCTGTCCTGCTTCTATGACAACGTTGGCACCCGAGTGCAACCCTTACGGAATACCGATCGCATTGGAACTTTCCTTGAAACGCATCGGCAGATTAAGAATTCTAATACACATGATTAGCTTGGTTATGATCTCACAATACACCACTGGCAGCGACATGGCCGTCCCATATGATCCTACAATTCCATTCATTTATGTGGGGTAGGCAGAATTTCTCACATAGTTTTCTCAACCGATTATCAGGCGGGATTAACTTTCAGTGGCTTTCTCGCCAGCCTCGTGGTAGGTCGGGGGCATTTTACTTGGCGTCCGCATAGACACTATGACTGTCTTAGCTAGTTCTAATGGACAGTATCATATTAAACTTGACATTCAGAATAAAGTTGATGGTTTCATTTAGAATCTGGTCGCTGTGTATGGCGCCGCCCAAGATTCTTTTAAGACTGAGTTTTTACGAGAGTTAGTAAATTTTGCAAAGGATAACCCACATCCGATTTTGATCGGAGGGGATTTTAATTTGCTCAGATTTCCTCACGAGAAAAGTAAAGGCCATTTCGATGGACATTGGCCTTTCTTGTTTAATGTTGTCATTGATAGCTTAGACTTAAGAGAGGTGTTCATGTCCGGTCGACAATTTACTTGGGCCAACATCTTTCCTGAACCCACGTACGAAAAACTAGATCGCGTGTTGATGGATACCGATTGGGAAGATAAATACCCTATGGTGTCGGTCCGTGCTCTAGAACGTATCGAAAAATTGTCTGACCATGCTCCTATCCTCCTAACTACTGGAAATTCCCGACTTGTTTGTAAACGGTCGTTCAAGTTTGAACTTGGCTGGCTGGATCGAGAGGGGTTCCATGAAATGGTGAGGACGGTTTGGGAGAGACCGGTCTCGGGTAGCACACCAACTTTGAGATGGAATAATAAGATACGGGCAATGCGCAAACATTTCTCCGGTTGGGTTGCTCATATGGCTGGTATTCTTAAAAAGAGAAGGCTCGCTTATCAGATGTGATTGATGAGCTAGAGGCTTTTGCAGAGGTAAGACCGCTATCTCCGCGAGAGGTTGAACTCAAGAATCAGTCCAATGCGCACATAGCGAGCCTTCTTCGCGAAGAGGAACTTAAATTATTATAAAGGTCTTTTTGGTCCTCCGGAGGAAAGCGCATTTTCTTTAAACGAGGACTTAACGGATGACATACCCCAAGTATCTATGGAAGAATACGGCCTTCTGACTGCACCTTATTCTGAGGAAGAGGTTCATAGGGCAATTTTCCAAATGGAATGTAACAAAGCACCGGGTCCAGATGGTTTTCCAGCTGAGTTCTATCAAACCTTTTGGGATACTATTAAATTGGACCTTCTAGATTTGTTTAGTGCTCTGCACATGGGACAACTAGAATTATTTCGTGTAAATTTTGGTGAAGTAATTTTGTTACCGAAAGTTAATGAGGCAGAGAGGATTCAACAATATATACATGTTTGCCTCTTAAACGTAAGTTTCAAGATTTTCATGAAAGTGGCCACCATTAGACTTAATACGGTTGCGGATCATGTAGTTCATCCATCACAGACCGCCTTCATGCAAGGAAGGAATATCCTGGATGGAGTGAGGATTTTGCAGACGGTACATGAGATGCATACTAAGAAATTACATGGAGTTATTTTAAAATTATATTTTGAAAAGACGTATAAAAAGGTCAAGTGGTCTTTCCTACAACAGACTCTCAGGATGAAAGGTTTTTCTCCTGAGTGGCGTGCTCTGATCAATGATTTTGTGTATGGAGGAAGTGTGGCAATCCGGATTAATGATGATACCGGACACTACTTCCAGTCATGAAAAGGGTTACGCCAAGGGGATCCATTGTCACCAATGTTGTTTAACATTGTAGCAGATATGCTGGCTATCCTGATTGAGCGGGCCAAGTATGAAGGTCAGATTGAAGGTGTGATTCCACATCTGGTCGATGGTGGTTTATCTATCCTCCAATATACCGACGAGACAATTCTATTTATGGATCACAATCTAAAAAAAGCTCGCAATCTGAAATTAATTTTGGCGGCATTCGAGCAGTTGTCGGGATTAAAAATCAATTTCCACAAAAGTGAATTGTTTTGTTTCGGTGATGCCCAAAATGATACGACTCTATATGCAGAGTTGTTTGGTTGCGGGCAAGGCCAGTTTCCTATTCGCTATTTGGATATTCCGATTCATTATCAGAGACTCACAATCGCTGAATGTGGAAGAAAGATTACAAAAACGACTTAGTAGTTGGAAGGATAAATTGTTGTCCCTGGGAGGAAGATTGGTACTCATTAATTCAGTACTGACAAATATGGTACTGTATATGTTATCCTTCTTCCTAGTAACAAAAGAAATTCTGCATAAACTCGATTACTATTGATCTAGATTCTTTTGGCAAGGGGACAGCGAGAAAAAGAAATATCGACTGATTAAATGGAGCATAGTTTGTAGTCCCAAAGATCAAGAAGAGCTTGGATTTCATGACCTGGAAGTCAAGAATTTAGCACTGCTAGGTAAATGGTTGTTCAAGCTTCTTACCGAGGATGGGATTTGGCAAACTATTCTTAGGAGAAAGTATATCGGCTCGAAGACATTATCCCAAGTGGTTTGGAAACCAGGGGATTCGCACTTCTGGGCTGGTCTCATGGCAGCAAAGAATGTCTTGTTCCGCCATGGTATTTTTTCGATCAAGAATGGAGCACAAATACGATTCTGGGAAGACAATTGGTTAGACAATGCACCCTTAAGTGAACAGTATTCTACTTTGTATAGTATTGTTCGTCGCAAAAGTGATACCATTGCCACGGTAATGGCTACCTCGCCTCCGAATGTGGCATTCAGACGGGTCTTGCTTGGGCAAAGACTGTTGGCATGGAATTCCCTAATCCACCGGCTAGGAGATATACAACTATCGACTGAACCGGACGAATTTAGGTGGAATCTTCATGTATATGGCACTTTCTTGGTAAAATCATTGTACAATGCGATCCTTCATTCTGACATACCAGTTGATAATAATAAGAAAATTTGGAGGATGAAGATACCATTAAAAATAATTTGTTTTGGATGGTATCTTCGTCGAGGATTTATCCTCACCAAAGACAATCTTGTTAAGCAAAACTGGCATGGAAGTACCCGGTGTGTTTTCTGTCAACATGACGAAACTATTAAACACCTTTTCTTCCAGTGTCAGTTTGCGAGATCTATATGGTTAGTCATCCAAGTAGCGTCTAGCATGTGTCCTCCGACTAGTATGGCCAATGTCTTTAGCAATTGGCTTCATGGTATCGATTCAAGGTTCAAGTTGCTTCTTAGGGGGGGCGCTAGCAGTTATCTGGGCGCTTTGGCTATGTAGAAATAACAAGATTTTCAACGATAAAAATTGCTCCATTTTGCAGGTTATCTATAGATGTACATGTATTTTCTGTTTGTGGTTACCTCTTCAGCGAGTGGAGAGCCGATACCTATTTACGGAGGTCTGTACACGGTTGCAGGCTACGGCGAGGGATACTTTTTCCCTACATGGGTGACAGCATAGTCTACGGATTGAAGCTTCACCCACACCTTAGGTGTCTTATGTTTCAACGCTTTGATATGTATTTCGTCTAGTTTTGTTTTATCCGACCTTTGACTTGAAACATATAAACGGCTGTGTGCATCCTAGTTATGGAGAGGCTGAGTGTAATTGCTTTTCAAAGTAATAAAGCATCCTTTATCAAATAAATGTGTGAGATGTATCATTGTTGAGACATTTGTTCATTTATTTGATTGTTTGAAAACTGTTGTTATTTAGTTTAGACGTTTCTTCATTTGTTTATCAAGCCGCTAGACATGCCCTAACCTCAGCGTTTTTAGACTTGTTTTTGCAGGCATAACATGATCGGCATGGATATACATCACTAGAGTAACAAACCAGGCAGCTATCATGGCCTTGGATCGGAGCTCACATCAGATAGGAAAGAGCCGCTTTCAGCGAAAGCATGTAGAGTAATTTTCTTAAAGCAAATCAAGAGCTGGGAGGGAGCAAGGTGTCCCGTCGCCGGGTCATGAGTCATGACTCATCCACCAAGAACTCATTAGTCAATGACGCAGCTGCTCATAATGATCTCGCACATGATGGACACGGTCTCCTCACTCGATTGCACAATTACGTTACGCCCGCACTTGATTGTGTCGTGCTGTACCGCGCGGTGGCAAGCGCAGGACAGTGAGGCGTGCAGTTCCCCTAGTTTAGCGGCCCTGGCCACATGGGGTGTGTCGGGCGATCTTAATTATTTTCCGACGATGATGATTAGCAGTTGCTCGATCGTCTCGATTAGATTAGCGCACGCCCGAATCTAACCAAGATCACCTCGCACCACGCGTATGTCCACGCACATAACCAGCAACTAAACTACTTCAGTTAACGACTAAACTACTTCTGTAGGATGTGAGCTGATAGCTACCGGAGACCGGGACCGGCGGCTCGATCAGGCCCGTCCATCTTCGTCTTCTGTTCTTGTCGCAGATGGCAGCGCCGTAGTGACGGGCGATGTATTTTTGGCGTACATGTGACTAGGCGAATTTCTGAGTGGACTTTCGTTGCGGAAGATCGAGCAATCGAGCACCTTCTTTTTCTCCGCTGGATTCTCTGTGCCTTTTGGGGGACTTGTACGTTTTCTTCCTCTGAAGAACGTGCATGTTTCCCTGTCAAGGACGAATAAGATCGTCGCCATGGAGAAAGCAAGATATCCTCTTCAGATTCAGCCGTCCGTGTCTACTTGTACGTACTTCCTATGGGGGTGAAATATCTGACTTGCTTAATTACAAGACACAGGTGACAAGAACAGGTTGTGTTGCGTGATTGTGTCTGAACATGTTTATGAACAGGTTGGTTATATTGTACTATTGTATCTGAACATATCGGATCAGCCATCCATGACCGGACACCTAACATGCATGATTCACTTATATGTTTACAAGAAGACATCTTTGTTCACTGATCTCAAAATAAAACATCTTTGTTCACTTATATGTTTGTACAAGGCAAATACTAGTACGGAGTACATGATAAGCTAACCGTATGCAAAAGTGCAAAACCCCCATTGCATCACTTATACAGGATACCTCAAACTAGACACATACAGTATAAACAAAATGAAGCAAGATTATCTCCCTAATTGCTCTCTCCTTTTTGTAGCCAACCTAATTACTACTATGCCTAATTTTAGCAACATCGATCACTCTCCACTGGAGTGGTAAGCTGCAGGCTGGTACTGATCTACTCTGTCTCGCACACGCGCGAGAGGACGCGTTAGCTCATCATGACGACCTCTGGGCCGGCCTGCCCACGAACACGGGCAGCATCTGGACGGGGCCCCAAGGCCCGGCGGGCGCCGGACAGCTCTCGACGGCAGCAGCCGGCTTGCCGGACGGCGCGACACGCTCGCAGGAAGGGCACATGGTGAGCGTGGTCGGCGGGGGCGCGCGCATGTAGAGGTGCGCCGGCGTCGGAGGCGGCGGGGCGAGCAGCTTGAGCGCGCGCAGCTCCTGCACCTCCCGCTGCAGCCGGCGGTTCTGCTCCGTCAGCGTCTCGCAGCAGCGCTTCAGGGACTCGCAGTCCACCTCCGTCTGCTTCAGCTTTGTTCTGGCCCGCCGGTTCTGGAACCACACCTCCACCTGACGCGGACGCAGGCCCAGCTGCCTCGCCAGCGCCGCCTTCTGCTTCTGGTAGCAGAGCAGATTAAGTTAGAGACAGAGATCGACGTCGACGTATAAAATGGATTATTTTGTTTGCTAATCTTGGTGGAAGTTGCACTTACGGGGTTGAGGGTGCTGTGCTCCTTGAACCTCTCCTCGAGCACGGCGGACTGGTCCTTGGACAGGCGGAGCTTCTTGCGCGACGCGGCGCCACCGGCGGCGCCGGAGTCGTCCTCGTCGTCGCTGCCCGCGCCAGTGCGTTCCAGCTCCCCGCCGCCGCCGCCGCCGCTCCTCCCCGGAGCGCCGCGCTTGCCGCTGAGGCTGGACAGCGTGCTGTCGGGCGACGACGCGCCGGGCTCCTCGTCCTCGCTCCCGCCGCAGCTGCCCCTCGCGGCCGGCGCCCGGTTCACGTCGATCCCGCGCAGGAACGGCATCTCGTGGCAGGCCAACGCCGCCAGCCTCCTGTCATCTGCATGCGTGCGCTGCTCGCCGGAGGAAGCTGGGAAACCGTTCCAGCACTGCTGCTGCCCGGTCGGAGCACGCTGGGGCGCCGCCGGCTCGATCGGCGACATGCCGAGACTGAGCCCGAGACCGAGCCCAAGGTGGTGGTGGTACTGCTCGGTGTCCCTCCCGTTAACCATCATCTCCATCAATCTCCCTGCTCTCAACTCTCAAGCCTCAACACTGGCTGCGTACGGAGAAGCTGCTCGATCGTCGTCGGTGAGAAAGTGTTGCTACGGCGGTGGATTGTGAGGGAGAAGGGAGAGACGGGGTGGGCTTTTAAAGGCTGTGCGGAGTCTGATCAGAAGGCTGATTATGGAGCTGTGATTGAGATCCAAAGCAAAGGATATTTTAGCCTGCGCTGCGAGGGTGGACTGAAAGAAAGCTGGTCAGAAATGGAGCAGCATGATATCGGGCACCAACTATTGCTTGTCGCGCGTGGCGTCACCGTCGCTTCCTCCGGTGCGCGCGGTGCAGTCAAGCAAGCCGGTCCCCCCCCATCACCAGCTGAACTTGCTCCCGGTCCCCCCCCATCCTTCTTTGGCCTGTCCCCCCCTTCTCCGATGGTGATACCCGGACCTGTCGGCACGGAGGCATGGATGTTTTGCAGAAAATAGATCGATCCAACGGCCGATCCTTTCAGACCCTCCTTTTTTTTTAACAAGGAAAGAGAAGCTCCATTACTCGGTGGTAACATTATATACAGGACCTTGGCTTTACATGGAATAGCACAGGAGTCCTAGGAAATTACAAAAAGAACCTCGGAACGAAGAAATAAAAAGCAATCCGGTTCTTCTTCTCCACCGCAACATCGAATCAAACACAGACTACGGTCGCCGTCAACGAAACCGGGGACTACGCCACTTGGTTTGCATCTCTAAAATAGGCTTGAGCAAAACAAAATACTATATAACCCTATAGGATTGATATTTCCATGGGGCAATGGAACTTTTGAATCCTTCCAACTTTCTACGAGAATTTTTTAATCAACAGGCCCCTTAATTTTATAGCAAATATCACAAAACCACAACTACTGAGACTAGGATTTCACATCACCACAATTGAAAGAAATCTTATCATAAAACCATCCATAACTTTTAGGGTAACTTTTGGGTTATTTAATCATTTTGAAATCGTTTTCAGCAATCATCCGCATCACTCGGGCAACGCTGGAACTCTGGAAGGGTGGCGGGTTTTGGCGCTCTTTTATTTCTGCAAGCCCAATTGAACCATACAATTTGGAAGCACTTCATTCTCTTTGTCATTTTCATCCAAAATTGTTCAAAATTAAAAACATTAAAAAACATCTAAAAACTCAAGTAATTCAAAATATATGTAGTGAGCAAACTGAGAAAGCTTGAGCTCGTTTGGCCCACCTATATAGAAATTTTCGCATTTCTTGTAAATTTTGACCAAAGTTTGTTGTAAAGTAAGAAATAAACCTAGTAATCATGTCGTGATTAGTGTGAGTAATTGTGGGTTCATTTTCAAAAGTTTTTTAAATTTTTGGTGTATTTGTAACTTTTAACCAAACTTCGATTAAAAATTATTCCGTCCCCTTTGCCATGTCGCGCGTCATTGGTGTCTGTGGGTGCTGACAAACGGCATAAAATGAATTTGTCATGAGTTTTGGATTATCTCAAACAATTTAATTATGACAAAAGTTTGCCGTTTTGTGCTAATACTATCTTGGTTGTGATTTTCTAGAACTATAGCTCCCCGTTGTTGTGGTTTTTAACCAGGTAGTTTATTTGAGATGGCCGATAGCTGCAAGATTCGTGAAAAAATCAAAAGAAGATGCAAAACAAGTACAAAATCTTAGCTGACTACTTGTAATTTTAATCACAACATTTTTTATATTGTTTTTAAAATGCTTGTATTTTGGCTTAATGCAAGGATAATATAAAAAGTTGCAAACATTTAATTGTGTTCAAGTTTGTTTCCGTTTGCAGGGAAAGAGATTAGATAAATAGATTCTTTAAATTTTTTTTTGTAAAAGTTTGTTGTTTTGTGCTAATATTTTCTTTGTCGCGATTCTACGAAATTCTAGCTCCCATAGTTGTGGGTTTTGCAATTATATCAATGGAAAGCAAATGCGTACAACCGGATGGTTTCTTTTGGTTTGGAGTTTTGGGGCGCTGACCTTTTCTGTTTTTGGGTGCATGGCTCTTTCCAGAGGCAGCACAAGTGCGACAGGATCGTAAAGAAGGAATAGAATCATAAATGAAAATTTTGGTACCTGGTTAAACCCTATTAAACTTACTCTTAAATTAAGTTGCATAGTTACTTTTAGTGATGGATAGATCTCTTTACTGTATATTTCCACTGAGGGGCTTCCCTGCATATTGTATCTCATGTACATGTACTGGGCTTTGGCCTAATGTGAATACTAGTTACTCATTCACAACATGGTATCGGAGCTCTAGGTTTAGCTCTTTGCATGCTGCAACTTCGTGCTCAATCGGCGCCATCGCCGATGATCTTTCCGGCCGCCGCTGCTCCACTTTCTTCTTCCTCTCCCGTTCTAGTCGGGATCGAGTTCATTTCCAAAGTCTTTGCCCATTTTCGTCGGGTTTGAGCTCCAAATCAAGCTCCTCCTCCAAGATCTCGTTCAGCCATCTTCGGCCGGCCACGCTTCGGCTGCCACCGCCTCCGGCCGGCCCCGCCCCGGCCTTTGCCGTCTCAGGCCGACCCCGTCCAGGATGCGGCCGCCTCGGGCCGGCACCGCCCAGGCCGCTACTGCCTCGTCCCGCCCGCAGTCGTCCCCGATATGGCCGCCTTCGACCGGTCCGGCCCTGGCCCGGCCTCCTCCGGCCCGCTCCGGCACCCTACCGGTCCGCCCCGGCGCCTCCTACCCCTGGACGACCTGCATCTGGTCACGAGTGCTGTTGTTCGTGAGCAGCATCGTGAACCTGCCTCTGGGTAGAGCTAGATCTGAAGGTTAAAAAAAGGTGAAGGAAGATGGCATCCTCTTCGTCTGGCTATGTCAGTATTCATCGGTGCCCAATGATCTTTGATGGTACCAACTATGGGGAGTTTGCTGCCTTTATGCGCATCCACATGCGCGGTCTTTGGTTGTGGGGTGTTCTTACCGGCGAGGTCCCTTGTTCACCGCATCCCCTGCTCCTGTGCCTCCTACACCACCGCCAGTGCCACAGGCCCTTGTTGATGACACTCCTCAGGCTGCTCAGGAGGCAGCCAGGTCTGTCGAGCTTGTTGCTGATGAGGCATACGAGCAACAGGTATTTGCTTACTCAGAGGCGCCTGGTTCCTATCGGGATAGTCTGGCAGCTTTTACTCAATGGTGTGATGAGGATGCCAGGACAGCTGTTGTTCTTTCTCAGAGTGTCTAGCCACAGTTTGCTTCTGAGTTTATGGGTCTTGCTATTGTTGCTGAGATGTGGTCTCACCTTCGTCAGCGCTATCAACCTTCTGGGGATTCTCTGTATTTATCTGTGTTGCGTCAGGAGCATGATCTTCAACATGGTGACTCTACTGTCGATGAGTTCTACACCCAGAGTGCGGTGATCTGACGTCAGCTTGACTCCCTTCGCAGTGCTGTCTGTGGTACATGCCAGTGTTACCGAACAATACGTTTAGATGTGGATTTTCAGAGGATCCATGAGTTCCTGTCGAGACTTCGTCCAGAGTTTGAGCCCCGTCGTGCGCAGTTGTTTTCTCGGGGTCGTGTTCCTATCTCAGAGGTGCTGACTGAGCTTCGTGCTGAGGAGACTCGTCTGTGTGGTGCTGGTCTACTTGGGACACCTTCTGTTCCTGCAGCTCGGTTTCTGGTTGCCCCTGCACCGCTGCTTCCACCCACACCAGCGCATGTTGCTACTGGAGGAGCTCGCCCTTCTCGCGGTGGAGGTCGCCCTCTTCCTCCTCGTTTCTGCACTCACTATCGGAGGCCTAGTCACCTTGAGTTTGACTGCTATCAGAAGCAGCGAGGAGTGCTTGCTCGTGCTCCACCTTCAGCACCTGTCACCACCGTCTTCACTGAGCAGGATATTACGAGGCTTCAGCGCCTTCTTGCCTCCTCTGGCTCTACTTTGACGGGCGTTTCCTCTACACAGTCAGGTACATCCTCATGGGTTCTAGATTCTGGAGCTTCTTTCCACATGTCTCAGAATTCTTCCTCTTTTTCTTCTCTTCGACCTCTACCTCTTCCTGTTCATGCATGTTCTTACTGCTGATGGTACTTCTCTTCCTGTTACTAGTCATGGCACTCTCTCTACTCCCTCCTTTTCTATCCCTGATGTTTCTCATGTTCCCCGTCTTACCATGAACTTGTTTTCCGCTGCTTTTTTTTGAGGGTGAAACAGTGGGGAAAATCCCCACTGCAATTTTATTATTATTTAAAAGCTAAAGAGTTTACATGGGCACAAGAAGTGCAAGAAAGAAAAGAAGAAGAAGAAGAAGAAGAAGAAGAAGAAGAAGAAGAAGAAGAAGAAGAAAAGAATAAAAGAAAGAAAAAGAAAGAGAAAAAAGAAAACTAAGACTAAAGCTGGTGAACAAGCTAAGAAGACATGAAGGACTGAAGCCATGATTTGAACTCTGCTTCCCATTTCTTTTTCCGCTGCTCAACTCACTGATTCTGGTTGTCAGGTCATTCTTGATGTTGATTCTTATTCTGTTCAGGACACTCACACCCGAGCGCTGGTTGGGGCTGGACCTTGGTGCCGTGATTCCCAGGGACTTTGGGAGCTTGACTAGCTTCATGTTCCTTCTTCTACCACTTCACCGACTACACCATGTGTGCTTGCTGCTTCCACTACCGCCTCCTTTTAGCAGTGGCATCACCATCTTGGTCATCTTTATGGTTCTTGCTTGTCGTCTTTACTTCGTCGAGGTCTTCTGGGGCCTGTCTCAGGAGATGTCTCGCTTTAGGGTTGTCAGGGTTGTAGGCTTGGTAAATCAGTTACCTTATCCTACTAGTGAGTCTGTATCTCAGCGTCCTTTTGATTTGGTCCATTCTGATGTATGGAGTCCGGCTCCCTTTGCTTCCAAGGGGGGCCAACGCTACTATGTTATTTTTATCGACAACTTCTCTTGCCACACTTGGATCTATTTTATGACTTCTCGCAGCGAGGTTCTCTCGATATATAAGCGTTTTGCTGGCATGGTCCATACTCAGTTTTTCACGCCTATGCGTGTCTTTCGGGCTGATTCCGTGGGTATATCTCCCACTATTGCGCGGTTTTCCGAGCAGGCACTCTTGCCCGTTCTCTCCCTGGCGCCCATGCCCGAAATGGCGTGGCTGATCACAAGCATCGCCACCTGAGACGGCTCGTGCGATGATGATCGCTGCCTCTCTTCCTCCTCACTTCTGGGCTGAGGCTGTGTCTATTTCCACCTATCTCATCAACCTTCATCCCTCCACAGCCCTGCAGGCTTGTATTCCTCTTGAGCGTCTTACTGGTCGCGCTCCTGATTATTCGACCCTTCTTCTTTTTGGTTGTGTTTGCTATGTTCTTCTTGCTCCACGCGAACGCACCAAGCTGACTGCTCAATCTGTTGAGTGTGTATTCCTTAGGTATAGTCCTAAGCACAAGGGGTATAAGTGGTAGGATCCTATTGGTCGTCGGATGCGCATATCTCGGGATGTCTCTTTTGATGAGTCTCATCATTTCTACCTGCGTCCCTCCTCCTCTTCCCTCTCGGTGGATGATATGTCTTTTCTCATGTTCCCTGACTCACCTCCTTATGTGCCTCAGGTCCCTGCTCCGCCGAGTCGCTCACCACCTTCTACTCCTTCTTCACTCACCAGACCCCCCTCTCCTCCCTCACCACCTTCCCCACCCTCCACACCTTCCTCTCCCATGTCCCCTTCCTCTCCTATGATGGTCCCTCCCTACCCTTTTCACTACTCCCGTCATCCACGAGAGGATGATCTTCTCCTCTTAACATGCCCTCCACCTGGTGTGATGCCCTATCCGTCTAAGCCGCCTCATCATCTTCGTGCTCGTCCTCGTCCTCCTCCTGATTGCTATTCTCCCAATCACTACGGTCTCTCTGCTGTCCTTGAGCCGACCTCTTATCGGGATGCTCTTGCTGATCCCGAATGGAAGCTAGCGATGGCTGAGGAGATTGCTGCTCTCGAGCGACTGGCACCTGGGATGTTTTCACTTCTCCTCTATCTGTCCGTCCCATCACCTGCAAGTGGGTCGACAAGATCAAGACTCGCCCCGATGGTTCTCTTGAGCGCTACAAGGCTCATCTTGTCGCTCGCGACTTTCAGCAGGAGCATGGCCGTGACTATATGACGAGACCTTTGCTCCAGTGGCTCACATGACCAGTATTCGTACTCTCCTTGTCGTTGCTTCTGTTCGTCATTGGTCTGTCTCTCAGCTTGATGTGCAGAATGCTTTTCTTAATGGTGAGTTACATGAGGAGGTATACATGCAGCCACCTCCTGGCTACTCCATTCCCGATGTCATGGTCTGTCGTCTCCGCCGCTCTCTCTATGGCCTTAAGCAAGCCCCTCGCGCCTGGTTTCAGCGTTTTGCCTCTCTGGTGACCTCTGCTGGTTTTGTCCCTACATGCTTGCGCTCTTTGTCCACACATCTCTCGTGGTGGACTCTCCTTCTTCTTTATGTTGATGACATGATCACAGACCGACTACATTGCCATTGTCAAGGCCCGTCTTCGTGATCAGTTTCTCATGACTGATCTTGGTCCTCTTCGCTACTTTCTTGGGCTTGAGGTTTCCGCTACCTCCGATGGCTTCTATATTGTGGTAACCCGGCATACCACTGCATGGTGTAGTATGCAAGTCTGATATAACACCAATGAAACACCGTTCCACTAGTATTATATCGCTCAGAGTGGTGAAACATATGTATGTCCAAGGCATGTCTATAGAATTACACACAGACTCAGTTACATAAGATCAGCACAGCCTCCTACTTTACAATGAGGTAAAACTGCAAATAAATTCCAGAAGAACGACTCGTAGTCTAATCCTATCACGAACTCTATTTGTAGAGTAATTGACTAGCTATAGAGGCTGAGAATAGATTCTAGCTAAATAGGAGCTAAGTTTAGGAAGCTAGTTCCCTTCTATTGCTAATCTAGGTTTTCTCCTTGTTGAATGTGGTATCTGACTCTCCTGACATGGGCCTGTCTCTTGAAGTAGTTGTTGACTCCTCGGCCGAGTTGCACTGTAGATCCTCCTTTGATGCCTCCATTCCTAAGCAGGGGATTTAAGAGTGGGATGAGTACGAGCGTACTCAACAAGTTCATTTTAGGAAAGAGGTGTTTAATGCACTAGCTACAACCATAGACCAGAAAGTCATAGGCAATGCATTTTCGTAAACATTTCTTCAAAAGGTTGCTTTTATTCTCAAGAGCTATGTCCGTCAGCCTTCACCGGTTGACTAGAACTTCATGGAGTTCCTTTCAGCGTCAGCCCATATCCCGAACAGGAGGGATCGGTCACACGTTACACTCTGAGGTGTGTTACTTTACCCATAAGAGATCTTAACCTTGGTGCCAACCGGGCGACCCGTCCACACTTCCTTTGGTGTGAGGCCCGGTATAAGGTCCTAGTCAATCATGTTCCTCCGCTACCTCGAACACCCACCCTTTGTTGCAATCTCCGACCCCGGGTCCACGCCGGTTCACTTACGCCAAAGGTGGGCCCCGACCACGACGACAATGCGGGCTCTACCATACATTCCTACGCCCGCAGTTGCAACCCATCATAGACCTCATTCCCGTTGGGACTTCTACGGCCCACCCCGCATCATGTCTCTCGAGATCATGTGCACCCGGTAATGAGCATCCGTTGATGAACGAGAGGTGGAAACACTTTTGACTACTCCGTCCCATTCCGGATCTTATGGTAAACAGGTTATACGGCACAAGAATCACGGACGACATTTGTTGTTTAATCCTAGGTGGATATAAACCCTTGCAATCGAACCTCCACCATATCAACACAATCCATGGTTCCATTGCCCACCACATAGTCATATTCATAGTTATGAAAATAGTGGTTTTGCTTTTTATGCAATAGTGATAAACATAGTACTTTGCAAGTAATTTGGTAAAAATACTCAAATGACATGAGCAAGCGATGAACTTGCCTTTCTTGACTGCAAGATTATGCAGGCAAGGTCTTCGATGCAATAACTCCAAATTCTGAAATAGCATCATCGTCCAGTAAGGACGATGTTTAAAAGATTGGCAAGGATGCAATAATGCATGAGTATGAGATGCAATCGCTCTAAGCGTGATCTAACCCCGATGATTTAGGATCAGTGAGTTGTAATGATTGGTTCAGGGTGTGTTACACTTTTAGAGTGATTCACAAACAAGGTTCTTATTCAGGTGTGATTACTTGGTATTATAAACAGGTAGGTAATAAAGCATAATAAACAATTGATCACACAGAGAATGATTATTGACATAATGTTAACAAGTAAGGAACAGTGGTCAGTTTTAGTACTATATGGCATGGTTAATGATTGATTATCCTATACTTTAAAAGAATAACTTTTGAAGAACATGTAATTTAATAAAGAAGAAGTATGGTAATTGGGTTTGTGGGTTGCTATGGTTTACTATGGTTTCCAGTGCTTCTGGAGTAAGTAGTTGATGGATCCAAACAAGATTGGATTCATCAACACCTAGGACTTGTAAGGTTGAGTTAAGCCTAAGCATCTTGATCAATTTATTATAAATAGTTGCTATCAAAGTTGGTTTTCCTTGCTGATGATAGTTGGATATTGGCTATAGGTTCTATTAGGCAGGATTGATGATGATTCTTTATTTACTTCAAAAGAATAACTTTTGAAGAACATACTTCTTAAATAATAAGAAGTATATTAATTAGGGTTGAGGTGGTCTAGGTTTGCTATTTAATTCACTAAGTAGAGAATAATTGGTTCCTAAATAATATGGTTCATAAGTATCTCACACTAGTAGGGTTTAGTGGAATATGATTAGGTAATGCTCAAGATTTGGCATAGTTGCCCCTAAGGTTCATCACATTGATGTGATGCTAAATAGGAATGAATAGGAATGATGGTTTTGGGTAATAGGATCTAGGGTTTACATTGGGTTGACCCTACTTGATTATTTAGGTCTGATGAAGATGAATACATGGGATACCCATATATTAGTGATAGGTCTTCTACATTTTAGGTGACCAAGACAAGTATTTAATTTGCTAATTATGGTTCTATGAATTAAAGAAAGTATTATGATCATAAGTTCCAACCTAGAGTTTAGGTTAGAGGCAAATTAAGGTTCTCATGTAATAATAAAGCTAGGTTTCTAAGTGAATTTAGGGTTTAGGATTACACATGGAATGATGAACTTCCTGTTTTTCTACCATGTGGAACTAAGGTTTTCTTGTTACCCTATAATTTTTGGATTAATAACTTCATTAAGGAAATTGAAGTTATTAATAACTTTGAAATAAAAATAATGTTGGATTTGGTATTTTATTATTTTTTTAACGAATTAATAATTAAGGTAATTATTAATTAGGGTTTAAATTTCATCTAATAAAGATTTAACAAAATAAAAATTAAAGAAAATTAACTTAAATGTTTTCTTTATTTTCTTACTGGTTTTTTTATTTATTTTAGAAGGTTTTCCTAATTATTGAATTTTAATTCAATTAGGAATAAAAGAAAAGATTTAATTATTAAGTATAAAACAATTAATTTTTTATTAAAAACAAAAATTTCATATTATATTTTTATTGGATAGAGTTTACTTTTCTATGAATTTTTGATGTATCATTTATATTTTTCGGAGTTAATATGATTTTTTTATAACCATTTAAAGTTTCAGTAATTGATGGATTTGATTTAAACTAAAAACACTAAATGTACCGGGTTAGGCTACCCACATGGTCTCTGACCTGTGGGCCAGAGGTCCACGTCAGACGCCACATCGGCGTGGACTGGTCAAAATCAAAAAAACGTGGCCTGAGAGCTCTCTGCCGGCGGCCAGTCGTCGACGACGACGGCGCTACAGGGTTCCCGCGGGGATGTGCAGGGGCGCGTTGGGAACTACTCACCGAGGCGAGCATAATGGTGGCGGCGCCGCCCCGGTTTGGTCACCGGAGCGTGGCCGGCGGCGATGATCTGCGGCGGTGGCTACGGTCGATCGGCGAGGCGTATGCTTCGGCAGGTGTTTGAGCTCGGCGAGCATGCTAGGAAGCTTAGAAGCTCACCAGGGTCGCTCCAGGCTTGACGGCGAGGTCTGAGCGGGCCGGAGTCGCCGGATTGAGCCATGGCCGGCGTTGGAGAAGACGGCCAGGCGTGGTTGATTGGGGGCGTATCAGCTCGATTCCTGGCGCACGGTGGCCATGTCGAGGAAGGCGGTCCTAACGATGGTCACGGCTTGGTCTGGGGTTGTCTCTACCGGCGGCGATGGTCGGAGGCAGGGTCGGCTAGGGTTTCAATTTGGGGCGAAATTGGAGCCAGAGAGGAAGAAGAGGGCGACTAGGGTTCGTCCAGGGCTTTTATACGGCGCCTGGGCGCGTGCCTCGTCACGGATTCGGTCGAGGAGATGGCGCCAGCGCGAGGGGGAAGACGAGCACGTCTTCGTGCTGGCCGCACGAAGAGGATGAGGATGAGCCTCTCCTCCGATATTTGATCGAAGAGGTACGTGGGCTGCTCCTGGGTGTTGGCTTGGGCCGGGGTGCAGGCTGCTGCTGGGCTGCAGTGTGGCTAGTAGTTGGGCTGTGCTGGTGGGCTGCTCGGCCAGGTAAGGTTTTTCTCCTTTCTTCTATTTTCTGTTTTTCTTTTCTATTTTCTATTTTGGTTTTAAATCTCTTATTTTAATTCTACTCTGTTTTGCAGAACTTTCTTATTTAAGTACTACTGGAATTCATCCAAGATATCCTTAAATGTTATGGTGATGTATTAGGAAATTTAAGATGGGTACTAAAACATTGGTTGAATTATTAGTATTGGAACTTGAATTTAAATACCCATATGGACATGAACTTGAATATTATCTTTGTAAATATTCACATTGTTTTTTCTAAAATGATAGTGTTCTTACTTAGTGATAGGTGGGTTTTTATTTAGTATTTCTTTGCAAGAGATAATTTCAAAGTAATATTTACTTATGGATTTCTAATAAGAAGTGATTTAATGGCATGATTTTATGTGTTAACATATTTCTAAGGACTTGCTCTCTCATTGGAGAATTTGGTCATATGCATGTGATTTTAAGTGAACACTTATTTATTAAGATCTTGTGGGTTTAATTATAACCCCATTTCAAGGTTAATACTAATACCATATTTTAATAACACCTTGAAATACCTAAAGTAGATGCTACTCTCATTATGGGTTGGTCTTAATTATAAAGATAGGTGGTTGATAACCACACATGGTTTTATTATAGGGTTTGGCACTAGGTGTTTCTTATCTTTAATAATTGAAATATAAGATTTGACTAGTGAGTACTTTTAGGGTTCTAATTATATTTATCTAATGACATATGGTTTGAATCTCAATTGTGGCTTAGGTTTTAGTTGTGATCACCCAAATGATGCTCAAACTAGGGTTGAGATTTAATTCTAGGTTGTATAGATGAGAGGACTCCATATTGCATGTGCTAGGGTTTAATTTCCCCTAACCATGATAAAGTGGTTACTTGCTTAATATTTCATGTGCTTCTCTAATTACTAAGGATTTGGGAAGTGGTTTTATCTTCTACCAATTAGCTTCTTTTATTATCCTCAATTTATCATTGAAGTAACTATATTGATTATAGTTCTTTTTATAGTTAACTTTGGTCATATGAATGGATGATTTCTCACCATTTAAGTATGGAGTTTTACTCTAAGGTTTTGCTTATGTTTCTTAAGTGAGGAATAAGTGGAATGTATATGTGGTAGAATTCTACTTGTGATCACCAAGTGATTCACAAGTAGAGGTTTGAGATATGGGCCTAGGGTTACTTACTAGTGATCTCCCTATAATTTCATGTGGTGAATGATATCTGCTTATCCTATTAGGGTTTAACTTATCCTAACATACTTCAAGAGCATGATCATGGTTTAAACATGATCAACTTGTTCTTGGTATCTCTACCTCAAGTTCTTAGGGTTTATGATCATCACTCAATGTATAATGATCAAGATATGGCTTCCTAAGGATCTCTCATTAAATAGTGTTCTCACTTCCATGATCAAGCATTGTCTTGATCAATTAAGGTATAGCACTTCTATTTTACTTTCTTGGATAGTACTGCTATGGTTGCCTCAATAATTTATATCCTAGGAGAATGCCTGAGATAATAACTTTATAGCTCTATCTAAGGAATAATGGTTTAATTAACCATTTGGATGTAGGGATAGGTCTTTCCCTAAAGTTCAAGTGTTTCCTCAACTAACTTGAGTGTAACACCAGATCTTGAGCTCTCTTATATGGGAATGGATTATTCTAGGGTTTATGGTGTACTCTCAAGATCTCAATAGGGATTTAGTCTAGAACTCCACTTGGCTATCTTGGTTGAATTAATCTCCTCCTTACTTTATCAGTTCATGGATATGGTATTATTCCATGTGATGTTAGGTTATCTCACCACTCCAAAGGAAATTGTTTACATCCTAATACTTTAGTTCAAAGGTTGTCCTTTATTCTTAAATAAGTAAAGCTAGGTTTAGAATAAATGGTCTCTCTCATTTGGGAAGGCTTGAATAATACTCTAGGGTTCCTCTTGAAAATGATGTTGTGATCATATGGATATTTATCTTCAAGGTTTGCCTTAATGTTTGTCATTGCTCCTTTGGGTAATATAGAACTCCCTCCTCTATAGGGTTGATGTAAAGTTATTGGTAATAGAGAGGAATATATACTACTTGAGTGGATCTCCTTGTTATAATTCCAATATGGAAGTGGATTGAATACCATGAGGTTTCATGGTAGGATCATAGATTAGTCTTATGACATGGAAAAGATAAGTCTAGTATACTTCTCCATTTTATTGTTACTTGATTTGCAATTGAATAGATGTTCATATGTTATGACAAGGGTTACCATATTATAATCTTTTATAAGATCAAGCTATTTATCATTAAGTAAAGTGTTGATGTGTTGATTATTAGTTCCATTTGATCTAACCCCGTAGATCAAATCATTTCTACCCAAAACAAGGTTTTAACAAAGTCACATTGAGATTTATAGCGCTTGACTTGATGAGCTACTTCAATTCCACCAAGATCAAGTGAAACTTCAGTTAATGTGACTGTTTACTTTAAAGCGCGAAAATTCCCTGGATTTTCTATGCATGAATACAATGCACACATCTGTTTCCTCTATTTTTGTAACCCCAATACCTGGGATATTATATATATCTCCCAGGAGAAGTATATTCAGGACCTTCTCACTCGTGCCGCTCTTGGTTCCAGTCTCTCATTCGAGTGTTGAGGCTGAGTTGCGAGCATTGGCTCTCTTGATGGCAGAGGTGACTTGGTTACGCTGGTTACTTCAGGACTTTGGTGTTTCGCCGACGCACCGCCCTCTTTATCGGACAGACGGTGTCATCAGCATTGCGCGTGATCCGGTGAAGCACGAGCTCACCAAACACATTGGTGTTGATGCCTTCTATGTGCGTAATGTTCAAGTTATGGCTCTTCATTATATGCCTTCCGAGCTGCAGCTTGCTGACTTCTTCACGGCGGCCAGAAAGAGCACAGCATGGGATCTTTCTCTACAAACTCAGTGTTGTTGATCCACCATGAGTTTGAGGGGGTGTGTTAGTGATGTATAGACCCCTTTACTACTGTATGAGGGGCTTTATCTCATGTACATGTATTCACATTTCGCCTACAGTAAATACTATTCGCTCATTCACAATGATTACCCAATCACTAATACGAAAAATAACTAATCATTTTTACCTAAGCTACATGCTTTCAAATATCTGGATGCGATTCGTGTACACGTAGAACGGCTGGATGCATGTTCACGCTGGTTGAGACGTAGGGCGTAGGAGTAGCTCCGCTGGGCGGGCAGCACAGCACAGCACATGAGGCACATGGCGCGCGCTCTCCTCGTCGCGCTGTCCCACAATCCCACCCATGTCCCCCCACGCCCGACAGCAGGACAACCACGGGCTACAGCCACGCCCTCTCTTGGTTTGCTTGTCATCATCTCCTCAATCATTTTTTTTTTCGATGATATCTCCTCAATCATGGTCATGGCCATGACATGATTGCGCCACAGCCACGCACACGCGTGCCCCACGTCGTCGATCCGAGCCCAGCCGAGCCGACGCCGAGGCCAGGCAAGCTGTGCTTGGGTCGCTCCAGCTCCAAGAGACGGAGCTCATCACGTGGAGCGGCGCGCGAAACCGGGAGGGGTCACGTGGACTGACTCCGGCGAGCCCCTGCCGCAAGCCACGTCCAACTCGGGTACCCGATAGCATCCACCTTCCCAAATCATTGACATTCGCCTCCTCGACCCTTCTACCCCTATACATGTTGGAATTTTGGCCCATATTGGACCAACGCAATAAATATTTCAGAAATTCCTAATAAATCCTAGAGGCCCACATGGCCCATTCATGCATGGCAGGGGTGGGACAAAAGTTTAGTCCCACATTGCTAGTTGCAGAAGAGTTGGAGCAGCTTATAAGGGGAGCTCTTCATACCATTTGCAAGAGAGAAATAATACGAGGAAATAGGAGCTGACCACACGCGCGCTCCTCCTCCGACGACGCCGCTCGCCTCGTCACGACACGACACGACACGGCAAAGAACAAGTATGATGGCAAAGGAAAATTTGATGGGAAGAACAAGGCCTCACAGTCTACCAATTTCAAAAGGAAGACCGATAAGAAGAAAGGAGTATGCCATGTTTGTGGTGATCCTGATCATTGGGCTCCCAATTGCCCAAACCGCTTTGACAAGCGTCAGCAAGGGAAAGGCGGCAAGACTGCCAATGTTGTCATTGGAGACACTGAGATGAAGGATGCTGGGTATGGTATATTTCCTACTTTCCTTTCAATATGTCATTCTCCTGAATGGTGGATTGACACAGGTGCCAATGTACACGTTTGTGCTGATATCTCCATGTTTTCTTCTTATCAGGTCGCAGGGACTTCCTCCGTGCTGATGGGCAACGGCTCGCATGCTACTGTTCGTGGTGTTGGTACGGTCGATCTGAAATTCACTTCGGGGAAGATCGTGCGCCTGAAGAACGTGCATCATGTCCCTTCTATCAATAAAAATCTTGTTAGCGGATCGCTTCTATGCCGTGATGGCTACAAGATTGTGTTTGAGTCCAATAAATTTGTTGTGTCAAAATTTGGAACCTTTGTTGGTAAAGGCTATGAGTGCGGGGGCTTGTTCCGCTTATCCCTGTCAGACGTTTGTAATAAAGTTGTTAATCATATTTGCACCAACATTGAGACAAATGTTTGGCATTCACGTCTTTGTCATGTTAATTTTGGTTGTATGACGCGCCTAGCTAAACTGAATTTAATCCCGAGTTTCAATACTGTAAAGGGTTCTAAGTGTCAAGTGTGTGTTCAAGCTAAGCAACCTCGCAAGTCTCACACGACTGCGGAGGTAAGAAATTTGGCACCTCTAGAACTCATACATTCAGATATTTGCGAGATGAATGGTGTGTTGACAAAAGGTGGAAAGAAATACTTCATGACATTGATTGATGACTCAACTAGATATTGTTATGTGTATCTTCTGAAATCGAAAGATGAGGCGTTAAGTTTCTTCAAAATCTATAAAGCTGAAACAGAAAATCAACTTGAACGAAAGATCAAGCGACTTAGGTCTGATCGTGGTGGAGAGTATTTCTCCAATGAGTTTGACTCATTTTGTGCGGAGCATGGTATAATCCATGAGAGGACGCCTCCCTACTCACCTCAGTCAAATGGGGTGGCCGAAAGAAAGAACCGCACTCTAACTGATTTGGTTAACGCCATGTTAGACACATCGGGTCTCTCCAAGGCATGGTGGGGGAGGCGATATTGACTGCATGTCATGTCCTAAACCGAGTTCCCACAAAGAATAAGGAGATAACTCCATTCGAGGAATGGGAGAAGAAAAGATTGAAACTCTCTTACCTACGGACTTGGGGATGTTTGGCCAAAGTCAATGTGCCAATTCCCAAGAAACGCAAGCTTGGACCAAAAACTGTTGATTGTGTTTTTCTGGGCTATGCTTTTCATAGCATTGGCTATAGATTCTTGATAGTAAAGTCTGAGGTATCCGACATGCATGTTGGTACAATCATGGAGTCGAATGATGCGACTTTCTTTGAGGATATATTTCCCATGAAGGATATGCCTAGCTCATCGAATCAGGGGATGTCTAGTACATCTATCCAGGAATTCTCTACAATTCCTGAATCCACCATTCCGATAGAACACCTTGAGAATATGGATGAGGATAACAATGAAGCTCCTAAAAGGAGTAAGAGACAGAGGACTGCGAAGTCCTTTGGTAATGATTTCATTGTGTATCTCGTGGATGACACTCCCACCTCTATTTCAGAAGCCTATGCATCTCCAGATGCTGACTACTGGAAGGAAGCTGTCCGAAGTGAGATGGACTCCATTTTGGCTAATGGAACTTGGGAGATTACTGATCGTCCTTATGGGTGCAAACCCGTAGGATGTAAATGGGTGTTTAAGAAGAAGCTTAGGCCTGATGGTACAATTGAAAAGTACAAGGCACGGCTTGTGGCCAAAGGTTATACACAAAAGGAAGGTGAAGACTTCTTTGATACTTACTCACCTGTAGCCAGATTGACTACCATTAGAGTACTACTATCACTGGCTCCCTCATACGGTCTTCTCATTCATCAAATGGATGTTAAGACAGCTTTCCTAAATGGAGAGTTGGATGAGGAAATTTACATGGACCAGCCAGATGGATTTGTAGTAAATGGTCAAGAAGGAAAGGTGTGCAAATTGTTGAAGTCTCTATATGGTCTCAAGCAAGCACCTAAGCAGTGGCATGAGAAGTTCGAAAGAACTTTAACAGCTGAAGGCTTTGTTGTAAATGAAGCTGATAAATGTGTGTACTATCGCCATGGTGGGGGCGAAGGAGTCATTCTTTGCTTGTACGTCGATGACATACTGATTTTCGGAACCAACTGAATATCATCAAGAAGACCAAGGATTTCCTATCTCGCTGCTTTGAGATGAAGGATCTTGGGGTAGCTGATGTAATCTTAAACATCAAACTGTTGAAGGATGAAAATGGTGGGATTACACTGCTTCAATCTCACTATGTGGAAAAGATCTTGAGTCGTTTTGGGTATAGCGATTGCAAGTCTTGTCCAACGCCTTATGATCCTAGTGTGCTGCTTAGAAAGAATAAAGCGACGCTAGAGATCAACTGAGATATTCTCAGATTATTGGCTCGCTTATGTATTTGGCTAGCGCTACGAGGCCTGACATCGCCTTTGCTGTGAGCAAACTTAGTCGATTTGTCTCAAATCCTGGCGATGATCTGGCATGCTCTTGAAAGAGTGATGCACTATCTAAAAGGCACTGCGAGTTATGGCATTCACTATACTGGGTATCCGAGGGTACTAGAGGGCTATAGTGATTCAAACTGGATTTCTGATGCTGATGAGATTAAGGCCACTAGTGGATATGTATTTACACTTGGTGGTGGCGCTGTTTCTTGGAAGTCTTGCAAGCAGACCATCTTAACGAGGTCAACAATGGAAGCAGAACTCACAGCATTAGACACAGCCACTGTTGAAGCAGAGTGGCTCCGTGAACTCTTGATGAACTTACCCGTGGTTGAGAAACCAATACCCGCTATCCCAATGAACGTGATAATCAAACTGTGATCATCAAGGTTAAGTTCTAAGGATAATATGAAGTCATCAAGGCATGTGAAGAGGAGATTAAAATCTGTCAGAAAAATGAGGAACTCCGGAGTTATTGCATTGGATTATATCCATACGTCTAGAAATCTGGCAGACCCCTTCACAAAGGGTCTATCACGTAACGTGATAGATAATGCATCAAAGGAGATGGGTATGAGACCCACCGTTTAAGTTGTCCACAGTGGTAACCCATTCTATGTGATCGGAGATCCCGTGAATTAGAACTGGGAGACAAGCTGTATGTCAACTGAGAGGAAAGTATCCTTACACCTTGTATGATACCACTCCGTAAAAGGTGCAATACTTTCCTAATCTGCACGGTAGGCTGATTTATCTTAATGTGTTCTAAGTTGCTTATTCAAGCACAGATGTTGTCCTGCAGAACATCCGTTGAAGAACACACCTATATGAGTTTGGTTGTTAAAACGTCGCAACCTATGGGAGTTGGGTGCTTTCTAATAAACTCATGAAAGGTCATGGAGTATGACGCATAAGCTCCACCCGCGGGGAAGCCCTGCGACGTCCTAGTACCGGTCAAGGCTCTTTGTGAAGCTAGATTAGCAGAAAACTTGCAGTTCAAGGCTTAGTCCACTGTTCAAGTAGCAGTCTAGTGTAGCATAGAGTTCTGGTGAAAGTTCAACTTAACAGTCTTCGCTATAGTACCGGTATATAAAACAATGTTTTGGAACCAAAGGCAAATTCTATGTGCCTCTAGGATCTGGTGGGGGATTGTTGGAATTTTGGCCCATATTGGACCAACGCAATAAATATTCCAGAAATTCCTAATAAATCCTAGAGGCCCACATGGCCCATTCATGCATGGCAGGGGTGGGACAAAAGTTTAGTCCCACATTGCTAGTTGCAGAAGAGTTGGAGCAGCTTATAAGGGGAGCTCTTCATACCATTTGCAAGAGAGAAATAATAGGAGGAAATAGGAGCTGACCACACGCGCGCTCCTCCTCCTCCGACGCCGCCTCGTCACGACACGTCGCGCCGCGGTTTGCGGGAATGCCTCGAGCCGAGAGCCTCTCTCTCTTTCTTTTTGCCACTCATGAATGGGTATATGAACATACGCTAGAAACTGAAACGTTTTTCAGTGGGTTTTGACTGCTGCCTGTTCGGTTCACCTCCCTGACCCTTTGTTTCATCTCCTCGCGTGACTTGTTCGGCTCCTCTCTCTGTGCCTATAAAAGAGGTCGCTCCTCTCCAGAGAAAAATTACGAGACACAACACCATATGCGCCTACCACTCGGTTCCAGAGCTTTGCGCCGCCGCTCAAGACTTCTCCATCCCGTCTACCGGCGTGCACCGCTGGACGGGACAGCAGGCCTCCGGAACCCCGTCTCTTGTGATCCTGTACGGGAGAGAGGCGATAAGGTTTTTGGGGAGCGCTCTAGCGCGACTGCTGGCTTCGACATCGACACGGAGGCCGACGACTACTTCCCCAACGAAGACTTCTTCCCCGACATCAGCAACCTCTTCAACGACATGGCTCTCAACGGCGACAACGTCAACGCTGGTTCCTCTTCTGCACCGTATGTCTTCTTCTCTTCATTTTGTGAGATCATGATGCTCTTCCTTATCTTAGCAACATGTTCAGGCTCGTTATCAGGAAACACATTGCTCTTATCAATCAGTTTAGATTTGTTGATCCTTTACTCTATGGTGATTTGCATGACTAGTTTATTCTCAAACTTTTTAGTCATGTTTTATCCACTGTTTTCTTTGATTAAATTATGGGAAAAATTGCTAATATATCCAACAATACATTCCCACTTCCGCTTTTTTTTTGTGCTTTTGGAATCCCACGCGATCTATCCAACACACCCATTGAGATCACCTCCCTTTCCATCATAGTAGCGGACAGAAAACATGAGGCCATGAAGATATTCAGTATATTATATTTAAAAAGTTGAATTATGTTAAGTTTGGTTAAATTTTTATAAAAAAATATTAACATACAAAATCAATATCATTAGATAGATGATGAAATATATTTTCCTATGGTATTTACAAAATATTATACTTGTTGATAGATTATTCTAAAAGTTTGATTAAATTGTAGTTGGTTTGACTTTTCAATAAAATCATAAACCTTAAGCTTTTGGGATGAAGGTAGTATATTGTGACTATTTTAGTTTATATAGATCAATGTTGAGGAAATCGCTTATGGGTGTCAACTTGGTTGGCATACGATTAGCGATTAATAGGCAAATCGATCGATTAATTGAGTGATAAATGAGTTAATCAGACGATAAATAAGTTTATCGGCTAATCAGTGACCACCGAATAAAGATTAATCGGCCGATTAATCATTGAATCGGATGATTTTTTGAACAGTGGTATAGATTTGAAAAAATGAGCCTGCCTCTAGTTTAGTGGGTGTAGGTCCGGCGGAGGTGTAGGCATAGTGACTGATCTGTCCGTACCGATTTTGATGTGTCGTGTATACGCGTCCGTGTGACGGCGCCCTTCTTTCTTCTAACTAGATTAATGCATTGCCTATTGCTAGCCACATAAAAGACATCTTCCCTCTCGTCTCTAAATTAGTGCCGGACCCGTATTGGTCTGATCTTTGTAATAGAAAAATGGCACTACCGCTGGAGCAGGGTAGATGCATACACAAATCGTGTCTGAAATGCTCATGCGCTGGCGATGTTCTTACCACTAGCATGGTGGCCCTCGCAAATGCGAGGGCATCATTTGGAAATGTATATATAATATACTTTTATTGTTCTATAGAAACTTGGAGTGTTATGTGATTATAATTTACATGGTTCTAGCCAACATAAATACTTTTCTTGATAAAATATCATTTATGTGCAAAATATATTTAATCTTTTTAATGTAGGCAAATGATTAATGTTACATTAAAAACAAATGTAGGGATAACCACACATGTATTTCGTATCTGAATTTATTCAATAAATAAAAATAATTGAATGTAGATTTTATTTGATGTTACTCTATTGTGAGGTCAAAACATAAATTATACTTGTTGATTTTAGATCAATTTAGACATAAGAAAATATGTATGTTTATGTCTAAGTAATAGTTTCTCGCATGATGTCATTCAATGCTACTAATATCAATTAGTCGTGGTTTATTATAGTGAAGATACATAGGATAGTTCCCATTAATTTTTAATACTTACTCCAGTCTGTGTCATACGGAACTACGCATTAATATAACTACTAATTAATCTTTTCTTAGATATGACTACCAACTAATCTCGTCGGCTAGATCCTAGTTACACATTTCTGATCGTATCTCTTCCAATTACTATGACATTGTTCACGATTGCTCGCGGACATGCATGTAACGACGCCCTCTGGCGGTTTTTACCGTCGCTAGAAATGATAGAAGTGGTAGATTGACGGGAGCGGATTTTCGGAGCACAACCTCTACTCCATGCGGTCAAAATTACCCAATGTTTTGGTTTTAGTCAAAATTAAAATCCATGAAGTTTAACCAAATATATATATAATACAAAATCTAAAATACAAAATCATTATAATTATAGTCATAAGAAAATTTATTTTCAAATTATATGAATTTGCTATTTATGATCCAATCATGTATCTCTTCGAATTACGATGGCAGTGTTCACGATTGCTCGCTGACATGCATGTAACGACGCCGCTGGCGGTTTTTACCGTCGCTAGAAATGATAGAAGTGGTAAATTGACGGGGGCGGCTTTTCGAAGAACAACCTCTACTCCATGCGTTCAAAATTACCCTATGTTTTGGTTTTAGTCAAAATTAAACTTCATCAAGGTTAACCAAATATATAAAAAACCAAAATCTAAAATACAAAATCATTATAATTACAGTCATAATAAAATTTATTTTCAAATTATACGAATTTGCTATTACAAAGTTAATATTTGTTGCTACATCTTTTCTCAGACTTCACAATTTTGCATTTAACTAAATTCAGAATGGCAGGGTAAATGAAAATGGAGAAAGTACCTACTGATTAATATTAATTTACACGTTATACTTGCTTTTTGCAACTACTCACAATCCATTTATGGCAGCTAGCTAGTTTTGGAAGGTCTCGATTGGGTTGTTTTCCATGGCTACAGTTTTCACGTAGTGCCACCACGGTCAGCTAGTTTGGCTTTTTTTTTCGACAACTACAATATCATGATCTGTCAAAATAGCTACCTTGCACTTTTTTTTCTACCGAGGAACATGTGTGGTTGTTTTTACTGGAGGCAGCATTGATAGCTCAATTAGGGACCCATTGCAGATCCTTTCCAGTTTATTTACAGCAACTACACTCTATCCAAATTAGGTAGGACAAGCTTTGGACGTAAAAAAAGAAGTCTTGGCTGTTTTTAGCGGACGGCATTACTTTTTTTTCTTGCAGCTACAGTCGTTACGGTACATAAATCAGTGTTGGCTGCGTTTTAAACGGACATAGTAAGGCAAGTTCTTTTTTTTTTTGCTATCACGTTCCAGCTAAGTTGTGGTACATAAATCGTGTCAAACATGTTACGTAACTACTAATATCTCATAAAATCTCAGCCATATATTTTAGATCTAACTATCAACATTAATTTAGATGATGTGGATTAATGTGGTGGCTCTATTAAAGACCCTCATTTTGCTTTTTTTTTTTTTTTTGAAACGGAGGCAAAAGCTTTGCCCCAATCTATTAATTAAGGAGAGTTTTACAAAAGTAACCAAAGTAACCAAGGCTATTACAAGGGATCACTCTCCCGGCATGATGTTGCCCAAATGCTTGGCACCCGCTCTAACCCACAACCGGGCCTCGGCTTTAATTTTCTCGATGGAAACATGAGAGGGTGTATGGTTGTTGCGGAAGACCCTTGCGTTGCGCTCATTCCAAACTTCCCAAGTAACAAGGAGCGCGAGGGAGGATATAGCCTTCCTACTAGGAGCGGTGCCCCCCGCCATCATGTTCCACCAATGGCTTATGGAGAGGTCGGCCCATTGAGTTGGATGAATGGATGGGATGCCAATCCACTCCTTGATGGCACCCCAAATCCTAATGGTATAACGGCACTTAATGAAGAGGTGGTCAACGGTTTCGAGGGTTTGGTTGCAAAGGGGGCAACGGTCGCAATTTGGCCAACCTCTAGCTTGTAACCGGTCCGCCGTCCACACCCTATTTTGCATGAGGAGCCAAGTAAAGAACTTGACCTTCGGGGGCGCCCAAGCCTTCCACACGATCTTGTTCATGTTGGAGGCAATGGAGCCAATGAATTGGATCTCATACGCGGACTTGGAGGAGTAAATGCCATTCGCCGTGAGGTTCCAAGTTATGTCGTCTTCCACCTCCTCCCTAAGTTGAAAGTTGTCAAGAAGGACCCAAAGCTCCACGAATTGCTTGAGTTGCTCCATATTGTTGATTTTCTCCAAGTCGATCTTCTTTACCCAATTGTTGTTACTCAAGGCAAGATGGACTTTCCAATTCTTCCGTTTAGAGATATTGTAGATTAAGGGGGCAATCTCAATTGGCTTCCTATTGTGTAGCCAAGGGGAGTGCCAAAACGGTGCCTTATGCCCATTGCCAATAGCGATGGAAGTTGATGCATAGAACAACTCCATGTCCTCAAGAGAGCAAGGGTTCCCGGAGCCCACCCAAATCTTGTTGGGGTCTTTCCACTCAAGCCATGGCCACCGAAGCCTAAGTGCCGTCGCAAATTTGTCCATGTTAAGAATCCCAAGACCTCCAAGCTTCTTGGGGCGACACACCTTCACCCAATTCACCTTGCATTTAGCCCCCGTCGTGGTATCCTTTGCGGACCAAAGGTAAGCCCTTTCAATTTTGTTGATGAACTTTAAGGTGCCCGGGGGGAGCATAAGAGGTGTCATGTAGTAGGTAGCTTGCGAGGCAATGACGGACTTGACCAAAGTAGCGCGGCCGGCGGTAGCGACAAGCTTCCCACACCATGTTGGGAGTTTACCGGCGCACTTGTCTTCAAGATGTTGGAAATCCACCCTCTTGAGAGACCACACCGAAAGAGGGAGCCCCAAATACTTTAGCGGGAAGCATGCACGCGACGCCGGTATCCCCGAAAGGACCTCGTTAAGGTCAACATTGCCGCACCGAATAGGGACCACCGAGCTTTTTTGAAAATTGGTGCATAGGCCGGTCACATTACCAAAGCCCTCAAGGATGCTTGCCAAATTTTGGATGTCCTCCTTGAAGGGTGCCACAAAAACGGCCGCATCGTCCGCATATAAAGACGTCCTAAGAATGTTCCCGCGACCTCGGAGCTTGTGAATGAGGCCGAGAGTGGTGGCATGCTCAAGGATTTGTGTGAGCGGATCAATGGCAATCACGAAAAGAAGCGGTGAGAGCGGGTCACCTTGGCGCAACCCACGGCCATGAACAATGGGGGTGCCGGCAATCCCATTGAGAAGCACCCTAGAAGTGGAGGTTTTGAGAAGCGCCACAATCCAATTACGGAAGCGGGAAGGGAAACCCCTCCGTTGAAGCAAGTCAATAATGTATTCCCACCGAACGGAATCGAAGGCCTTCTTAATATCAAGCTTGAAGAGCAAGGCCGGGGTTTTGCTTTTGTGGAATCTTGTTGCAAGGTTCTTGACATAAAGGAAGTTATCATGAATGCTTCTCCGCTTTATGAACGCACTTTGCGCATTGGATACAAGCTCATCCATGAGAGGGCCAAGCCTAAGCGCAAGCATTTTGGAGATGATCTTAGCAACGGCATGGATCAAGCTTATTGGCCTAAAGTCGGTGATATCTTCCGCCTCGTCCTTCTTAGGCAACAAGACAATGTTGGCGGAGTTGAGCCAATGGAAATTCTCGGCGTGTAGGCTCCCGAAAAGATGTATGACATTCATGAGGTCGCCCTTGATGATGTCCCAACACTTCCTAAAAAAGAGGCCCGTGAACCCATCCGGCCCCGGCGCCTTGTCCCCGGGCATTTGATTGATGGCGTTCCGCACCTCCTCCTCGGTGAAAGGTTCCCCAAGACTATGCAAGTCCGGGTCATCGAAGTGTAAAGTGTCCCAATTGAAGTCATTTGTTCTTGGCTCCCCTCTCCCAATGGTGGACTTGAAGTGGTTGTGGATGATCTCCTCTTTGGCCACATGCTCAGTGACCCACCCATTGTTAAGCTTTAGTCTATGGATGTGGTTTTTCCTCCTTCGCGCATTGACCCGAAGGTGGAAAAACTTCGTGTTTGCATCGCCCTCTTTCAAATATGCAATACGGGCACTTTGCTTCTTTCTAGCCCTTTCAACCACCGAGAAAGCAATCACCTTTCTTTTTAGCCGAGCCCTAAGCCTCATCTCCTCATCGTTGAGCATCCTATTCTCTTGGGCCATATCAAAGTGCAAGATCACCAAAAGCGCGGCATGCAACAAAACCTTCCCGTTGGAGAAAAGGCCACGGCCCCACTTGGATAAACACTTCCCCGTGCGACGAAGCTTGTGAAAAAGCACTTGGCATGGCTCGACATGTGAGGATGGTTCATTCCAAGCTTGTTGCACGACATCATTGAAGCCGGGGATCCTAACCCAAAAGTTCTCGAACTTGAAAGACCTCGGTGTACGTGGGCCACGGACATCGGAGAGAAGAAGCGGGCAATGGTCCGACAAAGATGAAGAGAGGGCATGTAGAACATGGGTGCCAAAGCGGATGTCCCACTCGGAGTTGCAATAGAACGCATCAAGCTTGCACATCGTGGGGTTTACTCTCTCGTTGGACCAAGTGAAACGCCGGTTTTGTAAGTGAATCTCCGTAAGCTCGGAGGCTTGGAGGGCCGCCCGGAAACGATTTATCCGCCCCCGATCAACATTCCGCTTGTTTTTATCTCTAGCTCTCCGAATTTGATTGAAGTCCCCAAGGGCGAGCCAACGTACCCCTTGCGGCGGCTTATGTCCAACAAGCTCGGCGAAGAAAATGTCTTTCCGGCAAGACGCGGTTGGCCCATACACTCCAGTGATCTTGAAATCCCCTTCATGGTCTGTATTGAGGAGATGCACATGCGCCGAAAGGCAATGGTCGGAGAGGGTAACGTTTGTGATTTGAACCACCGAATCGTCCCAAAGAAGGAGAATTCCACCTCTCGTCCCAATTGCCGGTCTCTCAGCAAAACTCTTTAAGCGATATCCCCCAATGTAGGAGGCATCAGCCGACGAAACAGAGCCAAGCTTGGTTTCTTGCAGGCAAACAATCTGACAGGAGGAGGCTGCAATAATTTCATGGACAGTGTCGCGACGGTCTTGGTCGTTCAAACCCCTTACATTCCACCCAAGAATATTAAGAAGGATGTCTAACATTGGAAACAAAGCAAGCCCAAACAGAAGGATTCTAACAAATGGTGCAGCGCCTGGAGACAATTCCCAAATCCTGGTACATGCACCAGCCTGGGAAGGCAGCTGACCCTACTACTACCAGTACTCAGCCAAACCCGTGATTGTCCTAACATTGGGAACCGGCAGGACCCAAACACTAGATCAAGCAACAACTCAAACATCAGCAGTGCAGTCTTCCTCCTGAACTAGTTCCAGCGCTGCCTCGCCACCGTCCTGGATGATCGCCTGGTCGACCTCGTCGTCATCATCCGAGCCTATGTTGAAGAGGACGCGCATGGCGTCGATAACCTCCTGAGTGACTTGGCCTTGGAATCTCGCTGCGAATTCCTCCAACGCCTGCTGGGTGACTTCCTCCCCGTCTTTGATGATCCCAAGGCCACGGCACAGCACCGCCTCGGCCTTCCTGGCAATAGGAGCTGCCCTACGCCTCGCCTTGTTGCGCAATGCTGCCTGCTTGAGCGAAAAGCCGAGCGTGCGGCTAATGGACATGCCAGCAAGTGTCTTCCGCCTGTTGGCAGGCCGCAGCGGAGGGGAGGACGTTGGCGGGGAGAGCAGCGGCTGCTGCGCCGGTGCAAACAGCACACCGGGGAGCCGCCGGACCGAGGGCGCGAAGCCCTCCTTGCTGCGCGTCGGCGTGCGCGCGAGCGGGCTGACATGGGGCAGCACCGGTGTGCGCGCCGGCGAAGACGGTGGTGTGTGGAACACCGGGGAGCCCGGCGGCGTGATCGCCTCAAAGCCAGGAGGGAGTGTTGGAGTGGCCTCTGAAGACAGCAGCAGGGCCTCCTGCCCAGCACCGTTCAGCAGGCGCAGCGCGGAGGTGAGGCCACCCTTGGAGACCGGCGGCGAGGGGAGCACCGAAGTTGGCGATGAGGATGCTGCCGGTGACTGCAGTGACCCAGAGCCCCTGGATCGATGACGACGCGTGCCCGGCGTCGCGGACCTCGTAGCCACGCGCCCACGCCTCTGAGCAGGGGCGTCCCCCAGGCCGGCGCCATCACTTGTCTCCATCATGATCTCTTCGTCGACGTCGGTGGAATCGCTGTCCGTGGAAGAGCCAGCAGCCGCGCCGAGCAAGGCCGGCGAAAGGGCCGAACCGTCAACGCCCTGGTGCAGAAGAAGCAGCGGTTGCGCCGCTCCGGTACTGATGGCCGCAGGAGCCGCAGGCAGAAGGAGAGCTGCAGAAGCTACAGCTGCCAGAGGCAGCGAGGACGCCACTGGGACGGGCCCGGCATCCCTCCTGCGACCATAGTCACGGTTGCCAGACCGGTCCCGCTCACGGCCATGGTGGCGGCCGGCATCGTCACGGCCATCAGCACGCCCAGAGCGAGAAAGGCTGCGACGAATGGCCGCACCCCAGCCCCTGGGACCAGCTCTCCCACGCCTGTCCCTGTCGTCGTCTTCATCCCTTCTTCCCCGGCTGTTGCCGGCGTCGGTCAGGCGCTCGGCCCGGTCACGCATGAACTGCTCCCCGTCCACGACGCCCCACCTCCAAGTGCCCTTGCTGGGCATGGGCGCGTCTTCATGCGTCATATCCTCGACGATATCGAGGTGGATGATGCAGCGGCGCTGGAGGCCACGCCGACCACGCTCGCGCGCGCCAGGAGCGGCATCAGGGCCGGGCAGCGTGACCCAGCCAACCCGCGGCACCAAGTTGGGGTTGGCAACCCACGCCCAGACGCACAGCGCCTTAGTGTACTCTCTCCGGATGCATGGCTCCTCGATGTAGTCCAGCGAGCAGCTGCTGCCGATGGCCTGCTGCGCCGACGTTGCGTTCCAGGCATAGAGCGGGACGCTCTCGATGCACAGGCGCACATGGTGCTGGAGGTCGACCTGGTCAGCGTTGTCCTCGAGGCGCCATGGCCTGACCTGCACCCTGTAACCTTCGAAGTCGAAGTCATGGCGTGCGACGGCGGCGGCGCGGTGGTGGGGGAAGGTGAACCTGACGAGGAAGGGCTCGGGGAAGTGCTCGGTGACGGTGACGTCGCCCTCCAAGGCGCCGAACGTGGAGGAGAGGGCGCGGCAGAGGGTGGCCCTGACGTCACGCGATGGCGGCCTGTCGAACCAGGGGTAGGCCGCCCTGGACAGGAGCATGGCCGCCTCCGCGTTCATGGCCGCCGAGGCGTGGATGACGGTGAAGACCTCCGCCGGCCTGGAGATGTTGCCGAGCCTTGGCATGGTAGCAGGGCGCGGCGCCGCGCTGGCCGGAGCTTGGGCCCGAGGCGGAGGATGAGCTTCGGACGGTGGAGCTGGGCGTTGACGACCTGGAGCTGGCGAGGCGGTGGAGGAGCTTGGCTCGGGCTCAGCAGGATGGAGGCAGAAACGAGCTCGGTGTCCGGAGCGGAAGCAGCGCCGGCATTTAACGGGGTCTCTGCACTCGCTCGCCCTGTGACCGCGCCGGCCCTTGTAGAGGCAGTGGAAACACCTGCCTTGAAGCCAAGCTGGAGCAGTAGGTCGCTGGGCAATGAAGGCGCCAGCACTTGAAGGCAAAGCCGCGCGGCGCGGCGGACGCGACCGCGGCCTCTCCCATCCACCATAACTCTGTGGTTGACCGCTCGGAGTGGAGACCGTTGGAGCAGCCGCAGTAATGGCGCGGCCCAGACCTTCCCAACCACCGGCCGCATTGAAACGGTCGGCAGCTGGAGCTGCCTGGTCAGCGGGCCGCAGCAGATCCTCCGGAGTCTCCGGCACCTCGTCGACATCAGCGTAGTCATCGGCCCGAGTCAAACGCGGCGCCGCCGTCCGGCCCGGATCCAGATCTGCAGGACGGGATGTGGGGAGGGGAAGTACCTGTGGGACGAAGCCAGCGGGCAGCTGCGCCGGCGGGGGTGGCAGCAGCCCGGGAAGGAACCTCGCGGCAGCGAGGACGGTTGGTGGGGTGGGGGGCGCAGCGGCCACGGCCGGCGGCGAGAGACGCCCGCGGGTCGCAGGAGCGCAGCACCAGTTTTGCATTGTGTCTGTGGTGAATAGTTTGACAAGAATGGTATTCATTTTGCTTTTAGTATATAATAGATTAGAGCATCTTCACAGGTTGCCCCTTAATAGGCGTTAACATCAGTGTTGGTAGTGTAAAACACGTTCTCCATTAGGGGACAGATTTTCCGCAACGAGTGCACCCTAAACGTTTTCTTGAGATCGAGCGAAAAAACATTAAAGACGGCGATTTTCATTTCAAAATAGACCTATATTACAGCTTCTTCAGCTGTGGTGGAGGCGGCTGCGGATTCTTGGGGCAGAGGAATAGGCGGCCCCTAGGTGGGCACATACACCAAGCTCTGACATCGGTTGTCGAAACCCTGCGAACCAGACGCCGGTGGCAACGATGGTGTACGCTACGAGGACGAGCGCGATGAAGAAACCGTCCAACGAATATGTGAGGTGCGGGGCGCAGACCATGGCACATGTAGCCATAGTGGGCGAGCTCCGAGTCGAGGCTGCCCCCGTACCGCCAACGGTGACGCTCCTGGCAGTTATAGAGCGCCGGAGGATACGGTCCGGTGAAGCACGTAATTGCCGCATGTTGGTAGTCCTCGAAGATGTCCGTCCAACGCCCACTCTCTTCAACCAACCTTGTATCGACGAGCACGTCGTCGGTGAGCAGGGCGTGGCGCCGCGCAATAACTGTCGCTGATTGTTATCCTTTTGTCACCGACGTCATGCCCAGACCCCGGGGTTGATATTCCAGCCGTGCGGGCCAGGGGCCTCGTGTCCGGTGGCACGATTACGCCAAGGACAATGGCTCCGTCAAGCGTGAGGTTCGCCCTACCAGCGCCGGAGCTGCTCCCTTCGTCGTTGAATGCCGTCGCCGGTGTGGATCTAGAACTAGGGCTTTCAACAGAGAAGTGAATATGAGGCGAGTAGCGTGACGCGGCTTATTGGACCATAAGATAGCCGATGTTGCATTCATTTTGGCGTGGAGAGATGCGCCATCCCTCCAGTGACAACACGTTAAGGGACGGTGTCTACTCCTGGCAAATCGGCAAGGCCATTTAATCACGTTGACGCTCGCCGCAATCGCTGCCAAGGCGGGCCTTTGGCGCGGCGCACCGGCATACACATCTCGCACCCTGCCCGTAGGGGCTGACACATTATTGGGCGTGTTGATGTGATCCAAAATCACCACCGAACTCTAATAACCTCTTGTGAACACTCGAGTGAAGATCTCTTACCAACCCGCTTCCGCTAACTATAGAGGTGTGAAGACGGTAGCGCGTTTCGGCTCGCTCGAATGCTCGCAGTGGTTGCTAGATGATGGAACGCGGTTTGGTGCACATGGGCACCAGTGATCCTTATTTTAAAAAGTAATTAAAAATCACATTTGTAAGTTTTGGAAAAATCTAAAAATAAAATATGATGTATCGAGTATTGTATTCCACAGGCGTGTAAATTTTTAGCTATAAATGTTTTGTATTTTGGGCTACACAAAATAACTAATGGATGGATCTGAGTATAGTGAATCAAATCTTCAAAAAAAAAAGACTTTGTCCTTTTTGTGTAGCCCGAAAAAAAAAACATTTGCAATTGAGATTTTATACGCTAGTGGGATATTCGTTTTAGAATTTTGTTACATAACTTTTTTAAACACATAAATCTAATATCTAATTTTTCTTTTGATACGACAAGAGCAATGGTGTTCATGATCCAAAATGACTTTTTGCTACATGATCCAAAGATTTGTTTGCAATTTTTATTACTCTTGAGATTTCATGTACGGCTTCTGAAAGATCTTTTCGGAAAAAAAAGGAACCGTTTTTACACACATCTCGCTTAGCGTGGAAAAGACGTCAGCGCTTGCCTGGCGATTGTTTCCTTTGGTCCTAGGTCGACGCTCGGGCAGCAAATTATTGGTTTCATCGTGATGCCTGCATGTGTACGTATCCGGTTTGGTGACTCTATCGATTATTGTCCAAACCATTGCTTAAAAATTGCGCCGCGCATCACCACGCATAGTACTATCTGCAACCGATTCGGCTCCATATCAGGCATACAATATACTTGCTCCGTTCTATCAAAGTTGTTTTATATTTACGGTTTTGATCTACCTACAAAATTTAGTTGCACTTTTCTGTTGCACTTTTCTATCAGAAAAATGCTACGAAATCGAGTTACTTTTTTTTGGACTGCAGATGCATTTTTCTAAAATGATTGAGAATTAAGAAAATCTCAGTCGACTGAGACATAGACACTCTTATATTTACTAAAATTTAGATGCATCTAGACACATGATGTGTGTATATATCTAAATTTAGACAAACCTAAGACAAGCTTCATGAGACTGAGATCTGAAGCTAGCACTAGTCCGGCGACTGGCCGAAGTGAACTTGATTCGATCGTTATCGGCAGCGCGTACGCGGTACGTGGATATATATTCGACGGATTCTCAGTCTGGTCCATGCGCGAGAATGATTGTCTAACTAGCTTGTTAAGACAAAGTCATGAGAGCAATTCCAATAGTATAGCCAGCTGTTGGCTATAACAAGATGTCATGTCATTTGTAGTCATCATATAGCTAACATGTATAATAGTTGGCTATAAGAATGGACTACTTTACTAACATATGGCCCATTTCACTCTCAAAAGTGCCTAGGAGCACGTGCAAGAGCTGGCTATTGCATAGTAGCCCACCTCTCTTCTCTCTCCCCTTCTCTCTCCTCCAACTCATCTAAGATATATTATTTAATGTTTTATAGCCAGCTGACTGGACTCTATTGTACTTGCTCTGACACACGTATGCCGATCCGGAGGAACATTCACGCAAGATGCTACAGGTACGATCGACCTAGCACCATCCAAGGCGCTACAAATGTGATCACCGCGATGGCTCACACAAATTTGATACTCCTAAGTAGTAGACCGATCATTGGCACCAACAGTATCTGCAGTCATGTGCGTCGATCCTGCATGCATGCATGCCGCGTGGAGTAGCGGCCACGTCCTGCACACGTGCAGCATCGTGGCATGCGTAGGGCAAGCATGCATGGGAGCCACGCGGGCCATGACCGTCCCTCGAGTCTGAATGATCTGAATGACCAATCAGCGGTAGCAACAAACTCATCGGAGAAAGTCTCAGCGCTGATCGATATTTTAGCTTGGTGGCGACCGACGGCATCACCTACGTACGTAGTAACGTATACGACGAAGCTGCATGTGCTGCTGAAGTGCTGAGCTGTTGCCCTCTACTAGCGTATCGTCGCTATATCTTGCCATGTGACGCCAGGTGACACGTCCAAACCCCGTATGTGTGAACCCGGCGGATGGTTCCGCCATATCTTGATCGACGGCACACGCAGCCCTTGTCAAAACCGAGGACTGCTGCTACGTATAGTATACGTGTACGTTCCATGACTGCATATCATAGTCAACGATCTGACGGGAGATCAGCACAAGTCAATCCTGGATGTAGCAACTTAATTAGACGTGGCCTCCTAGGTCTAGGAGTATGGCGACGGAGAAGAAATTAACATGTCGAGCCATTGCAGTAATCAAGGGGATCATTTTTTTTCCAAGCGATCCACCCCTCAGGGGGATCGATTTTCATTATCATGGATAACGAAAAACACAGTAGTATCATGACAGGACAAGAAAAAAGGGGGGGAGCGCCGCCTACTGCTAGCGTTTAGAGGGGGAGTTTTATATTACAGACCAAGAAACAGCAAAAAAGGAAACCTAAAGCAGGCAACATAAGTCCTAACAAAGCACAGGAATCTTTCCAACAGCATCCAGCGTCACCAAAAGCTTTTCATCCTTTTTTTTCTTCATCTTGCGCAAACACCAGAGAGACGATTCACGCATCATCAGTCTCCATATCTTCTCTCTCATCTCCCGAGGTGTTAACAACAGCAGCGTCAGTGATAGTAAGCATTCCTCCTCCTCGTCCAGGTCTCCTTCCAGCAGCTGAGGATGAAGTGGCGGCCACAGACGCCAGGCGCAACAGGTTATCTGCTCCATTCTTGATATTCCTCTCATCAGCATCATTATGAAGTCCTGCCCAATATTTCATAAACACAACAGATAGGCTGATTAGCTCACTAGGAGATTTAATCAAATTCATGTCAAAACAAGCTCTGTTACGCAGCTTCCAGATTGCCCAGCAAATCGCTGCAAGACCAGCAATCTGAACATTCCTACTGGCAGGAACAAAACGTGGGAACCAGTTGAAGAACTGTGTGAAGTTCCCAGGTCTGTCATTCGCACCAACAGCCACAGCAACTGTGCTCCATACATATTTTGCTGCAACACATTCAAAGAAAAGATGAGGGATAGTTTCATTTTGGTGACAGAATTGACAGGATGCACTCCCACTCCAATTTCTTTTCAGGAGATTATCTTTTGTTGCTATTGCATTATGCCAAATTAACCACAACCAAATTTTAATCTTCAGAGGAATTCTGCTTTTCCACAGGTGTTTGAAGGATCTATCTGTACCATGTCTGCACAGGTGATTGTACATGGATTTCACAGAGAAAATTCCGTTTTTTGTCCATTTCCACACAGGTCTGTCTTTCTCCAGAGAGAGCTCAACCTGTCTCACAATGCCCAGCAGGCCATGAACTTGGGCAGCTAATTCTGGAGATAAATATCTTCTGAATGAGAAGTTCCATCCATGCGCAGCCGCATCAGCAACTGTGATCTCTTGTTCATTACATATGTAGAATATCTCAGGAAAAGATTCACACAAAGGAGTACTACCACACCATGCATCTTGCCAGAAACTTGTTGTTTTTCCATCTCCCACCTGCATTTTTCTGCCAGCTAAATTCAAGCTTTTGATCTTTTGCATATCTGTCCATAAAGGAGAGTCACCTGGTCTCTTTTTTGAGTAGAAGACACCAACACCTCTGAGATATTTTCTTTCTATGAAATCATTCCAAGGACTAGCTGAGGATTCAACTTTCCACCACCACTTACACATGAGGCTAATATTGAATTTGGTTAGATCTTTCAAGCCCAAGCCACCTTTCTTTTTTGGTTTACAGATCCACCTCCATTTCACAAAGTGATATTTCCTCTTATCAGCACTGCCAGCCCAGAAAAAGGATCTTATGGGCTTATCAATCTCTTCTATTGTCGTTTTATGTAACAATCTCATAGACATCTGGTAAACACCTGTGCTGGATAAGCAAGCACCAATTTTAATCATTCTACCCCCAATGGACATGTTATTTCCTATCCAGGCACACATTTTCTTTTTTGTTTTATCTCCCAAAAAACTCATTTCAGTAACAGTAGGCCTCCTAGCACAAATAGGAGTGCCTAAGTATTTTATTGGCCAAGAACCACTTTTGCAATTGAACAGATCTGAATAAGCCTGAATCTTGTTGTCATCATGAAGAACTAACATAACTTCACTTTTATCAAAATTGATTTTCAACCCAGACATTGCTTCAAAGAGATATAGCAGCAGCTTGAGGTTTCTGGCTTGTTCCAAATCATCTTGAATCAAAAGGATTGTATCATCAGCATACTGGAGCATGGCAATCCCTCTGGGAATGATGTTATCAGCCAAACCTACCACAAGATCATTCTGCTGAGCCACAGATACCATCTTGGCCAGACTGTTTGCTGCCATATTGAAAAGAAAAGGAGCAAAAGGGTCTCCTTGTCTAACCCCTTTATGACTGCCAAAATATGGTCCCACCTTGTCATTGACTTTGACACTGAGAGTCCCTTCAGCAACTGCCTTTTTAATCCAAACCAGCCAGTTACTACTGAAGCCCTTCTGTCTACAACAATCAAACAAGAACTCCCAATTTACTTTATCATATGCTTTTTCAAAGTCAATTTTCAACACCACCCCCTGCTGTTTTCTGAATTTTGATTCCCTCAGTACTTCCTGGAGTAGTGCAACTCCATCAGTGATGAATCTGCCCTTAATAAAGGCAGTTTGACAAGGATGTATCACTTTATCCATAATTGGAATTGCTCTGATTGTCAAAACTTTTGTGAAGATCTTAAAGAGAACTTGCAAGAGGCAAATTGGTCTGTACTTCTGAATTCTATCTGCATCTGGCCCTTTTGGTATAAGAGTAATGATCCCATAGTTAATTCTTTTTAAATCAATAGCATGTCTGTGAAAATCATTGAAAGCAGCCATCATATCCATCTTGATTATCTCCCAACACATTTTGTAGAATTCAGCAGGGATTCCATCTGGGCCAGCTGCTTTATTGCTCTCCATCGAATCAATGGCATTCTTGATTTCTTCTTCACTAAAATTTCTGTCCATTATCTCTCTCTCTTCTGGATTTATTTTTTCATCAGCATTCCAAATCTGTTCTTCCATCCTGATGCCAGAATCAACAACTGGTCCAAAGAGATTTTTATAAAAATCAGTGGCATGATTCAACAAGTCATTTGTCCCTTGAACAGTATTTTCCCCATCAAACATAGAGAAAATAGTCCTTTTCCTCTTGCAGCCATTGGAAATTCTATGGAAGAAAGAAGTATTACTGTCTCCTTGAAGGAGCCATTTTTCTCTAGATCTCTGTTGCCAATATTTTTCCTCTTTATCCAGAATAGAAAGAAGTTCTTGTTGTATCTGTGTTCTTCTCTTCATTTGAAAGGCAGACAGAGGTTGATCTTCTTCCAACTTCTCCAATTCTTCCAGCTCTCTGTTGATCTCTTTTTTCTTTTTGATATCTCTCCCTTTCAGATTTGCCCCCCATCCTTTCAGATCTTTTTTAACATTTTTCAACTTCTGCTGCAATTTCCCCAGACTGTCAACTGCTCTTACAGGAATTGACCAAGCTCTGGCTACCCTGCTAAGGAAATCATCTTCATGGATCCATGCTTTCTCAAATTTAAAGTCTCTGCTCACCTTATTTTTTGCTCCATAGTGTCTAAAATCAAAGGGCTATGATCTGACATTTCTTTGGCAAGCTTGTGCACAGTAGCAAGAGGAAATAAACATTCCCAGGAATCATTCATCAAAAATCTGTCAAGTTTTTCCAAAGTGGGGTCCTGTTGGTTATTTGACCAAGTGTATTGACCACCTGATAGATAAATTTCTCTCAAACCATGACAATTAATGATGGCATTGAACATGTCAGTCCATCTATTTTTTCTCATGTTTTTATTTTTCTCAGAAGGGAATCTGATGATATTGAAGTCACCACCAATGAGTAAAGGCAGCTCTTGATCACTGCATGCATTTCCCAGTTCAATTAGAAAATCTTCTTTGTCATCTACCTGAGCAGCCCCATACACAATAATCAAGTTCCACTTCATCTGTATTTTTTTATCAAACAAGGAGATCTTGATATGAAATTTACCCACTGTAGATTTGCATATATCAAACCTAGATGACCTAAAGCCACCCAAAATCCCACCACTCCTGCCAACAGAAGGAATCCATCTCCATTCAAACTCATTGTGCTGATCAAACTTCCTGAAAAAGGTGGGAGAATAATCTTTCTTTATAGTTTCTTGCAGCCCAATGAAATCAACCTCCTGAGCTCTGAGAAAATCTGACAGAAACACACTCATACCTTTCTTGCCAACTCCCCTGCAATTCATAGTGGCTCCTATCATAGATATTTATGGTTTTTTCTCCTGGTCCTGGTTCCAGTCACAATGCCACACAAAGGGTGGTCATTGAGAACTTTCACCGAGGCAGCACTAGATTTTGATAGTGCTCCTCCAGAGGCAACACCTGATTTTGCTGGTGTCCCTCTCCTTCTCTTTTTCTCAACTGATTTCCTCTGTTTTTTTGTTCTCCTGGACATCACAGGAGTAAAATCTTCCATATCATCATCTTCTTCCATCTTATCACTGAACCCTAACAGCAGAATATTATCTGGCTCACTACCAGCAGTTGCTTCTTCCTTTTCCTGCATTTCTTTGATGGAATGTCTAGCAATTTCCAAGTCTTTGAGATAGTGCACTTTTTCAAGATGTAAAGAACATTTACTGACACCCATTTCAAGAGCTCTAGCTATAATATCATCATCATCTAAAATTGCAAAAGAATTAGATGTATTAAGAGAGGTACCTGATAAATCTTTTTGTTCAGCAGCAGCTTGAGCCTTGTCATCAATTCTGATGCTTGTGTCTCCTTGCTTGCCCACTCTGGTGCTTCTCCTGGTTGGTCCTTCAGGCAAAATATGTTGTTGGTCTCCATCTTCATCTCCCAGAGGATTATCCACCTGAGAAGCTAGCTCCTCTTGAGTGCATTCAACCTCAGGTTGTGAACCACCAACATTGATGACCACAGCTGAGGTTTCCTGTCTGAGGATGGGAACAGCAAGGGCAAGAACTCCTCTACCTGGTTCAATAAAAGGCATATCAGTTGCTTGACTGGACTCACCACTTTCATAATCCACCTGTTCTTCATCAACATCATCATTTTCTGCTACATTCTCCACAATGGGGGGGAGGAAGTGACTGAACTGTTTCTTCAAATGAAAGCTTTTGTCACTACTAGAGGAGGCAAGTTCATTAATGAAGTTCTTGAAAGCAGGATCCTTCTGTTGAGAGAGAAATATGTCATCACTATCAGTTTGAGCAGCAGTAGGAGTATTCACCATCTGATTCTGCAGTCCAGGATCACTGATATTTTGTACATCATCATTCTGATCAGCAGAAAAGACTTCACCAGCCTTTCTCTTCCCTTTCTCAGCCACAGATATTTGCTTGTCCTGAGCTGTAATGCATAGCTGTCTGTGTGTGCCAGTTGAGGAGCCTGTACCTACAAAAGGAGGGGCAGACTGGGAGCCGGCTTCAGAATCATTCACACCTGTCCTCTGTCTTTTTGGAGTCCCTTGAGTGCCACCATTTCCTGTAACAGTTTGATTTTCACCAACCCTATTACCAGAAGGAGGGGTTGCTTCAAACAGTTCTCTAGTATACTGAAATTCATAGAAGCCTTTGTCAATTTCACCAATTCTGGTATTGGGCACCAAGGAGAGATCCTGACAACCAATCTTAACTCTGACATAAGAAAAATTTCTCAAGCAATTTTTGTCCAGGCCTAAAGGTTTACCCACAAAGCTAGCAGCATAGTACACAGTGGATTTGTTCCTGAAGCACATTGGTATCCCCTTGATTCTGAACCAGGCTTCTTCCATCACACTTATAGGCTCGATGTCACCAGACCATTTTTCAATATTGATAATGGCATCAGGGACAGTTCTCATGAACAGCTTCCCAAAATGAGCTAATTCTTCAATGGCTTTAGCAGATGGGAATCTTGTCCTGAACTCAGTGGGGGAAACTACTTTTGCAAAGAATCTCCAATTTATCTTCATGGATTCAGCCCAAACATCAAATTCATGTTCAATGTCCCTGGATGTAACTTCACCTTTCTCAACAGTAATGTGTGCATAGTTCATCTGATCCAGCTGAGGGGACTCAACCTCAATGGCAGGAATAGAATAAAAACCCGAGCCAAACTCCTCACTACCATAATAAGGTGCAACATATTCCCATGGTTCTCTTTCCTGACAAACTTCAATCAAATGATTCAAACCACACCTACTGCAAATGGGAGCTATAGCAGATCTTTGTTGTCTATTGTTTGTTGCAGGAGGAGCCGTCACCAGTGGTGGTACAGAGGACCCCACTGGATCGGGAGCAGAAGAAAGAGAAGTGGATCTAGCTGTGACACGTTGTTGCTGTTGAATCTCTTGGACAGGATGATTGACTAGAGTGTTCGCCGAAACTACAGCATCAATCTGGGGAATATTAGAGGTATTTCGACTTACATCAGGAGATCGGCTGCGCGAAGAAGGGATGGTGGAAGGTCCAGGCCGCATCTCAGCCCTATGCGCCCAACGATCTCTGCCACGGGCTTCATCTTCTTGTCGGCGCTTCTCAGCAAGAGCCCGCTCACGAGCAAGGCGCTCGGTGTTGCGAGACCGTTCGTCCTCCAGACGGCGGCGATTTTCCACGCGACGCCGTTCCTCTTCACGGAGTCTCTCCTGATCAGCAAGACGACGATCTTCCTCGCGGCGGCGCTCTTCTTCCCAGCGATAGCTATCTTCACGCCGTCTCTCATCTTCCCATCTTCGTTGTTCATTGCGACGATCAGCTTCCGATCCAACTCGAGGACGGTTGCCGAAGTATCCACGAGGAGGAGATCTGCGCGGTGGAGATCTACGAGGACCTCCGTATCTGCGATCCATGACTGGCGGAGATGCAGCAACCGAAGCGTATGATCTGCTGTCACCGGATCTAACCCCTTGCCAGATTTGGGGAGGATTGATAGGTGGGAAGTGGTGATCTCGATCTTGGGGATTAGGGTTTGGGACGAAAACTACACGAGCTCTGTCTGCCGATCTAGGGTTGATTTGGATCGGAATGGAAGTGAACTGCCGGATTCCTCCATGTCTCGCAGGAAAACTATCCACCTGCTCAACAGTATTGGGCTGTGGCCCATCTCCAAGCGACGCCATGGATTGGGTCGGAGAAACTAGGCTGCCAGACAAACCGATACGGATTACAGCGCACACTCGCACAGAGGGCGGCGTGGGCTGAAAATCGCGCGGCCGAATCAAATCCAACTGTGGCCCGATCCAGATTCGAAGATCATCAAAACAAAATTTCGCGCCAAAACAAATTTTCCGGATCGAATCTAACTTCCATGATCCAATCCTCTCCCCAGACTCAGTTGATAACCAAATCTGCTCTGAATCAGATCTGACGACCCCTCTCCGACGAATCAGGAAACCATCTGTCGAAACCCAAGCGAACGAAGCACACCAATCTGAGGTTGGAGCAGAGGTTGGGGAAGGGGGGGAGGAGCATGCGATGGAAGGCGGCGCACCGGTGGTGTTCTCAAGACTGTCGACGGCGGCGGCGGCGAAGGCGCTGGTGAGGTCGCGGGAGCCATGAGACGCGGGAGCCATCTACTACCCTCAGCAACCGTTTTTTAATCGTCTGCCACCAACCAGCTCGTAATCAAGGGGATCATGTCCTGCGGTGCGGTGCTGCAGCGGGCAAGCCCAATCATCACCAGCTGAACTTGCTCCCGGTCCACCCATCCTCTTTTGGCTTGTTCCCTCTTTTTCTGATGGTGATCGATATCCGGACTTGTCGGCATGGGCATGGAGGTTTTGCAGAAAACAGATCGATCGAACGGCCGATCCGTTCACTTGCATGTATTTTGGTTCATTGCAAAATAAAATAAAACTTTGAGACATTTATATATGTTCATGTTTAGTCATGTCTAAAGAAAGAAATAAAAGAGATTTGGATTCTCTTTGAAAGAAGTCAAAGAACTTATCGTAAGAGTTTCTGTTTTTGTGCTAGTACTATTTTCTTGGTCGTGACTTTTTTTTTGAAATTTTAGCTCCCACAGCTGGGTTTTTATTTTTTTCAAAACCAAGTGTGCGTACACAACCGGCTGCTTCGTTTTGGTTGGGGTTTTTGCGGGTGTTGACCTTTTTATTTTTGTTTTTGGGTGGATGGTTCTTTCCAGAGGTAGCACATACACCAGAAGTATGCGGCAGGGTACTTGAAGGGAATAAACTCCGGCAGCTCCGGTTGAGATTCGCGGTGTGTGCATCATGCTCCACCTCTCAGCTACAGGGCGCATGAGATCAGAGACGGCGAATTTCGTTGTACCGCACTCGGGCAGAATCACTGGCTTGTACAAAAGCGAGTATTTTCACCTTTTTATAGTTTTGACGTGGAACAAAACGCGGTAGGCCGTGCATGTCCTTTTTGGACTGGGGTAGGGTGCGCTGGATGCATGTCCGCAAGTGTCGCGTGTGTGCAACTCCGGGCGGGCACGGGAAGGTGATTGAGCCATGGACAAAAGTAGCTGGGCAGGCACATGGCGCGCGCCCTGCTCCCCCACGCCCGACACCACGCGTGCAGTGCAGGCCCTCATCTTGGTTTCCTTTCGAGCACCGTGCTACGTAGCGTCGCTTGGCATCATCATCGCCTCAATCATGGCCATGACATGACATGATTGAACTCCCGTGCCCCGGCGCCACACCCACGCGCCACGCATAGTCGCGGCCGTGGTCGTGGTCATAGTCGTGGCCGCCGCGGCAGAGCTGCATGCTCGCCTTCGCCTGCCATGTTGTCGTCTTCATGGTCGGACCTGCAGGAGAAGGAGCAGGAAGTGTTGTTCGAGTTCATCGTCGTCCTCAAGGACGACCCACTCGGCATCCAGAGATTGCCGGACAAGTTCGCTGACTTCGTCGCCAGCAATGAACCGGCCTCGCTGCATCTGCGGGAGGCTGCCAGCGACTGCTGCCGGTGGCCGGTGGACGTGCTCTTCGACGGGCGCGGCAAGATGTACCTCCACACCGGCTAGGAGAAGTTCGCGTGCTACCACGACCTCGAAGCCGGTTGTGTGCTCACATTCTCCTACCTAGGCGATGGGGATATGAGCGTCAAGGTGTTCGACGAGACGCGATGCCGCCGACACTACCACGGCGACAGCGATGAGGAGGATGACTGAGTGTTGTTTCTTCGCAACTAAATAGGCACGCATGTTTTTGGATGTTCTTCCTGTAAGGGTATATTGCCCCTATGTGTGGTTTTGGTAATTAATGACAACCCCTATGGATTAATGTTTTCATTAAGTTTATATGAAGGAATATTCCATAGATACTACTTGTACTCCATGTGTTGGATACAAGTATGGATGCCATGAAGATAAAGATATACCTTGTGTATTGGCATCAAGATCATCGGTTTGAAGATAAATATGTGATATGATCAACAAGAAATGAAGATGGAGTTCTTATGTGGAACTCAATATTAGCCATGCTCTATCTTAAGTGAGTATGAGAAGATACAAGGTTGAGTCGTGCAAGTTCAAGATGAGCATCTCAAGTGGATCACATGCTTGAAGCTTGCCGTCCATTTGGTGACATTGTGTTATCACCAGATTTCCAAATCAGAGAGATTAAGCATCAGGGGTATATATACGCGGAGCGCTTTGAAGCGGCCTTGCACGAAGAGTTGGGCTAGATTGCCCGTGTATCTGTAGATATAGTAGATTGCATCTTAGTTTAGAATTAAAAGATAGAGTTTAACCCGTGGTTAGGTGCACGCCAATTAGAAAGTCCCTTGGACTATAAATATGTATCTAGGGTTATCGAGAAAGGAGGACAATCACGTTCACAACAAACACAAACCAGCGCATCGCCACCCCTTCTTTCAGAGTTTCTTCCGGTAAGATCATGCGCTAGATCGCATCTTGCGATCTAGGCAGACACGTTTATTCGTTATCTTGTGTTGCTCGTCTGAAGCGTTGTTGATGGCGTATTTATCTTAGGTGTTTTGGGGCTTGCATGGATGCTTTTCTTGTGCATATTTGCTTAGCTATGCCGTCCCTCGATATCTAGCTGCCTTATACCTACCTAGGTGTAAGGGCAGCACCTTGCTTGTTCGTTATTTAGTACATCCAATCTGTTATAGTTGCTCCTTGATTCTTCAAGGATTGGTTTAATATGTATGGTTAGGCCTTGCAAACGGGTTGAATGATCCGAGGTGCGTAAGGTTGGTCTCCTAAGAGGGACGTGGAATTGACTTAATGTTGGTTTTTAGGCCTCTTTTAGGGTTGGTTTTCATTATCTTTCGTGTCTATTAGGCTCAACTACGCGTAGGATGTTCCGATCATGCGGTGAAAACCCTAAACTGTAGTAGATTGGTTTAAATATATATTGATCAAGCAGGAGCCCCATGTCATCGTTAACCCGACGTGAACCATGGGGCGATCGGCTCTTTGAGCCGATCCACAGGGCAACCTGAGAGCCGATCGGGCTCGTATTTAATGTTTACGTGTCTACCATGCAGGAAACTAATCGAAGCAATCCAACACCTTCCCGACCAGGTCAGGTGGCACACCCTTGCAACCGCTAGGACGTGTGCCGGAACATTGCAGGATGACGTCGAGGGACCAGGGCCCCCGAGTCTTGGAAGCCTCCCGCTCTTCGTGTTGCTTAACCACCGCCGCCGGTGGTTTTGGCAGCAACACATTTCGCACATGGGGACCATCTTCTACAACAACCACGTCAACATCCGAGATGGCGAAGAAAAGATCAAGTACGAGGATCTACCTCCGTAGCACAAGAAGAAATATGATGATCTCAAGGCCATCTTGAAGCCGATCTCATCGGCTTTTCGAGAAGACCCGTTCGCACGGATTAGGTTCAAAGGGTTCAAACCCGAAGGCGTGCTGAAGGGATAGATGCTTCTCTCCTCGGAGGACCGTACGTAGCCCGCGCCAGAAATCAACTATGTTGTGGCTCATTCCCTACATCGGCATTCTCGAGAGCTTGGTGAACACTTTGAAGGTGTTGCATGTGGTGCAAAAAATCATGAAGCATCGGTATTCTCCGTCAGGACCTGCTCTAGGAACTCATCAGAGAAATACCGTTCTACACTAGGCCACCAGCCGTACACGTTATGCTCCACAAGAACAAGGTTCGCAAAGATACGTCGTCTACAAGGTTGGAGGTGATCCTGCGATTATCGTTCTGTATGAGCCGCCCAAGGAGATCCCGCATGGATACGTGTGCACATACGTGCCGGACGCAAACAACTGGATGAGCAGTGCAGGAGGGATTGCCACAGGAGGGATTACCACATCGGGAGGGATTGCCACAGAGGAAGTTCGGAGCAGATGCGGAGAAACAAAGCGTGGCTAGCTAAATATGCCACCGAACAAGTCATGAAAGCTCAACCTCAGCTCCTACCGTGGATCAGATCAGGCAATCTTGAGAGACCGGTTCGGTATCCTGCCGAAGAAGAGAGTAATCGGCTATTCCAAGCCGTATTCTAACGAGTATGACCTGATCCCACTACCGCCTAAATATCGGCTCCGACTTCACAAAATTCAGTGGATCGAGGGTCTAGTTCGATCGAGCACGTGAGCCGATATCGGCACGTTGGGCATGGTCTCGCTTCAGATCAGCTACGTGTGAGGTTCTTTTCGCAATCTCTCACGGGCTCAGCCTTTGGGTGGTACACCTCGTTGCCACCAGATTCGTTCGGACGTGGAAGCAGTGGAAGAACAGCCACATACAATATCATTCGAAGCTCTCAAGTGGCATTGCCGATCGACCGGTTGGCAAAGCGAGGAGAGCATGTCTGAATACATTCAATGCTTTCAGACGTCAAGAACCGATGTTATTCGGTTCGTTTATCCGAGAGGAACCAGTTGAGCTGGCAATAGGAGGACTCTAGCGCCGCTCAAAGATCCGACTTTCCAAGCGACTACAATTCATGGCGCACATGGTTCGAGGTTGACATCATATGAACGCGCCACCCGTGTACCAGGACAAGTTCAAGCGCGCCCGGTCGAGGCGGAAGAAGATGAAGACTCGCAGATCAGAGGTCGCTGATGACCCACAAGTATAGGGGGTGTATCGTAGTATCTTCGATAAGTAAGAATGTCGATCCCAACGAGGAGCAGAAGGTGTTGACAGCAGTTTTGATGAAGGATTCACTGTAAATGCTCACAAACAAGTATTCAAGGGGTTTTGATGTAATAGATAAATAAAGTACGAGTAAGTAAAATGCGAGAGAAATAATTGCAGCGAGTGGCCCAATCCTTTTTAGCACAAAGGACAAGCGGTTTGTTTACTTATAATGACCAAACGTTCTTGAGGACACACGGGGATTTTAGTCTAGTGCTTTCGCTTCATGTAGCTAAATAATCTTCATTGTTTTGATAAGTGTTGTGTGGGTGAACCTATGCTAATGCACCGCCCTTCCTAGGACTAATACATACTTGTGATTATACCCCTTGCAAGCATCCGCAACTACAAGAAAGTAATTAAGATAAATCTAACCACAGCCTTAAACTCTGAGATTCGCGATCCCTCTTGCATCGATATACTAACGGGGCTTAGGTTTCTGTCACTCCGGCAACCCCGCAATTAGCAACCGAATACAAGATGCACTCCCCTAGGCCCATAAATGGTGAAGTATCGTGTAGTCGACGTTCACACGACACCACTAGAAGAATGACACCACAACTTAAATATCATAACATTGAATATTACTCAACCATAGTTCACTACTAACATTTAGACTTCACCCATGTCCTCAAGAACTAAACGAACTACTCACGAGACATCATATGGAATACAATCAGAGGTGATATGATGATGAATAACAATCTGAACATAAACCTTGGTTCTATGGTTTCACTCAATAGCATCAATATCAAGTAGAAAGTAACACCGGGAGAGTTTCCCCTATCAAACAATCAAGATCCAACCCAAATTGTTACAGCGGTGACGAGGTGCAGCGGTGGTGATGGCGGTGTAGATGGTGGAGATGATGATGATGATGATGATGATGGAGATGATGTCCCGCTCGATGACGATGGCGATGGCGTCGATTTCCCCTCCGGGAGGGAATTTCCGGGATTCCTGCCCGCGAGAGCTCTTTTCTCTCGGTGTTCTCCGCCCCGCAGAGCGGCTGTAACTCATCGTGAGGTACCCTGTGGCTTAGGTTTTTGGGACGAAGGAGTACGCGAACAAAAGGAGGCGAGAGGGCGTGGGGCCCCCACACACCAGGGTGGCGCGGCCAGCCATGGGCCGCGCCGCCCGTTGTCTGGGCCCACCTTGGGTCCACTGGCTCTTCCGGCTTCCTTCGTCATCTGAAAAATAGGAATTTACGTGTAATTTCCTTCCACAGTTGATCTTCCGAAATATTGCGTTCTGACGGTGCTTTTTCCAGCAGAATCCTGGCTCCGGCGCTTGATCCTCCAATAATGATGAAACATGCAAAATAGATGAAATAACTTAAGTATTGTGTCCCAATATGAAATATATCAATGAATAACAGCAAATTATGATATAAAATAGTGATGCAAATTGGACGTATCAACTCCCCCAAGCTTAGACCTCGCTTGTCCCCAAGCGAAACTGAGCTCAATAAACAAGACCACATGTTTATGGAGTGAAGAGTCGATAAATAAAATACGGACAAGAAGCATCATATTGATTCACACAAGACATTCTAGTAAACATTCTCTTCATATAACTCAACTCGAAATAAGTAAAGAGAAATCACAAGTAAAGGTGCATAGGAAATCATAAATGGTTATGGCAAACTTTGTTCTTGGTCAGAGAACTACTAACGGATTGCTCTTATTTAATAAGCAAGGCTTTCATATTAGAACTTATATAGCAGGGCTTTCATATTCAATCATAACAATCTCCTCATAATCATTGATAACTTCAAAGTCATATTCATTCAGATAAAATTTGTACTAAACAAGAAAGTATAAAAGACATGATTAACTGAATCATAGCATAAATGGTTGGTTCACAACAACTCAATTGCTTGCTTGAGATAGAGGAAAATAGGTTTACTGACTCAACATAAAAGTAAAAGACAGGCCCTTCGCAGAGGGAAGCAGGGATTAAATCATGTGCTAGAGCTTTTCAAGTTTTGAAATCATATAAAGAGCATAAAAGTAAGATTTTGGGCGGTGTTTGTTGTTGTCAACGAATGGTAGCGGGCACTCTAACTCCCTTGCCAAACGAACCTTCCAAGAGCGGTTCCCATGAGGGACGGCATCTCTACCAGCAAGGTAGATCATCCCCCTCCTCTTTTGTTTACACATGTATTTTAGTTTTATTAAGGATGACACTCCCCCAACCTTGGCTTTCTCAATCCATGGCTAACCGAATCCTCGGGTGCCTTCCAACATTCACATACCATGGAGGAGTGTCTATTGCAAAATTAAGTTGCTTACTGATAAATCAGGGCAAAACATGTGAAGAGAATTATTAATGAAAGTTATTAATTGGGGCTGGGAACCCCGTTGCCAGCTCTTATTGCAAAATTATTGGATAAGCGGATGTGCCACTAGTCCATTGGTGAAGGTCCGCCCAACAAGATTGAAAGATAAAACACCACATACTTCCTCATGAGCTATAAAACATTGACACAAATAAGGAGTAGTATAGTTTGAATTATTTAAAGGTAGCACATGAAGTATTTACTTGGAGTGGCGCAAAATACCACATAGTAGGTAGATATGGTGGACACAAATGGCATAGGTTTGGTCTAAGGTTATGGATGTATGAGAAGCATTCCCTCTCAATACAGGTCTTTGGCTAGCAAGGTTTGATAGCAAGCATAAAGGTTGAGGGAAACAAACAAATATACATATGATAGAAACAATCATGCATCTTTCTCATAAGCACAAGCAATTTTAACTTCAGAATACTAAACTCATTAGCATAGAGATAATAGAGTAATATATCTAAGTGTATTTCTCTCTTCTATTTAAACATCAAGTGTTGTTGCTATTGACCAATGCTAAGTTTGCCAAAACCAAATAGATTTACTTGATGCTCCCAAAGTGATATCAATACTAATGTCAAGAGTGATCATATAATAGAGATTGCAAACTAAAATAAGGTGTGCACAAAGTAAATGATAAGACTTCTCATTAATATTCCATAACGATAACTCACACCAACGGATACATAGATAACCAACTAAGAGAGATACTTCCACATTGCAAACTATTCCATATGATAACTTCCCTACTCATGATATGACACTACTTGATAGTAAAAGATAAAGGTAGTGATGATGTGATACCGCGGCACTCCCCCAAGCTTGGAACAAACCAAGGGGATGCCAATACCGATGATGAATTACTCCTTCGGTGATGATGGTGATGGATTCTTCTTGCGCTTCTTCAGCTTCAGCTTCTCAGTTTTGCAATTCTGCACCAAAACTTGAAGAGACTCATTGTTATCCGAATGTGGCGGTGACGGCCTTGTGCTGGGAATTGAGTAATATTCCAGCATTCTGCGAAGTCGCTGGTTCTCCTCCTGAAGTATCTCCACTTCCCTTCTTAGAGCACGATATTGATCACAAAACTCATCAGCAACCCGTATTGCTTCCTCCACACAAGGGAAAGAGTCGAGGTCCAGAGCAGGCGGAAGAACTCCCTGCAAGTTATGAGAAAAAGAACGCCCAGTGTTAACCGATCCCACCAAGATTGGCTTACTCTTCGTAGTTTCCCACTCTCCTTTTGCTGATGCTATCTTCTTCTTCTCCTTATTGATCCTTTCATCCATCTCTTCCTTCCAAGGCCCCTTGTCTTTGTTGTTGGAGGCCATGGTGCTTCTAGATCTCCTGGCAGAAAACAGCTCGAAACAAAACACGACGAGAAAACGATATACGGACCTCCAGGGGTCCGGGGGATTATATAGCAAATATTTTTACAATAAAAGGAAGGTTCCAGGCGAAAACGAGTGGAAAGGGACGCCGAGGGGCTGTCCCCATAGGGCGGCGCGGCCAGGGTGGGGCCCGCGCCGGCCTATGGTGACGGGCCCTCGCGCGTCTTTTCCACTCCGTTTCGATCCCGTAATTTTTCATATTTTCCAAAAACAGCAGAAATATTGTTCGGAAAGCTAAACGCGGACTTTTATTACCTGTACTGTTACCTATTCAAAGTCGAGTTCTGGCGGACTGTCAATTTGTCCTTTGATGAAAGCCTCCGGTGTTTCCACTTGAATAATATCAACATCAACATTATAAGAATCACCCGAGATATAATGCTTGAGTCTTTGTCCATTCACCACTTGCGTAGCATTGCCTTGGAGAGAGCTAATTTTAATTGCTCCTGAATGATACACCTCCTCAACAACATATGGTCCTTCCCATTTCGAGAGTAATTTCCCTGCAAAGAATCTGAGACGAGACCGATACAATAGGACTTTATCCCCAATATTAAACTCTCTTTTAATAATTCTTCTATCATGCCACTTCTTAACTTTTTCTTTAAAGAGTTTAACATTTTCATAAGCTTCACTTCTCCATTCATCTAGAGAACTTAATTGCAGCAACCTCTTATTACCGGCTAGTTTCGGATCTTTATTTAGTTCTCTAACAGCCCAATAAGCTTTGTGCTCTAGTTCTAAAGGTAAATGACAAGCTTTTCCATAAACCATTTTATAAGGTGACATTCCCATAGGATTTTTATAAGCAGTTCTATAAGCCCATAGTGCTTCCTTCAATTTGCTAGCCCAATTCTTTCTAGATTTATTAACGGTCTTTCCCAAAATAGATTTAATCTCTCTATTTGATAATTCTACTTGACCACTAGTTTGAGGGTGATAAGCAGAAGCAATTCTATGATTAATACCATACTTAGCAAGAGTTTTTCTAAAACCTCCATGAATAAAATGAGAACCTCCATCAGTCATAATATATCTAGGTACTCCAAATCTAGGAAAAATAATATCTAAAAGCATTTTTAAAGAGGTCTCACCATCAGCACTTTTGTAGGTATAGCTTCTACCCATTTAGTAACATAATCAACAGCGACAAGTATATGAGTGTTACCTTCTGAAGAAGGGAAAGGACCCATGAAGTCGAATCCCCAACAATCGAATGGTTCAATAACAAGAGTATAATTCATAGGCATTTCATTGCGTCTAGAGATATTACCAACTCTTTGACATTCATCACAAGATAAGATAAACTTCATTGCATCTTTGAAAAGTGTTGGCCAATAAAAACCTGATTGTAGAACCTTTTGTGCGGTTCTATCTCCAGCGTGATGTCCTCCATAAACACTACCATGACATTTACTCAATATTTCCTGTTGTTCATATTCAGGAACACATCTTCGCATAATACCATCCACTCCTTCTTTATATAGGTGTGGGTCATCCCAAAAATAATGCCTCAAGTCATAAAAGAATTTCCTCCTTTGCTGAGCTGAAAAGGTTGGAGGCAAATACTTCGAAACAATAAAGTTAGCATAATCGCATACCAAGGGCTCTCTCGCGAGCTCACCTTCACCAATTGTTCATTTGGAAAACTATCATTAACAGGAACAGATCATAAGCAATATTTTCCAATCTAGACAAATTATCAGCAACAGGATTATCAGCACCTTTCCTATCTATAATATGTAAATCAAATTCTTGCAAAAGAAGTACCCACCTAATAAGCCTTGGCTTAGCATCTTTCTTTGTCATAAGGTATCTAATTGCAGCATGATCAGTATGAATCGTGACTTTTGAATCAACAATATAGGGTCTAAACTTGTCACAAGCAAAGACTACAGCTAACAATTCCTTTTCAGTTGTAGCATAATTTCTTTGAGCAGCATCAAGAGTCTTACTAGCATAATGGATAACATTTAATTTTTTATCTACTCGCTGTCCAAGAACAGCGCCTACAGCAAAATCACTAGCATCACACATAATTTCAAAAGGTAAATTCCAATCGGAGGTTCAACTACAGGAGCAGTTGTTAAGGCTTTCTTTAGAGTTTCAAAAGCTTCCTTACAATCATCATCAAAAACAAAAGGTACATCTTTTTGAAGAAGATTAGTAAGAGGCTTTGAAATTTTAGAGAAATCTTTAATAAATCTCCTATAAAACCCAGCATGACCAAGAACACTACGAATACCTTTAACATCCCTCGGATAGGGCATCTTCTCAATTGCTTCAACTTTAGCTCTATCAACTTCAATACCTCTCTCGGAAATTTTATGTCCCAATACAATTCCTTCATTAACCATAAAGTGGCATTTCTCCCAATTAAGAACAAGGTTAGTTTCTTCACATCTCTGCAAAACTTTATCGAGGTTTCGCAAGCAATTATCAAAAGAATTCCCATAGACAGAAAAATCATCCATGAACACCTCTACAATACTCTCGCAAAAGCCATGAAAAATAGCGGACATGCATCTTTGAAAAGTAGCAGGAGCATTACATAAACCAAAAGGCATACGCCTATAAGCATAAGTTCCATATGGACAAGTAAACGTGGTTTTCTCTTCTTTAGCTTTAACAGCAATTTGTGAAAACCCAGAATAACCATCAAGAAAACAAAAGTGAGTATTTTTAGACAACCTTTCTAGCATTTGATCAATAAAGGGTAAAGGGTAATGATCTTTCTTAGTAACTTTATTAACTTTTCAAATCAATGCACATTCTATACCCTACAACTACTCTTTGAGGGATGAGCTCATCATTATCATTAGGCACAACAGTCATTCCTCCTTTCTTAGGAACACAATGCACAGGACTAACCCATCTACTATCAGCAATAGGATATATAATACCAGCTTCAAGAAGTTTTAGTACCTCATTCCTTACCACCTCCTTCATCTTCGGAATTAGACGACGTTGATGTTCAACAACAGGCTTTGCATCATCTTCCATATTAATAGCATGTTGGCAAATAGAGGGAGAAATCCCCTTCAAATCATCAAGAGTATAGCCAATAGCTCCTCGGTGTTTCTTCAATATTTCCAATAACCTTTCTTCCTCAATCTCTGAAAGTTTAGAACTAATAATAACAGGATATATTTTCTTATCATCAATATGAGCATATTTAAGATTATCAGGTAAAGGCTTTAAATCAAAAACAGGATCTTCCTTTGGTGGCGGTGTTGTACCCAAATCTTCCACCGGTAAATCATGCTTGAGAATAGGTTGTCGAAGAAAAATTTCCTCAAGCTCATCTCTTTCTTTCCTAAAAACTTCACTCTCGCTATTCTCCAAATGTTGCTGCAAAGGATTATTAGGAACAAGAACAATAGATGCACACTGCTCCATTTTAAAATCATTACTAGGCAAATCAGCTTTATAAGGAGTTTTGGTAAATTTAGAGAAGTTAAACTCATAAGATTCACCAGCAAATTTAGTCAAAATTTTCTCTTTCTTGCAATCTATAATAGCTCCACAAGTATTTAGAAAAGGTCTACCAAAAATGATAGGACAATGATCACTAGCAGCAGAACCAAGTACCAAAAAGTCAGCAGGATATTTAATCTTACCACATAGACTTCCACATCTCGAACAATACCAATTGGAGAAATAGTTTCTCTATTAGCCAGCTGAATAACCACATCAATATCTTCAAGTTCACAAGAATCAATTTCGTGCATAATCTCCGTGTAAAGCTCATAAGGAATAGCACTAACACTTGCACCAATATCACATAAACCATAATAGCAATGATCACCAATTCTAACAGATAACATAGGAACACTAACTTGTTTGGGTTTATTAGGATGTGAAACAATATTAGAAGCATCTTCACAGAAAATAATTTGACCATCCTCCACATTTTCAGTCACAAGATCTTTAACTATTGCAACAGCAGGTTCAACTTTAATTTGTTCTTCAGGTTCTATAGGTTTCTTTCCACTTTTATTAACCGCACTAGATATGACAGAATACTCCTTCATTTTAGCAGGGAAAGGAGTTTTTTCAATATAAGCTTCAGGAATAACATGATCAACAGTTTCAATCACTACACATTTGTTTACAGATGAATCAACTTTATCTTTATACGGTTCATGATACTTATCAAAATTCTTCTTAGGCAATTCATAATGAGAGGCAAAAGCTTTATAAAGATTTGCAACAACTTGGGAATCAAGACCATATGTAGCACTCATATTACGAAATTTATCAGTATCCATAAAAGCTTCAATGCATTTATAATCATAAATTATACCTGATTCTCTATCCTTGTCGTTCTCCCATCCTTCAGTATTCTCTTGGATCCGATCAAGAAGGTCCCTTTTAAACTCTTCTTTGTTGCGTGTAAATGATCCAGAACAAGAAGTATCCAGCAAGGTCTTGTCTTGAAAACAAAGTCTTGCATAGAAATTATCAATAATAACATTACCAGGAAGCTCATGAATGGGGCATTTGAGCATTAAAGACTTCAATCTCCCCCAAGCTTGGGCAATACTCTCTCCATCATGAGGCCAGAAATTATATATGCGGTTCCGATCTTTGTGAATTTCACTTGGAGGATAAAATTTGGAATAAAATAAAGGCACAATGTCCTCCCAATCAAGAGAATCACCATTCTTCAGCAATTTATACCAATGCGCCGCTTTACCAGACAGCGACATAGTGAATAGTTTCTTTCTAACTTCATTCATAGCAATACCTGCACATTTGAATAACCCGCATAATTCATGCAAAAACAAATGATCACCAGGATGAACAGTTCCATCCCCTTCATAGCGGTTATCCATAACACGTTCAATAATTTTCATAGGTATTTTATATGGTATCACTTCCTCACCTGGCGCTTCATCCACTACCGTTGCAGTAGTAGTAGATTTCCCAAATAAAAATTGAAGAGAAGATCTCTCCATAATGACTTATAGCAGCAGGCAGAAATAAAATCAGCACAAACAGTAAAGGTTTTCCTTACCAATTCCACTTACCAATAGCGCTTCACTCCCCGGCAACGGCGCGCAGAAAATAGTCTTGATGACCCACAAGTATAGGGGGTGTATCGTAGTATCTTCGATAAGTAAGAATGTCGATCCCAACGAGGAGCAGAAGGTGTTGACAGGAGTTTCGATGAAGGATTCACTGTAAATGCTCACAAACAAGTATTCAAGGGGTTTTGATGTAATAGATGAATAAAGTACGAGTAAGTAAAATGCGAGAGAAATAATTGCAGCGAGTGGCCCAATCCTTTTTAGCACAAAGGACAAGCCGGTTTGTTTACTTATAATGACCAAACGTTCTTGAGGACACACGGCGATTTTTAGTCTAGTGCTTTCGCTTCATGTAGCTAAATAATCTTCATTGTTTTGATAAGTGTTGTGTGGGTGAACCTATGCTAATGCACCGCCCTTCCTAGAACTAATACATACTTGTGATTATACCCCTTGCAAGCATCCGCAACTACAAGAAAGTAATTAAGATAAATCTAACCACAACCTTAAACTCTGAGATCCTGCGATCCCTCTTGCATCGGTATACTAACGGGGGCTTAGGTTTCTGTCACTCCGGCAACCCCGCAATTAGCAACCGAATACAAGATGCACTCCCCTAGGCCCATAAATGGTGAAGTATCGTGTAGTCGACGTTCACACGACACCACTAGAAGAATGACACCACAACTTAAATATCATAACATTGAATATTACTCAACCATAGTTCACTACTAACATTTAGACTTCACCCATGTCCTCAAGAACTAAACGAACTACTCACGAGACATCATATGGAATACAATCAGAGGTGATATGATGATGAATAACAATCTGAACATAAACCTTGGTTCTATGGTTTCACTCAATAGCATCAATATCAAGTAGAAAGTAACACCGGGAGAGTTTCCCCTATCAAACAATCAAGATCCAACCCAAATTGTTACAGCGGTGACGAGGTGCAGCGGTGGTGATGGCGGTGTAGATGGTGGAGATGATGATGATGATGATGGAGATGATGTCCCGCTCGATGACGATGGCGATGGCGTCGATTTCCCCCTCCGGGAGGGAATTTCCCCGGCGGATTCCTGCCCGTCGGAGAGCTTTTTCTCTCTGGTGTTCTCCGCCCCGCAGAGGCGGCTGTAACTCTTCGTGAGGTACCCTCTGTGGCTTAGGTTTTCGGGACGAAGGAGTACGCGAAGAAAAGGAGGCGAGAGGGGCTGTGGGGCCCCCACACCAAGGTGGCGCGGCCAGGCCATGGGCCGCGCCGCCCGTTGTCTGGCCCACCTTGGGTCCAGCTGCCTCTTCCGCTTTCGTCATCTGAAAAATAGGAATTTACGTGTAATTTCCTTCCACGTTGATCTTCCGAAATATTGCGTTCGACGGTGCTTTTTCCAGGAATCCTGGCTCGGCGCTTGATCCTCCAATAATGATGAAACATGCAAAATAGATGAAATAACATAAGTATTGTGTCCCAATATGAAATATAACAATGAATAACAGCAAATTATGATATAAAATAGTGATGCAAATTGGACGTATCATCGCCGTGAATGGGCTCGGGGGGCAGCACCCGTGTCCTGCAAATGGGTGAAACAACCAGGGCCTGCAAGAGGGTTTGACTTTGATTTAAGCAAAACGGAGCAGATTTTTGATTTGCTGCTGAAGGAAAAACAGCTAAAGTTACCCGAAGGCCACAAAATCCCTATGGTACAAGAGATGAACGGTAGGCCATACTGCAAGTGGCATCACACGTTCACCCATGCCACCAACGACTACAAAGTGTTGCGCGGACAGATTCAAATGGCGATAGAACAAGGCCGATTACTCTTCGGTCAGTTTGCCATGAGAGTTGACACGCATCCGTTTCCTGACGTCAACATGGTCGATCTTAGTCAGCTTAAGGAGCAAGCCAGCCTGCTTGATATCAACATGGCAGGACTTGTAGACCGCCATGGCAAGGATAAGCGAGAGCAGTCACTCCCGTGGCAAAGATAAAGCGGAGGCCGATCCACGCGACCGGCCATGATGATGACATACGGTACTTGACTGAGGAAGAAGTGAGAAGCGTGCGGTATCAACGACCACTCTCCGCACATCTCCTTAACAAATATGAGCAGCAGATGACCGACGTCGGCGCTACGACGTAGATGATGAGAGATATCGTCGGTCTGATGCAGATGACAAGAAGTATCGTCGATATGATAGAGACCAAGAAGGGTATGAGCGTCACGCTAGAGGGAGGTCAATAGAGCAAGAGGACATGGATAAGCATTGGGACTGTCCTTTCTTCAAACACTGCTGGGACTCAGGAATGAGCCGATTGCCAACAATCGAGAACTGCCCAGAATGTAGACGAAAGAGGAAGGGAGCAAATGAAATATCAGTGTTCAAGCGTCTAGGGCCTCTCCCACCTCGGAACAGACGAGCTGAGTCGTCCCAAGATGAAGACTTCGGGGAGTCGATGAAGAAGAAGATAGGTATCACCGCCACGGTGTCCCGATGGACTCGGCCACTCCCAAAGCGAAGAGTGCACGGCTACGAAACCTAGAGGAAGCCGAGGCGCAGTACCTGTATACGTTGAGGAAAGCACGGCCCGATCTGGCCGTGAAAATTCAGCAAACATTGGAGACAGAGGCGCGGCCACAAAAGAAAGTGTGGCGCCCAAACAGACAAGAGCCGATGCAGAGGCATCGGCTGATACACATATGGTGTTCATACTCCCGTCAATTTTGTGCTCCAAAAGACGAGGAGGTATCGGTGGCCAGTTTGACCGCGGTCCACGGCCAGTCATCTTTGAGAAGCCGAGATAGAAGCTACGGGCATTTGAAAGCCCTATACCCGAAAGGTTACATCAATGGGCACCTATCGGCAAGATGTTGGTTGATACAGAGCGGCACAATATAATGCCATACTCTATGCTACGACGTTTGGGACGTTCCAATGAAGATCTGATCAAAACCAACGTCACATTAAGCGACTTCAACGGCCAGCGTCGAAGCAAGGGTGTTCTGAATGTAGACTCACTGTAGGCCGAAACCATCCCTACATCGTTCTTCATCGTCGACAGAAAAGCACTTATGTTGTCCTGCTAGGAGAGATTGGATCCACGCTAATCGTTGCATTCCATCCACAATGCATCGTTGCATCATACAATGGGATGGAGATGAAGTGGAAGTTGTTCATGCAGATGATTCGATCGAGATCTCGCTAGCCGCCATGAACATCCGGGATGCAAACGACCAAGAGCCTCTCTCAATTAATCTGGATAAGTTTGTTTATCGAAGCTTCAAAAAACGGGGTGAGGCTGGTCTTAGGTGACAAAGTAGCAAGATCAAGTCTATGGACGTCGTGGCAAGGCCGATCCCGCGATCGGCCCAAAAAATAAAAAGCAAAGGTCTTACCTCAAGATTGTCACGTAGCCATAGTAAAGAACCAAAAAGTTGTAGACCCTCATTGAACGTTGCAATAAAAAAGGAGGCCGATTCTAGCAATCGGCCAAAATTATCCTCAACTTACCTTTTGCCTGTGTTCAACATTGATCTAGCAAGCGATGGAAAGCTGGGTATGGGTTCACATCAGTGATGAGCTAGAAGAGATTTACATTGGTCCTGGGGATAAGCCCGACCAACATTTATCGACAAAAAGTTGGATCCACATCGAGAGTCGGTTGATAGCCTTGCTGAAGGAGTACCCATTGTTTTGCATGGGACTATACAGAGATGCCTTTGTTAGACAGGAGCATCATCGAGCATCGCTCTCGAAGAAAGGATTTCGGCCGTTCCAGCAGCGAGCACGACAGATGAAGGCCGAAATCTTGGTGGAAGTCAAGAAAGAGATCCAGAAGATGTTGGATGCTGGGTTCATCAGGCCATGCAGGTACGCGGAATGGATTTCCAATGTCGTGCCCGTGGAGAAAAAGGATGGCCGATGGCGCGTCGCCATAGATTTTCGAATCTCAATAGTGCCACTCCAAAGGATGAATATCCGATGCCAGTAGCAGAGACGTTGATCAATGCAGCTGCTGGCCATAAAGTTTTAAGCTTCATGGATGGCAATGTCGGGTACAATCAAATCTTTATGGCTCCAGAAGATATAAACAAGACTGCGTTCAGAGTACCGATTCAGTAGGCTTGTTTGAATATGTAGTCATGACATTTGGACTGAAGAATGCCGGCGCAACATACCAACGAGCCATGAATTACATCTTTCATGATTTAATCGGCAAATTGGTAGAGATTTACATCGATGACGTGGTCGTGAAGTCTGTTTCGGTGGATGGACACTTGGAAGATTTGCGACACGTCCTGGACCGAACTAGGAAGTTCGGACTAAGAATGAATCCAAAGAAGTGTGCCTTTGGTGACGGCCGCTTCTTGGGTTTCTTGGTTCATGAGCGTGGAATCGAGATCGGCCTAAAAAGCCAAGAGGCGGTGCGAACGATGAAGCCACCCACTACGAAGAAGGAACTTCAATGTCTCATCGGCAAAATCAATTTCGTCAGAAGGTTTATCTCCAACTTGTCAGGACGAATCGAGCTGTTCATGGGACTGGTCAAAATCAAGTCTGATGAGGAGTTTCGCTGGGGGGCAGAGCAACAACAAGCATTTGACAATATTAAGGAGTATTTGACGAAGCCACCTGTGTTGGTTCCACCACATCAAGACAGACCCTTCTACATTTATTTGTCCGTAGCCGACACCTCCATCGCGTCAGTTGTGGTGCAGGTTTATGATGGTCTGGAAAAAGTGGTTTTCTACCTCAGCAGAAGGATGTTGGATGCAGAACGAGGTACCTCGAGATCGAGAAGTTGTGCCTCTGCCTATTCTTCACCTGCACCAAGATTCAGCACATCTTAAAGCGAAATCATCGTCATATGCAAATCGGATGTCATTAAGAACATGCTGTCGGCTCCTGTGTTGAAAGGCCGACTTGGCAAATGGATGTTTGCTTTATCGGAATTTGATGGTATCACTGCGAAAGCATTCAAGGACAAGCGTTGGCCGATCTTATTGTTGAACGAATCAACATGGACGTCGCAGCACTATCTGTGCGTGCATGGACCATGTTTTTCGATGGATCGTCTCATGAAGATGGGTGCGGCATCGGCGTGCTACTCGTGTCGCCTCGGGGGCAACTTATTCCTTCTCTATCAGGATATCTACCCCTTGCACCAACAATGTTGCTGAGTATGAAGCGATGTGCAAGGAATGGAGTTGCTATTGGACGCAGAAGTTGAGATCTTTGGGGATTCCAAATTGGTGATTTCTCAACTCACGGAGGAGTATAAGTGTGAGAGCGAGTTGCTCTTCCCATTATGGATGCAATGCCGTGAGCTGATGGCACAGTTCAGGTATATCAACTTCCATTGGATCCCAAGGTCGCAAAATACCGAGGCGAACGACCTCGCGCAAACGGCGTCAGGATACAAAGACGTGGTAGATGGAGCCGATTTTCAGGTGCAGCTCATGGAACCCGATGATTGGAGAGCCGATATCTTCAATTACTTGAAAGATCCGGCTCGGGGGGCACCTAAACGGATAAGATACAGGGCCATGAAGTACGTCCTGATTGGTGATGATATGTTCTACAGGACTTGGAAGGGTTACTTCTCAAGTGTTTGGGACCAGCCGAGTCCAATCGGCTCTTGCATGAGGTACATGAGGGTGCCTGTGGAACTCATCAATCGGCTCATAAGATGAAGTGGTTGATTAGGCGATCGGGATTTTATTGGCCCACCATGCTTGAAGATTGTTTCCAATACTATAAAGGGTGTCAAGCATGTCGAAGTTTGGGAGCATTCATGGGTGCCTGCGGCAATGAATCCCATCATCAAGCCGTGGCCATTCCAAGGGTGGGGCATGGATATGACCGGCAAGATACATCCTCCTTCAAGCAAAGGTCATGTATGGGTTTTGGCCATTACAGATTATTTTACTAAATGGGTAGAGGCCGTGAAGCATGCATCACAGATGTTGTCGATTTCGTGAGGGAGCATGTTATCCACAGATTCGGAATTCCCCAGACTATCACGACCGATGGAGGTTTGATACGTCCAAAACGTATCTACTTTCCCGAACACTTTTGCTATTGTTTTGCCTCTAATTTGTGTATTTTGGATACAACTAACACGGACTAACGCGTTTTTGGCAATTGCTCTGTGTCTCGTTTTGTGCAGAAATCCAACTTTGGAAAACCTCGGAATTTATAAGAAGGCCCTATTTTTCTAGAAGACTCACGGAGCCAGACAAGCCGTGGGGGCACGAGGGCCCCACACCTAGGCGGCGCGGCCTTGGGGCCCGCGGCCCTAGTGTGTGGCCCCTGCTGGCCCCGACGCCCTCCTTCGGACTACTTATCGCCTCGACCTAAAAACGGGGAGAAAAGTCGAAGTCGCCGAAACCCTCCGGAGAGCCGCCACATCGCAAACTCCGTCTCGGGAGCCGAAGTCTCCGTTCGGCACTCCCGGGACGGGGAATTGGAGGAGATCTTCACCGCCATCACCACCAACGCCTCTCCATCGACCAGCCATGTTTCCCCCATCCATGTGTGAGTAATTCCCCTGTGAAGGGGATGGTAGGGATTGGATGAGATTGGTCATGTAATAGTCATAAGATTGTTAGGGCATAGTGCCTAGTATCCGTAGATGTCACTTTTATGATATTGTTGCAACTTGTTATGCTTAATGCTTGTCACTAGGGCCCGAGTGCCATGATCTCAGATCTGAACATGTTATTGATTCATGAAGATATTCGTTGTTTATGATCTTACCTGTGTTGTATACACATGTCGCTGTCCGGAACCAATGGCCCCGAAGTGACTCGGGACAACCGAGGGGATGGTAGTGATGTGAGGATCACATGTGTTCACGGAGTGTTAATGCTTTGCTCCGGTACTCTATTAAAAGGAGTACCTTAATTTCCAGTAGTTTCCCTAGAGGCCGGCTGCCACCGGCTGGTAGGACAAAAGATGTTGTGCAAGTTTCTCATTGCGAGCACGTACGACTATATATGGAACACATGCCTATTGATTGATTAGTACTTGGATACCGTTTTATTATTATCTGCAAATGCCCTGCTTTGATTGTTACATGAGTTTCTCTCATCCATGCAACGCCCGTTAATCCGTCCCTGTGCCTATAGTATTTTAATCCTGTTGTTTACTATAATCACTACTACTGTGTTTATTTCACCATCATTATTTCACTATTCCTCTTGCTATAAAACTGTTACTCTATAAACTCTTGCGAGCAAGTCTTCGTGTGCACTGAATTGACAACTCATTGTTAAGGCTTACAAGTATTCTTTGTCTCCTTGTGTCGAATCAATAAATTGGGTAATACTTCCCTCGAAGGCTGTTGCGATCCCCTATACTTGTGGGTCATCAAGACTATTTTCTGGCGCCGTTGCCGGGAGCATAGCTTTATTTGGAAGTTCACTTGGATTGATATTGTTCGCTGCAAAGTCTCCATCATGGGTAAACCTCGCGATACTAAGATCGCCATATTACCATCCACTACAAGAAAAGGTACAACTCTTAGTACCTCTGCTGCTCTTGATTCACCATCGGTGATAAGTAAACTTGTTTCACCACCACAAGCTTCAAATGCTGGTACTTCTGCTGAATCTGAAAATTCCTCTTATAATTGGATGATGCTTCTGCTGTGCTTGATAATGATGGTTCGTTAGGATCTTTTCTAGATGCTACAATTGCTAGGTCTAGGCAAATTGAAAATACTGAAACTCCTAATGAAAACTGCTACCCTGTTAATTCACCTGAGTCTGTTGAATATTCTAGTGATGATCTTGATGAAGATTATGTAGAGCTTGATGATGATTTTATTGAAAAATGCAATGCTACTACTAATGCAAGAAAAATTAAAAAGTTGCTTGCAGAACATGCTGTTAGATATAAACTATCTCCTGATCCTAAATTTGCCACATCTCCTATAAACATTAGGGATAAAGATTATGATTTTTCTCTTGATTTATCTCATATAGCTATTGTTGAGAAACCCCTTTGTGGTACTGAAAAAGAAAGTGTTGTTGAACACATGACTGAGTTATCTACTCTTAGTGGCTTGTTGATGATGTCAAGATGCGTACTTATTTTGTCGCTAAAATTTTCCTTTCTCATTAAAGGATGATGCTAAAACTTGGTATAATAATTTGCCTCCTGGTTCTATTAAAAGTCCAAAAGAATTGCTTGATGTTTTCTTCGGAAATACTTTCCTGCTAGTGCTCAACATGCTGCTTTAGAGAATTTATAATTTTGACCAGGAAGATGGAGAGAAATTGCCGAGGCTTGGGCGAGATTTTGCTCTCTTATTAGAGCTCAGCGACCATGATTTGGAAAAGCATGATTTACTTGATATATTTTATAGTGGACTAACTATTGAGTCTAGGGCATACCTGGATAGTTGTGCTGGTTGTGTTTTCAGGAAAAGAACTCCAGACGACGCGGAAGAATTATTGGCTAAAATAGGCCGAATCATGATGATTGGTCTACACCTGAACCAACCCCGACACCGATAGTGAAGAAGAGGGGTATGATTAAATTAAATGATGAAGATATGAGGGAAGCCAAGAAGTCTCTTAAAGAGAAGGGTATTAAACCTGAAGATGTGAAGAATTTACCTCCTATAGAAGATTTATGTGAGATAACTCCCCTTCATCCATGATTGAGGTACACTCTCTCAACGCTTTACTAGGGAAGATATTCCGTATTCAAAACCTCCTGCTCAATGCTTAGATGAGTTTGATAATTATATTGTTAAGCAAGAAAACTTTAATATGAGAGTAGAGAATCATTTAATGGAAAATTCTCGAGCTATTAGCGAATTGCATGATATTGTGGAGAGAACCTCCAATGATGTTAAGATACTTGTTAAACATTTTCAAATGGTTCAAACTCAAATTGATCAACTTACTAAAGTGCAAAATGACTTGTTGGAAAAGAATTCTAAAGGCAAACATGCTTATGAAGTAACAACTAGAGGTGGTGTTTCTACCCAGGATCCTCTGTATCCTGAAGGGCATCCCAAAAGAATTGAACAAGATTCTCAACTAACTAAAACTAGTGCTCCATCTAAGAAAAAGAAAAAGAAACATAAGAATGTTGTAGAATCCTCTGAACCTGTTAATGATCCTAATAGTATTTCTATTTCGATGCTGAAACTGAAAGTGGTAATGAACATGATAAAGATAATGATAAGGATGATACTCCAGATAAAGAAGAAATTGAAAAAGAACCTGAAAGCATGCTAAAAATAAAAAGTACACTAAAGAAGATTTTATTGCTGAGAAACATGGTAATGAAAGAGAACCTTGGGTTCAAAAGCAAATGCCTTTTCCTGCTAAGAAACTAAAATCAAAGGAGGAGGAACATTATAATAAATTTTGTGATTGGATGAAACCTTTATTTTTGCAAATCCCTTTGACTGATGCTATTAAATTGCCTCCTTATTCAAAGTACATGAAAGATATTGTCTCTAACAAAAGGAAAATTCCTAATGAGGAGATTTCCACTATGCTCGCTAATTACTCCTTCAATGGTAAGATTCCAAAGAAGCTTGGAGACCCAGGTATACCGACTATTCCTTGTTCCATCAAGAATAATTATGTTAGAACTGCTCTATGTGATTTGGGAGCGGGAGTTAGTGTAATGCCTTTTTCTCTTTATAAGAGACTTGATTTAGATAAGTTAATACCAACTGATATATCTTTGCAAATGGCTGATAAATCTACCGCTATTCCTGTTGGTGTATGTGAAAATGTTCCTGTTCAAGTTACTCAACATTGCTTGATATTAACTGATTTTGTTGTGTTGGAAATGCCGAAGATGATAATATGTCCATTATTCTTGGAAGACCCTTTCTTAATACTGCAGGGGCTGTTATTGATTGCAATAAAGGCATGGTTACTTTCAATGTTGATGATAAGGAACATACTGTCTATTTTCCCAAGAGGATTGATAAAGTATATGGAGTTAATACAATTTCTAATGCGAAAACTATCAAAGTGGGATCCATTGATTGTCCTATATATGAGTCTAAAGAAGAATATCAAACTCTTGTGATTGGATCCATATCAATTCAATATAAGGTAACATGATTGATTTGAGGTTTATTTCTTCTTATGTCATATAAAATTTATTTGGTAGCAAGACTTGATCAACCTTGTTAACAAGTATATTTTAATGCATAAGAGAGCTAAACAACATTTCTTTCTTTCTTTCTTTCTCCCTCCATTTATTTTACTTGCTGTAGCACATTTTGTTTTGCAATATGCTTTAGTTGTTTAAGATTTTGGAAATCATTTTCCTGCGCAGTAATAATTAATTTAACACCCAGAAATGTGCATTTTTCGAAGTTCTCTAAAAATTACAAATTATACTGGTAGTCCTATTTTTCGAAGAGGCACAGGAGCACTGGGGACCAGGGCACCACAGGTGGCACACACTAGCGGGCGCGGCCAGAAGGGGCTGCGCCACCCTGGTGTGTGGGCCCCCCTTTGCCCCACTTCATCATCTCTTCCTCCCACTCTCTTCTCTCTCCCGAAAAAACTCGCACCAGGTTTCTCTCACTCGCGTTTCTGCTCAAGAACTCGCGATTTTTCGATCTCTTTGCTCAGCCCAGATTTCTGTCTGAAATTTGGCACATTTGCTCCTTGGTATGTGACTCCTTTGATTGTCCAATTAGAATTTTGTTTGGTTGAGTATATCTTGAATATTTTGCTGCTGTAGATAACATGTTTAGTGAGCTTGCATGCTTGTTCTAAGAGGAAGAAACTAGTTTTGATGCATGTTTAGTACTCTAGCAAGTTCCTATAGTAGTTCCCTCAATTATATACCTTGAAATCAAATTTTATAATGGTTGTTGAAAATTTCAGAAGAGGAAGATGAAGAAATTCAAATTTGGAGAATTGTTCAAGAAAGGAACAACCAGCACCGGTAGGCCCTCGAGGGCGTCCACTCAGATTAGGCGATCCTACAATGAGGATATCATCGCGCCTAGCTTCGCGCCCGAGGAGGACAATGGGGCTCCTAATGCTTCATCCTTCCCATGTTACGATTTTCTGACAAATGCAGGGATATTGGATGACTTCTTCACCCTTGTCAACAGGGCAGGCTTAGCCACCTACGTGGGAGATGAAAGGGAGCAATACCACATGCATGCTCACCAAAATTTTCGTTGAGAGCTTCAAGTTCCACAACACGCAATATGAGCCGACAGTTGCATTCAAGATCTATGGTAATCCTGTTACTATGGAATTGGAAGAATTTTGTCGTGCATTGGATATTGCCCCTGTAGGTACAGCAAGGAGGATTGATGACAACCCCGGGACCTGTTGGAGCTCTATCGAGGGATCACCGAAGATGATTGCCGCACCATTCAGCGCGGGAAGATAAGAAATATTCAACTCCCGCCATTAAATATTTTGCATATTACATTGCTACTAGCATTCTGGGTAGAGAAAATACTAGCAATATCTCTAGCTATCATCTTGCTTTCTTGAATGCTGCACTTACTGGACAGACACTTTATCATCTTGGTTCTCTTATTGCTCGCCGCCTGTCTAGCAGGGGGCCTATTTTTGGAGGAACTATTGCACTGCGCATTTTAACGCATTTAAGACTTCCACTTGATGCTAATGATCTGCCATTAACCCCTAGGAGACTAGATATTGCTGCTATGAAGAGTCATCATTTTGTTACTACTGATTCCACTATAGATAATATGGTCTATAGAATGTTGTTTGCTGACGGGAATGAGAAGGAAATCCCTCTTCCCCAGCCAGGTTTGTTCAATATTGACAGGCAATCATGGCCGCTCACTAAGGAGGAGGTGGAGGAACATATGAAGATACAAGAATTCCACCATCAACATGACTCCGAGAACGCCGAGCCCTCCTACGACTGCACCGTCACATACCCCGATGTTTCCTCCAGCACATACCTGGAACCGGGTCGTCCTCGTCGTACTACGGAGACACCACTTCATGGGGACCGTGGGAATGAACTCCACTTAGGCCAAAAGCCTAAGCTTGGGGGAGGTATACCGGCATCACTCATTCTTTGCATATTATGGTTGCTGGATACTTGTACATACTTGTTTAGTTTCTTAGAGTGGTTTTCTAATGAGAGGGAGATGATATTTGGGAAGTGCTGTCCAAAAACAGATTCTGGCTGTTACCAAAAAATTCGCACAGCCAGAATGTTATTTTGAGTTGCCAATTTTTGAGCATGTGCCCCAGGTTGTTATCTAACTTTTTGAGTTTAACACTTTTTGAACTGAGCAATGGAAGATTTTTGTTAATTTCGATTTCTGTACTGCTGTCAGGATTTGGCAGATTTCTGTCATCCTGCTTTTCTGTTTCTGTAGTTTGCATTCTTTTATTTTCGCTTTGTTTCTTTCCTAAAACACAAAAAGACCAAAAATATTTCTGTTGTTTCTCTTCACCATTTGTTTATTTGGTTCTTTGCTCTTAGTTTACTTTATTTGCTATCGCTGGTTTTCTATGAGAAAACCCAAAAAGATTTTGCTTTGTTTTCTTGTTTCTTTTGTTCTTGTTTCTAATTCGAAAACACCAAAAATATTTGCTGTTCTTCTTTGGTTTGTAAAGTTCATCATGAGTTCAATGGTCTTCGGTGGCTGGAGCGTTGTTTTCATTTCATAATATCCAAGCTACACAAGTGAAAAGCAATAATGACGATCTACAACAATTGGACTGCGGTGAGAGGCTGGTATGAACTCTATTTGTTTTCATTTTTGTACATATACTCATCCATGTGAGCATGCTTATTTGGTTCATGTGAGGTATATGTTATTTGAGAAAGTCTAGTAGTTCATGATCTCTCATGTTTAGCTCCAATTTATTAATATGAGTAGCATGTCATGGATGTTCGCTTGCATTGTTTTATTCATAAGTAAGTATGGCATTGTGGTATCCTCCTCTGAATAATTCATTTATATCGACTTGGCACATGCTCACGCATGCATATGACTGAACAAAAAGTCAATTAAGCCTCGATGATTTATATTGCTTCAGAGTTCTTGTATCACTTTTATGCCTCCGTTAATTTATTTTGCCGCAAGCATGATTATGACAGTTACTGCTCTCTTGATTTGTCGCTTCCCAGTCTTTTGCTAGCCACTTGTACTGAGCGGGAACACCGCTCGTGCTTCCAAACACCTGAAAACCAAGTTGTTCCAAAGTGTCCACCATAAATACCTATGCATGGCATTTCAAACCATTCCAAGTAAATTCTCATGCGCTACCTTTAAAACTTTCAAAATGCTTCTCAATTTGTGTTAATGTTTCATAGCTCATGAAGAAGTATGTGGTGTTTAGCTTTCAACCTTGTCATTTACTTTTGACGGACTCTCATATGGACTAGTGGCACATCCGCTTATCCAATAATTTTGCAAAAAGAGCTGGCAATGGGATTCCCAGTCCCAAATTAATTAACTTAAATAGACACTCCTCCATGGTTTGTGATTGTTGGACGGCACCCGAAGGATTCGGTTAGCCATGGCTTGTGTAAGCAAAGGTTGGGGGGAGTGTCATCATCATAATAAAACTTAAATAAAAAGGCACTCCTTCATGGTATGTGATTGTTGGCAGGCACCCGAGGATTCGGTTAGCCATGGTTTGTGTAAGAAAGGTTGGAAGGAGTGCCACATAAACATGCAAATAATTCATGGGAGCCGCTCTTGGGAGTCCGGTTGACGAGGTAGTTAGTGTACCCATTAGCATTCATTGACAACAACAAGCACCGCTCAAAATGATTTTACTCCTGTTTTAAAAATAAAAAGCTCTAGCGCATGTTAATCCCTGCTTCCCTCTGCGAAGGGTCAATATTTTACTTTTATGTTGTGTCTCCATTCTTTCTTTGAGCACTATCTTGAGAGCACAACTGTCATTCTTAGTATAATTTGCTTGTCTCAAAATATGATTGATTGTGGTATAACTTTGATGCTTTTATCTTTGACAATCACTACTTCTAGTCTTTCTATGAACTCCAGAGGTGCCTCGGCATTTATGTTTTGCCGATCAAATACGGGCAAGCGAGATACCACTTTATCATATTCTCTTATGAACATTGCAATCCTGCTTATATACATGATTCATGATGCTTATTATTAATTGTTGGTATCTCTCCATGATTGACATAGCTGTTGGATGATCTTATTTGCATGTATCTCATTATGAACTGCTTAAGTATTAGCCATAGCATGAGAATATATACATCATATGAGCAAATGTGTTCGTGAAAGTTCTTTTATCGCTCAGTTGTTAACTGAATTGCTTGAGGACAAGCAATAAGCTAAGCTTGGGGGAGTTGATACGTCCAAAACGTATCTACTTTCCCGAACACTTTTGCTATTGTTTTGCCTCTAATTTGTGTATTTTGGATACAACTAACACGGACTAACGTGTTTCAGCAGAATTGCTCGGTGTCTCGTTTTGTGCGAACTCCAACTTTCGGGAAAAACCTCGGAATTTATACAAGGCCCTATTTTTCCAGAAGACTCACGAGCGAAGGGCAAGCCGTGGGGGCACGAGGGCCCCACACACTAGGCCGGCGCGGCCCGGGGGGCCGCGCGGCCCTAGTGTGTGCCCCCTCGGCTCCCCCGACGCCTCCTTCGGACTACTTATCGCCCTCGACCTAAAACGCAGGAGAAAAGTCGAAGTCGCCAAACCCTCCGGAGAGCCGCCACATCGCGAAACTCCGTCTCGGAGCCAAGTCTCCGTTTCCGGCACTCCGCCGGACGGGGAATTGGAGGAGATCTTCACCGCCATCACCACCAACGCCTCTCCATCGACCAGCCCATGTTTCCCCCATCCATGTGTGAGTAATTCCCCGCTGTAGGCTGAAGGGGATGGTAGGGATTGGATGAGATTGGTCATGTAATAGTCATAAGATTGTTAGGGCATAGTGCCTAGTATCCGTAGATGTCACTTTTATGATATTGTTGCAACTTGTTATGCTTAATGCTTGTCACTAGGGCCCGAGTGCCATGATCTCAGATCTGAACATGTTATTGATTCATGAAGATATTCGTTGTTTATGATCTTACACAAGTTGTATACACATGTCGCTGTCCGGAATCAATGGCCCCGAAGTGACAGAAATCGGGACAACCGGAGGGGATGGTAGTGATGTGAGGATCACATGTGTTCACGAGTGTTAATGCTTTGCTCGGTACTCTATTAAAAGGAGTACCTTAATTTCCAGTAGTTTCCCTAGAGGCCCGGCTGCCACCGGCTGGTAGGACAAAAGATGTTGTGCAAGTTTCTCATTGCGAGCACGTACGACTATATATGGAACACATGCCTATTGATTGATTAGTACTTGGATACCGTTTTATTATTATCTGCAAATGCCCCTGCTTTGATTGTTACATGAGTTTCTCTCATCCATGCAACGCCCGTTAATCCGTCCCTGTGCCTACAGTATTTTAATCCTGCTGTTTACTATAATCACTACTGCTGTCTTTATTTCACCGCCGCTATTTCACTATTCCTACTGCTATAAAACTGTTATTACCGATAAACTCTTGCGAGCAAGTCTGTTTCAGTGTGCACTGAATTGACAACTCCGTTATTAAGGCTTACAAGTATTCTTTGTCTCCCCTTGTGTCGAATCAATAAATTGGGTAATACTTCCCTCGAAGACTGTTGCGATCCCCTATACTTGTGGGTCATCAAGGTTCGGTCTTCGTTTCTAAGGAGTTTAGAAAATTCTGCGAGGATATGGGAATCAAGCCGATCCGATCGTCCCCATACTATGCTCAAGCAAATGGACAGGCTGAAGCGTCCAACAAAAGTCTGATCAAGCTGATTAAGAGGAAGATCGACGAGCATCCTAGACGTTGGCACGAGGTATTGTCAGAAGCTTTGTGGGCTTATCGCATGTCGTGTCATGGAGCAATAAAAACCTCGCCATACCATCTGGTCTATGGACAAGAAGCTGTGTTACCCTGGGAAATCAAGGCTGGGTCGAGAAGGGTTACATTTCAGAATGATCTAACTACTGAAGAATATGCAGCCCTGATGAGTGACAGTATTGAGGATGCAACGGAACTTAGACTTTGGTCACTTGAGAAAATCAAGGAGAATAAAGCCAAGGTGGCTCGCGCATATAATAAGAAAGTGAAGCCAAAGGAGTTCCAGGTTGGTGATCTGGTATGGGAAGCTGTATTGCCGTTGGGGACTAAGGATAAAATGTATGGTAAATGGTCTCCAAATTGGCACGGTCCGTACAAAGTCGACCAAGTTTTAATGGGTAATGCATACATGCTCGAGAGTTGGATGGTGTGAAGTTCCCGTGGCTGTCAATGGCCAGCATCTCAAGAAGTACTTCCCAAGCATGTGGGATGATGAGAAGATATGGAGGCCGATGACCAAATCGCCAGTAAAGAAATTTAAACAGGGGAAACATACGGACATCGACTTTAGAATAAAAACAGCCGATGCACAGTCATCGACTTTAGAGGTACAAAGCATCATGGTCAGGTATCAAGTTATTGTCTAAATCTGAGGATTGTTTGCTTGAACCTGTCTAATTGGTTATCAGATTGGCTTTATGGGCGTCTGATGGTAAAAAGCCGATACGATGCTATCGGCTCTTGGGGCGTTGACCACCTTTGACAATCGGGAGATGAAGAAGATATGAAATCGGATGATTAAAAGTCAAATTAGAAGAACATTTTCATTGATTCGAAGGGGGATTTCACAACGAAGAGCTAATTGCTCTCAAAAGGGGATCATCTAAGTGCCTAATGCACTGCTACTAGCCCTATACTACTCCCTAATCTAAGGGCCGAGCCCTTGTCATCGCCGGCCTGCTCCGGCGCTGCCGCTCTTCATCGCCGGCCGCCGCTTTATCCTCCTCGTCATCGCTCGCCGTCGTCTGCCCCGCCGGCGTCCCGCCAGCCTCCGAGCTTCCCGGCGGACCGGCAGCTTCCCCGACTCTCCCGCCTCTTCCTCCGCTCGTCGAGAGATCCGCCCCCATGAGAGGAGGTCGTCCTCGCTCCCGATTCCGTTCCGCCCCCGACGACTTCGGGTCGCCGCCCCGCCGTCCTCACGACTCGCTCCCGCGTCCCATTCTCTCGCGTCCCAATCGGGCGCGAGAGCCTCATAGCCATGGCCATCGATTGACCTCCGGCTCCAGTCACTCGAGGAAGAGGATTGGGAGGAGAGAGCCGATGAAGCGGAGGAGGAAGAGGAAGACATGGCTACAGAGGGAGAGGGTTTTTTACGGGCTAGTTCGGAGCAGGGGATGAAGAGGTGAACTGTTCGATGCGGTTAAATAAAAGGAGATATAGTGGAGATTTAATGCTCGAACAGTTTCCGAGGATGTGGTGCCAAAACTGTCAAATCATGCAGAGAAGTTGAGAAGGCAAGGCATCATGATGAAGAATACTGCGACGGTTCTGCTCTGCCACAACATGACCCTTCGAAGGAAAAACAAAGTGGTTTTGAAATTATCATTGCCAAAACCAGGGGGCATGTGTTATCACCAGATTTTGGCCAAATCAGGAGATGGGCCGTAAGTGAAGTTGGGCTTGAGGGGTATACACGCGGAGCGACTTTGAAGCGGCCTTGCACGAAGAGTTGGGCTAGATTGCCCGTGTATCTGTAGATATAGTAGATTGCATCTTAGTTTAGAACTAAAAGATAGAGTTTAACCCGTGCACGGTTAGGTGCACGCCCGAATTAGAAAGTCCCTTGGACTATAAATATGTATCTAGGGTTATCGAGAAAGGAGGACAATCACGTTCACAACAAACACAAACCAGGCGCATCGCCACCCCTTCTTTCAAGGGTTTCTTCCGGTAAGCATCATGCTTGCCTAGATCGCATCTTGCGATCTAGGCAGTACACGTTTATTCGTTATCTTGTGTTGCTCGTGCTGAAGCGTTGTTGATGGCGAGTAGCACTATTTATCTTAGGTGTTTTGGGGCTTGCATGGATGCTTTTCTTGTGCATATTTGCTTAGCTATGCCGTCCCTCGATATCTAGCTGCCCTTATACCTACCTAGGTGTAAGGGCAGCACCTTGCTTGTTCGTTATTTAGTAGATCCAATCTGTTATAGTTGCTCCTTGATTCTTCAAGGATTGGTTTAATATCGTATGGTTAGGCCTTGCAAACGGGTTGAATGATCCGGTAGTGCGTAAGGTATGGTTTGCTGGTCCTAAGAGGGATGTTCCGGAATTGACTTAATGTTGGTTTTTAGGCCTCTTTTAGGGTTGGTTTTCCATTATCTTTCGTGTCTATTAGGCTCAACTACGCGTAGGATGTTCCGATCATGCGGTGAAAACCCTAAACTGTCGTAGATTGGTTTAACTTTATATTGATCACAGAGCCCCATGTCATCGTTAACCCGACGTGAACCATGGGGCGATCGGCTCTTTGAGCCGATCCACAGGGCAACCCGAGAGCCGATCGGGCTCGTATTTAATGTTTACGTGTCTACCATGCGAAACTAATCGAAGCAATACAACACCTTCCGACCAGGTATAGGTCAGGTGGCACGCCCTTGCAACCGCTAGGACGTGTGCATTTCAGGACGACGTCGAGGGACCAGGGCCCCCAGCAGTCTTGGAAGCCTCCCGGCTCTTCGTGTTGCTTAACCACTGCTCGCCGGTGGGTTTTGGCAGGCAACACATTGGACATGTGAAGATGTGCATCAATGGAGGTTTCCCATCATGGTGTATGGGGGAGCATTTGCGAGTCTTCACGAAGCAACGATGATCAAGTAAGGCATTCCGGCTAGTGTAGAGCTTGAAGAGTTATCACCAAGATCAAGCGGGATGCGCAAGGCAAAGGTATGACCTTGATAGGTTTTCCTTTTACCGGTCTCAAGGTGGTTGTTGGGAGACCGGACTATAGGATAGATAGCCGCACTATCAAGAGGGGCTTTCGGTTGAGTAATTTGATCGCATCGTCTTAGGGAGCTCAATACTTTGCATACTTTGCATATCCTTATTGCTTCTTGCTGTTTCTCTGTGTGAGGTTCTTGAGCTTGTTGCTAGCTTTACAACAAGCCCAAGTTCATCGAAAACGGAATCCGGATGCATCTTCTATTGCGTTTTCGAGTTTGGACGTCTTGACCGTTTCTTGACGGTGGGAGACTCCCTCTCTAAAATCATCTAAAATGTTCTGTGAGGAGTCTCCATATTTGTTGGGGTTCTATTTGTCGTTATCTTTTCAACAAAATTGGTTTCATGTCAATCGGGGTTCGGACACAAAAGTTATCACAGTTTTTGTATAACAGGTTTTCCTGCTCACCCGTTCAGGGACCCGGTCGGACCTGCCCATGCGCCGGCCGGTTCCGGTCTGCCGTCCGGTCAACCGGTCGCCAACCGGGCGCCAAACGTGCGCCTAACTGATCCGGTCTGCCGCCCGGTCAGCCGGCCTACAGACCGGCGGGCCCGGCGTGCTGTCCGGTCGACCGTCGCAACGTGGTCGCCAACCGGGTGACCTCTGACGACACAAAGTGACCCCGGTGGTCCGCCGCTGATGTTTGGACCGGGTCCGGTCAGGCCTGGACTGGGGCCTGACCGGACGGCCGCCTCAGTCCGGTTGACCGCCTCCTCGATGGTTGACTCAGCCCAACTTTTCCCCAACGGTTATATTTTCTCTTGGGCTATAAATAGCCCTTCTTCCACCTTGGCTGAGTCAGTTCTTCCCCTTTCTTCACCTCCATTGTTGCTCTTGGAAGAACTTGCTTCCCCTCTTGATTCCCCCCATGATTCTTGCCCATTCTTGAGGATTTGAGAGAGAAGATCTAGATCTACAATCCCCACCAATCAATTTCTCGTCTAAGTGAGGGAAACCCTTTGGATCTAGATCTTGGAGTCTTTTGTTGACTTTCCCCATTGTTCTTCCTCTCCAATCTCATCCTACCATTTGTTGTTTGGGTGAGATTTGAGAGTGAAGGACTTGAACACCTCTAGTGTTCTTGCTGTGCATCATTTCATAGTGTTGAGCTCTCCACCACGATTAGTTCGAGTGAGAGACCGTGCGCTTGTTACTCTTGGAGGGAGACCTCCTAGTTGGCTTGGCGGTTGGTGCTCCGGTGATCTCTTCAAGAAGATTGTGAAGAGGCCCGGGCTTCTCCTTCGTGGAGCTTGTGAAGTGGTTGTGGAGCTTGCCATCTCCGGAGCGGAGGAAAAGCTAACCATAAGGAAAGGGCCATTATCCTTCGTGGGTGTGGCTTGGAGAATAGGGTGAGCCTTCGTGGCGCGGGAATCCTTCGTGGACCTCCACTCCTCCAAACGTGACGTACCTTCTTGCAAAGGAAGGGAACACGGGAATACATCCTCGTCTCCGCGTGCCTCGGTTATTTCTATACCCGAGCTCTCTTTCCTTGTGATAGCCATCGTGCTTGAAGTACATATATCTTGCTATCACTTGTGCTACATATATCTTGTGCCTATCTTGCTTAGCTCTAGTTGCTATTGTTACACTTAGTTGAGCCTAGCATATTTAGGGTTTGTGCTTGTAAACTAAACGTTAGTTTAATTTCACATTGTTACAAGACAAATCCGCAAGAGTTTGTAATTGCCTATTCACCCCCCCCCTCTAGGCGACATCTCGATCTTTCACTTCCTCGAAAGGACCAACATGGCTATCATCACCAGCTAGATTTTCCAGTTTAGGTGACTGGGAGTGCCTGGGAGTGTTCTTTCTTGGCAGCGAACACACGAAATCTGCGATGCCAACACTAGTTAGGTTTTCTCATTTTCCAATGTTTCAATTTGTGTCAACCATGGTTGAAACTATGTATTAGTTTGTGGGAACCATGTTCCAAACTATGTCTTAGTTTGTGTAAACCATGTTCCCAATTATGTTACTTTGTGGAATGTTTCTTCTCTATATTGAAATAGAAATGCAAAAAAAGAGTATTTTAATGTTAAAAAAAGTTTGGGGTGGCGTTTGTGGTACACGGCTAGGGAGCGACGTCCCCCAAACGTGGCACGAACAAAACACGTACCCAAAACGCTCGATCCGGCTCCGTTTGGGGGACGCTTTGGGGAACGCGGCTGGAGATGCTCTTAGAGATAATATTTCGTGTGCATGTAATTGGTAGTTTAGAGTTTGCAATCCGTATCGTACCTTATCTCTAGGAGAGCCTTCTTGGTTTTTAAGTCTTGTACTAGTATATATATTCGCCCATGAGGCATAATACAATATCCATCATATTCCGCCAATCTCTCTCCCTCTCTATTGTTCTACATGCTATCAGCCGCAAGATTCTAGACCTAGCCGCCACAAACGCTTCAGCACCGCACCGGACGCGGGGAGGTCGATCTCCATGATCTCCGCCGGGGGCTGCGCAACCCGTATGCAGGGTCCGTCTGCCGATCCGTGATCGGCTGCCATGTAAGTCTTTTTCTCCGATCTCTTGACCAATTGTCTTTTTTGGTTTACCGATCTTAGATTGGATTGAGTAGCAAGTCGCCGCCATCCAACAGCGCCTCTACTCTGACAACAGCTCTATCTGCATCGGCCATCTTCATCAAGCGCGCGGCACGGCCGCACGTGTCACACATGGGACACCTACGTGCGACGCAGCAAACTATCTCGCCTGCACGGTCTCCATCGCCAGTTCGTCTTCGCTGTCATCGCGCGGGACATCATCGACAACGTCGCCATTGGCTCCGATCTGCGAGTCGTGCACGCCATGGCGCATATAGCGCCATCGGTCTGATCAATCGATCTCGCGCACGTCTTCGCCAAGCACGTCCCCAAGCACGCGCGTACCACCGATCGAGCGTCGGGCTACCGCTACGTCTCCCCTTCGGTCCGCAGCGCCGCCGCCTTTTGTCCACGCTACCGGCCTTCGATGCGTCTTCCAAGGCGTGTACGTCACTGGTGGCCTCCCCGCCACTGCATCGACTCGCGCCCTGCAGCTACGCCGGCCCGTCGGGACGAGATGTCGTCGCACGCATTCTACTTCGCCGTCCACGTGCACCGACGTCCTAGGCCACCCGCGCGCGCCTACCTTGGCCCGCGTCGCCACCGTCCGCGCATGGTCTTCTTCATGTTGTCGGGATCTCCCTCGCCTACTTCGAGTATCACCGCCACACCACCATAGGTGACCTACCAGCCAGTCCTGGTCGTCGCAGGCCTCGCCGACTACCTCTTCGACAGTCTAGGCATCCAGCATGGCCACTCCAGGCCGCCCCTGGTTTTTCGCTGCCTTCTACGTCTCCGTCAACCACGACCTCGTCGCCAGCGTCAGGATCAGCGTCATCGTCTCGTCGTAGACAACTGCGGACTGCATCGGCACCTCTCCCTTTTCGCCGCTTGGCGACTCGCCGCCGTTCTGCATCGGTGACGTATGTGAATCACATCTGTACTAATGACATTCAAGGACCAAAGTTGAATAAGTAAATCATTGAATTCAGAAATAGCAAAGCCACCATTTCTCAAACTTAAAGCCACCCTTTTTGGGAGGTTGAGATTCGCTAGTCTAATTATTGGTTTCACCATGCATCCATGAGTGGCAAGATTAAGATGCGGTATATATCCGGTTTGGTCGCTCGATCTACTATTACTATTGCCCAGACCATGCTTAGCTGATCGAGTCTCCCATGCTTAATTATTGCGCCATGCATGCATAACGCGCGCCCATCTGCCTGATGGATTACGTACGCATGTCGGAGATAATGCGTGCAAACAGCAAATTAATAATTCGTCTCCAACACTGTTGGCACTAGGCAGCGACAGTACGTATCGGTATTCTTTATGCCCCAAGTTACGAGGCTAGCCATAGTGCTAGTATCATAGCTAGTATCATGCATCCTAAATAACCAAAACAAATGTAATAATGAATATATAGATAGATAAGTATCATAGATACGAGAAAAGTTAGTATCAAATAAATCTTGTACACAAATTTATGTTGGGATTCTACAAATCAATTAATATAGCAAAACTATGATACTAGTCTATAATACTATGCATTATTAAACTAGTATCATACAAAAGTATCATATACTCCATGATGGCCAGCCTGATGCATCAGTCCGTCCGTCGAATCACTGAGGCGAGCTGATTCGACCACTAATTATCAGCATCGAGCACGTACGTGGACTGGACGGACTCTCGTTCTGGTCCATGCGCGACTAGTCCAACTTGGTAAGATAAATCACGAGACACGTATGTACGCTGCGCTCCAAGAGTAAGTGCTAATCCTTGTAGCACGTAACGTAGCACCATCCAAGCCAGTACATGTGTGCTCACGTCGACGGATCACACAAGTTTAATAATAGACCGATCATTGGTACCTGCATGCTGCCGCGTGGAGTAGCCGCCACCTCCAGCACACGTGCCATGCTCTCACGTATGCGTAGGGGCGTGAGGCAAAGCTTGGCGGTCACGACCGGCCGTCGAGTCTGAAAATCTAGGCGATTTGCACAAAAATAACCCAAAAGTGAAAGAAAAGCACAGACTGACCCTCCGGGCAAACTATTTCACCCATCTAACCCTTTTATTCTGAGGCCCACACATGGCTGTGGCGCCTGGGCCTGCGGGCCACTCTCCCATGACGTGCCCTCGACGCTGAGCTGGTGCACCGATCCGACGTGGCAACATGTGTGGCGCCCATGGGAGGGGCGCCACACTACTCTATATATATAATTTCTGTCTAGAGGTAACAGAAGACTGTGGTAGCTCAAGCAGATGATGCCTTTGTTTCCCCATCCCAGGTCATAAGTTCAAATCTCTGCACCACCTGAATTTATTTTTATTTTTAAAAATTATGCTAGACATTGTAGTATGTTTACAACATGAAATCTAGCCTCGTACTATTTTGTTGAGTATTTTTTTATCTTCTCTTGCTTGCAAACTGAATAAAATACTCTACAAAACAGCCAGCACCACGGTGATCAAGAGGTACAGGCATGCAGAAAAGATTTAGTTTATGCAAGCATAAGCAAGCTGACAAACCTCGCTTACATATCAGCAACGGTCACAATAAATGACTAAATATCTATAGCATATAGTGTTCTGGAAATCTAGCTCCAATCCATTGTTAGTAACACCTTGTCTAAATTAACCATGGTGGGTGAAATCTGCTTGTTAGTTGACATATAACATGCCCACCCCTTTGAATCTTATGAAATTATTATTGAATAATTGGATCAGACAGTGACTAGTTATTTTTTTATCGCACGCCTGTCGAATGAGGTTTTGATCACTCTTTAGTCCCAACCGAACAGTGGCATGGTAGAAATGTATATTTTCTTAGCCAAGCACTCAGTTGTGATTTCATGTTGAGCAGGCCTAGAAACCACCACTTACTCCCATATGAAGTCACCAACTTTATGTTCGATCAACATGTTATGAGTATGGTCCTCCAAATTATTTTTATCATGATTTTCATGCACACTTGGTACTATGTAGAAAATATAGTATCCATATTTTGATGAGTTTACTTGCTCTTGCAGGCTATAAATTCATCTAGTCCTCAGTTCCTTCGAAGACTTGATGCACGGAGCTTGAGGAGTCTGTCTGGAGTTCGCGTTAATGAGCAAATTGTGCAGCTAGTACCGAATGCTGAGGTCACAAAGTGTTCTTATTTAATTTACCAGCATTTGGTCACATTTTTTTCACCTGTATAATTGTACTTTGAAGATTCGAGCTAGATTTCCAGAACACTATATGCTATAGATATTTAGTCATTTAGTGTGACCGTTGCTGATATGTAAGCAAGGTTTGTCAGCTTGCTTATGCTTGCATAAACTAAATCTTTTCTGCATGCCTGTACCTCTTGATCACCGTGGTGCTGGCTGTTTTGTAGAGTATTTTATTCAGTTTGCAAGAAAGAGAAGATAAAAAACTCTACAAAACAGTACGAGGCTAGATTTCATGTTTTAAACATACTACAATGTCTAGCATAATTTTTAAAAATAAAAATAAATTCAGGTGGTGCGGAGATTTGAACTCATGACCTAGGATGGGGGAAACAAAGGCATCATCCGATTCAGCTACCACAGTCTTCTGTTACCTCTAGACAGAAATTATATATATAGTAGTGTGGCGCCCCTCCCATGGGCGCCACACATGCTGCCACGTCGGATCGGCGCACCAGCGCAGCGTCGAGGGCGCCACGTCGGCTGGGAGAGTGGCGCCGCAGGCACGGGCGCCACACTGCCATATGTGGCGCCCCTTTGGGCGCCACACAAAAGGGTTAGATGAGTGAAATAGTTTGCCCGGAGGGTCAGTCTGTGCTTTTCTTTTACTTTTGGGTTATTTTTGTGCAAATCGCCGAAAATCTGAATAATAGCTAGACCAATCAGCGGCAGCAATGAACTCATCGGAGAAAAGTCTCGACGCTGACTGACCCTAGCTAGGGATACCAGTACATAACTTGGTCCCGAGGGCACGCGTGAGTAAGACATGCATGCATGTATACGACGAAGGTTTCTCCATGTTGTGCCGAGCTGTTATCCCCTAGCCATGTGAAGCGACGTGTCATCGCGTGTGAACAGGCCATCGGGCACCTCGGCTAATCCTTCATCGATGGCACGTGATGCAGCCTTGCCAAAACCGAGGACTACTGCTACGTATGTATTAAACGTGCACTAGAAAGGATCGTGCCGTCAAATTCGGCTAAAATAGCCTATCACACACGATAATCCACCCGTCACTATGCAAGAGTAGGTGATGCGCCAAAAGAAGGTACATACTTTATTTAACCGTGTACGATGGATCATCCTTTCACACACGCTTATTTTGATTCAACCGTGTACAAATACGTATTGTTCGAACATGATGAGTAAACTGGTCAGTTCAAATAACCAAGTGGGTATTACGGAAACGTTATAGTCAATGATCGGACGCGATCGAGATAAGCACAAGTCGATGCTGCATGTAACAACTTTTATTCGTCCATATCGTAGCTCATCTCCACGCCTCCAGTAATTAGGACAACAATGTTCATGAAGCCTCGCAGCCCCCACTGCTCCTTCCCGTCGTAGATGCAAAGTCATGGCCTCCAACCATCGACACAACCAGGGGCGAAGCTCCTCTAAAGGCAAGGCGGAAGCCACCCTATATTAATTTTTGTTGACTACATTTAGATGCAAGTGTTTTTTATGAATAATTTCAGTGATCATACATCAAAAACGTACTTCATATGAAAAAATATGCTTATTTTAGTGAACATTGAGTAAAACAGACTTCAAACCGAAAACAAGAATTAGGTATAAAAAATATAGACTCACTTCCTAGATTCAACTGGAATAAGATCGCTTGACTTAAAGAGATTTAACATAAATCTTATTATATACAAGATAATATTGAGCTATTTGTTATTCCTACATGGAGAATTAGTGGTTTCAAAGAATTCTTGATATTTCAAAGGAACGTCATATTTCTTTCGGCGACATTATCGACTCAATGAGTTGGCTTTGCCTTTACCGTTGACGGCGATAACAATTGAAATATATTTTCCGACGATAAAGATCATCAAGACCAAGTTATGAATCGAACAAGAGTTCAAAAGTTTTAATCGATAGAATTACAAAAGATTTTTTAAAGAAAAAATCTGGCTTCCGAGGTTGTGGTTTTTGCTGTTAATAATTCTATGAAAACCAAATGTGTACACGTATGCCCGTACGGTGTGTTATCGGCTAGCTGCGTTGACCTTTTTATTTGCGGGTGCATGCATGGTTCATTCGCGGTGAGTGCGGCATGTTTCACCTGGCGCACGCATCCGAGACGGCGAATTTCGTTAGATTTGTTATAGTGGGGATTAACATATAGTAGTGTCATGCATATGACACTATTCTATGTTACTACCATCATAATGTCATGTCATCAATTTAGCTGCAATGCATGTAGCTCTATATTACTACCTTAGTTACTCCCATTATGAGTAGTCTTATGATACACTCAGACATAATCACTGACTTGTATGAAATGTAGTTTAACTTTTTTTTACATCGAATCAAACGCGGTGGACCGTGCGTGTTCTTTTTTCCGGCGATCCAGAAAATATCCATGATGGGGAGTCGGGATTGAGCGCTGGAAATGGATGCATGCATGTTCGTTCGCATGCGTGGCCCCGGCCCCCGAACGTGCCGACCTCGCACCCGGCCGGCTGAGAGGAGTTAGTTGCATGCAGTGCAACACCGGCCGGGCCGATTGAGCCATGGGGCATGTACGAATAGCTTGGCTGGGTAGGCTGCGCCTATGCGCACGGCAGGCACTCCTCGTCTCGCTGTCCAACCCAGAACCGGCCGGTGTCCACACCCCCACACGCCCGACAGCAGGACGCACGCCCACCCAGGTTCATCTCATCTTCATTTCCTTTGGACCACTTTGTCACTTGGCATCATCGCCTCAATCATGGCCATGGCATGATTGCGCCACGCATGCACGCCCCACGTGGTGGAGTGCAGTCTAGCTGAGCCGAGCGCTCCCCTGCGGATGCGTTCGGCCGTTCGGGGCGTCCGGTTGGGCCGCGGCCCGTGGGGACGTACCTCACTCACGTGGACCAAAAGCGCGGGAAACGCGGAGGGAAACGGGAACATGGAGCGGACTGACTCCGGCGACCCCCTGCCACGGCCACGGACAGCGACGAGCAACGCGCGCCTCCACATTCCCCAATCATTGACATTCTCCTCCTCGCTCCTTCTAGTATTTCCTTTTGATTAATATTCTCGAAAGTTCCATTCCTTGGCGCTTCACGTTTCACCCCGGGTAAAATCCCACGCGACGTGCCCAGCATAGCCATCGGTGTCAGCTCACACCCTTCATACCATTAGCCATCTCCAAGTCTCCAACTAGCCACCCAATTTGGTCCGCACATGTTTAAATGCATCGTCATGGATGAATAACGCGGACCAACGCGATGACCCAAAATAGCTGTGATGGGCGATGGCAATTGCATGGTGGCAACCTCTGGATCGTCCGGGAACTAGAACTTTGCTTCAAAGAGTGGCGGCCCCGTGGTGTATGCACCGGCCGTCCGGGAGCAGCCGACGGTTCCACCCGGTGCGCTAACTCACCACGGGATGGTTCGTCCGAGGTGGGCGAGTCCATGACAACGATGGATACGTCCCCGAAGTCCGTTGACCTCAACCACGTGCCACCTCTGCACTCAATGGCACAGAAGCACTCGAGCGAGCCAAAGTCTTGGGTTGGTGTTTTTCTGATGATGTATGCTTCTCTTCACTGGCGAGGGTTGTTGCTCTTGTGCGGGCTGTTTTTTTAGGCCTTAGCCGTGACAGGCGACGGAGATGGCATGGCGGCGACCTCTGGATCATCTGCGAACTAGTACTTTGCTTCAAAGAGTGGCGGCCCCGAGGTGCATGCACCGGCCGTCCGGGAGCAGCCAATAGTGCCACCCGGTGCTCCAACTCGCCACGGGATGGATCGTCCGAGGTGGGCGAGTCCATGGTGACAATGGGTCCCTCCACAGCGTCCCTATACCTCTGCAACGTGCCACCTATGCACTCAATGACACGGAGGGAAATCCTCGCCGCCTTGTTGCCAGGCGCACGCAACGTGACTAGAAGCACTCGAGTGAGACAATGACGTGTCGCCATACTCACCACTCTCTCACTGGAGCCGGCCAAAATTTGTTATAGTAGACATGCGTAAAATCACCGTGCTAAGGCCTAAAAAAACCAGTGCACAAGAGCAGCAACCCTCACCAATGAAGAGAAGCCTACATCAGAAAAACACCGACCCAAGACTTTAAACCCTAAGTTAAATAACCCTAAGTCAAATAACGAATCATTGGATTCGCCAGGCATCCATAAGTGGCGTAATTCTGATTAGGAGTCGTGCAGATGCGGTGTGCATCGATCTGCATCTGGTTCGGCCACTCTGGCTTAGTATCGATTATGGCCCAAACCATGCTTACATCGACCATCGATTACGTACGCATGTCGGAGATAAAGCGTGCAAAACCAAATAGTACGTAGTTCTTGGCAGCGACAAGTATGGGCATTACTTATTCGCAAAAAAACAAAAACAAAAGTATGGGCATTACTATATCGCTAATAATTATCGTCAGTGCGGCGAATCACTGAAGTGAACTTGTTCGATCGTTATCAGCATCAGCCATCAGGTACGTACGTGGATTGGACAGATTCTCATTCTGGTCCAGAGACGTGATGTAGAATAATAATACTGCAGTCTAACTTGTTAAGATAATGTCATGAGACACGTACGATCGAGGCTTTTCCAAGAACCTTCAGGCAGGCTGCTAATCTGTGTAGCAACCAACCTTCACGCAGTAGCGTACGTACGTAGCACCATCCAAGGAGCTACAACTGTGACACCACTAGATTTAGTAATGAACCGATCATAGGCAGCAACATCATGCATGCATGCCGCCACGTCCTGCACGGCTGCACACGTGCCGTCGTGCATGCATAGGGTGCAAGCTTGGCAGCCACGCCTGCATGCGATGCCGGCCGTCGAGTCTGAATGATATGATAGACCAATCAGCAACCAACTCATCATCGGAGAAAAGTCTCAACGCTAGGGATACCTAACTTGGTCGCGAGGGCATGCATGTGTATACGACTCGCTGCATGTGCATGCTCGTGCGGCGCTGAGCTGTTGCACCTTACTAGCGTCTTGGCGTCATATATATCATGCCATGTGACGCGAGATGCCACGTCCAATGCCGTAGCCCGTAGACCATGGTGCAATCGTATGCCACATCGCGTGTGAACCGGGGAGTGCGAATGTTTAAGTCACGGCCTGCAGGTAGCTTTCTTTTAACAGTTCAAAGTGTGCCGTTTTGGGCTTCTCAGATTCATAGTATTTATATAGCTAGGAATGGTGTAAGATTTAGCTCATACGAAATTTTTGTTCGACTCATAGATATATATCCTATAGATACTAATCCTATAAGAATTTTATCGTGCAAATTCTATAGAAACAAAATATTCGGTCATACCTTTATGTATTTTTTTTTGTACAATCAAAGAAAACTCATCCTCTCGTCGGATTCAACTAGATATAACATCCTAATCCTATGATTTTTCATATTCCTATACTTTCGGTATCCTATGAATCAAAGGAAGCCTTGAAGTTCCAAAAAATTCAGAGAAAAAAAATCTAAAGGTAACAAATATTGTACTCCATCAACGTGAAAATATCTCTACTGGGAACACCTAATATTTTGGGCTAAAAAGTGAAAATCTGAAATCTAAAATAGGATTCATTTTGTGAAAATTCCACCCATGTGTTAATAATCATCAATAGTAGAACTACATCCAATCTGGTTTATAAGTTCTGCATGTATTTATAGGTCATAAATTTGATCAACGTAATACAATATATACAAAATATATATTATTAGAAAGTTCATCAAATGATTTTAAATCTTGTGTTATAGTAGTATTTATATTATGTAAGTTAAATTGACGATTTAGTGATGTGCACATGTCCTATAAACCGGGACGGAGGAAGTACAAGCAACTATAAAAGTAAAAAATATATAAATATATCTTTGGACCACCTAGCAATGACTGCATACAGTAGCGCGAGTCGAAAGCTTGGCGACGTCCTTGCCCCTCCATCAATGGATCCGGACAAAACTTATCGTTGTAGAGTTTAATGTAGTAGACACAAAGAAAAGAAGTCAGCGTGTTAAGACCCCAAAGGATCAGCGCACCAGAGCTGCAATCATCGCCAATGATGACAACCATAGATCAAAAGAGACTGACCTAAACCACACCGATGACAAAGAAAACAAAAACCAACCGGATCCGAGGAGTTCCGTTGGGCACATGACTCCACATGCCTTCTGCTAGCCCTAGACGCGCCACCGAGATGAGGATATGACGGGAGGACCATATTCTAACTTCAAGATGTAGCCGCTGCCTTACCATCTCGATGAAGACACTGGAAAACAATCTAAACAAATAACGATTATGCTCCCTCCTAGCGAGGGGTCATGGGCCTCTGCACTTCCAAAGCCCCAAGGCTACCAAAAGTGAAGCATGCCGTCAGCACCGCCATCGTGGGGCACGAAAACCTAGGTAGGTTTTATTTCTCCGCTGTCTCCCAATTACCTGCCCAAGTATGCACCGGTTTCACTGGTAGAAAAAAGGCCTTCCGTCCAGCCCCATTAGTCGCGGAAATGCAAGAACCGCGACCAATGTGGCCTTTAGTCGCGGCTCGGTTGGAGAACCACGACCAAAGGCACAGGCCCGCGCTCGGTGGCCACCGTGGACGGGAGGGGCTTTAGTCGCGGTTGGCCGGCCAACCGCGACTAAATGTCCTCAGGCCTGGCCCAAAGGCCTTTAGTCGCGGTTGGCTGGCCAACCGCGACTAAAGCCCCTCCCTATATATACCATCCAGCCCACAACACTTAGCCATTTGGTGCCACTTCTCTTCACAAACTTCACAAGGGGGTGTAGGGTTTGCTTTTGGCTCCTCTTATGCACACAAGGTGTTTGATGAAATGTCCCAAGAGCATGAAACAAACATGATATGAAGTGTCGGAGCCACACTTGATCGAGCTTCCTCATTTATTTTTTCCTCCTCGATCGCGGTTAGCAACAACTTGAAACTTTCATATATATGTGTCATTGATAAAATATGCATATGTGTGTAGTTCATTGTTTAATTTCTATTTAGTTTAACAAATGCATGATGGTTAATTATATATTTTGTATTATAATAATGCAGATGAATCGGCAATGGATGTACGCTAACCGACTCTCCGGAGAGTTCACTACGGGTTTGAAAGATTTCCTCGTAGTGGCTAATGCGAACAAACAGGGGGGTTTGTTATCTGTCCATGTGTTGGCTGTAAGAATCAGAAGGGTTACTCTTCCTCAAGAGAAGTTCACATGCACCTGCTTCGGCACGGTTTCATGCCAAGCTATAATTGTTGGACCAAGCATGGAGAAAGAGGGGTTATAATGGAAGAAGATGAAGAAGGGGATGACATCGATAAGAGCTATCTTGATCATTTCGGTGATACTTTCATGGATGATGCTGAAGGTGGGGAAGGTGAAGGGGAAGGTGATCAAGAAGAGGCACGTGATGAGCCCGCTGATGATCTTGGTCGGACCATTGCTGCACGGAGCGAAAAAAAGGAGAGAGGAGAATTTGGATCGCATGTTAGAGGATCACAAAAAGTCGTTGTACCCAGGATGCGATAATGGTCTGAAAAAGCTGGGTGCACCTGGATTTGCTGAGATGGAAGGCACATGAAGGTGTAGCTGACTCGGGATTTGAAAACTTGCTGAAAATGTTGAAGAATATGTTTCCAAAGAATAACGAGTTGCCCTCCAGTACGTACGAAGCAAAGAAGGTTGTATGTCCTCTAGGTTTAGAGGTTCTGAAGATACATGCATGCATCAACGATGCATCCTCTACCGCGGTGAATACGAGAATTTGAATGAATGCCCGGTATGCACTGCATTGCATTATAAGATCAGAGGCGATGACCCTGGTGACGATGTCGAGGGCCAGAAACCCAGGAAGAAGGTTCCCGCCAAGGTGATGTGGTATGCTCCTATAATACCACGGTTGAAACGTCTGTTCAGGACAAAGAGCATGCCAAGTTGTTGCGATGGCACAAAGAGGACCGTAAGTCGGACGGGGAGTTGAGACACCCCGCAGATGGAACGCAATGGAGAAAGATCGACAGAGAGTTTAAAGATTTTGCAGCTGACGCAAGGAACATAAGGTCTAAGTATAGATGGCATGAATCCTTTCGGCGAGCAGAGCTCCAGCCATAGCACCTGGCCCGTGACTCTATGCATCTACAACCTTCCTCCTTGGTTGTGCATGAAGCGGAAGTTCATTATGATGCCAGTGCTCATCCAAGGTCCGAAGCAACCCGGCAACGACATCGATGTGTACCTAAGGCCATTAGTTGATGAACTTTTACAGTTGTGGGGCAGACCTGGTGTCCGTGTGTGGGATGAGCACAAAGAAGAGGAATTTGACCTACGAGCGTTGCTTTTCGTAACCATCAACGATTGGCCTGCTCTTAGTAACCTTTCGGGACAGTCAAATAAGGGATACAATGCATGCACGCACTGCTTACATGAGACCGAAAGTGTACATTTGCCAAATTGTAAGAAGAACATGTACTGGGCATCGTCGATTTCTTCCGAAAATTCATCCAATAAAAAGCGCGGCAAGCATTACAACGGCAAGGCAGATCACCGGCCGAAGCCTGCGGAACGCACTGGTGCTGAGGTATTTGATATGGTCAAGGATTTGAAAGTCATCTTTGGAAAGGTCCTGGCGGACAATCAATTCCGAAGGGAGCTGACGGGCACGCACCCATGTGGAAGAAGAAATCTATATTCGGGAGCTAGAATATTGGAAAGTCCTAGATGTCCGCTCTGCAATCGACGTGATGCATGTTACGAAGAATATTTGCGTGAACTTGCTAAAATTCTGGGCGTGTATGGGAAGACAAATGATACAAAGGAAGCACGGCAGACCAGCAACGCTTGAAAGACCCCGATGACCAGATCCGGAATGGTTTCAAGGTCGTGCCAGCTACGCTCAACAAAGAAGAGAAGGTCATCTTTTTTGAATGCCTGAGCAGTATTAAGGTCCCGTCTGGATTCTCGTCCAATATAAAGGGAATAATAAACATGGCGGAGAAAAAGTTCCAAAACCTGAAGTCTCACGACTGCTTTGAGGGGGCTCCTGCCGGAAAATGTTCGAGTAGCCATTGTGAAGGTATGTGCATTCCTCAATGCAATCTCTCAGAAGGTAATCAATCCAGAAGTTCTACCACGGTTACAGAACGATGTGGTCCAATGTCTTGTCGTTTCGAGTTGGTGTTCCCGCCATCCTTCTTCAATATTATGACGCACCTCCTGGTTCACCTAGTCGAAGAGATTTCCATTCTCGGTCCTGTATTTCTACACAATATGTTCCCCTTCGAGAGGTTCATGGGAGTATTAAAGAAATATGTTCGGAACCGTGCTAGGCCAGAAGGAAGCATCGCCAAGGGCTATGCAAATGAGGAGGTAATTGAGTTTTGTGTTGACTTTGTTCCTGACCTTAAGCCGATTGGTCTTCCTCGATCGCGGCACGAGGGGGACTAAGTGGAAAAGACACGATCGGAAGGAAATCAACGATATGTATGGACGGCCATTCTCTGAAGCACACCACAGTTCGACCAATTCCAGCTTGGTTGCTCCGTACTTTGAGATACACAAGAATATTTTACGCTCGGACAACCCGGGGGTGAATCCTGGATTAGGAAGGCCCACATGGAGACTTTCGGCAGTTGGTTGAGAAAACATTTAATGAGTGACAATGAGGTTGTAGATCAGTTGTACATGTTGGCCAAGACACCATCTTCGACTATAACGACTTTCCAAGGGTACGAGATAAATGGGAATACATTTTACACGATCGCCCAAGGTAAAAAGAGCACCAACCAAAACAGTGGTGTCCGCTTTGATGCAGCAACCGAGAATGGGCAAAAGGTCACATATTATGGTTACATAGAGGAGATATGGGAACTTGACTATGGACCCTCCTTCAAGGTCCCTTTGTTTCGGTGCAAATGGTTCAAGCTAACAGGAGGTGGGGTAAAGGTGGACCAGCAATACGGAATGACAATGGTGGATTTCAACAATCTTGGTTACCTTGACGAACCATTCGTCCTAGCGAAAGATGTCGCTCGGGTTTTCTATGTCAAGGACATGAGTAGCAAACCGAGGAAACGGAAAGATAAGAAAACGATCAGTACATCATGCGATGATCCAAAGCGCCACATTGTTCTTTCAGGAAAAGAAACATCGTGGGAGTGGAGGACAAGACAGACATGTCAGAAGATTATAATATGTTTGGTGAAATTCCGCCCTTCAAAGTGAACACCGACCCAAGCATTAAGTTAAATGATGAGGATGCTCCATGGATACGGCACAATCGTAAGCAAGGGACACAAGGGAAGAAATGATGTGTAATAATTTATTGTACCAAACTTTGTTGAATGGATCATGTGAATTATATTGCCCGTGATGTGTTTGGTGTCCATTTTTGAATGATTCGATTGATTCGAGATAGCACTGATGATACATGAAATTTGGAGTGATTTAGTCATACTCCTGCCTAGGCATATAATATGCATACTCGTAGTCTTCATAGTCGCCGTCGTTGTACTGGTAGTCGTGCCTTCTAAGTTGCCGCCGTCGTCGCTGCTGTCGTCGCTGTCGTCAGGCGGCGCTCGTGGCTCGGGCCGAGGGTAGCGCGGGCGGGGATATCGCCGGCCGTGATGTAGTCCATGACGCTCTGCAGAGTCCGGCCGTACCACCATAGCCGACGGCGGCCTCGTGGAAGTTCCGGGAGGCAGACCGTCCTCCTCATACCGGCGAGCGCCCTCTCACGCCGATTGATGAAGAAGGCGTCCCAAGTATCTGGTTATCGGGATGCCAGCGGGGATTCATCCGCTGCTCCGGCGTGAGGTCGAGGTAGTAGTGGTTCGTGATGGCCGCCCCGCGCGCAGTATCTGAGGAGGAGGGACCGGCACGCCGCCGACGCTTAGGCTCCAGCCGGCGGGGACGCGCCGGTGGGCGAGGTGTAGTTCGAGGTAAAGCTCCTCCACCGCCGGTAGGTTAGAGTGGGTGCGGTGGAAGCCATGAGAGAGTGATGAGATTGTAGAGATGTGATAATGTTGGCAAGGCAACATATATGTAGTGAGAAATGGCGGGAAAAATGGGAACGGAAAGACACGAGGCGGGAAGAAAGTGGCGGGAAGAAAGAGGCGGGAAGAAAGAGGCGGGAAGAAATTGGCGGGAATAAAGAGGCGGGAAGACAGGGAAGAAATGGCGGGAAGAAGAGGAATCCAGAGCTGGTCATCTAATCTTTAGTTTTATTTTTCTGAATTTTTTGATATATTATTTGTATTTTTAGGATTTTTAAATGAATTAGTTTTATTTTTTCTGATTTTTTGATATATTATTTGTATTTTTAAGATTTTGAAATGAATTATTTTTATTTTTATGAATTTTTTGATATATTATATGTATTTTTAAGATTTTGAATTGAATTAGTTTTATTTTTCTGAACTTTTTGATATATTATATGTATTTTTTTGATATATTATTTGTATTTTTAACATTTAGAAATGAATTAGTTTTATTTCTCTGAATTTTTTGATATATTATATGTATTTTTAAGATTTTGAATTGAATTAGTTTTATTTTTCTGAATTTTTTGATATATTATATGTATTTTTAACATTTAGAAATGAATTAGTTTTATTTCTCTGAATTTTTTGATATATTATATGTATTTTTAAGATTTTGAATTGAATTAGTTTTATTTTTCTGAATTTTTTGATATATTATATGTATTTTCAACATTTTGAATTGAATTAGTTTTATTTTTCTGAATTTTTTGATATATTATATGTATTTTTAACATTTTGATAAAGAAAAGCATTTTGAAAAATGACTTTAGTCGCGGTTGGCCACACCAATCGCGACTAAAGGTATTTTCGGCGGGAAACGAAATTGGCGAAAAAAAGGTCGCGGTTGGGTCCAACCGCGACAAAGGGACCTTTAGTCGCGGTTGGCCACACCAACCGCGACCAAAGGTCGCTTCCTATATTTCCTTCGCGCGCGAACCGCCGCACGTGTCTCCGCTTGCGCGCCGCTTCATGCGCCGTCGTCGTCGTCCCGATGTCCCGCGAGGAGGGCGCCGGCTGTCCGCACACGCATGCGAGAGAGAGGGAGAGAACCGCCGGATTTTTTTTTTTGTGTTTTTTGTCTTTTTAATTTTAACTACTTAATTAACTTTGGAATGTTATTAAGTAAAAATGAAAAATATAATACTTTGGAATGTTAACTGAAAAATTGACTTAATAAAAAATCCCTCTCTTTTTTTACTTAACAAAAAATTAACTTAACTAAAATTTTGACTTAATAAAATTAAAACTTAACATATTATTATGACTTAATAAAATTTTGACTTAATATGACTTAAATTTTGACTTAATATGACTTAAAATTTTGACTTAATAAAATTAAAACTTAACATATTATTATGACTTAATAAAATTAACTTAACTAAAATTTTGACTTAATATGACTTAAATTTTACAAGAACTCAAAATAACTTAACATATTATTTGTATTTTTTCACTTTTAAAAGAACTCTAAACTTGACTTAGAAATTTTGTCTTAAATTTTTTGACTTAACGAAAATTTGACTTAACCACCGCGCGTATACAGAGGGGGCCGGCAGCGCTCGTCGCCCCCTCCGTATACGCTGTGTTTTTTGGGATCGAGAGGGGCGAGGGTTATGTGTCGTCGGCACCGCTACCGCCCTTTCGCCACCGCTTCGCCACCGCCACCGGTCTCTCGTCACGCGGTCACTGCGAGGTCGATCGTCCGCATATACACATCTAATACACGCGTCCCCCCTCTCGCCTCCCTCGTCGCCCTCTCTCTTTATATGTGGATGTAATAATTAATGCTGCCATATACACAATTACTTAGTTTTTACTACATGTTTTCAGGACTGACATATGGCGGACGATAGAGCTGACCCGATTATGGACAACTATGATCAAGAAGTTGAAGAACAGATATTTGGCATCATAAAAGGCGATATTCCTTATGTGCCGACCGAACAAGATAAAGAGGATATTTCTTCTTATCTGAATCTTGACGGTCAAGATGAAGGCCGTCAGCAAGATGATGGGGAAGAAACGTCGATAAACGACGATCTTCAATTGCAAGTAGCAACCAGCTCCGGCGCCGAGGTATATATATACATTTTGCCTCTGGTGATACAAACTTACTGATTTGAATAAATATGTGTGTACTAACACGCGCGACTCTCTTTCTTATTTTAGCCCTCGGCCGGATCGTCGAAAAAATCGAGTACGTCGTCGTCAAAGCGTGGCGCAACCAAGACGCTCAAACCAGGAGAAACATATACCATCGAGGTTGTCGACGGTGCAAATGGCAGGCCGCTGGAGCCCCGTAGCACGCCACCAAGTTTATCAACCAATGCGGAGCCGTTGTTAGAGACAACGTCTCGATCACCCTCCAGGAGTGGAATGAGCCAAAGAAGGCACGTCTTGGTTTCACTTTTGTCGACAAGAGAACTAAAAAGGATTGCTTTAAAAAGCTTATGGAGCATTTCATCCTACCTCCGGAATACCACAAATTCGATGAGGAGGGTAAGAAGATTCAGGAAAACAAGGAGAGGAGGAGGCTAGTCAAACACTTCGCTCTTGGTAAGATGGCCGATACATTCCGGAAATTCAAGCAAAATCTAGCCCGTGACTATGTCAACCAGAACAAGACTCCGGAATTCAAAGGACAGTATGAGAGACTTGAACATGATTGGCCAGAATTTGTGAAGAAATCGGAGCATTTCATTGAAATATCGAAAAAAATAAGGAAAATGCGGCTAAGTAGGAGTACAATCATGTTATGGGGCCAGGAGGGTATCGCTTTTGGGAGCCTACGGAGGGATGGGACCGAAGGGCCAAAAGCTGGTGGTACGGGCATGGGGGGACGCTAGACCCGGAGACAGGGGCGTGTGTTTACGGGAACAAAATGTTTAAACCCACCCAAGCCCTTATTGACGCAATGAGGGATGCTCAAGAGGGGAAGATCAAGTTCAACAGAGAGAACGACGCGCTGACAAGAGCCCTCGGGAATCCTGAACACGGAGGACGTGTACGAGGCATGCCCGGAACATTCCGTGGAAAGTAGGGTTTCGCAGGACGATGACCCGTACGGTTACAGAAGCCGTAAGAAAGTCGGATCGGGATGCAGATGTTGTGGCGCGGTTGGCATCGGAAGTCGATGAGATGAAGAAGACCCTGACTATACTAGTACAGGGAGATCGGCAGCTGGGACGCATGAAGATCATCCAGCGGATCTCGGAAGCCAGCAGAAGCAGCGTGGCTTCCACGGAGGTCCAGCCGGCTACTGATGCACTGGAGATCCAAATTACTGCACCGGAGCCTCCTCGCTACCCCGTGGACGATGTAAAGGAGATGAAAGAATGTCATCTCCATTATCCTACTGGGAACATGTCCACGAAGGTAGCCATCGGTGCTTTACCATGTGAGCGGAGCACTCCACCACAACAACCCCATTGCAGATGGCTATGCTCGTGTCACGGTGGAGGAAATAGTCCCAGGGTTTGAGGACCCGGAGATTGACATTGCTACACCCGAAGGGGAGAGAAGACTTGGAGGTGTCAGCGCAGTTTATTCTCTGGAAAAAGAAGTTTATCAAGTTTCCAGGCGAGGCGCCAAGGCGAACAAGTCCACCCCCTCGGTGGTGGTGGCGGCGGCGGTGGTGGTGGTTCACCTACACCTCCTTCACGCCACCCGACGCCGCCCAAATTCACCTCCCGGGTAAGCACGCCGCCCCCGATCCTCGTCCGGGTGATCGACGCCACCCCCCAATCCACCTCCGGCGAAGAAGCAGGCCCTTGGGTTATTAACCCGAGCCTTATGTACCTGCAACCACAAAGATACCGAGCCATCACTAAAGCCTCTCACCCCGAGGCCTTGGGAACTTAGTGTCGAGGAAAATGCAGCGGCCGTGGCTGCTCAGCATGAGAAATGGAAGGCGGACTACAAGAAGAAAAGAGAGCCCGAGCCCAAGCAAGTATTTTCTGAGAAGGAAAAGAGCTGGGCTAAGTCATTTTTGAACACACCGTCCCAAGCCGCGAAGAATGCCCGACGACTATGAACGTAAACTTCGTAGTCACTCGCGGTCAAAAACAAGTTGCCCACTCGGGGAACAAAGTAAACGATTGATCGCCCGCTCATAGTGAAAGCCGCCGGTCCGGATGATGATATCATAGCAGGCTGCGCAAGAGGGGATTGATAGCGAGTGCCACAACAAGCGGCCAACTTAGGTCCGACTCTTCGTGCAGTGTTAGGCCTTGATGAGACGCCAATGAAGGACGTAGTATTTACATATGTGCGGAATGGGCCTCTCGTCGAGCCTGCGCAGAAGAGGATCTACCTCGACAAATGACAAGGTGCTAAATTGGTACAAGGCTTACATACAACTTAAAAACGCCAAAGACTATATTTATGCGGAAGTTAGACCTGAGCATCACTTCAAACATTACTATATAACAATTCATCGGAGTGAATTGTTCCAGCTGTTCAATCTGCGCGAGCTCGACAAATCTATCATCAGTTGCTATGTTCTGTAAGTGATTTATTAATTTCTACCCCATCTCGTTCATTGCCTGCACTATAAATATATATATTGTCCTAACTATCTTGTTGTGTACGCTATTATGCAGAATGAAGAAGCGGGAAATGCGAATAAGGCGCATCCATGATGTTGGGTTCATTGACCCACAAATCGTTAATTCATATGTGTTAGAACACCACCCCGCCGACGTGGAGGATGACCTGTGGCGGTTTCTTATAAAACAAGAACTCAAAAGTGATATTCTATTTCCTTACCATTTTGGGTGAGTGTTTCTGTCTTGAGCACATTCTCTTTTGTTTACTCCATGCATGGTATGTGGCTAATCGATGAGTTATGCATGACTGTGCATGTATCGTGTCCGCAGGTTCCACTGGATTCTGCTAGTAATTCTAATTCAGAACTCCACAGTTCTCGTCCACGACTCTCTGAATATGGATCCGAAGCATTGGGCCGACATGAGAAAAATGATGCAAAAGTAATTATTTTCATTCGTTTGCGCTCTATATCGATCGGCCTATTTCGTTCATCATTTCCTAATATCAAGTAACTAATTAATAACTCTCTTGTTCATTTAATTTTCCTTGCATCGTAGGGTTTGGAGACGGTTCGTAGATCAAAAGGTCGGTGAATTCAAAAAAGAGCTACATTTTAAAAGGGCAAAGACTGCGACGGGATATTCAGCTACCGGGGACCAATCTATGTGGATACTATGTTTGTGAGAGGATCCGGAGATACACCACCGAGCGGCAGCCGTCCGAGAACAACATCGAGGAATAACCTCCGGACGACGCTTAGTCCGGCTCGCTTCCGACCACTTCAAGAGGAACTAGCTGGATGGTTCGCGAGGGAAGTCATCGATCCTAGAGGAGAACACTATGTAGAGGACGTAGAACTTTATATGCACTAAATATGTATGGAAACTTGTTCAAAATTATATATGGTCATCCGATATTGAATATATATTGTATATTCCTCTTGAATTCTTTTTGTTTATGCATGTATGTAGTACGGTAGAATATGTGAAACTCCTTCAAAATTAAAACCCAAAAGAAATAAAACAATACAAACTAAAAAGAAACCAGATTTAGGGGGAGGGGCTAAACCCTAAACTGCGGCGGCTTTAGTCGCGGTTGGCCAGAGAACCGCGACTAAAGGTCCTCCGCCCCGAAGCACTGCGGCGGCCACGTGGAGGCGCTTTAGTCGCGGTTCGTAAGGAACCGCGACTAAAGGGGGGCTTTAGTCGCGCTTGCTTGGTCGCGGTTGCGCAACCGCGACCAATGGCAGTTGCGAACCGCGACCAAATCCGTTTTTTCCACCAGTGTTTGCATGTATCTATCTGAAGTAGTTACATTTCTCCAAATTTTGTCTGACTTTATCCTTTTTGTTTATCCTAGAATACGAGGTATTTCATGGTCTGGATTTCATATGTTCATATGATACACCTTTATTTAAAGGTATTTGCTAGTTCACAGCTAGCCGAGAACTAAGTTCATTCTCAGTCAAGTTTCACACCGTTTGTTTGCATCGTGATTCGTGCAAATGAGTTGCAAGTTGTGTTGCAACTGGATTTTCGTCAATGCAACTGAGGTTGCAACTGAGATTTTTTCAATTACAAGTGGAGATGCAACTAAGAAAAATTATTCAGATCGTTAGATTAGCTTCATGATTCCTGCTAGTTTTCAGTTGCAACTGAGATTTGATGACAATTTTTCTGAGAACAAAACTAGTTCTCAGTGGACCGAATAAAGGTATAGCCTTGTTTAAAACTAAGAGTTTTTAAACCTTTCAATGTCTTTTTCAAATTAGCCAAAATAAGGGATACCTGTAGCCCGAGTTCAAAATTGAACCGGGCAGCTGCCTTGGCTACTTCTGGCTTGAGGGCACATGCAGCCCTTGTCAAAATCGAGGACTGCTGCTTATGTACGTACCAATGTCTCTGCTGATCGATTCAAATCAAGTGTGTTTTCCTACAATGGCATACTCAACGATCGGACGCGAGGTCAGCTCAATTCCTGGATGTAGCAACTTAATTAGACGTGCCTAGCTAGCTAGGTGGCGAGGAAGTACGTCGAGCCGTTGCAGCAATCAAGGGATCGTGTTCCCTTGAAGAACAGCTCTACTGGTTAATTTATGGGGTCATTCGAATGTAGTAGTACGTGGCTGGCTTATCCCTGAGATGCGTACAAGTCCTCCACTTTGTCAGTCAGTATCATCCACTAAATCAGGGATTGGTCAAGTCAAAATATAAGTCTCATTTTCTTTTTCAAGAACTATCGGCATGAAACGGTGGGCTAGCTGCCCCAACCGAAGAGGCCGGAGAACGAAAAGGCCTAGGATACAAACACAGCTTTCGTTTCGCCCGGTTGGGCTGGATGTGTCGGTCTGGCCCAATTAGCCCACAAGACCTATTTAACCCTACAGAACAGCCCATGTGCGAGGGCTTTCCATTTTTTGTTTACATTTTTTTAACCACTAGTAATCTGCCCGTGCGTTGCAACGGGAAACGAAAATGTATTTCTTTCTCCATTTGAAATTGAAAAGGATCTAATTTTCCCGGAGGCTACGCCGCTCGCAACCTCGCATCCTCCGCGTGGAGCGTCGTTGGATGGCGCCTAATCATGTGGACGACATAGCTTCCCTTCCATATGCGTGGCCTAAAATAGATGTCTATGATTTGTTAAATTTGGTTGTTGGATGACCCCTAATCATTTAGACGTAATTATTGAATGCTCGTGCGTTGTTACGGGTCCTTAAATTTCTGAACAGTGATGGCAGAGTTGCATGTAGGCTGATATTTTAACAAACTTTAAAGCGAACGGGGCAGATAATATGATAGGCAAAAGCGATACCATTGTAGCAGTAGCATACATATCTACAATACATTACATGGCGGAGGCCAAGTATATAACTTAATCAGGAATTCACATTGTAAGACCATACCTGTTGTAGTAGGAAAGCTGAAAAGAATGCAAAAGGTAAACTGTTCTCATTCTCATAAACAATTTCAAACATACATTGTATACAGTTTAACTGCATAAGCTCAAGTAAAAAACAAAAACAGGCATATGCTGAAAACTATGTACAAGGCTCATGTTCTGTAGTTGTATCTCCTGTTGGAAGAGCCTCGTAACACATCTTCGATGGTTTGTGTGGTTGTAGATTGGAAGGGCTCTATAGCCAGCATTGATCTGGACAGTTCTTAAAAATAAGCTAAGCTAGGCACCGCTCACCAACTAAACCGTCATGTGAACATGTTTGAAACTATTACAAATATAATGGTCTGGATTCTAAACAAACAAACACACATGTTTGAAACTATCACACCTATAACACTCTGAATTCTACCTCCAGTTTGCTCAGCATTACTGAATCTTCTCTTTGGTTGCCTGATGAATAAATTAACAACTATGACACCATAACACTCTGAATTCTACTTCCACTTCCAGTATGCTCATTGTACTAAAGCTTCTCTTCAGCAGCCTGATGAATAAGTGAACAATGAAGAGTTATTGTCTTATAGATAAAAAATAGTTACACATATAGGCTAGATCATCACTAAGAAAACTAATCGGAACGGTAAAAGGAAATATAAAAAAAACGAAGTAGAAACGACAGCCTTAAGATGCTCTCCAACACATTGACTGAAAAAATACAAAAAAACAGAGAAATCTAAGGGGCTGCACCATTGTAGCAGTAGCATACATATCTACAATACATTACATGGCGGAGGCCAAGTATATAACTTAATCAGGAATTCACATTGTAAGACTATACCTGTTGTAGTAGGAAAGCTGAAAAGAATGCAAAAGGTAAACTGTTCTCATTCTCATAAACAATTTCAAACATAGATTGTATACAGTTTAACTGCATAAGCTCAAGTAAAAACAAAAACAGGCATATGCTGAAAACTATGTACAAGGCTCATGTTCTGTAGTTGTATCTCCTGTTGGAAGAGCCTCGTAACACATCCACATCTTCGATGGTTTGTGTGGTTGTAGATTGGAAGGGCTCTATAGGCAGCATTGATCTGGACAGTTCTTAAGGATCAGAAACCTTAGGACCATATGCAACAGGCGAAGACGACCCACCCAAATCATCAATTCAGGCATATTAGTATCATATGCAACAGGCGAAGACGACCCACCAAAAATCATCAATTTCAAAAACCTTAGGACCATATGCAACAGTGTGCTTCGGTGAAGAAAAGGTTGCAGGTCTGCCATGGAACATAATCATCAATTCAGTCATCACCACCCTTCATTTGGATACTCAAAACCACCCTCGGCGAAAACAGTCCCGCCAAAACTTCCAGCTGGGTGCTGGGCGTCAATTCCAACAAATACAGAGTTCAGCATATGATATTAAAAATAAGACGGAAATTCTGTAGTACAACGAAAGAATGACCTGAAAATTTAGTAACAATAGTTCTATTTCAAACTAAAGCAACATATCCATTACTGTTATCAAAGATGCTAGTTCATCTTTGTTGCATCTTGACTACAAAACCAGAAGCATCACCAGAAATTGTACAACAAAACAATCAATTAAACGAAAAATTTCAGCTATTGAAGCGCAAATTTGAGCACAATGCGATTTATTTGTAAAGCACAGTACGACTGGACCAGGTTGAGGAACAAAGATTCTCTTACAACTCAACTTATTGATTTTGAAATGAACAGGCCAAGAAGTTGTGGACAGTTAGAACACAAATCTGACAATAAAATGCTGACATACTGACACAATAGAGAGACCTCCGAAAATAAGATGAAACACAAATATTTCTAAATCACAAAAAATGGATCAATTACCTCAATTGAGGAAGACAGAGGCCCTATGCAGGTCCATGTTTGAACACCCGTGAACTTGTGAAGCTGTGCATTGGTCGCTAAACACCACTGGCAAATTTCAAGCAAAGCAGGGAAAGTAAACATACATGGATCCATTAATACTATCTTACCAGTTGTCTTATCATCAGTAGAATGCCAAGCCAAACATTGATGAACTACCTAGGATTGTATTAGTAATAAACGAGTAAGACCATTGATGAACTACCTAGGTTGATTGATATATAATCTAAGTATAGCAGCTGACTATTTCAGATAATAATTTGCCAAAATGAGAAAACCCAACTGGAGAGCCTTGTTGATCTTTCAATAAAATACAATACAAAAAACATAAATGGATAAGTTCATGAAAGAACAAATTATAAAAAGAAGAACAGCTTAGATCAGCTTTGGGCAGATATTATAAAATCATCGGTAGAAGGAACAAATTATCCATGCCAAAGAAGAATGAATATTTTCATTAGTCCTGGGACTGGAGGAACCCGTTGCATGATAAAGGACTCGTTCAACAATACATAATTTCAACTTACTTGCGAACAAATTAAGCATACAAGAGCACTAAGTTTTTGCTATGTTCTCCCATCCCCAAGCATGAAGCATAGATGAATAAAGCACATTTCCACAAATTAGAGGTGCTTTACCCTCTGCACCGCATCCCTACGTTTTTCCCACAGTAACCATGCTATATCATGAAGGATAAAGATATATCATGAAGACCTTATACCTGTATCTCAAAAGAGCGCTATGAAATGCAACTTGTGTCCATTTAGTCAAAATGGTAGCTAGGAAATTAAGTAATGCTCTATCATTTGACAATTGTATCAATATAAGTAAGCCAAATGGCACGCTTTAGTTGACTCGTTTAAGCATCTCACGCGATTGCAGAGCAAGAAAAAAATACCTTGACCAATACGAATGGAGGTGGATGCCATTCTCTGGCAAGAGCAGACCTGGGTTCTCGTATACTTGTATCCCAAATACACGCTAGAAGTCATTTGAAATATTCATACTGCATAAATAAACAGAGATGTATATATGCATAGCAGAGAACACTCACATAGTAATCAATTCCAAGAAGAACTTCAGGTTGAGCAGGGTTGCAACAGAGGCCATCTGCCTTGCTAGCTTTCTTATGCATTAGTTTTGGTAGCCCAATTCCTGCATTCAACCGTCGAAGTTGGCAAGAATTAAGGTGTAAGACAGATATATAGGGACACAATCCAGATACTTTGTGAATATAAGTGTCCAACATTAGAAGGTGACCTTATTGGTGTTCACCCTCTCGTTCAGGTAACAATTATTGGTGTTCACCCTCTCGTTCAGGACTTCAGGAGCTGGTTTCAATTAAATATCTGCATAGAAAGTTCACGACACCATGCTCTAGTGTGAGTTTCAGTTCAGAGCAGGAGCCACCGCCGTGGTAAAATGAGACAGCGTACCATTGACGTAATGTTGAAATGTTGATTGGACGGGAGGTAGGGGATGCAGCCGTCGTTGATCAGCACCGTCACCCTGCCTTGGTCGTTGATACGTCTCCAACGTATCGATAATTTCTTATGTTCCATGCTACTTTATTGATGATACCTACATGTTTTATGCACATTATATGTCATATTTATGCATTTTCTGGAACTAACCTATTAACAAGATGCCGAAGAGCCAGTTCTGTTTTCTGCTGTTTTTGGTTTCAGAAATCCTAGTAAAGAAATATTCTCGGAATTGGACGAAACTTTCGCCGGGTCCTATTTTTGCACGAAGCTTCCAGACCGAAGACCTAACGAAGTGGGGCCACGAGGAGGCCAGGGGGTGGCCGGCGCGGCCCAGCCCTGGCCGCGCGGCCCTGCCCCCCCCTCGTGTGGCCCCTCGCGTTGACCTTCCGCCTACTTAAAGCTCCCGTCGCGAAACCCCCAGCCGAGAGCCACGATACGGAAAACCTTACAGAGACGCCGCGCCGCGAATCCCATCTCGGGGGATTCGGAGATCGCCTCCGGCACCCTGCCGGAGAGGGGATTCATCTCCCGGAGGACTCTTCATCGCCATGATCGCTCCGGAGTGATGAGTGAGTAGTTCACCCCTGGACCATGGGTCCATAGCAGTAGCTAGATGGTCGTCTTCTCCTTGTTGTGCTTCATTGTTGGATCTTGTGAGCTGCCTAACATGATCAAGATCATCTATATGTAATTCTATATGTTGTGTTTGTCGGGATCCGATGGATAGAGAGTACTATGATTATGGTGATTATCAATCTATTGTTCATGTGTTGTTTATGATCTTGCATGCTCTCCGTTATTAGTAGAGGCTCTGGCCAAGTTTTTACTCTTAACTCCAAGAGGGAGTAATTATGCTCGATAGTGGGTTCATGCCTTCATTGATACCTGGGACAGTGACAGAAAGTTCTAAGGTTGTGATGTGCTGTTGCCACTAGGGATAAAACATTGATGCTATGTCTAAGGATGTAGTTATTGATTACATTACGCACAATACTTAATGCAATTGTCTGTTGCTTTGCAACTTAATACTGGAGGGGGTTCGGACGATAACCTGAAGGTGGACTTTTTAGGCATAGATGCAGTTGGATGGCGGTCTATGTTCTTTGTCGTAATGCCCAATTAAATCTCACTATATTTACCATGTCATGTATATGCATTGTTATGCCTTTCTCTATTTGTCAATTGCCCGACTGTAATTTGTTCACCCAACATGCTTTTATCTTATGGGAGAGACACCTCTAGTGAACTGTGGACCCCGGTCCTATTCTTTACATAGCATACAATCTACTTGTTTTACGTTTTCTTTGCAAACATCTTCCACTCGATACGTTTAATCCTTTGTTACAGCAAGCCGGTGAGATTGACAACCTCACTGTTTCGTTGGGACAAAGTACTTGGGTTGTGTTGTGCAGGTTCCTAGTTGGCGCCAGAATCCCTGGTGTTGCGCCGCATCACATTTCGCGACCATCAACCTTCAACGTGCTTCTTGGCTCCTCCTGGTTCGATTAAACCTTGGTTTCTTTCTGAGGGAAAACTTGCTACTGTGCGCATCATACCTTCCTCTTGGGGTCCCCAACGAACGTGTGAGTTACACGCCATCAAGCTCTTTTTCTGGCGCCGTTGCCGGGATCAAGACACGCTGCAAGGGAGTCTCCACTTCTCAATCTCTTTACTTTGTTTTTGTCTTGCTTTATTTTATTTACTACTTTGTTTGCTGCACTAAATCAAAATACAAAAAAAATTAGTTGCTAGTTTTACTTTATTTGCTATCTTGTTTGCTATATCAAAAACACAAAAAAATTAGTTACTCGCATTTACTTTATCTAGTTTGCTTTATTTACTGTTGCTAAAATGGCCAACCCTGAAAATACTAAGTTGTGTGACTTCACAAATGCAAATAATAATGATTTCCTATGCACACCTATTGCTCCACCTGCTACTACAGCAGAATTCTTTGAAATTAAACCTGCTTTACTAAATCTAGTCATGAGAGAACAATTTTCTGGTGCTAGTTCTGATGATGCTGCTGCCCATCTCAATAATTTTGTTGAACTTTGTGAAATGCAAAAGTATAAAGATGTAGATGGTGATATTATTAAACTGAAAGTGTTTCCTTTCTCATTAAGAGGAGAGCTAAAGATTGGTTGCTATCTTTGCCTAAGAATAGTATTGATTCATGGACTAAATGCAAGGATGCTTTTATTGGTAGATATTATCCTCCCGCTAAAATTATTTCTTTGAGAAGTAGCATAATGAATTTTAAACAATTAGATACTGAACATGTTGCTCAAGCATGGGAGAGAATGAAAACTTTGGTAAAGAATTGCCCAACCCATGGACTGACTACTTGGATGATCATCCAAACCTTCTATGCAGGACTAAATTTTTCTTCGCGGAATTTATTGGATTCAGCTGCTGGAGGTACCTTTATGTCCATCACATTGGGGGCGGCTACAAAACTTCTTGATGATATGATGATAAATTACTCTGAATGGCACACGGAAAGAGCTCCACAAGGTAAGAAGGTAAATTCTGTTGAAGAAACCTCTTCCTTGAGTGATAAGATTGATGTGATTATGTCTATGCTTGTGAATGGTAGATCTAATGTTGATCCAAATAATGTTCCTTTAGCTTCATTGGTTGCTCAAGAAGAAAATGTTGATGTGAATTTCATTAAAAATAATAATTTCAACAACAATGCTTATAGGAACAACTCTGGTAATAACTATAGGCCATATCCTTCTGCTAATGGTAATGGTTATGGTAATTCTTATGGGAATTCTTACAACAATAATAGAAGTGTACCCTCTGGTCTTGAAGCCATGCTTAAAGAATTTATTAGTACACAAACTGATCTGTTGAGGAAAAGCTTGATAAAATTGATACTATCGCTTCTAGAGTTGATAGGCTTGCCTCTGATGTTAATCTTTTAAAGTTGAAAGTTATGCCTAATAATGATCTTGATAATAAGATTACTACTACAGCAAATGCCATCCAAGTTAGAATTAATGAGAATATAAGATTAATGGCTGAGTTGCGTGCTAGGTGGGATAGAGAAGAAAATGAAAAACTAGCTAAAGAGAATAATGTAGCTAAAGTTTGGACTATTACCACCACTAGTAATGCTAATTCTTCACATGTTGCTGCACCTCCTACTATCAATGGTAAAATAATTGGTGTTGGCAATGTTTCTACTCCTAGTGCAAAGCGTACAAAACTGCCTGAAATTGCTAAAACTGCTGAAACTGCTTGTGATAAAACTGCTGAAATTTTTTCCAACCTTGGGAATAATGATCCCATTGCTGTAGCTCATAATGATTTAGATTTTGATGATTGCCACATCTCTGAAGTTATAAAGTTCTTGCAAAAACTTGCTAAAAGTCCTAATGCTAGTGCTATAAATTTAGCCTTTACAAAACATATTACAAATGCTCTCATAAAAGCTAGAGAAGAGAAACTAAAACTTGAAACTTCTATTCCTAGAAAGTTAGAAGATGGTTGGGAGCCCATCATTAAAATGAAATTCAATGACTTTGAATGTAATGCCTTATGTGATCTTGGTGCAAGTATTTCTGTTATGCCTAAAAAGATTTATGATATGCTTGACTTGCCACCATTAAAGAATTGTTATTTGGATGTTAATCTCGCCGATAATGTTAAAAAGAAACCTTTGGGGAGGATTGATAATGTGCATATTACGGTTAACAATAACCTTGTCCCCGTTGATTTTGTTGTCTTGGATATCGAATGCAATGCATCTTGTCCAATTGTGTTGGGAAGACCTTTTCTTCGAACTGTTGGGCTGTTATTGATATGAGGGAAGGTAATATTAAATATCAATTTCCTCTCAAGAAAGGTATGGAACACTTCCCTAGAAAGAGAATGAAGTTGCCTTTTGATTCTATTATTAGAACAAGCTATGATGTTGATGCTTCTACTCTCGATGTTACTTGATTTGCACTTTCTGCGCCTAGCTGAAAGGCGTTAAAGAAAAGCGCTTATGGGAGACAACCCATGTTTTTACCTACAGCAATTTTTTGTTTTATTGAGTCTTGGAAGTTGTTTACTACTGTAGCAACCTCTCCTTATCATGTTTTTGTGCCAAGTAAAGTTTCTATGTCAAAGTTGATGTTATATTTGGGATCGCTGCACAGAAACAGCATTGCTGTCTGTCACGAATCTGGGCATAATTCTCTGTAGAAAATTCGAAAAAATCTGCCAATTTACGAGCGTGATCCTCAGATATGTACGCAACTTTCATTAGTTTTGAGTTTTTCCATTTGAGCAAGTCTGGTGCCATTTATAAATTCGTCTTTACGGACTGTTCTGTTTTTGACAGATTCTGCCTTTTATTTCGCATTGCCTCTTTTGCTATGTTGGATTTATTTCTTTGATCCATTAATGTCCAGTAGCATTATGCAATGTCCAGAAGTGAAAAGAATGATTGTGTCACCTCTGAATGTGTGAATTATTAATGATGCACTAACCCTCTAATGAGTTTGCTTGAAGTTTGGTGTGAAGGAAGTTTTCAAGGGTCAAGAGAGGAGAATGATATACTAAGATCAAGAGGAGTGAAAGCTCTAAGCTTGGGGATGCCCCGTGGTTCATCCCTGCATATTTTAAGAAGACTCAAGCGTCTAAGCTTGGGGATGCCCAAGGCATCCCCTTCTTCATCGACAACATCATCAGTTCCTCCCCTGAAACTATATTTTTATTCAGTCACATCTGGTGTTCTTTACTTGGAGCGTCGGTTTGTTTTCGTTTTGTTTTTGTTTGAATAAGATGGATCCTAGCATTCACTTTGTGGGAGAGAGACACGCTCCGCTGTTGCATATGGACACATGTGTCCTTAGGCTTTACTCATAATGTTCAAGGCGAAGTTTCTTCTTCGTTAATTTGTTATATGGTTGGAATTGGAAAATGCTACATGTAGTAATTCTAAAATGTCTTGGATAATGTGATACTTGGCAATTGTTGTGCTCATGTTTAAGCTCTTGCATCATATGCTTTGCACCCATTAATGAAGAAATACATAGAGCTTGCTAAAATTTGATTTGCATATTTGGTTTCTCTAAGGTCTAGATAATATCTAGTATTGAGTTTTGAACAACAAGGAAGACAGTGTAGAGTCTTATAATGTTTACAATATGTCTTTTATGTGAGTCTTGCTGCACTTGTTCATCCTTGAGTTTGCTTCAAATAACCTTGCTAGCCTAAACCTTGTATCGAGAGGGAATACTTCTCATGCATCCAAAATCCTTGAGCCAACTACTATGCCATTTGTGTCCACCATACCTACCTACTACATGGTATTTACCCGCCATTCCAAAGTAAATTGCTTGAGTGCTACCTTTAAAATTCCATCATTCACCTTTGCAATATATAGCTCATGGGACAAAATAGCCTTAAAAACTATCGTAGTATTGAATATGTACTTATGCACTTTATATTTTATTAAGTTGCTTGTTGTGCGATAACCATGTTTCTGGGGAACGCCATCAACTATTGTTGAATATCATGTGAGTTGCTATGCATGTCCGTCTTGTCTGAAGGTCTATCATTTTAGTGGTTGGAGCATGCAAAATTGTTAGAGAAGAACATTGGGCCGCTAACTAAAGCCATGAATCATGGTGGAAGTTTCAGTTTTGGACATATATCCTCAACCTCATATGAGAATAATAACTTTGCTACATGCTTATGCATTAAAGAGGAGTCCATTATCTGTTGTCCATGTTGTCCCGGTATGGATGTCTAAGTTGAGAATAATCAAAAGCGAGAAATCCAAAATGCGAGCATTCTCCTTGGACCTTTGTACAGGCGGCATGGAGGTACCCCTTTGTGACACTTGGTTGAAACATGGCATGCGAAGACCCGGTAGTCCAAGTTAAGTAGGACGAGGTGCGGGCACTATTAGTATACTATGCGTGAGGCTTGCAACTTGTAAGATATAATTTTCATAACTCATATGCTTTATTACTACCGTTGACAAAATTGTTTCATGTTTTCAAAATAAAAGCTCTAGCACAAATACAGAAATCGATGCTTTCCTCATTGAAGGACCATTCTTTTACTTTTATTGTTGAGTCAGTTTACCTATCTCCTTCCACCTTAAGAAGCAAACACTTGTGTGAACTGTGCATTGATTCCTACATACTTGCATATTGCACTTATTATATTACTTTATGTTGACAATATCCATGAGATATACATGTTACAAGTTGAAAGCAACCGCTGAAACTTAATCTTCTTATGTGTTGCTTCAACACCTTTACTTTGATTTATTGCTTTACGAGTTAACTCTTATGCAAGACTTATTGATGCTTGTCTTGAAGTACTATTCATGAAAAGTCTTTGCTATATGATTCAGTTGTTTACTCATGTCATTACCTTTGCTTTGATCGCTGCATTCATTACATATGTTTACAAATAGTATGATCAAGATTATGATGGCATGTCACTTGAAATTATCTTTGTTATCGTTTTACCTGCTCGGGACGAGCAGAACTAAGCTTGGGGATGCTGATACGTCTCCAACGTATCGATAATTTCTTATGTTCCATGCTACTTTATTGATGATACCTACATGTTTTATGCACATTATATGTCATATTTATGCATTTTCTGGAACTAACCTATTAACAAGATGCCGAAGAGCCAGTTGTTGTTCTGCTGTTTTTGGTTTCAGAAATCCTAGTAAAGAAATATTCTCGGAATTGGACGAAACTTTCGCCCAGGGTCCTATTTTTGCACGAAGCTTCCAAGACCGAAGACCTAACGAAGTGGGGCCACGAGAGGCCGGGGGTGGCCGCGCCCAGCCTTGGCCGCGCGGCCCGCCCCTGGGCCCCTCGTGTGGCCCCTCGCGTTGACCTTCCGCCTACTTAAAGCTCCCGTCGCGAAACCCCGACGAGAGCCACGATACGGAAAACCTTACAGAGACGCCGCCGCCGCGAATCCCATCTCGGGGGATTCGGAGATCGCCTCCGGCCCTGCCGGAGAGGGGATTCATCTCCCGGAGGACTCTTCATCGCCATGATCGCCTCGGGAGTGATGAGTGAGTAGTTCACCCCTGGACCATGGGTCCATAGCAGTAGCTAGATGGTCGTCTTCTCCTTGTTGTGCTTCATTGTTGGATCTTGTGAGCTGCCTAACATGATCAAGATCATCTATATGTAATTCTATATGTTGTGTTTGTCGGGATCCGATGGATAGAGAGTACTATGATTATGGTGATTATCAATCTATTGTTCATGTGTTGTTTATGATCTTGCATGCTCTCCGTTATTAGTAGAGGCTCTGGCCAAGTTTTTACTCTTAACTCCAAGAGGGAGTAATTATGCTCGATAGTGGGTTCATGCCTTCATTGATACCTGGGACAGTGACAGAAAGTTCTAAGGTTGTGATGTGCTGTTGCCACTAGGGATAAAACATTGATGCTATGTCTAAGGATGTAGTTATTGATTACATTACGCACAATACTTAATGCAATTGTCTGTTGCTTTGCAACTTAATACTGGAGGGGGTTCGGACGATAACCTGAAGGTGGACTTTTTAGGCATAGATGCAGTTGGATGGCGGTCTATGTTCTTTGTCGTAATGCCCAATTAAATCTCACTATATTTACCATGTCATGTATATGCATTGTTATGCCTTTCTCTATTTGTCAATTGCCCGACTGTAATTTGTTCACCCAACATGCTTTTATCTTATGGGAGAGACACCTCTAGTGAACTGTGGACCCCGGTCCTATTCTTTACATAGCATACAATCTACTTGTTTTACTGTTTTCTTTGCAAACATCTTCCACTCGATACGTTTAATCCTTTGTTACAGCAAGCCGGTGAGATTGACAACCTCACTGTTTCGTTGGGACAAAGTACTTGGGTTGTGTTGTGCAGGTTCCTAGTTGGCGCCGAATCCCTGGTGTTGCGCCGCATCACATTTCGCGACCATCAACCTTCAACGTGCTTCTTGGCTCCTCCTGGTTCGATTAAACCTTGGTTTCTTTCTGAGGGAAAACTTGCTACTGTGCGCATCATACCTTCCTCTTGGGGTTCCCAACGAACGTGTGAGTTACACGCCATCAGTCGTCCCCGTCGCCTACCCTGCTCTTGGATCGTTCGCCCGCTGACATCGGCTGCTCTCCATGGCGCGGCCGGCTAGAGGAGTGAGAGCCGAGAGCGCACATGGCGGTCGGCCGTCCGGCGTGTATGCTCCTGCGCGTCCCTCGTTCGTGGGGCGATACTCAGTCCCCAGTAGGAGAGGAAGGAGAGGAGAGGCACCTGAGAGTTTGGTGCGCGGCCAGTGGTGGGAGGGGATGGTGGCCGGCGAGTGGGTGGAAGAGACGGCGGCGACGCGATTGGATCGATGGAGAGAACGAGATTCAGATGGAGGCGCACGAGGGTGGAGGAAGGGTTTCCGCCAGCGGGCAAAAGGCGGTGGATGTTTTCGCAAAAAAAAGAAATCGGACGGTGCTTAGATTTGGTGAAGGGGCAAAATGGTCAGATGAAAATATATAGGACGAAACCTCTAACCGGAGGAAACGGAACCGGTTTTTCCTTTTAATATATATATATATAGTAGAGAGTTCTTGTGCCTGCTGGTGCGAAGCGGGTATATAAACATGTTTAAATGTTCTTGGATACGCAGTATGGGAATAAAAAAGTACGGTTACTTCTGAACCATTTCGCGACAACCGAAGGCAGAACAACACTGTAGAGTACAATGAACAAGTGTCGCACATACACGAGTAACACGAAGGAACAAATCGATCTACATGCGGAACAAAACAATAGAAAAGAGGAACAAAAGATAAGAAACGTCAAAGATATCATGACTACACTGGGAACAAATCTGAGTGCAATAAAAAATTTCCATCCATGAAATGAATCATTCCCACACGAGACATGAAGCCCTCCTCGTACTACGTGATCAATACTACCCACTCTTTCATTCTAAATTAGTCGATGTGTCTTTTTTTTTCAAAATGAGCGAACCTAAACCAAATCCAACTAAGTTGCGACAAGTAATTTGAAACAGAGAGAATACTTTCATTTCATTCTACCAGTTGTTGCTTCATACGTCCAATTTATTTCTTCCAGGTCTTTCAACTAGGGCTAGTTTGAAAACGGTTCTTTAGCTTCACAAGGCATGTGAATACGGGAAAATATCACATGATTCCAAGCTATACATGATACCACTCATCAAAATTTAAAATTACAAGGTTCTATTTAAAAATAATAATTGTGAGTGCATACAAGATGTATGTTTACGGCCCTTAAAATTTGCATAACCAAATACAAAACACACACGGAGGAAAAAAGAAGATAAAATGATATGTGAATAGTGTCATTTGTGCTTTTGTTTTTTGCAACACTATTCATGTTGGGTTTTTTAAGTTGCTCTATGTCTATTTCAAATTTGGGTATGAAATTTTTTAGGGAATGTAAACACACATTTTGTGAACTCTAATATTATAATTTTATTTTTTTGAAACCTATATTTCGAATTTTTAGAAGTTGTATCATGTTATCATGTGTAGCTTGGAATCATGTGATACTTTCCCATACGAATACTTTCCATTTCCCTTAAGCTTTATTTGTGCGGCCACTGAAGTCTGAATTTGGACGCCGAGGAGCTATGCTGGGCTCGTCCTTGCCTATTTTGCAACCCTTCATGCTTATTTCATAGCCCGATGTGATATTTCAGCCCGGACTGAATCGAGCCCGCTAAGGTCCATTTGCCCATGTGTTAGCATGTATTGTATCAGGTGTGGCCGGGTGGACATGCTATGGTTTCTCTCTCAAAAAAAAAAAAACAGAAGAGGATATGCTATGCTTTATCTAAGAAAGAGGTATGGATATGGTCCAGTGTACGTCGTTGTCAGTTTTTTTCTTTTATATGACCATTGTCATTGCGACATGATTGGAAGATATGCCTGTGTCGGACCCTTCATTTGTTCAGCTTATCAGCATAACAATAGGCATGCCCATTTTGAGGCTGTAATTATTCAAGCAACCTCCTGTCTCTCTCCCCCACGTTTTGTTGCACAGCAACACTGACTACATGTGATCCATTATCATCTCTTTATTCATTTATTTACAAACCTACGCTACATATATTGACTGAAGAGGACATAATTAAGCGGTAACAGTCACGTTTCTTTCATGGTTGAAATAAGTGTATGTATTTTTTTCCAAGCAAAAGAAATGAACGATGCCGTTAGGAGAAAAATTGCTGTCAACCGACGTTCAGGAATTCCGACGTGTCCTGCTCAACTTATTATTCCTAGCTATCATGATACCGTCTTCAGTTCTGCCATTTTTAATTTCTGCACTCGATTGTCCGGCGATCATCGTTGGTTTTAGACTTTTAGGGCTTAGGATCACGGCGCATCAAAGGCAAACCAACGTGCATGCCGACTAGCAGGTATTGCTTTCTTCCAAAGCTATCCTACTGGCCTCGACAGCACGAATGATATTTTAAGTAGTTCTGAGCAGATAAGATAACGTTGCTGGTTTAGATATAACCAAGATAAGATGTCCTCTGCTAGCTTGCTTCCTGCCTGAAGCAATTTCATAATGCCCTCGGTTTCGCAAGTGAACAAACCTCGGTGAGCCCTCGTACTTGTGGTTGGATTCCTCTTTGACTTTGCGTGAGAGCTGAGGTCGCTACTCGATTGAGAGCTATTTCCTTTCTTCCGAGAAACATTCTCTTCCTCTTTTACTATCTATAATTTCGATGGGGTTGACAGCAGTGCAGATGAAATGGAATGATTCCGTTCTGTGTTTGTTTGAGACAAAAAGATGAAATGAAACGGTTCCGTTCTCATGTGATTCTCATGGTTCCATTTCACTCTTTTTGAGAAAAAAATATATATTAGAATCGCATAGATACCAATTACATCCGGCCTCTTCAACAATGCATTGTCCTAGCGGCATCACAGATGGAAACAACTAGAAACGAAAGAAGAATTGCAAAAATAAAAGTCCCGCTACTCTTGAAACAACAATATTAACACCACCAAGATAGCACCAGAAGTACAGTTTCTCCATAAACGACGTCTCCAAAAAGAAAACGGTGCACAAGCACAGTCTTCGTTCGATCATAGATCTTAGGTTTTCACAGTAAAAAAAATCATCACTCTCAAAAGCAATGCCTTCAACAAGGTCATTGCCAGGCCACAACCAATTAAGGTCAGACCTTGAATTTTCACCCTCAAAGATAAGGCTATAAACTTTTTATGTGCAATCGCTCCCCCCCCCCACCACTTGCATGCCGCTGCTCCAAGTCAGGAATCACCAAGCCAATTCCCATCACCACCAAGACTCGAACCACCATTGCTAGTACTCCCTCCGATTCATATTAATTGACTTCAATATGGATGTATCTAGAACTAAAATGTGTCTAGATACATCCATATTAGAGTCAATTAATATGAACCGGAGGGAGTACTCAAATCTTGGCTTTGATGACATTATCCGCTTACACAGTGAAACCATAACGTGCCTCATGATATTAACAACCATCAGTGCTTCGAAGCGCTCCCTCTAAACAAAACGGTCAGAGAAAAACATGGATGCACAAGACCGAATCCTATTCAATCTAGCAATGTCCAGGCATGAGTCGCCCACTAGAGTTCACCGGCGGATCCTTCCGGAATACGACAGTCCAACCAGATTAATGGGGACATGCATACGTCAGAACATCATCTTGGCACGAGAAGGAACCATAGGACCACCTCCTTTATTCTAGCCGAGCTAGCAACCCCCATGCCACCCCGCGGGAAACATGCGAGATCTGCCTCCCCGAGCCCAACCGACGAAACCCATGGCCTGTGGCGCACAAGGAGAAGTGTTCCATACCTTTCTTGAGAGGAAATTGATATTTAATATTACCTTCCCTCATATCAATAACAGCACCAACGGTTCGAAGAAAAGGTCTTCCCAACACAATAGGACAAGATGCATTGCATTCGATATCCAAGATAACAAAATCAACGGGGACAAGGTTATTTTTAACCATAATGCGCACATTATCAATCCTCCCCAAAGGTTTTTTTTAACATTATCGGCAAGATTAACATCCAAATAACAATTCTTCAATGGTGGCAAGTCAAGCATATCATAAATCTTTTTAGGCATAACAGAAATACTTGCACCAAGATCACATAGAGCATTACATTCAAAGTCATTGAATTTCATTTTAATGATGGGCTCCCAACCATATTCTAACTTTATAGGAATAGAAATTTCAAGTTTTAGTTTCTCTTCTCTAGATTTTATGAGAGCATTTGTAATATGTTTTGTAAAGGCTAAATTTATAGCACTAGCATTAGGACTTTTAGCAAGTTTTTGTAAGAACTTTATAATTTCAGAGATGTGACAATCATCAAAGTATAAATCATTATGAGCTACAGCAATGGGATCATTGTCCCCAAGGTTGGAAAAAATTTCAGCAGTTTTATCACAAGCAGTTTCAGCAGTTTTAGCAATTTCAGGCAGTTTTGTACGCTTTGCACTAGGAGTAGAAACATTGCCAACACCAATTATTTTACCATTGATAGTAGGAGGTGCAGCAACATGTGAATCATTATCATTACTAATGGTGGTAATAGTCCAAACTTTAGCTACATTATTCTTTTTAGCTAGTTTTTCATTTTCTTCTCTATCCCACCTAGCACGCAATTCAGCCATTAATCTTATATTCTCATTAATTCTAACTTGGATGGCATTTGCTGTAGTAGTAATCTTATTATCAATATCATTATTAGGCATAACTTTCAATTTTAAAAGATTAACGTCAGAGGCAAGTCTATCAACTCTAGAAGCAATAACATCAATTTTATCAAGCTTTTCCTCAACAGATTTGTTAAAAGCAGTTTGTGTACTAATAAATTCTTTAAGCATAGCTTCAAGACCAGAGGGTACACTCCTATTATTGTTGTAAGAATTCCCATAAGAATTACCATAACCATTACCATTAGCGAAGGATATGGCCTATAGTTATTACCGAGTTGTTCCTATAAGCATTGTTGTTGAAATTATTATTTTTAATGAAATTCACATCAACATTTTCTTCTTGAGCAACCAATGAAGCTAAAGGAATATTATTTGGATCAACATTAGATCTACCATTCACAAGCATAGACATAATCACATCAATCTTATCACTCAAGGAAGAGGTTTCTTCAACAGAATTTACCTTCTTACCTTGTGGAGCTCTTTCCGTGTGCCATTCGAGTAATTTATCATCATATCATCAAGAAGCTTTGTAGCCGCCCCAAAGTGATGGACATAAAGGTAGCTCCAGCAGCTGAATCCAATAAATTCCGCGAAGAAAAATTTAGTCCTGCATAGAAGGTTTGGATGATCATCCAAGTAGTCATCCATGGGTTGGGCAATTCTTTACCAAAGTTTTCATTCTCTCCCATGCTTGAGCAACATGTTCAGTATCTAATTGCTTAAAATTCATTATGCTACTTCTCAAAGATATAATTTTAGCGGGAGGATAATATCTACCAATAAAAGCATCCTTACATTTAGTCCATGAATCAATACTATTCTTAGGCAAAGATAGCAACCAATCTTTAGCTCTTCCTCTTAATGAGAAAGGAAACACTTTCAATTTAATAATATCACCATCTACATCCTTATACTTTTGCATTTCACATAGTTCAACAAAATTATTAAGATGGGCAGCAGCATCATCAGAACTAACACCAGAAAATTGATCTCTCATAACCAGGTTCAGTAAAGCAGGTTTAATTTCAAAGAATTCTGCTGTAGTAGCAGGTGGAGCAATAGGTGTGCATAGGAAATCATTATTATTTGGGTTTGTGAAGTCACACAACTTAGTATTTTCAGGGGTATTCATTTTAGCAACGGTAAATAAAACAAACTAGATAAAGTAAATGCAAGTAACTAATTTTTTGTGTTTTTGATATGGAGAGCAAGACAGGAAATAAAGTAAAACTAGCAACTAATTTTTTTGTGTTTTGTTTAGGTGCAGCAAACAAAGTAGTAAATAAAATAAAGCAAGACAAAAACAAAGTAAAGAGATTGAGAAGTGGAGACTCCCCTTGCAGCGTGTCTTGATCTCCCCGGCAACGGCGCCAGAAAAAGAGCTTGATGCGCGTAAATGTACACGTCCGTTGGGAACCCCAAGAGGAAGGTATGATGCGCAGTGGCAAGTTTTCCCTCGAAAGAAACCAAGGTTTAATCGAACCAGGAGGAGCCAGAAGCACGTTGAAGGTTGATGGAGGCGAAATGTGATGCGGCGCAACAACAGAGATTCGGCGCCAACGTGGAACCTGCACAACACAACCAAAGTACTTTGCCCCAACGAAACAGGGAGGTTGTCAATCTCACCGGCTTGCTGTAACAAAGGATTAACCGTATTGTGTGGAAGATGATTGTTTGCAAGAAAAACAGTAAAACAAGTATTGTAGTAGATTGTATGCGATGTAAAGAATAGGACCGGGGTCCACAGTTCACTAGAGGTGTCTCTCCCATAAGATAAAAGCATGTTGGGTGAACAAATTACAGGGCAATTGACAAATAGAGAAGAGCATAACAATGCATATACATGATATGATAAATATAGTGAGATTTAATCGGGCATTACGACAAAGTACATAGACCGCCATCCAACATCTATGCCTAAAAAGTCCACCTTTAGGTTATCATCCGAACCCCTTCAGTATTAAGTTGCAAAGCAACAGACAATTGCATTAAGTATGGTGCGTAATGTAATTGAAAACTAAATCCTTAGACATAGAATCAATGTTTTATCCCTAGTGGCAACAAGACATCACAACCTTAGAACTTTCTCACGTCCCAGTGTCAATGAAGGCATGAACCCACTATCGAGCATAAATACTCCTCTTGGAGTTAAGAGTAAAAACTTGGCCAGAGCCTCTACTAGTAACGGAGAGCATGCAAGATCATAAACAACACATAAACAATAGATTGATAATCACCATAACATAGCATTCTCTATTCATCGGATCCCGACAAACACAACATATAGAATTACGGATAGATGATCTTGATCATGTTAGGCAGCTCACAAGATCCAACAATGAAGCACAATTAGGAGAAGACCATCTAGCTACTGCTATGGACCCATAGTCCAGGGGTGAACTACTCACTCATCACTCCGGAGGCGACAATGGCGGTGTAGAGTCCTCCGGGAGATGAATCCCCTCTCCGGTGGGTGCCGGAGGCGATCTCCTGAATCCCCGAGATGGGATTCGCGGCGTCTCCGGAAGGTTTTCCGTATCGTGGCTCTCGGTACTGGGGGTTTCGCGACGGAGGCTATTTGTAGGCGGAAGGGCCAAGAGGCGGCACGCGGGGCCCACACCATAGGTCGGCGCGGCCGGGCCTGGGCCGCGCCGCCCTATGGTGTCGCCACGTGGCCCCACTTCGACTCTCCTTCGGTCCGGAAGCTTGCAAAAATAGGACCCAGGGCGTTGATTTCGTCCAATTCGAGAATATTTCGTTACTAGGATTTAAAACCAAAAACAGGAGAAAACATCAACTGGCTCTTCGGCATCTTGTTAATAGGTTAGTTCCAGAAAATGAATAAATACGACATATAATGTGCATAAAACATGTAGATATCATCAATAATGTAGCATGGAACATAAGAAATTATCGATACGTTGGAGACGTATCATCTGTACAAAAAAAAATTGGTACTCAAAACAGGCTTTTTGCGAGGCATTTTAAACCATTTTTACACATGGCACAAAAATGTCGGTTTTTACGAAACTTTAAGCGAGCATATATAAATTGGAATATTTTATATGGACCAAAATATCCAAATTTTAAAATTTTGTAATATGTTTCTTACGTAAAGGGAGCATATTCACCTAGGATCAAAAGGTGCAGTTTTGAGTATCATTCATTTTGATTGGATTTGATCACATCGTACATAGAGTGCTTGAACCTTTTCTTGTGCTACATCATATTTTTTTCATTTAAGCTTGTGTGTTTCTCCGTGGGACCTAGTGCCTGTTGTTAGCTTCAAAGTGATCGCAAATGCATCAAAAATAGAGTTTGTATAGGAAAGTGTAGGGTTCGTTGCATAGAAAAAAAATCTACTGCAAGAACGAATAAAACCAAGATCCAATCTATGAAAAAACCAAGATCTAATCAATGCGACTATTGCAACGACATATATGAGAAACCAACCCTCGAAGATCCAAAGTGTTAACGAGATCGGATCTCGTGGTTGATGAAGAAGTTCCTTCCAATGTTGCGATCGGGCAGCACTTCCGTACGCGGTCACACGTACGGAGTCATGTATACGTCCTCTCCACGTTCCAGCACAACGGCGTGGTGGTGGTGGAGGATAAATCCTACAGGGCTTTGCCAAACCGGCGCAGGAAGAAGGAGGGAGAGAGGGTGGTGGCTAGGGTTAGGGGAAGGAGTGGGCTGCACCCGTGCCCCCGCCCCTCTTTATATAGGGGAGTGGCTGATAGGGTTGCCTTGGCCCCTCCTCCACCCCTAGGGACGCACAAGGGGTGGGGGGGGGGGGGCGAACTTGCCCCCAAAGTCCCCCCCTTAATTCTAGGGACTCCCCCTTATCCCTTGGGGGGTTGGTCGGCTAGGCCTTGGGGCATGGTGCACCTGACCCATTGATACGTCTCAAACGTATCCATAATTTCTGATGTTCCATGCTTGTTTTATGACAATACCTACATGTTTTGTTCACACTTTATATCGTTTTGATGCATTTTCCGGAACTAACCTATTGACAAGATGCCGAAGTGCCAGCCTGTTTTCTGCTTGTTTTTGGTTTCAGAAATCCTAGTAAGGAAATATTCTCGGAATTGACGAAATCAACGCCCAGCATCTTATAATCGCACGAAGCTCTGACACCGGAGAGGCACCGATGGGGCCTAGGGGGCCACACGCGGGGCGCGGCCTAGGGCCTGGCGCGCCCCTATGGTGTGGCCCCACCAGGGCTCCACCGACATCGCCCCTTCGCCTATAAGAAGCTCCCTGACCTAAATCTTCGATACGAAAAAGCCACGGATTAACGAAACTCCAGAAAAGCTCCAGGGGCGCTGCCGCCATCGCGAAACTTCAATTCGGGACAAGTCTCGTTCCGCACCCGGACGGGGAATTGCCCCCGGAGCCATCTCCATCGACACCACCGCCATCTTCATCGCCATCGTTGTCTCCCATGATGAGGAGGGAGTAGTTCTCCCCCGGGGCTGAGGGCTCTACCGGTAGCTATGTGGTTAATCTCTCTCTCTCTGTACCCCAATACAATGATCTCATGAATTGCTTTGCATAATTGAGATCCATATGATGAGCTTTGTATCGCTACTAGTCTATGTGCTACTCATGTGATGTTATTAAAGTAGTCTATTCCTCCTTCATGGTGTAAAGGCGACAGTGTGTGCACCGTGTGGTTCTTGTCGTAGGTTATGATCATAATCTCTTGTAGGTTATGGAGTTAATTATCATTATGATAGTATTGATGTGATCTATTCCTCCTTTCATAGTGTAATGTTGACAGTGTGTATGCTATGTTAGTTGTCGGTTTATTTTGCAAAGATCTATTATGCTCTAAGGTTACTTAAATATGAATGCCGAATGTTGTGGCGCTTGTTAACTCCGGCTTGAGGGAGCTCTTGTAGCCCTACACAACGAATGGTGTTTGTCATCCAACAAAATAGTGTATGTAGCAAAATGAGAGAAGTTATTATTTATTATGCGATCAATGTTGAGAGTGTCCACTAGTGAAAGTATGATCCCTAGGCCTTGTTTCCAAACATCTAATCACCGCTTATTTACTGTTCTGTTGCATGTTTACTCGCTGCCATATTTTATTCAGATTGCTATTACCACTCATATACATTCATATTACTTGTATTTCACTATCTCTTCGCCGAACTAGTGCACCTATACATCTGACAAGTGTATTAGGTGTGTTGGGGACACAAGAGACTTCTTGTATCATGATTGCAGGGTTGCTTGAGAGGACTATCTTTGACCTCTACCTCCCTGAGTTCGATAAACCTTGGGTGATCCACTTAAGAGAAAACTTGCTGTTGTTCTACAAACATCTGCTCTTGGAGGCCCAACACTGTCTACAGGAAAAGAAGCGTGAGTAGACATCAAGCTATTTTCGCGCCGTTGCCGGGGAGGAAAGGTAAAAGGCACTCATACTCCGGTTCCAGGTAACTAAGTTATTTTCATTACCGTTGTAAGTGCTCGCTATTTCCTTTAGATCCTGCAATTGCATCTTTTGGTTTCTTGTTTACACTAGTTAGGCATAATGGAAAGCAACAGTGAGCTTCTTATTCTATTTCCTGAGTTAAGACATGGATTGTTTGCTGCGAAAATTTAAAAACCTATGGAATCTTATTTGCATGCTAGTAGCAATGATATTAGTATGAATGCTTTGAACACCATTGTTACTAATGATATGGAAAATTCTAAGCTTGGGGAAGCTGGTTTTGATGAGCATGACATTTTTAGTCCCCCAAGCATTGAGGAGAAAATTTTCTTTGATGATACTTTGCCTCCTATTTATGAGAGGGAATAGCACTTTACACCACATGTTGGGGCTAAAGTTGCACAAAACCACAACTTCAGTTTTCTTTTGCACAAAACACCACTTTTTCATGCAATTCTTTGCAGAGAACACAATAGTACTAATTAGGATGCCTAATAGGCCATTAACAAATTGGGGCCCACCTCTAAGTCACGCTCAGCCTCTACTCAATGCGATCGACCCGTCTGTGCTCCCACCCGTTCCACTCGATACAAAACTCTCGACACGGGTGGCCACCCACACCAGGGCTCCGGCGACCCAGCGAGTTGAATTGACCTCTTTTTTAGTTGAATTTTGGTTGAACCAAAGTTTAATCAGGCACAACAATAACCAACTTTTATCTTTGTTTAGGCTCGAGGGAAAATTTGTCACATCAGACCACCTGCCCAGAGAAATGCCAGAAAAGACCAGTGCAAATGCCAAAAGTACCGTCACGACACGCTGGCCAGGCAACACGTGAAGGTTGCCACCGTCATCTGTGGCGACACGTATGCAGTCCGTGCTGCCGCTAACAGCATCGTCAGGTGGTGGGCCTTGCCGGCGTAGCCGGCGGTGGCAAGCTGACGTGGCAGGGTGCCACCACCAGCTGCGGCAGCATGCTACGATGCTGGCAGCGGCTGACTGCACTGACTCCGAGGCTGACAGCTGCCGCCAATTTATATGATTTTTTATCTCCCGCAAACCCTAACTGGGAGGTCCTGTCCTATCATTCCCTTCTACGCAGATAAGAGCCTCAACTATCATCATCTTGCCACTCACCTCACTCAATCGAAGTCAGTGCCACCCCGCATGCCGCCACAACCCATGGTGGCACGCCGCCACGTCGACGTGCCGCCATCGGCAGCGGCGGCAGGGCCCACCCACCGACATTTGACTACTTTTGGCATTTGCACTGAGAGGTGGTCTTTTCTGGCATTTCACTGGGGGATCTGTCAAAATTTTGGCTAGAGGATCATGTCGATGTTTCATTCAATGGAAGGGAGATGATGGGCAATATGAAACCGCTTTCTGGATTTCTACAAACTGTTGTGCTACATATTTGTGGTTAACTCCTTGATAAATTATAGCAGACCAGTTCAGTCACATTAAGCTTGGCTAGGGCCCAATTGGTTAATGGCCTATTAGGCTCTCTAATTAGTACTATTGTGTTCTCTGCCAACAATTGCATGAAAAAGTGGTGTTCTGTGCAAAACAAAAGGGAAGTTGTGGTTTTGTGCAACTTTAGCCCCAACATGTGGTGTGAAGTGCTATTCCCTCTATTTATGATGATTATAATGATAGTGGTCTTTTGGTGCCGCCTACTATGGAGAGTAAATTTTATTATGATTATACTATGCCTCCTACACTTGATGAGAATAATAATGATAGCTACTTTGTTGAATTTGCTCCCACTACAACTAATAAAATTGATTATGCTTATGTGGAGAGTAATAATTTTATGCATGTGGCTCATGACAAGAATGCTTTATGTGATAGTTATATTGTTGAGTTTGTTCATGATGCTACTGAAAGTTATTATGAGAGAGGGAAACATGGTTATATGCATCTTAATAATATTAAGTTTGCCCTCTTTATGTTGAGAATCTTGAAATTGCGCTTGTGTTGCTTTTCTATGCTTGCCACTTTGTTCTTCATGAATTTATTTGTGTACAAGATTCCTTTTCATAGGAAGTGGGTTAGGCTTAAATGTGCTTTGAATTTGTTTCTTGATGTTCTCTTTGCTTCAAATCTTAATTCTTGCGAGAGCATCATTAAAATTACTGAGCCCATCTTAATGGCTATAAAGAAAAAACTTCTTGGGAGATAACCCATGTGTTTATTTTTCTACTGTTTTGTTGAGTCTTGGAAGTTGTTTACTACTGTAGCAACCTCTCCTTATCATGTTTTTGTGCCGAGTAAAGCCTCTATGGTAAAGTTGATGCTAGATTTGGATTACTGCACAGAAACAGATTTGTTTTGTCACGAATTCGCAGCTCTGTAGGTAACTCAGAAAAATCTGCAAATTTACGTGCGTGATCCTCAGATATGTACGCAACTTTCATTAGTTTTGAGTTTTTCCATTTGAGCAAGTTAAGTGCCCTTGTAAAATTCGTCTTTACGGACTGTTCTGTTTTGACAGATTCTGCCTTTTATTTCGCATTGCCGCTTTTGCTATGTTGAATGAGTTTCTTTGTTCCATTAACTTTCAGAAGCTTTGTGCAATGTCCAGAAGTTTAAGAATTATTGTGTAACCTCTGAACATGTGAATTTTTATTATGCACTAACCCTCTAATGAGTTTGCTTGAAGTTTGGTGTGGAGGAAGTTTTCAAAGGTCAAGAGAAGAGGATGATATACTATGATCAAGAAGAGTGAAAGGTCTAAGCTTGGGGATGCCCCGGTGGTTCATCCCTGCATATTTTAAGAAGAATCAAGCATCTAAGCTTGGGGATGCCCAAGGCATCCCCTTCTTCATCGATAACTTATCAGGTCACTTCTAGTGAAACTATATTTTTATTCCGTCACATCTTATGTACTTTACTTGGAGCGTCTGTGTGCTTTTAATTTCGTTTTGTTATTTTCATTCTCTGAATAAATTCATGCTCATGTGTGGGAGAGAGACACGCTCCGCTTTTTCATATGAACACTAGTGTTCTTCATTCTTACTTTTAATGTTCAAGGGCGAAAGTTGATCGCTTCACTTATTGCTATTTGGTTGGAATCAGAAAATGCTTTATATGGTTTTGAATAACTTGATACTTGGCAATTGTTTTGAGCTCTCATAGATCATGTTTAAGCTCTTGCATCATGTAGTTAAATCTATTAGTGGAGAACTACCGAAGAGCTTGTTAAAATTTGGTTTGCATGATTGGTCTCTCTAAGTCTAGATATTTTGGTAAAGTGTTTGAACAACAAGGAAGACAGTGTAGAGTCTTATAATGCTTGCAATATGTTCTTGTGTAAGTTTTGTTGTACCTGTTCATACTTGTGTTTGCTTCAAACAACCTTGCTAGCCCAAACCTTGTACTGAGAGGAAATGCTTCTCGTGCATCCAAACACCTTGAGCCAAAAGCCATGCCATTTGTGTCCACCATATCTACCTACTATGTGGTATTTTTCTGCCATTCCAAAGTAAATTACTTGAGTGCTACCTTTAAAATTTCATTCCTTTATCTTTGCAATATATAGCTCATGGGACAAATAGCTTAAAAACTATTGTGGTGATGAATATGTAGTTATGTGTCTTAGTTCTTATAAGTTGCTTGTTGAGCGGTAACCATGTTTCTGGGGACGCCATCAACTTTTTACTTTTGTTGGATATCATGTGAGATGCTATGCATGTTCGTCTTGTCTGAAGTAAGTGCGATTTCATGATCAAATGGTTTGAGTATGCATATTGTTAGAGAAGAACATTGGGCCGCTAACTAAAGCCATGTATCATGGTGGAAGTTTCAGTTTGGACATACAACCTCAATCTCTTATGAGAATATTATCTGTTGTTGAATGCTTAAGCATTAAAGAGGAGTCCATTATCTGTTGTCTATGTTGTCTCGGTATGGATGTCTAAGTTGAGAATAATCAAAAGCGAGAAATCCAATGCGTGTTTTCTCCTTAGACCTTTGTACAGGCGGCATAGAGGTACCCCTTTGTGATACTTGGTTGAAACATATGTCATGCAATGATAATCCATGTTATCCGAGCTGATTAGGACAAGGTGCGAGCACTATTAGTACTTGCATGAGACTTGCAACTTGTAGGAAGTATTATGCATAGCACATATGAATTATTACTACCGTTGACAAAATTGTTTCTATGTTTTCAAACAAAAGCTCTAGCACAAAAATAGTAATCCATGCTTCCTCTGCGAAGGGCCATTCTTTTACTTTATGTTGAGTCAGTTTACCTACTTCTTTCTATCTTAGAAGAAAACACTTGTGTTAACTGTGCATTGATTCTTACATGTTTACTTATTGCACTTGTTATATTACTCTATGTTGACAAATATCCATGAGATATACATGTTACAAGTTGAAAGCAACCGCTGAAACTTAATCATCCTTTGTGTTGCTTCAATGCATTATACTTTGAATTTATTGCTTATGAGTTAGCTCTTATGCAAGTCTTGTTGATACTTGTCTTGAAAGTACTATTCATGAAAAGTTTTGCTATATGATTCATTTGTTTAGTCATCATCTTTTGTTAGCAATCTTTTGCTTCAGATCACTCCATTCATCTCATATGCTTTACAATAATGTTGATCAAGGTTATGTTGGTAGCATGTCACTTCAGAAATTATTTGTTGTTATCGTTTACCTACTCGAGGGCGAGTAGGAACTAAGCTTGGGGATGCTTGATACGTCTCAAACGTATCCATAATTTCTTATGTTCCATGCTTGTTTTATGACAATACCTACATGTTTTGTTCACACTTTATATCGTTTTGATGCATTTTCCGGAAATAACCTATTGACAAGATGCCGAAGTGCCGTTGGTTTTCTGCTGTTTTTGGTTTCAGAAATCCTAGTAAGGAAATATTCTCGAATTGGACGAAACGCCCAACATCTTATAATTGCACGAAGTTTCCGAACGGAGAGGCACCGGAGGAGCCAGGGGCCCACACGCCGAGCGTGGCCTAGGGCCGGCGCGCCCTATGGTGTGGCCCCACCAGGGCTCCACCGACATCGCCCCCGCCTCTAAGAAGCCCTAAATCTTCGATACGAAAAGCCACGGATTGACGAAACTCCGAAAAGCTCCGGCGCCGCGGGCCATCGCAAACTTCAATTCGGGACAGAGTCTCTCGTTCGGCACCTGCCGGACGGGAATTGCCCGGAGCCATCTCCATCGACACCACCGCCATCTTCATCGCCATCGTTGTCTCCCATGATGAGGAGGGAGTAGTTCTCCCCCGGGGCTGAGGGTTCTACCGGTAGCTATGTGGTTAATCTCTCTCTGTACTCCAATACAATGATCTCATGAATTGCTTTGCATAATTGAGATCCATATGATGAGCTTTGTATCGCTACTAGTCTATGTGCTACTCATATGATGTTATTAAAGTAGTCTATTCCTCCTGCATGGTGTAAAGGTGACAGTGTGTGCACCGTGTGGTTCTTGTCGTAGGCTATGATCATGATCTCTTGTAGGTTGTGGAGTTAATTATTACTATGATTGTATTGATGTGATCTATTCCCCCTTCATAGTGTAATGGTGACAGTGTGTATGCTATGTTAGTACTCGGTTTAAATTGCAAAGATCTATTATGCTCTAAGAGCATCTCCAACAGGCGCTGTAAAATCTAGCGCTGTAAACGCGCGATTCGGCGCGCTGTATACTGTTAGCGCGCGTGTTAGCGAATTTGCCCGCGGCAGAGGCGCTATTTTCCAGCGCGCGCTGCTGTGCGAAAAACGCACGTCCGGCAGAGGCGCTATTTTGCAGCGCGCGCGTATAAAGTGCTAAATCCGACCGTTTTTTGAAAATTTAAATCGAACAAACTATGAAAATTTGATCGAAAATACGAATATATTATAAAAGTTCGACGATACAATGCGACATATATTAAAAGTTCTACGAGACTACTCGGAGGAGTCCCAGTTGAAGTCCGAGCTGCTCGGAGTCGTCTCCGACACCGGCGTTGTCGTCCACTCGAAGGAGGAGGAGGAGGAGACGACGAACGTCGATGGCCCTGCGCCGTTCTTCTTTTCCTCCGCCTTCCTCGCCGCCTTCGCTTCCCTCGCCGCCTTCCTCTTCGCGATCTCGGCGCGGCGCTTCTCGCGGGAAGCTTTTTTTGCCGCCTTCTCCGCCGCCTTCTCCTCCTCCTTCTTCTCCTTCTCCGCGTAGAAGGCCGCCGTGGCGGCGACGTCCTCCGGGAAGCGGCGCGCCCATTCGACGCGGAACGCCTCGTCGCGCTCGGCGATGAGCAGGCGCTGCTCCGCTCCCGCTGTCGGCGCTGCTCCTCCCGCGTGATCATCGGCGGCGGCGCGGCATCTCCGCCTGCTCGCGCGTGAACACGTCGTGGAAGTTCATCGCGCGGCGGCTGCGGCCCAGCCGCCACGCGACGGCGTCGTAGGCACGCGCCGCCTCGTGCGCCGTGTCGAAGGTGCCGAGGCGGATCCGCTCCTCGCCGGAGCGGATCTCCGCGTCGAATCGGCCGCTCGGCCGCGCGCGGACGCCGCGTAGCCGAGGATGAGCGGCGCGGCGGCGCATCTTCGCGTCGAGGAGGAACGGCCGAAGGCGGAGCGCGCGGGAGGAGCGGCGGGGAGAGAGGCGCGGAGGAAGACGCGTGCGAGGAGTGGCGTTGGCCGCTTCGCACGTGTCGTCTTTATAGCGCGCGCGGCAGATTTCCCGCGCGGGATAGCGCGAAAGCGCGCGGGCGGTAAAACTTTTAGCGCGCGCGCCGTTTTCCCGCGTCCGTTGGAGCAGCGTGGCAGCGTCCGCGCGCGGCAAAACAGCGGTTTTTTTGCCGCGCGGGGCTTTTAGCGCGTCTGTTGGAGATGCTCTAAGGTTACTTAAATATGAATGCCGAATGTTGTGGCGCTTGTTAACTCCGGCTTGAGGGAGCTCTTGTAGCCCTACACAACGAATGGTGTTTGTCATCCAACAAAAGAGTGTATGTAGCACAAATGAGAGAAGTTATTATTTATTATGCGATCAATATTGAGAGGGTCCACTAGTGAAAGTATGATCCCTAGGCCTTGTTTCCAAACATCGAATCACCGCTTATTTACTGTTCTGTTGCATGTTTACTCGCTGCCATATTTTATTCAAATTGCTATTACCACTCATATACATTCATACTACTTGTATTTCACTATCTCTTCGCCGAACTAGTGCACCTATACATCTGACAAGTGTATTAGGTGTGTTGGGGACACAAGAGACTTCTTGTATCGTGATTGCAGGGTTGCTTGAGAGGACTATCTTTGACCTCTACCTCCCGAGTTCGATAAACCTTGGGTGATCCACTTAAGGGAAAACTTGCTGCTGTTCTACAAACCTCTGCTCTTGGAGGCCCAACACTGTCTACAGGAAAAGAAGCGTGAGTAGACATCACCCATTAGGGTTGGGATGCACCCCCTCGTCTCATGTGGCAGCTCCCAGGGTTGTGGGCCCACTAGTAGCCCCTCTGGAATCTTCTAGAATCACTCCGGTCATCCACCGAAATAACCCCAATTTTTTTTGAACCCGGAAAATAACATTCCTTATATGAATCTTATTCTCCGGACCATTCCGGACCTCCTCATTATGTCTTGGATCCCATTCGAGACTCCGAACAACATTCGGTCTCCATCTTATATTCCATATCTATTTAAACAACATCGAACCTTAAGTGTGTGACCCTACGATCCGTGAACTATGCAAACATGATCAAGACACTTCTCCGACCAACAACCAATATAGCGGAACCTGGAGATCCATAATGGCGCCTACATATTCAACGATGACTTCGTGATCGAAAGAACCATAAACATACGATACCGATTCCCTTTGCCGTGCGATATTTTACTTATCCGAGATTCGATCATCGGTATCTCCATACCTAATTCAATCTCGTTACTGATAAGTACCCTTTACTTGTATCGTGATATGACATCCCTTGTGACCTAGTCACATTCTTGCAAGCTAATTGGATGCCATTCCACCGAGAGGGCCCATAGTATATCTCTCCGTCATTTGGATGGACAAATGTGCTTCAACTCATACTTTCAGAATACCTAATTCCACCTTTATAACCACCCGGTTACAAAGTGGCGTTTGATGTCATCAAAGTATTCCTCCAGTGTTGGTGATTAACATGATCTCATGGTCGAAGGATTATGTTACTATGTATTTGAGAGCTTCTAGCAAAACAAACTTAATGAGTTTATCTTATTTCTATGCTTACTATGGGTGTGTGCCCATCACATCATTCTCCTAACGATGTGATCTTGTTACTAATAACATCCAATGTTCATGATCAGGAAACCATGATCATCAATTAAGCAACAAGCTAGTTAAACCAGAGACTTACTAGGGACTCTAGTTTGTTTACAAAACACACATGTATTAATGTTTCCTGTTAATACAATTGTAGCATGGGATGCAAACATTTATCATAAACACAAATATATAATAATCATAACCATTTTATCTTTGACCTCTATCTCCAACAGAAAGTTATTGCGTTTCTTTGCATTGACTTTTTTTTGGCTTGTAGGGACTCAATTTTGAATTCTTGTATGGACCTTCGAGGCACCTAAATTCCAAGTTTTATTCTAGAACTTTCTCTAGCGACCCAATAGCTTATTTTTTTCCCCTGGAGCCTCAGTTCAGAGGTCTCTGGATGGACCTCTAGGATACACACGAGAACTCACACGATAACTCCGGGTATTTTTTTTCCTTTGGCTCTATAAAAGGGGACTTCTTCTCAGCGAGTTGAGTGTTTTTGGATTTGGCATTGATGTATTCTTTTGAGCTCTCTCTCCTCCCCCAAATCTCAAAACTTAAATCCAAGTTATAGAAACAAATCCCCTTAGATATACGTCATTTGTTGATGTCCTCCTTGTTCTTCCCATCTCTCATGTTGGTGTTGCATGAGTACCCACTATCTATAGTAGACCATGCTGGTTTTCGGAAGTTTGTTCATGCACTTCAACCGCTATTCAAGATGCATACAATAAATACTTTTAGGTATAACCTCCTACGGTTTTATTTAATTTATTTGATGCTGAATTTTTTCTTAGCAATGATTAAGTAACATATATTATGCTCTTCTTTTGTTTTATAGGAATGATATTGTGGAAAATTTCAAGAAAGAAACAGAGAAGGAAATTGATTACATGACCATGGACCAATCAAGGGTAGCTATCACCACATGTATGTGGACTACTGATAGAAAAAATAAGGGTTATATGGCTATCATAGCTCATTTTGTTGATGATTCTTGGAAGCTTAGGAGCATTATCATGATGTACTAATATGTTCTACTGTTTAGTATATGTTGTTGTTACTATGTGATGTTGTTTAGTACGAGTTTCTATTTAGTATGTGTCGATGTTTAATATATGTTGATGTTACTATGTACTGGTATTCAGTATCAGTTGCTATTTACTATGTACCGATGTTTTATAATGTGTTGTTGTTTTCGACCATATGTTGAATACTTCAGGTTTATATATGTTCCAGCTCCACATACTGCTAATGTGATATGTCAAGAGCTATACGACTCCTTGCTCGAATGGAATATTGATGAAAAATTGATGGACGTGACAATGGATAATTGCACCACCAATGACAAGGCAATTGATTTGATCGCGGGGAAGATAGGGAAGATGAAGATCCCTTTGGAAGGTACTTTGCTGCATATGCGTTGTTGTGCACACATCTTAAATCTTATAGTTAAGGATGGCTTGGATATTATGAAGTCATCTATACTTCTATAGTAAACATCAGAGAAAGTGTGACATATTGGACGGCCATGGGAAAAATGATAGATAAGTTTGAGGAGATGGCAAAATTTAAGAGAGTTAACATAACAAGAAAGCTGATTCTTGATTGCAAAACTAGGTGGAACTCTACTTTCGAGATGCTAGAAATAACTTTGCCATATAGAGCTGTTTTTAAACGTGCAAAGCAAACTAACAAGCAATATGAGTATTTACCTACTGATAAAGAATGGGAGTTTGCCGCAGATGTGGTAGATAAACTTAAATTGTTCTATGACATAACTAAGCTATTCTTAGGAACTAAATATGTGACTGCTATTATTTAATTCCCCAAAATATGTGAGATTAAAATGAAAATGAGACAGTGGGGCATTTCTAGCAACCCAATTATCAAAAATATGTTAGAAGAAACGACTACTAAATTTGACAAGTATTGGACGAACATTCAAGGTCTAATGGAAATGGCTACACTTCTTGATCCTCAATACAAGAGGCACATGTTGACAAGTTGCTTTGCCATGCTCCATGGAATTGAGCCATCTTCTTATGTGTGCATTGAGTTGGTTGATGATTTAGTTGCTAGACTACATGAATTGCTAGAAGAGTATAAAATGGAAGAAAATGTGTATCCACCATGGGAAGAATTGATTTCTTCAAAAACTCATGCAATCATGAATGTATTCAATGAAATTGTTGCTAAGCAAAGTCCAACAACAACTAAGCTACAAGGTGAAATAGAGATGTACTTGTCAGATGCCTTAGTGCCTTACACATAAAATTTCAATGTGTTGGATTGGTGGAAAGTGGATGGAATGAGGTATCCAACATTAAGGAAGGCTTCAAGAGATGTTTTTTTCTATTCCTGTAGCAACAATTGCTTCAGAGTTCGCCTTTAGCACAAGTGGCAGAATACTTAGTGAGCATATGAGCCGTTTAACACCTGATATGTTGGAGGCTTTGATGTGCTAGCTCCCAAGATTGGCTTAGAAACAAATACAAAGGTGCGCAAATATGTTAGTTTTTTCATATTTTTTGTTTATGTAACCATTATTAATAACATATTTTCATGGTGTGCTTATTGTTTATTGTAGATTCTATTAAAGGGGATGCTAGCTTTTGGACTTGCCTTCAAGATATCCAAGTGTGGATGGAGGTTAGTAATTACCAACTTGAGTATTTGACTACATCTTTTATAATGCAAATTCTAACAGTGAATGTATTCATTTTTTCCACTAGGACTTGGCTCTTTGAGATGTAAAGGCATGGTCTCGTCTAGTCACATAGTCAAGATTAAATAAAGTGGTGTGTCACGGTCTCTCTCTGTTTTGCTACTATTGGATTGTTCCTGTTTATTTTGGTTGAACTTGTTATATTGTTGAGACTTTATTGTAATGCTTATTTGTGGCCTTATGAACGGTCAAATTACCTCTATACTTTATGAGTTTGTAAACTTAAAGTGATGACTATGCGCTGCTATTTATTATTATTTTCCATTCATGATTTGTTGTTGTGCATGTAAAGTGTTTTTTTTTGTAATATGCCACTTTTATGATTAATTTTTTTCTCAATTTGATGTGTTGTAAACCCGGGTAATTTTTACGCGTGGGTACCCATTTACCCTACCGGGTGATGGGTATGGCTACGAGTGAAGGGTACGGGCGGGTATGGGGTGGCTCCATCCATACCCATACCCTGCAGGTGCCATCCCTAGCTAAGAATAAGAAGACATCACGTTAGTTGAGTTCATCATGATAGAATGAACCTGCTAAACAAAGAAGTGATATGCAAAGCGCACCATGAGGTGTGACTTCAGTTGCTCCTTGTCCATCATGGTGGCACAACTCTCACTGCAAAATGCCACTCCTCGAACATTCTTAACCCCTGCACACCATTGCCCACCTAGATCTCCACTTCCTCATGTGGTTGTACACCTGAGTAGGGGTGACTGAAACACCTGTGAAGTCAAGAACATCGTTGCACACCCTCTTCAGATGTTGTTCTTTGAAGCCGCGTGTACAATCAACCCCCCGTTGACTAGCTGACAAGTCTTGTTCAGGACAAACTCTGATAGAGGCGCTACCCACACCTTATTTGGTTTGGTGGAAACAGAGATGGATGACCTAGCGCCTTGTCAGGCTCCATCCATGCCATAGATGGCTTGTTCATCAGGCCGGGAGAAGGAAGGATAACCTACACAAGATGAATGAACAATGGTAAGCATGGCATTTTGTTGCGCGTGGTTCATTGACCAACACAAGCCATCAGACCAATGGTAATCATGACATATAAGGCTTACACTGAGCGGAGCATGTGTAAGCTCAGAGGTTGGTGAGCTGGACGGAGTGAAAGGAAACACCACCGTGGCTATGCTCGGCGGAGTGGAAGGCACTACGGTAGATTTAACACTTAAAACCGCGGAACAGATCAATCTATCGCACTACCTAAATCCACTAAGGCGGGTAATTAAAAATGGTTACATACAATCTAAACCACCATCTACGAATTGAATCTACCACATCTACGGTCAGATCTACACATATTTATCCTGCATATACATCTACCACATCCATGATTTAAGCTTTCTTACCGAGATCGGAAGAGAATCCACCAAAACAGTTGTGGCTTGGTGGCATTTTGTTTTGTTTTAAACGTGGAAGCAATGATATGTTCCGGATAAGTGGATGAGGACCCCGTGGAGCGAGGGAGAGCAGGTGGCGATAAACCAAGGACAAAAACCATTTATGAGCTAGCATAGCAGCTCGCGCTTTCGACGAACAGGAACAGGTGATCCGACGATCCAACGGCGACAACGAAAGGAGGCGACCGCAAGGAACCGCGTGTGTGAAGGCAGAAAAAGCCGTGACGCGCAAGCCGCTCGCCGCCCCTCTTCCTCTTCTCCCCACCCACGTAATATCCCCGCGCGAATATCCGCCACGTGGACGGTCGCACGCGCCGAGCTCCGACCACCTCCTCAACCAATCACCACTCCACAGTCAATCCCCTCCTCCTCTCATCACCACACTTCGCTTCTCCTCCCAGCCCACCTCTCATCGCCATCCTCTCCTCCTCCGGCCAGCTGCTAGCCCCTACCCCTACGCCGGCGGCAGCTCTGGCGACGTCGGGGATGATGAGGCGGTGCTCGCACTGCAGCCACAACGGGCACAACTCCCGGACGTGCCCCAACCGCGGGGTCAAGATCTTCGGGGTGCGCCTCACCGACGGATCCATCCGCAAGAGCGCCAGCATGGGGAACCTCTCCCTGCTCGCCGGATCCAGCGGCGGCGGCGGCGGAGCCTCCCCCGCCGACGTCGGCCACGACGCCGCCGCCGAGGGCTACGCCTCCGACGACTTCGTGCAGGGGTCCTCCTCCGCCAACCGCGAGCGCAAGAAAGGTGACCTACCCAAAACCCAATCTCTCTCTCATCCCCCCGCCTATCTAAAACCGCCTCCTTTCTGCCGCCGCCGCCGCCGCACATACGAGATCCTCTCGGCTCCAATTAATATTTTTTTGTTCGTGTGTATGCTTCTTGTTTGGTGCTTCCGTGTGTAGCTTTCGATTCAGATGGTACCATTAGCTTCCAAATATCCACTTGCCAGAACCTTCAATTGCAATTTGTACTGTACTACAGTACCATGGAGTAACGATTTTGACAACTTGCCGCTTCAGCTGATAAGCAGCTTCCCGCATTAATTGGCGCACGGATGACGTGTGGACCGTGGAGGCCGTTTCCGTTTGATTGGATCATGGCTTGGTGACGGCGTTTCTAGGAGCTCGAGAGATGGTACAAGGGGATATGAATAGTATTTATTAGGCAACAGACTTGTAAAATCCTCAAGAAGAAAGAACAAAATGACGGAAACATAACATGTAGAAACGGTTGTGGATTGGCTCGAGCAACGACGATAGTTGATTCACTACAAATTTGGCGTTGTTCAGTGCCTCTGAACCATGTACAGAGCCACATAAGCGCTGAGCTAACAAAGTAACATAACAGTCTTACCTTTGGCATAAATGTGGTACTCCATTCTGATGCAATCCGAGCGTTGCTGGTTACCTGTATAGCTGCAATTAATGAGTATTGGTGGTGCACAAAGCTTGACCCTCTTCGAGCAAGTACAATAAGTCCTAGTCAGCTGGCTATAAGGATTAAAATAGTATATTATTGCTTAGTTGGAGGAGAGAGAAGGAGAGTGGGCTCTTATGCAAGAGCCAGCTCTAGCACGTGCTCCTAGGCACTTTGTGAGAGTGAAAGGTGGGCCATACATTGATAAATTACTACATTTTTATAGCTCACTATTGTATATGTTGGCTTTAAGTTGGCTATAGATGACATGGCATTTGGCTAATAGCCAGCAGCTAGCTACACTATTGAAATTGCTCTCATTGATTTTTGTCAATCCCTCCTGAACTAAAACCACGGCAAGAATTATGGAACACAGGGAGTAATTCCCAAGTAGTTAGTTGATAACCAGTGACCTCATCTGTTTAATTTCGGTTATCATATTTTCTCAAATAAAAAGAAGTTTCGGTTACCGTAGATTTGGGTTCTAATGTTAGTCAAGTAACAGTTGGAAATTCGTCAAATCAAAACATTCTACTTTGAGCGCCCACCAATTTGGTATTATAAACAACATACTAGAGACGGTAACGACATACTGTAGATTGGGTTGCCATTTGCTCGTTTACTATCTTTGACTAGGCTAGAAATTTAGAATGCAGTTTGGTAGTGCTCTCTTCTTGACCTGCAATGTAATTTTCTCAGGGGAAGAAAAAACATAAAATTTCCACCATTCTCCTTTAAGTTTCCTTTATCTTGGAAGTCCCAACTGAAATCATCAGTTCGTAAGAGCGCATTCGTCTCCTTGTTCATGTTATTTTGGGGGGCCTGTTTTCCTTCCCCCACTTAGTATTTTCATGCGGTACTGGTTATTTCCTTGTATTGTTTCATACTTACATTTAATAACTTAGCAGTACTAACTACTAAGCTTTTCGGTACTCTACTGATGTGGTTGCCAGATCATCATTGTGTGTTCCCGAGCTTCTAGTACCTTCGTTTTCTTCCAGAGCTGTTTTTTTGGGGTAGCTTTAATGCGTTGTGATGTATTCCATGCATTGTTTTGTAGGAGTACAATAATGATGTGTAGATTTTTCCTATACTTCTGTTTATAAGTCTTTGGTTGTTTCTGTTCACCAGCCGCATGTAGCTTTGGTTGTTTCTACCGACCTGCATTGGCTGCATGTATGTTTTATGTGCATGTTCCTGATTAAGACGACTTTTGGGCAGGTGTTCCTTGGACTGAAGAAGAGCACCGGAGGTTTTTGCTTGGATTGCAAAAGCTTGGAAAAGGTGACTGGCGTGGAATCTCCCGTAATTTTGTGGTCTCAAGAACACCTACTCAAGTAGCAAGTCACGCTCAGAAATATTTTATACGCCAAGCCAATATGAGCAGAAGAAAGAGAAGGTCTAGCCTTTTTGACTTGGTGCCTGACGAGGTAAGTCGCTTGATCTTATTATTGGTTGTTACGCCTTTATGACATAAGTTGGCCTGATTTTGTTTCTGTAGTACATCAAAAGGGTATCGCTCATTTGTGTGGTGACAGTTCCATACTTACAGTGTTTCTTCGAGGAAATTGCAAGAACCAGTAACTCTTCGGGACGTTGTTGCACAGACCAGCGACTCCAAAAAAATTTTGCACAGACCAGTGACTCCATCTCTCAGAGCTCATATTCCCTGTTTTAACAGTGTACAAAGTATTAGAAAACACTTAAAAATTCGTAAAAAATTAATCACTCATCAAAAAGTTCTGAAATTTTTTGTGGATGTACTTAAGGATGTAATAGAACCATTTTTCACATAAAATCCCTTTCGACTGTAGAGTAAGCATTTTTTACGAAAAACACTTAAAAACACTAGAAAACGCTTAAAAATTCATTAAAAAATAATTATGCATCAAAAGATTCTGAATTTTTTTGTGGATGTACTTAAGGATGTAATAGAACCATTTTCACATAAAATCCCTTACATCCTTAAGTACATCCACACAAAAATTCAGAACTTTTTGATGAATAATTATATTTTATGAATTATTAAGGGTTTTTAAGTTTTTTTTTTGTAAAAATTGCTTACTGTAGAGTCGAAAGGGATTTTATGTGAAAATGGTTCTATTACATCCTTAAGTACATCCACAAAAAATTCAGAACTTTTTTATGCATAATTATTTTTTAATGAATTTTATGTGTTTTTTAGTGTTTTTCGTAAAAGTTGGTTACTGTAGAGTCAAAAGGGATTTATGTGAAAAATAGTTCTATTACATCCTTAAGTACATCCACACAAAAAATCAGAAATTTTTGATGCATAATTATTTTTAAGCGTTTTTTAGAGTTTTTAAGTGTTTTCGTAAAAAATGCTTATTGTACAGTCAAAAGGGATTTTATGTGAAAAATAGTTCTATTACATCCTTAAGTACATCCGCAAAAAAATTCAGAACTTTTTGATGAGTAATTAATTTTTTACGAATTTTTAAGTGTTTTCTAATACTTGGTATACGTTAAAACAGGGAATATGAGCTCTGAGACCTAGAGTCACTGGTCTGTGCAAAATAAATTTGGAGTCACTGGTCTGCGCAACAACATTCCGAAGAGTTACTGTTTCTTGCAATTTTCTCTGTTTCTTCCTTAGTTCCTTATGCTAAAAACTTGCATGGACAGTTATGGACACTATTTAATCTTGCATTTCATGAGGAAAATATTTCTTTGCACTTCGTGTACAAATCAGAACTGAATAGATGTTGTGTCCTTTACAGTCTGACCTGCCACCCCTTCCTGGGCATCAAGAACTAGAAGCCCAAATATTAAATCAGCCACCACTACCTCCACCCATGGAGGAAGAGGAGGTTGAATCCATGGAATCAGATACTTCTGCCATTGCAGAGAGTTCTTCAGCATCGGCCATCATGCCAGAGAATTTGCAGTCGAGCTACCCAGTGCTAGTTCCAGCATATTTCTCACCATTCTTGCAATTCTCAGTTCCTTTCTGGCAAAATCCGAATGATGGAGATGATCTTGGACAAGGAACACATGAGATTGTCAAGCCTGTTCCGGTTCACTCAAAGAGTCCGATCAATGTTGATGAACTGGTGGGCATGTCGAAGCTAAGCATAGGGGATGCGAAGCAAGATACAGTATCTACTTCTCTTTCCCTTAAAATGGTTGGAGGTCAAAATAGACAATCAGCTTTCCAGGCAAATCTCCCAACGAGGGCTCAGGCGTGAGCACCCTCAGCACACAAACTGCATTTAGACGAGATCCTGGCAAATAAGCTTTGCCTCTTCTTTTTCTTTTTAAGATTAACCGTGCTCTGTAGTCTATCAATGTGCCCTGTGTTGTAAGTTATGTTATGTATGAATGCATCTGTTGTTTGTATGGCACACATGATATATGCCACTGCTTGTTAACAGAACCATTAATGTTAGTGCTAATCTCCGTGGTTGTACTGTAAACTCTTATATAAGAAACAAAAAATACTATATTAGCCAGTTTGAACTTTGAAGGGAGCTCAGCTCATTCTGCTCTATATAATGTTCACGATTAATCACTGTCTTCAGTTTTTGTGAAGATATTGGAAATGTGGAGCTGGCTATGAAGTCACTATCTCAGGATTTCATTTATGGTAGCCAAGAAGCCACACAATATATTTTATCGATGAGTGTTGCATGATTTGTTCTTATTTGGTTGGCATGTGTCTACCGTCTATATGTTTTTGTTTTGAAATGTCTATATGTTATTTTATGTCTTCGTGGCAAGTACAAACTGATTATTGGATTCGCTTTATGGACATGCTATATTGGGATGTTCCCTAGGACCGTACCTTTCAATCCTGATCCTGGATTTGCACCCCCTTCCATTATGCACAAGTGCTGGATGTGTGGTTGGTGATGGTAGTGGTTAGTGGCAAGTCCCTTTCAGATATTGAGATATTTCCAAACTGTTGGGTTATGTATGAATCCATTATTTGACCAGACAAGTACCTGACACTTCCATATCTTTAACAAAAGTCATTATGCATAATCAGCCAATCTAGAGCCTTTGAGATGCGATTTACTTATCTCTCCTGCAAATGAAAGTGACTTCATATTATTACTCTTTACCATTTGAAATGACCATACGTAGGACCTGGCAACACCAACTCCAGGGCTGTCAGCTAATGGCCATAGAGTGGTAAATCATCTACTCCATTTATTTTCTTCTTCTTTTTTCTTTTGTACGAGAGAAGATCCTGGCAATTATTACCAAGCGTGGCAATTATTACCAAGCGAATAGTAAGTTAATACATGATGGATGAAATGATGCACTTCCAACAATCTTACCTATAAAAAGAATCTCGAGACGAGACTTAGTGACAAAGGATTAAATTGTCAATGCCTATGGATTGTAGACTTAGTGTTTCGTAGAAAGTAGAGGGCAAGTAGATCTTGAAGGTTCAGCTGAAAAGGTGCTCGACTAAAAAAACTAGGGTTATGTTGATAATAAATTCAATGATTCTTTACCCCTCGGCTCCCCTTTATATAGGAGGGAGAGCCGAGGAATCTCTTGTCGTACAAGTTACAAACTCTGGGAGACTATCTGAGTCTTTCTCGTACAATTACATGACTCATGATTCCTCATATAACTCTATCTTCCATATCGACGTTTACTGGGCTTCTGGGCCTTGAAAGCTTCGGGTCGTGGGTCTCCAAATATCCTCGGGTACCTTATTCGGCAGGCCCATTCGGGATGCCTATGTCACTCAGGGTCTGCATTTCTTACTCACTTAGAGCATCTCTAGTAGATCCAAACTGTAAACTCCAAATAGGCGTATCCAGGCCACCCCAAACGCGTTTTGCAGGCTGAAAAACGGCCGCGCAGTTCAGACACGCCAAATGCGCCCCGCATAACAGCATATTCGGGAATAAAAGGGTTTATGCAAATCATCCGATGATTCTCAGCCTATATGTTATGTGGGTCGCGTTTGGCGCGTCGAAAATTGAAAACAAAGGGTTTATGCAAATCATCCGATAATTCTCAATGCAGCAACATAATCATTGAAAATAGATTGTTCGAAGTACTAAATCATACATAAAACACGGCACCAAAACAAGATCAAACATCACATCATCAAGGAGGGAAGTGATCACGCGTCACCGTTGGTTGCCGGTGCATCGACATGGCCGCCGCCACTCGCCGTAGCATCTTCACCTCCGACATTCATCATGGCAGCGCGTGCAGCTTCCCTCCTTCGCGCCAAGATCTGCGTCTTCGTAAGCTTCCACAACTCAAGGCTGGCCTCATCCATGTTAAAGTTCAGAGATGGTAAACCTAGAGGGAGGAGGTGAATAGGTTTCTGCAAGTTTTAATTCTTTATTTCTAATGTTAGGATTTGCGGAATATAAAGGTGAGCCTAATGCAAACTAGGTGAGGCACCCTAGACGATGATACAAGAAACTCAAGCACGAAGGCTCTCACAGGCATATATAGCACAAGTAAAGAGTTCGGTTAGGGATAACTGATAGCACACAGAGACGAAATTTTATTCACGTTTTCCCTTCCTTTGCAAGAAAGCACGTCACGTTTGGAGAGGTGGGGATCCCATGAAGGATTTCCCAACGCCACGAATGCTCACCTTATTCTCCAAGCCTATCCCACAAAGGAATAGCTCTTTCACTTGTGATAGACTTTGAGGCATTCTCCAAACCTTCACAATCTTGTCAGGAGAAAATCCACAGCCCGGATGCTTCCAGACGCTTTTGCCCACCTAGGGTTTCCAACCCTAGAGAGCAGGTATCTTGATGAATACAAGGGGGAACAAGATTTGGCTTGGTGGAACTATAGATCAAGACCTCCTCTAGCTTTTCCCCGGAGGGATTTGAGTTTGGGTGGAGGAGGAGGGAGATCTGAGGCTTTTGGTGTTTCTATCAATGGAGTATGAGAGAGAGAGCTCAAGAACAGTTTGTAGTGTAGTGCCTAACCGTTCTAAGCTAGGAGAAGGGGTACATATAGGTCCACTTGAAATCCAACCGTTGGGGACCGTTGACAACTTGTCCATCTCAGCAATCTGTCGAGGAGGCCGGTCTGTCGGGCCAGGCGTTGGACTTGCCGGTGGCACGCCAGGTGCCTCCGGTCCTGGCAGCGGGCCAGTGCCGAGCATGCGCGTCGAGTCCCTGGATCCGCTCCGGTGTGCACCGGCATAGGAGTGATGACCCACAAGTATAGGGGGTGTATCGTAGTACTTTCGATAAATAAGAGTGTCGAACCCAACGAGGAGCAGAAGGTGTTGACAAGCAGTTTCGATGAAGGATTCCTTGTAAATGCTCACAGACAAGTTTTCTGGGTTTTGATATAGCATATAAATAAAGTACAAGTAAGTAAAATACGAGAGTAACAATTGCAGCGAGTGGCCCAATCCTTTTTAGCACAAAGGACAAGCCGGTTTGTTTACTTATAATGACCAAACGTTCTCGAGGACACACAGGAATTTAGTCTAGTGCTTTCGCTTCATATAGTTGATTAATCTTCATTGTTTTGATAAGTGTTGTGTGGGTGAACCTATGTTAATGCACCGCCCTTCCTAGGACTAATACATACTTGTGATTAAACCCCTTGCAAGCATCCGAAAATACAAGAAAGTAATTAAGATAAATCTAACCATAACCTTAAACTCTGAGATCCTGCTATCCCTCCTGCATCGATATACCAACGGGGGTTCGGTTTTTGTCACTCCGGCAACCCCACAATTAGCAAACGAATACAAGATGTACTCCCTAGGCCCATAAAGGTGAAGTATCATGTAGTCGACGTTCACATGACACCACTAGAAGAATAACACCACAACTTAAATATCAAACCATTAAATATTACTCAACATAGTTCACTACTAACATTTAGACTTCACCCATGTCCTCAAGAACTAAACGAACTACTCACGAGACATCATATGGAACATGATCAGAGGTGATATAATGATGAATAACAATCTGAACATAAACCTTGATCCAATGGTTTCACTCAATAGCATCAATAACAAGGAGTAATCAACACCGGGAGAGTTTCCCCTATGAATTAACCAAGATTCAACCCAAGATGTTACAGCGGAGACGAGGTGCAGCGGTGGAGATGGCAGTGTCGATGGTTGAGATGATGATGATGATGATCCCAATGAAGTCTAGCTCGATGACGGTGACGATGGCGACGATTTCCCCCTCGGGAGGAATTTCCCCGGATTCTGCCCGCCGACTCTTTTCTCTCGTGTTTTCCGCCCGAGAGGCGGCTGTGTCCCCTCTCAATTATCCCCCGTACCTTAGGTTTTCGGGTAGATGAAGTACGCGAAAGAGAGACGACCGAGGGGGGGTCGTGGGCCCCCTCCCCACATGGCGGCGCGGCCAGGGTAGGGCCCGCGCCGACCTAGTGGGGGGCCCATGGCGGCCCTCCTCGGCCTCTCCTTGGCTCCGCCATCTGGGAAAATAAGAACTTCGGTGTATTTTCCGTCAATTGTTGATCTTCAGAAATATGGTATCCTGACGGTGCTTTTTCCAGCAGAATCCGACTCCGGTGAATAATTCTCCAATAATCATGAAACATGCAAAATAGGTGAAATAACATAAGTATCATCTCTAAATATGAAATATATCAATGAATAACGAGTAAATTATGATATAAAATAGTGATGCAAAATGGACGTATCAACTCCCCCAAGCTTAGACCTCGCTTGTCCCCAAGCGAAACTGAGCTCATAAACAAGACCACATGTTTATGGAGTGAAGAGTCGATAAATAAAATACGGACAAGAAACATCACATTTATTAATTCACACAAGACATTCTAGTAAACATCTTCTTCATATAACTCAACTTGAAATAAGTAAAGAGAAATCACTAATAAAGGTGCATAGGAAATCACAATTGGTTATGGCAAACTTTGTTCTTGGTCAAAGAACTATTAACAGATTGTACTTATCTTCCAAGCAAAGCCTTTATATTAGAACTTATATGGCAGAGCTTACATCCTTAATCATAACAATCTCCTCATAATCATTGATAGCCTTCAAAGTCATATTCATTCAGATAAAATTTGTACTAAGCAAGGAAGAATAAAAGGCATGATTAAATAGATCATAATATAAATGGTTGGATCACAACAACTCAATTGCTTGCTTGAGATAGAGGGAAATAGGTTCTGACTCAACATAAAAGTAAAAGATAGGCCCTTCGCAGAGGCAGGATTAAATCATGTGCTAGAGCTTTTTAAGTTTTGAAATCATATAAAGAGCATAAAAGTAAGATTTTGAGAGGTGTTTGTTGTTGTCAACGAATGGTAGTGGGCACTCTAACCCCCTTGCCAAACCTTCCAAGAGCGGCTCTCATGAAGGACGTTATCTCTACCAACAAGGTAGATCATCCTCTTCTCTTTTGTTTACACATGTATTTTAGTTTTATTTATGGATGACACTCCCCCAACCTTTGCTTTCACAAGCCATAGCTAACCGAATCCTCGGGTGCCTTCCAACATTTCACATACCATGGAGGAGTGTCTATTGCAAAATTAAGTTGCTTACTGATGAATCGGGGCAAAACATGTGAAGAGAATTATTAATGAAAGTTATTAATTGGGGCTGGGCACCCTGTTGCCAGCTCTTTTTGCAAAATTATTGGATAAGCGGATGTATATGCCACTTGTCCATTGGTGAAAGTCTGTCCAACAAGGTTGAAAGATAAAACACCACATACTTCCTCATGAGCTATAAAACATTGACACAAATAAGAGATAATAACTTTTGAATTGTTTAAAGGTAGCACATGAAATATTTACTTGGAGTGGCGCAAAATACCACGTAATAGGTAGTTATGGTGGACACAAATGGCATGGGTTTGGTTTAAGGTTTTGGATGCACGAGAAGCATTCCCTCTCAGTACAGGCTTTGGCTAGCAAGGTTGGTTAGCAAGCATAAGAGTTGAAGGAAACAAACAAATATACATGTGATAGAAACAATCATGCATCTTCCTTGTAAGCACAAACAATTTTAACTTCAGAATACTAAGCTCATTAGCTAACAAGAAAGAAAGATAATGAAATAATATATCTACATGTACTTCCCTCTTTTCTACTTAAGCTCAAAAGTATTGTTGCTGTTGACCAAGGCTAAGTTTGCCAAAACCAAATAGATTTACTTGATGCTCCCAAAGTGATATCAATACTAACAACAAGATCAATCATATAACGAGAAATTGCAAACTAAAATAAGTTGTGCAAAAAGTAAATGATAAAACTTCTCATTAATATTCCATAACGATAACTCACACCAAGGGATACATAGATAACCAACTAAAAGAGAGATACTCCACACTGCAAACCATCTTATATGATAACTTACCTACTCATGATATGACACTACTTGACAGTAAAAAGGTAAAAGATAGTGATGATGTGATACCGCGGCACTCCCCAAGCTTGGAACAAGCCAAGGGGATGCCAATACCAATGATGAATTACTCCTTCGGTGATGGTGGTGAATTCTTGATAAGCTTCTTAACAAGCTCCTTTAGCTCATCAATCTCGTAGGTGAGGTTGCGGATCAGCTCCGAGTTGTGCTCGACGCGGTTAATGAGTATGTCAGACGCGAGTCCCAACTCTTAGAGTTGTTTCCCCACTCCTCAGCTTCAGGTTTCATCCTTCCTGCATTGTTAGAATGATCCATATCCCAGCTACTAGGCAATTTTGCATTAGGAATCCTTTCAATTTGACTCTTATGAATTAGAGTGTGGAAGGGGTTATTGATGCCTGGAGAAGATGTCCTTGGAGCTAGGAATCGACGTGGGACTTTTCCTCCGGTGCTCATCCGTGCGCCTCTCTTGAGGTTGAACGGATTCGCCACCACCCCGATGCTTGCGACGGTGGCGCGCGGGTATACACGCGGGTCTTCCTCCACTTCTCCTTCATCTTCACTCTCAACTTCTTCTTTCAACTCGGGGTCTTGAATATCTTCCTCCAAAGGCCCCTTGCCCTTGTTGTTGGAGACCATGGTGCTTCTAGATCAAAACAGATCCTGGCAGAAAACAACTCGAAACAAAACACGACGTTAAGACGATATACGGACCTCGGGGGATCCGGGGGATTACATAACAAAAAATTTCACGACAAAAGGAAAGTACCAGGTCCCGAGTGGGAGAGGGACTCGGGAGCCGTCCCCATATGGCGGCGCGGCCAGGGTGGGGCTGCGCCACCACGTGGGACGCGCCCTCGTGCCTCCTCAACTCCGATTCGATCTCGTAATTTTTCATATTTTCTAAAAATAGCAAAAATATTGTTCGGAAAGTTAAACGCGGTCTTTTTACTACCAAAACTGTTACCTATTCAAAGTCGAACTCTGCAGAACTATCAATTTGATCTTTAATGAAAGTTTCCGGAGTCACCACTCTAATAACATCAACATCTTCATTATAAAAATCTCTAGAAATATAATGTTTGAGTCTTTGTCCATTCACCACTTGTGTGGCATCATCTTTCAGCGAAGCAATTTTTATTGCCCCTGAACGATACACCTCCACAATGACATATGGTCCTTCCCATTTTGAGAGTAATTTTCCTGCAAAAAATCTGAGACGAGACCGATACAATAGGACTTTATCTCCAACATTAAATTCTCTTTTAATAATTCTTCTATCATCCATTTCTTAACTTTCTCCTTAAAAAGTCTAGCATTTTCATAAGCTTCACTTCTCCACTCATCTAAAGAACTCAATTGTAGCAACCTTTTCTTACCGGCAAGTTTAAAATCTTTATTAAGTTCTCTTACAGCCCAATAAGCTTTGTGCTCTAGTTCTAAAGGTAAATGACAAGCTTTTCCATAAACCATTTTATAAGGAGACATACCCATAGGATTTTTATAAGAAGTTCTATAAGCCCACAATGCTTCCTTTAACTTACTAGCCCAATTTTTCCTAGATTTATTAACAGTCTTTTGCAAGATAGATTTAATTTCTCTATTTGATAATTCTACTTGCCCACTAGTTTGAGGATGATAAGCTGAAGCAATTCTATGATTAATACCATATTTAGCAAGAGTTTTCTAAAACCACCATGAATAAAATGAGAACCTCCATCAGTCATAAGATATCTAGGTACCCCAAACCTAGGAAAAATAACATCTAAAAGCATTTTTAAAGAGGTCTCACCATCAAAACTTTTTGTGGGTATGGCTTCCACCCATTTAGTAACATAATCAACAACAACAAGTATATGAGTGTTACCTTCTGAAGAAGGGAAAGGACCCATGAAGTCAAATCCCCAATAATCAAATGGTTCAATAACAAGAGTATAATTCATAGGCATTTCATTGCGTCTAGAGATATTACCAACTGTTTGACATTCATCACAAGATAAAATAAACTTTCTTGCATCTTTAAAGAGAGTTGGCCAATAGAAACCTGATTGTAGAACCTTTTGTGCGGTTCTATCTCGGCGTGATGTCCTCCATAAACACTACCATGACACTTACTCAATATCTCTTGTTGTTCATATTCTGGGACACACCTTCGCATAATACCATCCACTCCTTTATATAAGTGTGGGTCATCCAAAAAATAATGCCTCAAGTCATAAAAGAATTTCCTCCTTTGCTGAGCTGAAAAGGTTGGAGGCAAGTACTTGGAAACAATAAAGTTAGCATAATCAGCATACCAAGGACTATCTCGCGAGCTCACCTTTATTGCAGCCAATTGTTCATTTGGAAAACTATCATTAACGGGAACAGGATCATAAGCAATATTTTCCAATCTAGACAAATTATCAGCAACAGGATTATCAGCACCTTTCCTATCTACAATATGTAAATCAAATTCTTGCAAAAGAAGCACCCATCTAATAAGCCTTGGCTTAGCATCTTTCTTTTCCATAAGGTACCTAATTGCATGATCAGTATGAACTGTGACTTTTGAATCAACAATATAAGGTCTAAACTTATCACAAGCAAAAACTACGGCTAATAACTCTTTTTCCGTTGTAGCATAATTTCTTTGAGCAGCATCAAGAGTCTTACTAGCATAATGAATAACATTCAATTTTTTATCTACTCGCTGTCCAAGAACAGCACCTACAGCAAAATCACTAGCATCACACATAATTTCAAAAGATAAATTCCAATCAGGAGGTTCAACTACAGGAGCAGTTGTTAAGGCTTTCTTTAGAGTTTCAAAAGCTTCCTTACAATCATCATCAAAAACAAAAGGTACATCTTTTTGAAGAAGATTAGTAAGAGGCTTTGAAATTTTAGAGAAATCTTTAATAAATCTCCTATAAAAACCAGCATGACCAAGAATACTACGAATACCTTTAACATCCCTAGGATAGGCATCTTCTCAATTGCTTCAACTTTAGCTCTATCAACTTCAATACCTCTCTCGAAATTTTATGTCCCAATACAATTCCTTCATTAACCATAAAGTGGCATTTCTCCCAATTAAGAACAAGGTTAGTTTCTTCACATCTCTGCAAAACTTTATCAAGGTTTCGCAAACAATTATCAAAAGAATTCCCATAGACAGAAAAATCATCCATGAATACCTCTACAATCTTTTCACAAAAGCCATGAAAAATAGCAGACATGCATCTTTGAAAAGTAGCAGGAGCATTACATAAACCAAAAGGCATACGCCTATAAGCATAAGTTCCATAGAGACAAGTGAAAGTGGTTTTCTCTTGATCTTTAGCTCTAACATCAATTTGTGAAAACCCAGAATAACCATCAAGAAAGCGGAAATGAGTATTTTTAGATAACCTTTCTAGCATTTGATCAATAAAAGGTAAAGGGTAATGATCTTTCTTAGTAACTTTATTAACCTTTCGAAAATCAATGCACATTCTATACCCTACAACTACTCTTTGAGGGATGAGCTCATCATTATCATTAGGTACAACAGTTATTCCTCCTTTCTTAGGAACACAATGCACACGGACTAACCCATCTACTATCAACAATAGGATATATAATACCAGTTTCAAGTTTCAATACCTCATTCCTTACCACATCCTTCATCTTAGGAATTAGACGACGTTGATGTTCAACAACGGGCTTTGCATCATCTTCCATGTTGATGGCATGTTGGCAAATAGAGGAAGAATCCCTTCAAGTCATCAAGAGTGTAGCCAATAGCTCCTCGGTGTTTCTTCAATATTTCCAATAATCTTTCTTCCTCAAAATCCTGAAAGCTTAGCACTAATAATAACAGGGATATGTTTTCTTAGCATCAATATAAGCATACTTAAGGTTATCAGGTAACGGTTTCAAATCAAAACAGGATCTTCCTTTGGTGGTGGTGTTGTACCTAGATCTTCGACCGGTAAGTCATGTTTAAGAATGGGTTGACGAAGGAAAATTTCATCAAGCTCATTCCTTTCTTCCCTAAAGACTTCACTCTCATGATCCTCCAAATATTGTTGCAAAGGATTATTAGGAGCAAGAGCAATAGATGCAAGCTGTTCAACTCTAAAATCATCATTAGGCAATTCAGCTTCATAAGGAACTTTGGCAAATTTAGAGAAATTAAACTCATAAGATTCACCGGCAAATTTAGTCACAATTTTCTTTTTCTTGCAATCTATAATAGCTCCACAAGTATTTAGAAAAGGTCTACCAAAAATGATAGGACAAGTCTTACTAGCAGCAGAACCAAGTACCAAAAAGTCAGCGGGATATTTAATCTTACCACATAGAACTTCCACATCTCGAACAATACCAATAGGAGAGATAGTTTCTCTATTAGCTAGTCGAATAACCACATCAATATCTTCAAGTTTACAAGAACCAATTTCATGCATGATTTCCCTGTAAAGCTCATAAGGAATGGCACTAGAACTTGCACCAATATCGCATAAATGATAACAATTCAATGAGAGCATAGGAACACTGGCTTAGAGACTTACTAGGATGTGAAACAATATTAGAAGCATCTTCACAGAAAATGATGTGACCATCTTCTACATTTTCAGTCACAAGGTCTTTAACTATTGCAACAGCAGGTTCAACATTTATTTGCTCCTCAGGTTCTATAGGTTTCTTTGCACTTTTGTTAACCACACTAGTTATAACAGAATACTCCTTCATTTTAGCAGGAAAAGGAATTTTTTCAATATAAGCTTCAGGAAGAATGTGATCAACAGTTTTAACTTCAATACATTTACCTATAGGTGAATCAGTTTTATCTTTGTAAGGTTCATGATACTTATTAAAACTCTTCCTAGGCAATTCAAAATGAGAGGCAAAAGATTTTCAAAATAGGAATTCAAGAGAAGATCTCTCCATAATGAATTATAGCAGCAGGCAGAAATAAAAACAGCATGTACCGTAAACGTTTTTCTTCCCAATTCCAGTTACCAATAGCGCTTCACTCCCCGACAACGGCGCTAGAAAATAGTCTTGATGACCCACAAGTATAGGGGGTGTATCGTAGTATTTTCGATAAATAAGAGTGTCGAACCCAACGAGGAGCAGAAGGTGTTGACAAACGTTTCGATGAAGGATTCACTGTAAATGCTCACAGACAAGTTTTCAGGAGGTTTTGATATAACAGATAAATAAAATACTAGTAAGTAAAATGCGAGAATAATAATTGCAGCAAGTGGCCCAATCCTTTTTAGCACAAAGGACAAGCCGGTTTGTTTACTTATGATGACCAAACGTTCTTGAGGACACACGGGAATTTAGTCTAGTGCTTTCGCTTCATATAGTTGATTAATCTTCATTGTTTTGATAAGTGTTGTGTGGTTGAACCTATGCTAATGCACCGCCCTTCCTAGGACTAATACATACTTGTGATTAAACCCCTTGCAAGCATCCGCAAATACAAGAAATTAATTAAGATAAATCTAACCACAACCTTAAACTCTGAGATCCTGCTATCCCTCATGCATCGATATACCAACGGGGTTCAGGTTGCACTCCGGCAACCCCACAATTAGCAAGCGAATACAAGATGCATTCCCTAGGCCCATAAAGGTGAAGTGTCATGTAGTCGACGTTCACATGACACCACTAAAAGAATAACACCACAACTTAAATATCAAACCATTAAATATTACTCAACATAGTTCACTACTAACATTTAGACTTCACCCATGTCCTCAAGAACTAAACGAACTACTCACAAGACATCATATGGAACATGATCAGAGGTGATATGATGATGGATACCAATCTGAACATAAACCTTGATTCAACGGTTTCACTCAATAGCATCAATAACAAGGAGTAATCAACACCGGGAGAGTTTCCCCTATGAAATACTCAATATTCAACCCTAGATGTTGCATCGGAGACGAGGTGCAGCGGTGGAGATGACGGTGTCGGTGGTGGAGATGATGATGATGATGATCCCAATGAGGTCCAGCTCGATGACGGTGACGATGTGATACGTCCATTTTGCATCACTATTTTATATCATAATTTACTATTATTCATTGATATATTTCATATTTAGAGATGATACTTATGTTATTTCACCTATTTTGCATGTTTCATGATTATTGGAGAATTATTCACCGGTCGAGTCTCTTTGGAAAAAGCACCGTCGGGATACCATATTTCTGAAGATCAACAATTGTGAAATACACCGAAGATCTTATTTTTCCAGAAGAATGAGCCAGCCAAAAGGAGGAGCTGAGGAGGGCCGCCATGGGCCTCCACATAGGCCGGTGCGGGCCCTGCCCTGGCCGCGCCGCCTTGTGGGGAGGGGGCCCACAACCCCTCTCGGCCTCCTCTCTTTCGCGTACTTCATCTAACCGAAAACCTAAGGCACGGGGGATAAGGGAGAATAGACACGCCGCCTCTGCGAGGCGGAGAAACACCAGGAGAAAGAGCTCTCCGGCGGGCAGGAATCCGGGGAAATTCCCCCGGGAGGAAATCATCGCCATCGTCACCGTCACGAGCTGGACTTAATTGGGATCATCATCATCATCATCTCCACCATCGACACCGTCATCTCCACCGCTGCACCTCGTCTCCTCTGTAACATCTAGGGTTGAATCTTGAGTATTTCATAGGGGAAACTCTCCCGGTGTTGATTACTACTTGTTATTGATGCTATTGAGTGAAACCATTGGATTAAGGTTTATGTTCAGATTGTTATCCATCACCATATCACCTCTGATTATGTTCCATATGATGTCTCGTGAGTAGTTCGTTTAGTTCTTGAGGACATGGGTGAAGTCTAAATGTTAGTAGTGAACTATGTTGAGTAATATTTAATGGTTTGATATTTAAGTTGTGGTGTTATTCTTCTAGTGGTGTCATGTGAACGTCGACTCCATGATACTTCACCTTTATGGGCCTAGGGGAGTACATCTTGTCGTGGTATCGTCACGGCATATGCCATAGGATGGCTAAAGAAGGTGGTTCCTTGTATGATCTACGGCGGTATCCGGATGCGGGTATGGGGACGAGCGACACGGCGACGTACCCAGGTTCGAGGCCCTCCGGTGGAGGTAACACCTCTACTCCTGCTATGAGTGTATATGCTATATCACAGTACAATGGTGCTCCTTGAGCTGTATCCGGCTGCTCCTGGGAGGCTGATACGTCTCCAACGTATCGATAATTTCTTATGTTCCATGCTACATTATTGATGATATCTACATGTTTTATGCACATTATATGTCGTATTTACGCATTTTCTGGAACTAACCTATTAACAAGATGCCGAAGAGCCAGTTGTTGTTTTGGTTTGAAAATCCTAGTAACGAAATATTCTCGGAATTGACGAAATCAACGCCGGGTCCTATTTTTGCACGAAGCTTCCAGAAGACCGAAGAGTAAAGGAAGTGGGGCCACGAGGCGCCGCCACAACAGGGCGGCGCGGCCTAGGTCTTGCCGCGCGGCCTGCATGTGGGCCTCGTGTGGCCCCCACGCCCTTCCGCCTACAAAGCCTCCGTCGCGAAACCCCGGTACCGAGAGCCACGATACGAAAACCTTCTGAGACGCCGCCGCCGAATCCCATCTCGGGGGATTCAGAGATCGCCTCGGCACCCTGCCGGAGAGATTCATCTCCCGGAGGACTCTTCATCGCCATGATCGCCTCGGAGTGATGAGTGAGTAGTTCACCCTTGGACTATGGGTCCATAGCAGTAGCTAGATGGTCGTCTTCTCCTAATTGTGCTTCATTGTTGGATCTTGTGAGCTGCCTAACATGATCAAGATCATCTATCTGTAATTCTATATGTTGTGTTTGTCGGGATCCGATGAATAGAGAATACTATGTTATGGTGATTATCAATCTATTACCTATGTGTTGTTTATGATCTTGCATGCTCTCCGTTATTAGTAGAGGCTCTAGCCAAGTTTTTACTCTTAACTCCAAGAGGGAGTATTTATGCTCGATAGTGGGTTCATGCCTTCATTGATACCTGGGACAGTGACAGAAAGTTCTAAGGTTGTGATGTCTGTTGCCACTAGGGATAAAACATTGATTCTATGTCTAAGGATGTAGTTGTCGATTACATTACGCACCATACTTAATGCAATTGTATGTTGCTTTGCAACTTAATACTGAAAGGGGTTCGGATGATAACCTGAAGGTGGACTTTTTAGGCATAGATGCGGTTGGATGGCGGTCTATGTACTTTATCGTAATGCCCTGATTAAATCTCACTATATTTATCATATCATGTATATGCATTATTATACCCTTTTCTATTTGTCAATTGCCCGACTGTAATTTGTTCACCCAACATGCTTTAATCTTATGGGAGAGACACCTCTAGTGAACTGTGGACCCCGGTCCTATTCTTTACATCGCATACAATCTACTGCAATACTTGTTTTATTGTTTTCTTGCAAACAATCATCTTCCACACAATACGGTTAATCCTTTGTTACAGGCAAGCAGTGAGATTGACAACCTCACTGTTTCGTTGGGGCAAAGTACTTTGGTTGTGTTGTGCGGGTTCCACGTTGGCGCCGGAATCCCTGTTGTTGCGCCGCATCACATTTGCCACCATCAACCTTCAACGTGCTTCTTGGCTCCTCCTGGTTCGATAAACCTTGGTTTCTTTCTGAGGGAAAACTTGCCACGTGTCACGCATCATACCTTCCTCTTGGGGTTCCCAACGGACGTGTACATCTACGCGCATCAAGCCTGTTTTGGCGCCGTTGCGGGGAGATCAAGACACGCTGCAAGGGAGTCTCCACTTCTCAATCTCTTTACTTTGTTTTTGTCTTGCTTTATTTTATTTACTACTTTGTTTTCTGCACCTAAACAAAACACAAAAAAATTAGTTGCTAGTTTTACTTTATTTACTGTCTTGCTCTCTATATCAAAAACACAAAAAAATTAGTTACTTGTTTTTACTTTGTTTGCCTAGTTTACTTTTTGCTTATTTCATCATGCTTAATCCTAAGTTTACTTTGGAAAAGATACCGGTAGGGCGTGGGTGTATCATTGGAAGAGATAATATAGAAGAATTTTTCACCCATGTTAGTATGGATGAAGATTTTAAAGATATACCATTATTAAAAACTGCCCCTACTTATGAAAGTGCTGCTGCCTGTTTAATACACATGTTGGAAACTAGATTTGTTAATCTTAATCCCATAATACAACATATGTTTCTTACACTTACGGATATAGAGATGGGAGAAAAGAGAAATTTTGTTTTAAAAGTCCTTGTTAGAGAATTTGAAGATATAGCTAAAGAAGCTAGAAAAGTTTTTATCAAGCATAAGAGGCTTGGTTTCTTTCCTGATTTTAAACAAATACTTGAAAAGATGGACATGGATAGAATTAAGTATACTAGTAATGTTAATGATTGTAGGGAAATTAAAGCGCCAATAACTAGTAAGCTACTAGGGATGCATGAAGCTTTGGAAAATAATTATGCTTGGCTTGTTCCTGAAAATTTGTTTGATGAGAATAGTAAGCCTAGGAGAAATGAGAGAGGAGTTACTTATATAGACCAGATACAATGCATTGTTGAGAAAACTCCCAACCCTCAAGTTAATAATGTCGATGCTTCATCTCTTGATTTCTGCGCCTAGCTGAAAGGCGTTAAAGAAAAGCGCTTATGGGAGACAACCCATGTTTTTACTACAGTACTTTGTTTTATATTTGAGTCTTGGAAGTTGTTTACTACTGTAGCAACCTCTCCTTATCATGTTTTGTGCCAAGTAAAGTTTCTATGTTAAAGTTGATGTTATATTTGGGATCGCTGCGCAGAAACAGCATTGCTGTCTGTCACGAATCTGGGCCTAAGTCTCTGTATAAAATTCGAAAAAATCTGCCAATTTACGAGCGTGATCCCCAGATATGTACGCAACTTTCATTAGTTTTGAGTTTCTATTTGAGCAAGTCGGTGCCATTTTAAAATTCGTCTTTACGAACTGTTCTGTTTTGACAGATTCTGCCTTTTATTTCGCATTGCACCTCTTTTGCTATGTTGGATGAATTTCTTTGATCCATTAATGTCAGTAGCTTTATGCAATGTCCGGAGTGTAAAGAATGATTGTGCCACCTCTGAACATGTGAATTATTAATTGTGCACTAACCCTCTAATGAGTTTGCTTGAAGTTTGGTGAAGGAAGTTTTCAAGGGTCAAGAGAGGAGTATGATATACTATGATCAAGAGGAGTGAAAGCTCTAAGCTTGGGGATGCCCTGGTTCACCCCATATTCTAAGAAGACTCAAGCGTCTAAGCTTAGGGATGCCCAAGGCATCCCCTTCTTCATCAACTTATCATTGAGTTCCTCCCGAAACTATATTTTTATTCAGTCACATCTTGTGTTCTTTACTTGGAGCGTCGGTTTGTTTTTGTTTTTGTTTTTGTTTGAATAAAATGGATCCTAGCATTCACTTTGTGGGAGAGAGACACGCTCCGCTGTTGCATATGGACAAATATGTCCTAAGGCTTTACTCATAATGTTCAAGGCGAAGTTTCTTCTTCGTTAAATTGTTATATGTTGGAATTGGAAAATGCTACATGTAGTGATTATAAAATGTCTTGGATAATGTAATACTTGGCAATTGTTGTGCTCATGTTTAAGCTCTTGCATCATATACTTTGCACCCATTAATGAAGAAATACATAGAGCTTGCTAAAATTTGGTTTGCATATTTGGTCTCTCTAAGGTCTAGATAATATCTAGTATTGAGTTTTGAACAACAAGGAAGACGGTGTAGAGTCTTATAATGCTTACAATATGTCTTTTATGTGAGTTTTGCTGCACCGGTTCATCCTTGAGTTTGCTTCAAATAACCTTGCTAGCCTAAACCTTGTATCGAGAGGGATTACTTCTCATGCATCCAAAATCCTTGAGCCAACCACTATGCCATTTGTGTCCACCATACCTACCTACTACATGGTATTTCTCCGCCATTCCAAAGTAAATTGCTTGAGTGCTACCTTTAAATTTCCATTCACCTTTGCAATATATAGCTCATGGGACAAAATAGCCTTAAAAACTATCGTAGTATTGAATATGTACTTATGCACTTTATCTCTTATTAAGTTGCTTGTTGTGCGATAACCATGCTTCTGGGGAACGCCATCAACTATTCTTTGTTGAATATCATGTGAGTTGCTATGCATGTCCGTCTTGTCTGAAGGATCTACCACCTTAATGATTGGAGCATGCATATTGTTAGAGAAGAACATTGGGCCGCTAACTAAAGCCATGAATCATGGTGGAAGTTTCAGTTTGGACATATATCCTCAATCTCATATGAGAATAATAATTATTGTTACATGCTTATGCATTAAAGAGAGTCCATTATCTGTTGTCCATGTTGTCCCGATATGGATGTCTAAGTTGAGAATAATCAAAAGCGAGAAATCCAAAATGCGAGCTTTCTCCATAGACCTTTGTACAGAGGCGGCATGGAGGTGCCCTTTGTGACACTTGGTTGAAACATGTGCATTGTGATGATCCGGTAGTCAAGCTAAGTAGGACAAGGTACGGGCACTATTAGTATACTATGCATGAGGCTTGCAACTTGTAAGATATATTTTACATAACTCATATGCTTTATTACTACCGTTGACAAAATTGTTTCATGTTTCAAAATAAAAGCTCTACACATACAACAATCGATGCTTTCCTCTTTGAAGGACCTTTCTTTTACTTTTATGTTGGTCGGTTCACCTATCTCTCTCCACCTCCAAAGAAGCAAACACTTGTAATGATGGATGATTTCTACATACTTGCATATTGCACTTGTTATATTACTTTATGTTGACAATATCCATGAGATATACATGTTATAAGTTGAAAGCAACCGCTGAAACTTAATCTTCCTTGTGTTGCTTCAACACCTTTACTTTAAATTATTGCTTGAGTTAGCTCTTAGCAAGACTTATTTATGCTTGTCTTGAAGTACTATTCATGAAGTCTTTGCTTTGATTCTCTTGTTTACTCATGTCATTACCATTGTTTTGATGGCTGCATTCATTACATATGTTTTACAAATAGTATGATCAAGATTATGATGGCATGTCACTTCAGAAATTATCTTTGTTATCGTTTTGCTGGAATAGAAGCAGAACTAACTTAGGATAAATAATCTCAGTATGATGTTCTATATTCCTTTTTATTAATGATGATATCTATGTTTATACATATATCGTATTTACGCATTTTACGGAACTAACCTATTAACAAGATGCCGAGAGCCACTTTTCTGCTTGTTTTGGTTTCAGAAATCCTAGTAACTGAAATATTCTCGAATTGGACGAAATCAACGCCCGGGGTCCTATTTTTGCACGAAGCTTCGAAGACCGAGGGGGAAAGGGAGTGGGGCCACGAGGCGCCGCCACAACGGGGCGGCGCGGCCTAGGTCTTGGCCGCGCGGCCACATGAGACCCTGCGTGTGACAGCCTACTTAAGCCTCAGTGCTGAGCGATACCGAGTCCCGATACGGAAAACCTGAGACGCTGCCGCATGATCCATCTCGGGATTCGGGAGATCGCCTCCGGCCCCCTGCTTCATCTCCAGGAGGACTCTTCATCGCCATGATCGCCTCGGGAGTGATGTGAGTAGTTCACCCTGGACTATGGGTCCATAACAGTAGCTAGATGGTCGTCTTATCCTAATTGTGCTTCATTGTTGGATCTTGTGACTGCCTAACATGATCAAGATCATCTATCGGTAATTCTAATGTTGTGTTTTGTGAGATCCGATGAATAGAGAATCTTATGTTATGGTGATTATCAATCTATTACCTATGTGTTGTTTGATCTTGCATGCTCTCCGTTATTAGTAGAGACTCTGGCCCAAGTTTGCACTCTTAACTCCAAGAGGGAGTATTTATGCTTTCGATAGTGGGTTCATGCCTTCATTGATACATGGGAGTGAGAGAAAGTTCTAAGGTTGTGATGTGCTGTTGCCACTAGGGATAAAGCATTTGATTCTATGTCTAAGGATGTAGTTGTCGATTACATTACGCACCATACTTAATGCAATTGTCTGTTGCTTTGCAACTTAATACTGAAAGGGATTCGGATGATAACCTGAAGGTGGACTTTTAGGCATAGATGCGGTTGGATGGCGGTCTATGTACTTTGTCGTAATGCCACGATTAAATCTCGCTATATTTATCATATCATGTATATATGCATTATTATGCCCTTTTCTATTTGTCAATTGCCCAATTGTAATTTGTTCACAACATGCTTTAATCTTATGGGAGAGACACCTCTAGTGAAGCTGTGGACCCCGGTCCTATTCTTTACATCGCACACAATCTACTGCACTACTGCAATACTTGTTTTCTTGCAAACAATCATCTTCCACACAATACGGTTAATCCTTTGTTCTGACAAGCAAGTCAGTTGACAACCTCAACATTTCGTTGGGGTGAAAAGTACTTTGGTTGTGTTGTACAGGTTCCTGCCGGAATCTCTGTTGTTGCGCCGCATCACATTTTGCCACCATCAACCTTAACGTGCTTCTTGGCTCCTCTGGTTCGATAAGCCTTGGTTTCTTTCTGAGGGAAAACTTGCCGTTGTGCGCATCATACCTTCCTCTTGGGGTTCCCTAACGGTGTGCAATCTGCGACGCATCGGAAGTGCAGGGGAGACGATGGTCTCTCTCACGGGGCAGCTCTAAAGACTAGAATGAGTGTGGAATGATCGATCCCTTGCTAGAGAGGGGGTAGTGCAGCTTATATAGGCGGCACTTCGCCACAAGTCCCTAGACCCTAGTGGCGGCGGCCGGCCGGCTTCTGCTCCTTCCCCGGCGTTGACGTCGGGAGCCGTTGAGGCCTCGCGCTGTCCCATCCGCTGCCGGAGTCGGCGATATGGAGAGAGTGTCCACATCGCCATCATGACTGCAGCACGTGCGGCGCCATGATGCTGACTCCGACGGAGCCTTGTTGCTCTACGGTGTCCGCCCTTTACGGTTGGTGAGATCATCGTGGACTTTAGGAGCCGGACTACCTTCCCAGTTCCTTCTCCTACAAGCCCACCAACCCGGACCATGTCAGGGAGAGGTAAACCAAGCCGGATAAGACAAGTTGATGCCGGCCTAGCCACAGCGCAGTCGGCTGCCAGGCCAGCGTGGACTTTGAACCAGCCGACTCCCAAGGCAGCCGGCCATGGCTCCAGCCGGGCTCCTCAGCCGGCCTTTGCCGCGGGCCGACAGGCCTTAGCCCGATTGTTCTTAGTCCTTTGCCTACCGGGGTCTTCCCAGAGCATTAGTCCCCCGAAGGCGCGGGTCCTGCGTAAAGAAGGATCTAGGCAGGTTTCCCTGACCCTTAGTCTCTGATCTTGCGGATTGCTCTCTGAGAAGCACCCGAGGGGCCGGCTGAGAATTTCCGTTCAGCCGGCTGCGCCCTCTTCCGGCTTGCTCCGTCCGGCTGCTCTCAAGCCGAACGCCACTTCATCGTGTGGATTTTTATATTCCAATCGCTGGAGGCTGTTCCGCCTTGTTAGAAAAGTTTTTAGGCCGGGTTGGAGTAAGACGTCCGGCTACGGCTTGGGCGCGCCGGAGTCTCCGCCGCCTCGGGCCCCGCGCCCGACTTGACTGGTCTGACGCCTGGCCTGGAGGTCGGCTCGTCTGGTCACATCAATGTCTCTCCGGATCCGGTGCGGTAGTGGGCGACGTGGTGTGGCCGTTTCCGGTGACATCGTGGGGCGCGGTTATGGCGCAGTTAATCCGATCGTGGCCCACGATCGCCACGTGGCAGCGTAACGGGCGCGCCGGGCGGCTATAAATGCCCTGGGAGCGGCCCCGAGGCTCTCTGTCTCCGCGGCCCAGCTCTGCCTCTCCCGCTCGAGCGAACTTTTTCACGCCACCGCACATCCTTCGGCGACCTCCTGGCGAACTCCGGCGGACAAGCGCGGCCACGCTCCTCTGCTGACCCGCAGCCGTCCGCGCGCCCGGCCGTCGCCACGGGTCCTCGCGTTTCGACGGGTACGCTCTCCGCCGCCGCCGCCGTCCGTGGATTCAACCTCCATTTCGCCTCTCGTGGTCCTCTTCTTCTTCCTCGTCCATGGCGATAGCCCCTCCGAACGGATCTTGGAGGGCTACATGCGCGAGGACGACATCGCGCGGCTGGTGCGCCTTCGCCGGATCCCGCCGGGGAGGTGATCACGCGGGCGCCAGGCGAGGAGGTGGAGCCCAAGCCGGAGCCCGGTGAGGGCGCATTTCGACCGCGGGCTGGGTCTGCCGGCTTCGGCCTTCTTTCGCCGCTTCCTCGACTTCTTCGGCCTGTAGCCGCATCACCGGCCACGCCTGCCTTTGAGCTGCTATGTGGCCTTCCCGGAGGAAACTACGCCGGCAGCGGGCGTCGGCCACAGGTCGGCTCTTCTGCCCGAGACGCAGAGACCACGAGACGGCCAGCGCGGGTTTGTGGCGCCGCCTCCATCTGCTCCCTTGCAGGCCGCCCTTCTCGAAGATCCCGACGGTGGACTCGGTGAAGGGCAGATGTCTTTCTTCCTACGTGCGGAACGAGAACCGGTGTTCGGCCAAGCTCCAGCCTGCGGAGTACAACCGGCACGCCTGTCGGCCGGATCACTGAGGCCACAACGCCAGAGTCGGCGGACCGAATGTTGAGGCCAGCCTCTACGGGACTTCTGCTGGGTTGTACCATGGAGGGCCGGCTGTGCGCCGAGGATCTCCTCTGCACCATCGCCGAGCGCCGGGTGCTGCCGCTCCAGCACGCGTCCATAGATCGGGCACATGTCCAGGCCGGGATTCGATCCGACCCGGACGTCGAAGCTGGAGCTCACCAAGGCTCAGGTCGCCCGGCGGGTGAACTTCATCTCGATGGCGAAAATGCCTGAGGACGGGAACTGGAACTGGGGGATGGAGCCTCACAGCCGGGCGGATCCGCCGGAGTTGGTGAGTGTTTGTGTATTGGCCGAGTTCCGGCTTGCGACTGCATGGCCGGCTTCTTTCTTACATGCTTTCTTGTTTGTCTACAGCTTTTCTTCCGCCAAGGGATTGAAGACAGCGACCTATTGCAGAAGATCTGGACGGCCGACCACGTCGATCCAGCTGACCAAGCCGGCGACGACGACTTGCCGGAGGCGGATGACCAAGGCGGCCAAGGGGAGCACAACCCGCCGCCTTCTCCGGAGCAGGGGGAGGACGAGCCGGCGTCATCCGCCGCCTCGCCGATTCGAGCGGTGCCCCTAGCCGCGAGGCCGCCTTCCACCTCGGCGACTTCCTCGTCTGCGCCCAAGGGGAAGAAACGGGTCGGCGAGCGGTCCACGGCCGCGCTGGAGGCAAGGGCCCGGAAGCAGCGCCGGTTGGGGCCCAAGAAGGTTCCGGAGGCGCCCGGGTGAGTTTCTCTAATACATTGTTTGATTCCTTTTCTTTCCTTCTCTTCTTGCTTATCTTCTCTTGTTTGGCCGACTAGGGCTGCTATCAAGTTTGCCCAGGGTGCCGGCTCTGGCTCGGCCCCTGCAGCGGACTCGGGGATGCAGCGGCGGAGAAGGGAACCGACTCCGCAGCCGCCATCGCGCCCACGCACGCCGCCTGTTGTCCCGCCGCCTTTGACGGGGGCGGTCCTTTCTTCAGCTGCACCTCGCCAGGTGCTTTCGCCTCCAGCACTCGTGGCGAGCCGGCGCCGCGCGCCAGCCAGGCTACGCTCGACCAGATGTTCCCGCGCCGCGTCCGGCTCGTGGGCCCTGCAGCTGGAGCCGGCAGGGGAGCTGGGGGGTCTGCGCCTCCCGCAGCCGGAGTCGGTGGGTCTACGCCCGAGGTCGTTATCTTGGACGCGGGATCGGATGAGGCGCCGCCTGCGCCCGGCTAACGCCGTCCCCGCCCGGGTCCGCGCATCGATAGCGCCGCGTCCATCTTCGGGCCGGCGAGGATGAGCGGCCGGGCAGAGCAGTGTGTGGCAGATCGGCGGAGCATGGCCCGACCTTGTGCGGTGATGCAACCTTCAGCGTGAGTAACGACAAAGGCTGGGAGCCCGAGCGCCGGCGCGATGGTCTTCATGTAAGCCACGGCCGCCATGCGCGATGAACGTGGTGTCCGGCGCTTTGAGTCTAGCCTTGGCTCAGCCGGCACCATGGAGAAGGAGTGGGGCACTGGGCGGATGCCTGCGAGGTGACCAGCCGAGAGGGCCGGCAGGGGGTGGCGCCCATGGAGATGTTCTTCTCCGGCTTCCGCGCCATGGCCAAGCGGCAAGCCGAGGAGACTAAGGCCCGCCTGGGGCGCCGACCGGGTTAGTATATGATTGCTATCTTTTTTAATTTCAGTGTTATCCTGGTAGCCCTCCGAGGCATGGGCCGGCTGCTTGGAGCCGGTCCAGGTTTCGCTTGAATGCTAATCTTCAGTCTTTTCCCCAGACGGTGGCGGACAGGCGCACCGCCCTGTACAACCGGCTTGTGGTTGGCTACCACAAGGCCAAGAATGAGCGGGCCGAGATGGCTCGCGAGCTAGAGGCTGCCAAGGGTATGGTTTTCTCTTTTGTTATCTTATTATAATTTTCTTGTTTCAGCCGGCTGACGGCTTCCACTTGCAGCCGTTGCCGCCCGGGTTCCACAGCTGGAGGCGGATCTTCGAGCCGCCCGCGAGCGCTGCGCCACGGCTGAGGAGACGACCAAAGCTGTAACCGCCAAGGCGCAGGAGACTCACGGGGAGCTGGAGCGGCTGCGCCGGCTTGAGTCGAACCACATCATCGAGCTCAAGGCTGCGAGGGAGACTGGGCGGAAGGAGGTGGAGGACCTCAGCCGGCGGCTGAAGGATGTGGAGGAGCAGAGCCGGGCGCTCCGCGACGAGGTGACGTCCAAGTCTCAAGAGCTGACGGACACCGCCAAGCGCTGGGTGTCCCAGATGAGCGCCCTTGACCGCGGCTTGGCGGGTAAGTCTTTATCTTCTCTCTGCCGGCTTTTCGAGGTGAGTACAACAGCCTAGGCGGGCAGCCGGCAGCCGGAAACAAGTTAAATCTTGAGAATCTCATCTTCGGGCTGAGGGCAGGCGGCACTATGTGCTTCGGCTGCGCCCGGTCTTCCCTTCTTTGAAACCGATATCTCCATCTTCGAAGTGAGACGGCGGCTTTCTCTTGGCAGTACTTGCTTGATTTTTCTTTTTGAGACCGTGTCTCCATCTTCGAGGGCTGAGGCAGGCGGCTTTCTCTTAGCCGAGCTGGCTGATCTTTACTTTGAAACCGATATCCCCATCTTGGAGGATGGGGAGGCGGCGATTTCTCTTGGCCGGCTGCCGCAGGTTTTCCTTACTTTTGAAATTTTGCGTTTTTAAGCTCCTTTCCCCGGCTTGCGGCTGATACGGTTGGCAGGGATCTGGCCCGCTCTTTGTTAAGTCGAATTTTCAGATTTTTAACAGGCTTTTTATTTCTTGCGGCTTTCCCGGAGCGCGGGCGGCACTAGCGGCAGCCCGGCGGGCGCGGAGACGACAGCCGAGCGGACCACGGCGAGCGAGCTCGGGCCTTCTCTATGGACGACTAGCAGCGTCCATGGCCGCCAGCGTGGAGCCAATCACCAAGGCGAGCTAGGAGCTGCCGGAAGGCGGCCGAGGAGCTGTGCCGGCTGCTCTGGCCGACTGAGACGCTGCCGCAGGACCTCGCCAACCTCATCAAGTGAGTGCAGGCGGCCCGACCTTCCTGTTGGAAGGACTCGACCGCGCTATTTGGGCCGACATGGCGCTCTCCTTCGTGCTCTCATGGTACAACGAGGTTAGCCTCGACCGGCTAGATTCCGCGCGCGGACGTGGAAGAAAGCTCCCAGGCGAGAACAAAACCGCCAGAAGCTTGCTCGTGCACGCGCCACCGTACCGCCTTATTGACAGGGCGCCTTCATCGCTGATCCAAACCCGCCAGAGGACGACTCGGATGAGGAGCCCGAGGACGAGGAGATCGAGATGGAGGCCCCGCCTGGTGCTCGTTCGACTGGTCCTCCTCCAGCCGGCGCCTAATTTTATCTGGTCATGTAATCTTGCTTTTGCAAAGACAATTTGTTAAATCCCCGGGATGCCGGGTGCATATGTAAGACAATATTATTATCCTTTTATTAGGGCACACTTTAATGTGTTTGTTTAATCATTTGTGTGCCGGCTTGCTTTCTTCCGACTCGTTCGCTTTTTCCCATCCGCCCCACTCTTTGGCTTTGCCCTTGCCGATCGTACGTCCGACTTGCGGTCCGTCGCCGGATCAAAAGCGTGCCGCTGAGTGAGGCCGATAGCATTTCAGTCGAACGAGCCGAGTTCGGCAATCCGGCACTTTTATGAAAAGTTTAGACAAGTGTCAATTCGCCTTCACTCTTTCCCTTAGTCGTTTTTCGCGTGCCGGCTCCTTAAGCATCTACCCCCGCCAGCCGGACAGCCGGGTTGCGGTCTGTAGCTGGATCGGGAGTCGGCTGTCGGGAATCCGGTTCATGGTACTAAGCCGGCCGCGTGAGAGGGTGCAAGCCAATCGGCGAAAGCAATAGAGTATGCGAAAAAACTTGTTGAAGCCGGCGCTTTTGGCGCATACTTTTTCGATGACATAGGTTGAGGAGTACAAGGATACGAGACATTCCTTCTCTCAGAAGTGTAAAATGGGCAGAAGCAACGACATTCCGGGGGGACGTTTAGTCTCCTCGTCAGTTTTGTTCGCTTTGTTTTTCTTAGCCTCTTGGGAATCTATGAGATAGAGGAATCGTTGCCTACCGCCTTGCTCACGATGAAGGACCCTCCCATGGGGATGCTAGTTTATGTTGTCCGGCTGTCCGTTGGATCAGCCGGGCACTTGGTCACCCTCTCGAATGCTAAGGGTGCACCTTAAAACAGCGATAGCACATCGGAGGCTTTGCTGGACCTGTGTACGGAGCGAGCCGATGGCCGGGCCTCTTCGACCAGTTGACTCCATCTTCGCGAGCCTCTTTAGCTTCAGCTTCTGTGGTGTACAGCTTGATCCTTGGCGCGTCGTGCTTGATGTCAGTCGGCGTCGGCCCCGTATACGAGGAAGAACGGCGTGAAGCCGGCAGATGATTCGGCATCGTCGCAGGTTCCAAGCATAGAGGGCAGCTCTTCTATCCGGCAACTTGGTGATGCGCTCAGCGGCTCCACCGGCCGGGGGCCGGATGCCGGCTAGGATCAAGCCATTTGCCTTCTCCACTTGCCGTTGGTTTCTGGGTGCGCCACGGATGATAGGTCCATTCGGATCCCCATCTCTCCACAGTAGCGCTTGAAGAGCCTTGGGCGAAGTTGCTGCCGTTATCGGTGATGATGCTGTGGGGGTAGCCGTATCTCACAATTATTTCCTTGAGGAATGTGACGGCTGTGGAGCCGTCCAGCTTCTTGATCGGCTTGGCTTCAATCCACTTGGTGAATTTGTCAATCATCACCAGGAGGTGGGTCATGCCGCCTCGGGCTGTTTTAAATGGGCCCACCATGTCCCGAGGCCCCATCGGCAAACGGCCGGGTGATGGGGATTGTTTTCAAGGCGGAAACGGCGTGTGCGCTGGCAGCCTTGCAGCGGCAGCCGTTGCATTTTCTCCCCGATTCTTCTGCGTCTCTTAAGCGCGGTCGGCCCGATAAAGCCATGCAGGAAGCTTTTCCCTACTATGGCCCTAGAGGAGGCGTGGTGGCCGCACCACGATGGATTTCCATGAGTTCAATCCCTTCAGCCGGCTCGGCGCCGCCGCTGGAACACCCCACTTACGCTGCGTTTGTACAGGTGGTGGTTATTTGATGGTATGAGTAGCCCTTCTCAATCTGCCCCCGGCTTGAACCTATCATTGGGCAGCATTCCCTCCCGGTGAGGTAGAAGGAATTCTTGTGCCCATGATGGTACGCATTTTATTTCAAACACGCTGACCATCAAGGCCTCCATCTTCGGAGCTTCCGGGTTCGACTGCATGAGTCGCAAGTTTGAGCAATAGGCCGTGGAGTTTCGTGTCGCTGACTTGGGCTGATAAGCCCCGGGTTCGACGAAAGCCCACGGGTTGGTTGTGGAGCAGCAGTTTGGCCGAGAAGCCCCGACTTTGATTGCGAAGCCCCGGGTTTGGTTGTGCAGCCCAGGGTCAGCCCGTCTGAATATCGAATCCGAGTGGTGACGGCGTGATGGACGACTTGCGCGGATGTTATGGAGACCACACCAGGCGGAATTGCTTGCCGAGTTGAGCCTATCTTAGATGGCGTCAGCCGCCTCGTTGTTGGCCCTTGGCACATGGTGGAACTCGCATCCCTCGAAGAGCCGGCTAGCTGCTGGACATGGAAGCGGTACGATGCCATGTTGGCATCCTCGTCCCAGTCGCCAGACGCCTGCTGCACGACCAAGTCGGAGTCGCCGAAGCGGAGGATGCAACGGGCCGCCTATCGCTTGGCGGCGAGCCATGGACCAGGCGCTTCTCCTCGCCACATTGTTGGATGCGGCGAAGTGGATCTGCGGGGCGTAGTAGTCCTTTGTCCCCCTTAGGAGGTGATGATGACTCCGGCTCCCAAGCTGCGCATCTTCGAGCCATCGAAGTGCAGCTTCCAGTGCGTGGAGTCCGGCACAGGCGCAGGTATTGCATCTCGGCCCAGTCGACAGAAGTCCGCGAGGATCTACGACTTGATGGCCGTTTTGGCTCGTAGTGGATGGAGTGGGCCGCCAGCTCCAGCGCCCACGACCCGGCCATTGGCGTCCTTGCTGCCAATGATTTCCGCCAAGGGTGCTGTGGCCACCACCTTGATGGGGTGCTCTTGGAAATAGTGCTTGAGCTTCTTGGCCGCCATGTACACGCCATAGGTGATCTTCTGGTAATGGGGGTAGTTTTGCTTCGACTGGGACAGCACCTCGCTGAGGTAGTAGACTGGGCGCTGAACCGGCTGCTCCTTGCCGGCTTCTTTACGCTCCACCACCAAGACAACGCTAACCACTCGATTGGTGGCTGCGATGTACAAAAGCATCGGCTCCACTGAAGCCGGCGATGCCAAGACGGGCGCAGTTGAGAGCATGCGCTTTAAGTCGCGGAAGGCTTCATCCGCCTGCGGCGTCCAGCTGAAGGAGTTTGTCTTCTTGAGCAACTGGTACAGGCAGTGCCTTCTCCCCCACCGGGCGGCCAACTCCCTCGGCACACCCGCATGTCCCTTGGAGACCATGCGAAGATGTCCCAATTCTCACGGAGGAAGTCGGTAGAGTCGCTTCCTATTTCTTGCTCAAGCCCACCGATGGTGACGAACTTGTCGGCTGCGCCGGGTCGAGCAGATCTTCTTCGTGTCGTTGGCCGGCTGGAAGTGGGTCGTCCCAGCCGGTTGCTGCCGGCCGGATGCGTATCCGATTGCGCTGCCTGGCCATGGCGACGGCGTCGTGGATGAGCTGCTTCTCGGTGGCTATGACCGGCGTCTGGGCCATCTTGGAGCTCTGCGTGGCGCACTCCATGGAGCGGCGATAGTCGCCGGCTATGGTGATGACCCCTTTTGGGCCCGGCAGCTTCATCTTCAGGTACCATAATGGGGCACCGCCATGAACTTGGTCAGGGCCGGCCTGCCCAGGAGCGCGTGGTAGGGACTCACGAGGTCCACCACCTCGAACTCGATGTTCTCCGTGCGGAAGTTGTCCGGCTTGCCGAACATGACCTCCAGGGTGATCCGGCCAATCGGCTGGCACGATGCCGTGGAAAACGGTGGGGGTGGGGCGCAACTCGGCCTCCTGGATGCCCAGCTTGCGGCCAGTGTCGCGGTAGAGGATGTTGATGCTGCTGCCACCGTCGATGAGGACGCGCGAAAACGCACGCTGCGCCGGGTTGTGCCGATGGTGGGGTCGAGGACCATGGCGTAGCTGCCCGGCTTCGGCAGGACAGCCGGTGTCGCGGCGATCAAAAGTGATGGCCTGCTCTGACCAGTTTAGGTACAGGGGGACCGGCGGTATGACCACGTTGACCTCGAGGGAACGGCGCTGTTGGCTCGTTTTGTCCTCGGCTCGGTGGTGAAGATGATGTAGGTGGCATCCTCAGCCAGGTACCGGCCGCCATGGTGCACTTGGTTAGCCTCGTGGTGCTCGAGGTTGGCGTTCTCTGCGCCGGCTGGCCTGCCGGCTGGTGGAGTGGAGGTGGAGGCGGAAGTGGCTCGCGCGTCAGCCGCTTCATGAAGTGGCATCGCGGGTGGTGTGGTTGGAGGGGTTCTTGCCGCTGTGGTACTTGCACGGCGAGTCGAGCATTTGCTCAAAGGTGTACTTCGGCTTCCAGGGCCGGTCCTGCTTCTGGCGCCGGCTGCCGCCAGCCGCCGCGTGATCCGGCACGGCTGCCACGTGGGCGGAGCCATACCGGCGGTCCGGCTGGTCGCTGTGCCGCTTGCCGCGGTAGTTGTCCCGCCGGCGCCATGCGAGCCCTCGGCCGGCTTGTGCTCGGCCGGCTTGTTGTCCCGCCTGGATGGAGCCGGCGCAGCTTCAGCCGGAGCCTTGCCGGCTTCCTCAGCCAGCGCGTACAGATCCGCAATGGCCATCAAGGCGGCCATCGTCTTGGGTTCGCTGCGGCGCAGCTTGTGCCACATCATGGTGTTGGGCCGGCAGCCGCCATGAAGAAGCCGATGGCTGGATCTCGTGCACGCCTCGCAGGAGTTGCGCATTTCGCACCAACGCGTCGGTACGCGCGATCCGTCTCGTCCGGGCCCTGCTTGCACATCTCAGGCGATGGGGGCGACCGCCAGCGATAGGTGCCGGTGAAGTTGCTGATGAAGGCCTCCTAGAAGTCCAAATGGCCGTTGATGTTGCCGGCTGGCAGGTTGTTGAGCCACGTGCGGGCGAGCCGAGAGTAGCATGAGGGGGTAGCGCACCGCCCGGCACTTGTGGCCTTTGGCGATGCCGTTGCGGTGGGTAGTCCAAGAGTTCCTCCGGCTTGGCCGTGCCGTCGTGGGGGTGTCGCGCGAGCTGGAAGCCGTCAACCATGGGCTCGTTGAGGATCCGCGGCCCGAAGCACTTTGCGGCTGGCCCTTCTTCCTCGCAATGCGATTCGCCAGCCGGCCTAGGTGGTCTCTAGCGTCTCGCCTCGTGCGCGGTAGCCGGAGTGGGCCGGGGCGGTGACCACTGGCCTCTGGGCTTCGGTGCTGGCGTCTGGCGCCGGCCTCTCGAGTCTTCCTCGGTGCCGGCTGGCGGTGGCCGGCTGCGGCCGCTGGCGGCGGGCGGCCCGCTTGTTCGGCTGGAACTTCGCATGGGTGGCCGGGAGTCCCGGTGCGGCTTGGTCTGGGAGCGGACTCGCCGTGTCCCTCGGGCCGTCCCTATCGTTACTGCGGCGCCACGAGCGTGAAAGCCGGGGGCGATGGCGTACTGGGGTCGGCCGGCGCTTGTGGCCGTGTTGAGCAGCTCGGTTACCCGCCGTGCGCGGGCGTAACTCATCGCCTTCGAGGCGGTTCAACTCTTCTGCGACGGCTTGTGCCGCGCGCATGTTCTTGTCGGGGGTGTTGTAGACGGGTTGCTCCGCAGATGGAGCTGGCGATTCTGCGCCGTCCCGGGCGATCTCGGCGCCCAGGCCGCCTCCTCGGCGGATCTGGCCGGCTCGGCTTGGGTTGTCGCCGGCCGGCGTGAGGCCGTGTCGCGGTTGTACTCGCGCGGGTGATCTCCATCTCGCTTTGCGACGAGACAGCTCTTTCGCTCGCTCGAGGAGCGGGGCGGTGCGTCTGTGTCCGCCTCGATGGCGAGAGGGATCCGCTCCGCCCGTGAGCGGAGCTCAACTTTGCCGGACTTCGTCCAAGCGGGACGGTGGTGCTGGGGCCTTTGGAGCCGGATGCACCGGCGTCCTTCGCGGTGCGCTCCAATCGGGGGCCGCGGACACGCGTGGACTTGTCGCCGGCGTCATCGCGGTTGCCATGACCTCCTGCCCGGCGAGGCCGGCGGTGCTGAGGGGGCGGCGCCGGCTCCAGGAGGAGGAGCTTGCGTAGCGCAGGATCCCGCGGGTAGCGCGGTGGTGCGACGGTGGCGGCGTAGTAGACGAACCGCCGGGCGATGACGTTGCCGCCGGGCGGGAATGGCCGTCGGCGAAGCAGCCAGCGTTGTCGCTGGCCGGTCGAGGGAGCCGAATCTCCGATCAAGCCGAAGCGACCCGCTCGCCGTGGTGATGGTGAGGCCCGTCCGGATGAAGACACCGGCCGGAGATGCTGAAGGCCCCACGGTGGGCGCCAAATGTCGTGGTATCGCACGGCATATGCCATAGGATGGCTAAAGAGGTGGTTCCTTGTATGATCTACGGCGGTATCCGGATGCGGGTATGGGGACGAGCGACACGGCGACGTACCCAGGTTCGAGGCCCTCCGGTGGAGGTAACCTCTACTCCTGCTATGAGTGTATATGCTATATCACAGTACAATGGTGCTCCTTGAGCTGTACCCAGCTGCTCCTGGGAGGCTAGGGGAGACGATGGTCTCTCTCACAGGGCAGCTCTGAGACTAGAATGAGTGTGGAATGATCGATCCTCCCCCGCACGAAGGGGGTAGTGCAGCTTATATAGGCGCCGGCACTTTACATACAAGTCCCTAAGACCTAGTGGCCGACTGGCCGGCTTCGGCTTCTGCTCCTTCCCGAGGCGTTGACGTCAGGGAGCCGTTGAGGCCTCATGGCTGTCCCATCCGCTGCGGAGTCGGCGGTATGGAGGAGGTGTCCCTTCGCCATCATGACACGTAGCCCGTACGGCGCCAGGATGCCATGTCCGGCGGAGGCACTGTTGCTCTACAGTGTCCCCCTTTACGGTTGGTGAGATCATCGTGGACTTTAGGAGCCGGACTACCTTCCAGTTCCTTCTCCTGCAAGCCTCACCAACCCGGACCATGTCAGAGAAGCAAACCAAGCCGATAAGACAAGTTGATGCCGGCTAGCCACAAGCGATCGGCTATAGCCGTGCCAGCGTGGACTTTGAACCAGCCGGCTCCCAAAGAAGCTGACACGGCTCCAATCTTGCTCCTCAGCCGGCCTTTGCCGCGGGCCGACAGGCCTTGAGCCGGTTGTTCTTAGTCCTTTGCCCTACCCGGGGTCTTCCCCCCGACACATCTTGTATTCGTTTGCTAATTGTAGGGTTGCCGGAGTGACAGCAACCTGAACCCCCGTTGGTATATCGATGCAGGAGGGATAGCAGGATCTCAGAGTTTAAGGCTGTGGTTAGATTTATCTTAATTACTTTCTTGTATTTGTGGATGCTTGCAAGGGGTATAATCAAGGTATGTATTAGTCCTAGGAAGGGCGCGTGCATTAGCATAGGTTCACCCACACAACACTTATCAAAACAATGAAGATTAATCAACTATATGAAGCGAAAGCACTAGACTAAATCTCCGTGTGTCCTCAAGAACGTTTGGTCATTATAAGTAAACAAACCGGCTTGTCCTTTGTGCTAAAAAGGATTGGGCCACTCGCTGCAATTATTACTCTCGCATTTTACTTACTTGTACTTTATTTATCTGCTATATCAAAACCCCCTGAAAACTTGTCTGTGAGCATTTACAATGAATCCTTCATCGAAACTGCTTGTCAACACCTTCGCTCCTCGTTGGGTTCGACACTCTTATTTATCGAAAGTACTACGATACACCCCCTATACTTGTGGGTCATCAAGACTATTTTCTGGCGCCGTTGTCGAGGGTGAAGCGCTATTGGTAAGGAAAACTTTCTGTACGTGCTGATTTTGTTTCTGCTACTGCTATAAGTCATTATGGAGAGATCCTCTCTTGAATTTTTATTTGGGAAATCTACTACTACTGCAAAGGTAGTGGATGAGGCGCCAGTGAGGAAGTAATTCCGTATAAAATACCTATGAAGATTATTGAACGTGTTGTGGATAACCGCTATGAAGGGGATGGAACTGTTCATCCTGGAGATCATTTACTGTTTTTACATGAATTATGCGGGTTATTCAAGTGTGCAGTATTTCAATGGATGAAGTTAGGAAGAAATTATTCGCTATGTCGCTATCTGGTAAAGCGGCGCATTGGTATAAGCTGAAGGATGGGCATTCTCTTGATTGGAAGGATATTGTGTCTCTATTTTATTCTAAATTCTATCCTCCAAGTGAAATTCACAAAGACCGAAACCGCATATATAATTGGCCTCATGATGGAGAGAGTATTGCCCAAGCATGGGGAGATTGAAGTCTCTTAATGCTCAAATGCCCCATTCATGAGCTTCCTGGTAATATCATCGTTGATAATTTCTATGCAAGACTTTCTTTTCAAGATAAAACCTTGCTGGATACTACTTGTTCCGGATCATTCACACGCAATAAAGAAGAGTTTAAATGGGATCTTCTTGATCGAATCCAAGAAAATACTGAAGGATGGGAGAATGACAAAGGTAGAGTGTCGGTATAAATTATGATTATGAATGCATTGAAACTTATGGATACTTATAAATTTCGTAATATGAGTGCTACATATGGTCTTGACTCTCAAATTGTTGCAAATTTTTATAAAGCTTTTGCCTCTCATTTTGAATTGCCTAGGAAGAATTTTGATAAGTATCATGAACCTTATAAAGATAAAACTGATTCACCTAAAGGTAAATGTATTGAAATTAAAACTGTTGATCATGTTCTTCCTGAAGCTTATATTGAAAAAACTCCTTTCCCTGCTAAAATGAAGGAGTATTCTGTTATAACTAGTGTAGTTAATAAAAGTGCAAAGAAACCTATAGAACCTGAGGAGCAAATAAAGGTTGAACCTGCTGTTGCAATAGTTAAAGATCTTGTGACTGAAAATGTAGAAGATGGTCATATCATTTTCTGTGAAGATGCTTCTAATATTGTTTCGCATCCTAATAAGTCTAGGAAAGCCAGTGTTCCTGCTCTCTGTTAGAATTGGTGATCATTGTTATTATGGTTTATGCGATATTGGTGCAAGTATTAGTGCCATTCCTTATGAGCTTTACACGAAATCATGCATGAAATTGGTTCTTGTGAACTTGAAGATATTGATGTGGTTATTCGGCTAGCTAATAGAGAAACTATCTCTCCTATTGGTATTGTTCGAGATGTGGAAGTTCTATGTGGTAAGATTAAATATCCTGCTGACTTTTTGGTACTTGGTTCTGCTGCTAGTAAGTCTTGTCCTATTATTTTTGGTAGACCTTTTCTAAATACTTGTGGAGCTGTTATAGATTGCAAGAAGGAGAAAATTGTTACTAAATTTGCTGGTGAATCTTATGAGTTTAACTTCTCTAAATTTGCCAAAACTCCTTATAAAGCTGATTTGCCTAATGATGATTTTAGAGTTGAGCAGTGTGCATCTATTGCTCTTGCTCCTAATAATCCTTTGCAGAAACATTTGGAGGATCATGAGAGTGAAGTATTTAGGGAAGAAAGGGATGAGCTTGATGAAATTTTCCTTCGTCAACCCATTCTTAAACATGACTTACCGGTTGAAGATCTAGGTGTAACACCACCACCAAAGGAAGATCCTGTATTTGATTTGAAACCATTACCTGATAATCTTAAGTATGCTTATATTGATGATAAGAAAACATATCCTGTTATTATTAGTGCTAAGCTTTCAGATTTTGAAGAAGAAAGGTTATTGGAAATATTGAAGAAACATCGAGGAGCTATTGGCTATACTCTTGATGACTTGAAGGGGATTTCTCCCTCTATTTGCCAACATGCCATCAACATGGAAGATGATGCAAAACCTGTTGTTGAACATCAGCGTCGTCTAATTCCTAAGATGAAGGATGTGGTAAGGAATGAGGTATTAAAACTTCTTGAAGCAGGTATTATATATCCTATTGCTGATAGTAGATGGGTTAGTCCTGTACATTGTGTTCCTAATCTTCTTCAAAAAGATGCACCTTTTGTTTTTGATGATGATTGTAAGGAAGCCTTTGAAACTCTAAAGAAAGCTTTAACAACTTCTCTTGTAGTCGAACCTCCTGATTGGAATTTGCCTTTTGAAATTATGTGTGATGCTAGTGATTTTCCTGTAGGCGCTGTTCTTGGACAGCGAGTAGATAAAAAATTAAATGTTATTCATTATGCTAGTAAAACTCTAGATCTGCTCAAAGAAATTATGCTACAACTGAAAAAGAGTTATTAGCCGTAGTTTTTGCATGTGACAAGTTTAGATCTTATATTGTTGATTCAAAAGTCACAATTCATACTGATCATGCCGCAATTAGGTACCTTATGGAAAAGAAAGATGCTAAGCCAAGGCTTATTAGATGGGTGCTTATTTTGCAAGAATTTGATTTACATATTGTAGATAGGAAAGGTGCTGATAATCCTGTTGCTGATAATTTGTCTAGATTGGAAAATATTGCTTATGATCCTGTTCCTGTTAATGATAGTTTTCCAAATGAACAATTGGCTGTAATAAAGGTGAGCTCGCGAGATAGTCCTTGGTATGCTGATTATGCTAACTTTATTGTTTCAAAATACTTGCCTCCAACCTTTTCAGCTCAGCAAAGGAGGAAATTCTTTTATGATTTGAGGCATTATTTTTGGGATGAACCACACTTATATAAAGAAGGAGTGGATGGTATTATGCGAAGATGTGTCCCCGAATATGAACAACAAGAGATATTGAGTAAGTGTCATGGTAGTGTTTATGGAGGACATCACGCCGGAGATAGAACCGCACAAAAGGTTCTACAGTCAGATTTCTATTGGCCAACGCTTTTTAAAGATGCAAGAAAGTTTATCTTATCTTGTGATGAATGTCAAAGAGTTGGTAATATCTCTAGATGCAATGAAATGCCTATGAATTATACTCTTGTTATTGAACCATTTGATTGTTGGGGATTTGACTTCATGGGTCCTTTCCCTTCTTCAGAAGGTAACACTCATATACTTGTCGCTGTTGATTATGTTACTAAATGGGTGGAAGCCATACCTACAAAAAGTGCTGATGGTGAGACCTCTTTAAAAATGCTTTTAGATGTTATTTTTCCTAGATTTGGAGTACCTAGATATATTATGACTGATGGAGGTTCTCACTTTATTCATGGTGGTTTTAGAAAAACTCTTGCTAGATATGGTATTAATCATAGAATTGCTTCAGCTTATCATCCTCAAACTAGTGGGCAAGTAGAATTATCAAATAGAGAAATTAAATCTATCTTGCAAAAGACTGTTAATAAATCTAGAAAAAATTGGACTAGTAAGTTAAAGGAAGCATTGTGGGCTTATAGAACTGCTTATAAAAATCCTATGGGAATGTCTCCTTATAAAATGGTTTATGGAAAAGCTTGTCATTTACCTTTAGAACTAGAGCACAAAGCTTATTGGGCTGTAAGAGAACTTAATAAAGATTTTAAACTTGCCGGTAAGAAAAGGTTGCTACAATTGAGCTCTTTAGATGAATGGAGAAGTGAAGCTTATGAAAATGCTAAACTTTTTAAGGAGAAAGTTAAGAAATGGCATGATAGAAGAATTATTAAAAGAGAATTTAATGTTGGAGATAAAGTCCTATTGTATCGGTCTCGTCTCAGATTTTTTGCAGGGAAATTACTCTCAAAATGGGAAGGACCATATGTCATTGAGGAGGTGTATCGTTCAGGAGCAATAAAAATTGCCTCGCTGAAAGATGATGCTACACAAGTGGTGAATGGACAAAGACTCAAGCATTATATTTCTGGAGATTCTTATAATGAAGATATTGATGTTATTCAAGTGGTGACTCCGGAAGCTTTCATCAAAAACCAAATTGACAGTTCTGCAGAGTTCGACTTTGAATAGGTAACAGTTTTAGTAATAAAAGTCCGCGTTTAACTTTCCGAACAATATTTCTGCTATTTTTGGAAAATATGAAAAATTACGAGATCGAAACGGAGTGGAGGAGACGCACGAGGGCGTGCCCCCATAGGCCGGCGCGGGCCCCAGCCTGGCCGCGCCGCCCTATGGTGACAGCCCCTCGGCGTCCCGTTTCCACTCGTTTTCGGCCTGGTACTTTCCTTTTGTCGTGAAAATATTTGCTATATAATCCCCCGGATCCCCAGAGGTCCGTATATCGTTTTCTCGTCTTGTTTTGTTTCGAGCTGTTTTCTTCAGATGTCGCGCAAGGGATCATCCTCAGAAGACTATGCAACGCGTCGCCAACGTGAGCTCCTCCAGGATCTAGATCAAGGAACTTTCGTTGGATGGGCGGAAGAGGAAAGGGTCGTGACAAGACGGGAAGAGATGGATAAAGGTGTCAATGAGGAAGTGAAGAAGATGGCATCAGCAAAAAGAGAGCGGGAAGTTGTGGGGAGTAAGCCAATCTTGGTGGGATCGGTTAACACGTGACGTTCTTTTTCTCATAACTTGCAGGGACCTCTACCACCTGCACCTGACCTCAACTCTTTCCCTGCTGCGGAAGAAGCTCTTCGGGTGACCGATGAGTTTTGTGATCAATACCGTGTTCTGAGAAGGGAAGTGGAGATTCTTCAGGATGAGAACAATCGACTTCGCAGAATGCTAGAGCGGTTCCTCACCCCCATCAGGGTCGTTCCACCATCACCACCGAAGGAGTAATTCATCATTGGTATTGGCATCCCCTTGGTTTGTTCCAAGCTTGGGGGAGTGCCGCGGTATCACATCATCACTATCTTTTACCTTTTTACTATCAAGTAGTGTCATATCATGAGTAGGGAAGTTATCATATAAGATGGTTTGCAGTGTGGAAGTATCTCTCTTAGTTGGTTATCTATGTATCCCTTGGTGTGAGTTATCGTTATGGAATATTAATGAGAAGTCTTATCATTTACTTTTTGCACACCTTATTTTAGTTTGCAATTTCTGTTATATGATTACTCTTGTCATTAGTATTGATATCACTTTGGGAGCATCAAGTAAATCTATTTGGTTTTGGCAAACTTAGCATTGGTCAATAGCAACAACACTTTGAGTTTAAATAGAAAAGAGGAAATACATGTAGATATATTACTTTATTATCTTTCTTTCTTGTTAGCTAATGAGTTTAGTATTCTGAAGTTAAAATTGCTTGTGCTTACAAGGAAGATGCATGATTGTTTCTATCACATGTATATTTGTTTGTTTCCCTCAACTCTTATGCTTGCTAATCAACCTTGCTAGCCAAAGACCTGTACTGAGAGGGAATGCTTCTCATACATCCAAAACCTTAAACCAAACCCATGCCATTTGTGTCCACCATAACTACCTACTATGTGGTATTTTGCGCCACTCCAAGTAAATACTTCATGTGTGATACGTCTCCAACGTATCGATAATTTCTTATGTTCCATGCCACTTTATTGATGATACCTACATGTTTTATACAGACTTTATGTCATATTTACGCATTTTCTGGAACTAACCTATTAACAAGATGCCGAAGTGCCAGTTCTGTTTTCTGTTTTTTTGGTTTCAGAAATCCTAGTAACGAAATATTCTCGGAATTGGACGAAATCAACGCCCGGTTCCTATTTTGCCCGGAAGCATCCAGAACACCCGAGAGCCGCCGGAGGGGGCCTGTGGGCCCAGATGATAGGGTGGTGCGGCCAGGGCCTGGGCCGCCCCCTATGGTGTCGTCGCCCCTTCGACCTTCCGACGCTGCCCTTCGCCTATATAAAGCCCCTGCATCGAAAACCCTTACGGAGGAAGCCACGATACGAAACCTTCCAGAGCTGCCGCCATCGCGAAGCCAAGATCGGGGACAGGAGTCTCTGTTCCGGCACCCTGCCGAGCGGGGAAGTGCCCCCGGAAGGCTTCTCCATCGACACCGCTGCCATCTCCACCGCCATCTTCATCACCGCTGCTGCTCCCATGAGGAGGGAGTAGTTCTCCATCGAGGCTCGGGGCTGTACCGGTAGCTATGTGGTTAATCTCTCTCCTATGTACTTCAATACAATGATCTCATGAGCTGCCTTACATGATTGAGATTCATATGAGTTTGTATCACAATTTATCTATGTGCTACTCTAGTGATGTTATTAAAGTAGTTTTATTCCTCCTCCACGTGTGTAAAGGTGACAGTGTGTGCACCGTGTGAGTACTTGGCGTAGGCTATGATTGTGATCTCTTGTAGATTATGAAGTTAACTATTGCTATGATGGTATTGATGTGATTTATTCCTCCTACATAAGCGTGAAGGTGACAGTGTGCATGCTATGTTAGTTCTTGGTGTAATTGTGTTGATCTATCTTGCACTCTAAGGTTACTTAAACATGAATATCGAATATTGTGGAGCTTGTTAACTCCGGCATTGAGGGTTCGTGTAATCCTACACAGTTAGTGGTGTCCATCATCCAACAAAAGAGTGTAGAGTATGCATTTATCTATTCTGTTATGTGATCAATGTTGAGAGTGTCCACTAGTGAAAGTCTAATCCCTAGGCCTTGTTCCTAAATACTGCTATCGCTGCTTGTTACTGTTTTACTGCGTTACTACTGCTGCGTTACTACTGCATGTTTACTTCCCGCAATATTACTACCATCAACTGCACGCCAGCAAGCTATTTTCTGGCGCCGTACTACTGCTCATATTCATTCATACCACTTGTATTTCACTATCTCTTCGCCGAACTAGTGCACCTATTAGGTGTGTTGGGGACACAAGAGACTTCTTGCCTTGTGGTTGCAGGGTTGCATGAGAGGGATATCTTTGACCTCTTCCTCCCTGAGTTCGATAAACCTTGGGTAATCCACTTAAGGGAAACTTGCTGCTGTTCTACAAACCTCTGCTCTTGGAGGCCCAACACTGTCTACAAGAATAGAAGCTCCCGTAGACATCAAGCACTTTTCTGGCGCCGTTGCCGGGGAGGGAAGGTAAACGGCACTCACACATTGGCAAGCCCGGCAACTAAGCACTTTTCCTCCCTCGTCAACTACGCGCCAAGCACTTTTCTGGCGCCGTTGCCGGGGAGGAAAGGTAAAAGGCACTCATACTCCGGTTCCAGGTAACAGTACTTTTCTGGCGCCATTGTGTGTGTGCTCGAAGCTATTTCCTTTAGACTCTGCAATTGCGACATTTGGTTTCTTGTTTACACTAGTTAGGCATAATGGACAACAATGACCTTTTTATTCTATTTCCTGATTTAAGACATGGATGGTTTGATGCGAAAATTAAAAAAACCATGGAACATATTAATATGAATGCTTTGAACACCATTGTTGTTAATGATATGGAAAATTCTAAGCTTGGGGAAGCTGGTTTTGATGAGCATGATATTTTTAGTCCCCCAAGCATTGAGGAGAAAATTTACTTTGATGATACTTTGCCTCCCATTTATGATGATTATAATGATAGTAGTCTTTTGTTACCACCTGTTATGGAGGATAAATTTGATTATGATTACAATATGCCTCCTATATTTGATGATGAGAATAATAATGATAGCTACTTTGTTGAATTTGCTCCCACTACAACTAATAAAATTGATTATGCTTATGTTGGGAGTAGTAATTATTTTATGCATGAGACTCATGATAAGAATGCTTTATGTGATAGTTATATTGTTGAGTTTGCTCATGATGCTACTGAAAGTTATTATGAGAGAGGAAAATATGGTTGTAAAAAATTTCATGTTACTAAAACACCTCTCTATGTGCTGAAATTTTTGAAGCTACACTTGTTTTATCTTCCTATGCTTGTTACTTTGCTCTTCATGAACTTGTTTATTTACAAGATTCTTATGCATAGGAAGCATGTTAGACTTAAATGTGTTTTAAATTTGCTTCTTGATGCTCTCTTTTGCTTCAACTTCTATTTCTTGCGAGTGCATCATTAAAACTGCTGAGCCCATCTTAATGGCTATAAAGAAAGAACTTCTTGGGAGATAACCCATGTGTTTTTTTACTACAGTACTTTGTTTTATATTTGTGTCTTGGAAGTTGTTTACTACTGTAGCAACCTCTCCTTATCATGTTTTTGTGCCAAGTAAAGTTTCTATGTTAAAGTTGATGTTATATTTGGGATCGCTGCGCAGAAACAGCATTGCTGTCTGTCACGAATCTGGGCCTAAGTCTCTGTAGAAAATTCGAAAAAATCTGCCAATTTACGAGCGTGATCCTCAGATATGTACGCAACTTTCATTAGTTTTGAGTTTTTCCATTTGAGCAAGTCTGGTGCCAGCTTTAAATTCGTCTTTACGGACTGTTCTGTTTTTGACAGATTCTGCCTTTTATTTCGCATTGCCTCTTTTGCTATGTTGGATTTATTTCTTTGATCCATTAATGTCCAGTAGCTTTATGCAATGTCCAGAAGTGAAAATAATGATTGTGTCACCTCTGAATGAGTGAATTATTAATTGTGCACTAACCCTCTAATGAGTTTGCTTGAAGTTTGGTGTGAAGGAAGTTTTCAAGGGTCAAGAGAGGAGTATGATATACTATGATCAAGAGGAGTGAAAGCTCTAAGCTTGGGGATGCCCCCGTGGTTCACCCCTGCATATTTTAAGAACACTCAAGCATCTAAGCTTGGGTATGCCCAAGGCATCCCCTTCTTCATCGACAAAGTATCAGGTTCCTTCTCTTGAAACTATATTTTTATTCGGTCACATCTTATGTACTTTACTTGGAGCGTCTGTGTGCTTTTATTTTTGTTTTGTTATCTTAGTTCTCTGAATAAGTTCATCCTTGTGTGGGAGAGAGACACGCTCCGCTGGTTCGTATGAACACATGTGTTCTTAGCTCATAATATTCAAGGCGAAGTTTCTTCTTCGTTAAATTGTTATATGGTTGGAATTGGAAAATGCTACATGTAGTAATTCTAAAATGTCTTGGATAATGTGATACTTGGCAATTGTTGTGCTCATGTTTAAGCTCTTGCATCATATGCTTTGCACCCATTAATGAAGAAATACATAGAGCTTGCTAAAATTTGATTTGCATATTTGGTCTCTCTAAGGTCTAGATAATATCTAGTATTGAGTTTTGAACAACAAGGAAGACGGTGTAGAGTCTTATAATGTTTACAATATGTCTTTTATGTGAGTTTTGCTGCACCGGTTCATCCTTGAGTTTGCTTCAAATAACCTTGCTAGCCTAAACCTTGTATCGAGAGGGAATACTTCTCATGCATCCAAAATCCTTGAGCCAACCACTATGCCATTTGTGTCCACCATACCTACCTACTACATGGTATTTCTCCGCCATTCCAAAGTAAATTGCTTGAGTGCTACCTTTAAAATTCCATCATTCACCTTTGCAATATATAGCTCATGGGACAAAATAGCCTTAAAAACTATCGTAGTATTGAATATGTACTTATGCACTTTATCTTTTATTAAGTTGCTTGTTGTGCGATAACCATGCTTAACGCCATCAACTATTGTTGAATATCATGTGAGTTGCTATGCATGTCCGTCTTGTCTGAAGGATCTATCATTTTAGTGGTTGGAGCATGCAAAATTGTTAGAGAAGAACATTGGGCCGCTAACTAAAGCCATGAATCATGGTTGAAGTTTCAGTTTTGGACATATATCCTCAATCTCATATGAGAATAATAATTGTTGTGACATGCTTATGCATTTAAGAGGAGTCCATTATCTGTTGTCCATGTTGTCCTGGTATGGATGTCTAAGTTGAGAATAATCAAAAGCGAGAAATCCAAAATGCGAGCTTTCTCCTTAGACCTTTGTACAGGCGGCATGGAGGTACCCCTTTGTGACACTTGGTTGAAACATGGCATGCAAAGATCCGGTAGTCCAAGCTAAGTAGGACGAGGTGCGGGCACTATTAGTATACTATGCATGAGGCTTGCAACTTGTAAGATATAATTTACATAACTCATATGCTTTATTACTACCGTTGACAAAATTGTTTCATGTTTTCAAAATAAAAGCTCTAGCACAAATACATCAATCGATGCTTTCCTCTTTGAAGGACCATTCTTTTACTTTTATTGTTGAGTCAGTTTACCTATCTCCTTCCACCTTAAGAAGCAAACACTTGTGTGAACTGTGCATTGATTCCTACATACTTGCATATTGCACTTGTTATATTACTTTATGTTGACAATATCCATGAGATATACATGTTATAAGTTGAAAGCAACCGCTGAAACTTAATCTTCCTTTGTGTTGCTTCAATACCTTTACTTTGATTTATTGCTTTATGAGTTAACTCTTATGCAAGACTTATTGATGCTTGTCTTGAAGTACTATTCATGAAAAGTCTTTGCTTTATGATTCACTTGTTTACTCATGTCATTACCATTGTTTTGATCGCTGCATTCATTACATATGCTTACAATAGTATGATCAAGGTTATGATGGCATGTCACTTAAGAAATTATCTTTGTTATCGTTTTACCTGCTCGGGACGAGCAGAACTAAGCTTGGGGATGCTGATACGTCTCCAACGTATCGATAATTTCTTATGTTCCATGCCACTTTATTGATGATACCTACATGTTTTATACACACTTTATGTCATATTTACGCATTTTCTGGAACTAACCTATTAACAAGATGCCGAAGTGCCGGTTCTGTTTTTTTTGGTTTCGAAATCCTAGTAACGAAATATTCTCGGAATTGGACGAAATCAACGCCCGGGTTCCTATTTTGCCGGAAGCATCCAGAACACCGAGAGCCGCGGAGGGGGCCCTGTGGGCAGATGATAGGGTGGCGCGGCCAGGCCCGGCCGCGCCCCCTATGGTGTCGTCGCCCCTTCAACCTTCCCGCGCCCTTTCGCCTATATAAAGCCCCGCATCGAAAACCCTTACGGAGGAAGCCACGATACGCGAAACCTTCCAGAGCCGCCGCCATCGCGAAGCCAAGATCCGGGGGACAGGAGTCTGTTCCGGCACCCTGCCGGACGGGGAAGTGCCCCGGAAGGCTTCTCCATCGACACCGCTGCCATCTCCACCGCCATCTTCATCACCGCTGCTGCTCCCATGAGGAGGGAGTAGTTCTCCATCGAGGCTCGGGCTGTACCGGTAGCTATGTGGTTAATCTCTCTCCTATGTACTTCAATACAATGATCTCATGAGCTGCCTTACATGATTGAGATTCATATGAGTTTGTATCACAATTTATCTATGTGCTACTCTAGTGATGTTATTAAAGTAGTTTTATTCCTCCTCCGTGTGTAAAGGTGACAGTGTGTGCACCGTGTGAGTACTTGGCGTAGGCTATGATTGTGATCTCTTGTAGATTATGAAGTTAACTATTGCTATGATGGTATTGATGTGATTTATTCCTCCTACATAAGCGTGAAGGTGACAGTGTGCATGCTATGTTAGTTCTTGGTGTAATTGTGTTGATCTATCTTGCACTCTAAGGTTACTTAAACATGAATATCGAATATTGTGGAGCTTGTTAACTCCGGCATTGAGGGTTCGTGTAATCCTACACAGTTAGTGGTGTCCATCATCCAACAAAAGAGTGTAGAGTATGCATTTATCTATTCTGTTATGTGATCAATGTTGAGAGTGTCCACTAGTGAAAGTCTAATCCCTAGGCCTTGTTCCTAAATACTGCTATCGCTTGTTACTGTTTTACTGCGTTACTACTGCTGCGTTACTACTGCATGTTTACTTCCCGCAATATTACTACCATCAACTGCACGCCAGCGAGCTATTTCTGGCGCCGTACTACTGCTCATATTCATTCATACCACTTGTATTTCACTATCTCTTCGCCGAACTAGTGCACCTATTAGGTGTGTTGGGGACACAAGAGACTTCTTGCTTTGTGGTTGCAGGGTTGCATGAGAGGGATATCTTTGACCTCTTCCTCCCCGAGTTCGATAAACCTTGGGTAATCCACTTAAGGGAAACTTGCTTCTGTTCTACAAACCTCTGCTCTTGGAGGCCCAACACTGTCTACAAGAATAGAAGCTCCCGTAGACATCAATGTGCTACCTTTAAACGATTCAAACTCTGTTACTCCTTAATTGTGTCAATGTTTTATAGCTCATGAGGAAGTATGTGGTGTTTTATCTGTCAACCTTGTTGGGCAGATTTTCACCAATGGACTAGCGGCATATCCGCTTATCCATTAATTTTGCAAAAAGAGCTGGCAACGGGGTTCCCAGCCCCAATTAATAACTTTCATTAATAATTCTCTTCACATGTTTTGCCCTGATTTATCAGTAAGCAACTTAATTTTGCAATAGACACTCCTCCATGGTATGAGAAATGTTGGAAGGCACCCGAGGATTCGGTTAGCCATGGCTTGTGAAAGCAAAGGTTGGGGGGAGTGTCATCCATAAATAAAACTAAAATACATGTGTAAACAAAAGAGAAGAGGGATGATCTACCTTGCTGGTAGAGATAACATCCTTCATGGGAGCCGCTCTTGGAAGGTCTGTTTGGCAAGGGGGTTAGAGTGCCCACTACCATTCGTTGACAACAACAAACACCTCTCAAAATCTTACTTTTATGCTCTTTATATGATTTCAAAACTTGAAAAGCTCTAGCACATGATTTAATCCCTGCTTCCCTCTGCGAAGGGCCTTTCTTTTACTTTTATGTTGAGTCAGTAAACCTATTTCCCTCTATCTCAAGCAAGAAATTGAGTTGTTGTGATCCAACCATTTATATTATGATCTATTTAATCATGCCTTTATTCTTCCTTGTTTAGTACAAATTTTATCTGAATGAATATGACTTTGAAGGCTATCAATGATTATGAGGAGATTGTTATGATTAAGGATGTAAGCTCTGCCATATAAGTTCTAATATAAAGGCTTTGCTCGGAAGATAAGTACAATCTGTTAATAGTTCTTTGACCAAGAACAAAGTTTGCCATAACCAATTGTGATTTCCTATGCACCTTTATTAGTGATTTCTCTTTACTTATTTCAAGTTGAGTTATATGAAGATGTTTACTAGAATGTCTTGTGTGAATTAATAAATGTGATGCTTCTTGTCCGTATTTTATTTATCGACTCTTCACTCCATAAACATGTGGTCTTGTTTATCGAGCTCAGTTTCGCTTGGGGACAAGCGAGGTCTAAGCTTGGGGGAGTTGATACGTCCATTTTGCATCACTATTTTATATCATAATTTACTGTTATTCATTGATATATTTCATATTTAGAGATGATACTTATGTTATTTCACCTATTTTGCATGTTTCATGATTATTGGAGAATTATTCACCGGAGTCAGAATTCTGCTGGAAAAAGCACCGTCAGGATACCATATTTCTGAAGATCAACAATTGACGGAAATTACACCGAAGATCTTATTTTTCCAGAAGAATGAGCCAGCCAAAAGGAGGAGCCGAGGAGGGCCGCCATGGCCCCCCCATAGGCCGGCGCGGGCCCTGCCCTGGCCGCGCCGCCTTGTGGGGAGGGGGCCCACAGCCCCTCTCGGCCTCCTCTCTTTCGCGTACTTCATCTACCCGAAAACCTAAGGCACGGGGGATAAGGGAGAATAGACACAGCCGCCTCTGCGGGGCGGAGAAACACCAGAGAGAAAAGAGCTCTCCGGCGGGCAGGAATCCGCCGGGAAATTCCCTCCCGGAGGGGGAAATCGTCGCCATCGTCACCTTCATCGAGCTGGACTTCATTGGGATCATCATCATCATCATCTCCACCATCGACACCGTCATCTCCACCGCTGCACCTCGTCTCCGCTGTAACATCTAGGGTTGAATCTTGAGTATTTCATAGGGGAAACTCTCCCGGTGTGTTGATTACTAGTTGTTATTGATGCTATTGAGTGAAACCATTGGATTAAGGTTTATGTTCAGATTGTTATCCATCACCATATCACCTCTGATTATGTTCCATATGATGTCTCGTGAGTAGTTCGTTTAGTTCTTGAGGACATGGGTGAAGTCTAAATGTTAGTAGTGAACTATGTTGAGTAATATTTAATGGTTTGATATTTAAGTCGTGGTGTTATTCTTCTAGTGGTGTCATGTGAACGTCGATTACATGATACTTCACCTTTATGGGCCTAGGGGAGTACATCTTGTATTCGTTTGCTAATTGTGGGGTTGCCGGAGTGACAGCAACCTGAACCCCCGTTGGTATATCGATGGAGGAGGGATAGCAGGATCTCAGAGTTTAAGGTTGTGGTTAGATTTATCTTTATTACTTTCTTGTATTTGCGGATGCTTGCAAGGGGTATAATCACAAGTATGTATTAGTCCTAGGAAGGGCGGTGCATTAGCATAGGTTCACCCACACAACACTTATCAAAACAATGAAGATTAATCAACTATATGAAGCGAAAGCACTAGACTAAATCCCCGTGTGTCCTCAAGAACGTTTGGTCATTATAAGTAAACAAACCGGCTTGTCCTTTGTGCTAAAAAGGATTGGGCGACTTGCTGCAATTACTTACTTGTACTTTATTTATCTGCTATATCAAAACCCCCTGAAAACTTGTATGTGAGCATTTACAGTGAATCCTTCATCGAAACTGCTTGTCAACACCTTCTGCTCCTCGTTGGGTTCGACACTCTTATTTATCAAAAGTACTACGATACACCCCCTATACTTTTGAGTCATCACGATGGCGACGATTTCCCCCCTCCGGGAGGGAATTTCCCCGCAGATTTCTGTCTGCCGGAGAGCTCTTTTCTCTCTGGTGTTTTCCGCCTCGAGGAGGCGGCGATGACTATCCTCGATGTCCCCACCTTAGGGTTTCGGGAGATGAAGTACGCGAAAGGGCGATGGTCGAGGGGGCCGTGGGCCCCCTCCCCACGTGGCGCGCCGCGCCGGCCACGCCGACCCATGGGAGGCCCATGGCGGCCCTCCTCGGCCTCTCCTTCTGGCTCCGTCATCTGGAAAAATAGGAGCTTCAATATATTTTCCGTCAATTGTTGATCTTCAGAAATATTGTATCCTGACGGTGCTTTTTCCAGCAGAATTCTGACTCCGGTGAGTAATTCTCCAATAATCATGAAACATGCAAAATAGGTGAAATAACATAAGTATCATCTCTAAATATGAAATATATCAATGAATAACAGTAAATTATGATATAAAATAGTGATGCAAAATGGACGTATCAGCGGTACGGCTGCCATCACTAGAATCGTGTGAATGAGCAAATAGATGGGGATAGCAATGAGATAAGTGTACATGTCATCACGAATAAAGAGGGCAAAAGTATAACATATATACAAGTGTTTTGACGAGATTGCGCAAAGATCTGGGCGAGTCTGCGAATCGGCCGGCAACACCAGGCTGTAGACCGGACTAGCCGGTCAGGCAGCCGGTCTGCCGGGTGACATGCCGGCCCGGCCGGTATATGAGCCGGCGCACCGGGCTGTATGCCGGGTGGTGATGAACACTATGATTCCTCCAGATTTTTGACACAAATTCATGCAAAAACTCAATACTTGTACACATATTGTAGCAATATAGTGTGAATCCCATGGATTGAGGTGTATGGCATTCCAATGGCATGAGGTACTAGACCAAACCGTAGCCTTAACCTTAGATTCTCAAATCCCTCAACAAATGTGCAATGTGTGAGGGGATCCAAGACATAGGAAGGTGAGGAGGGAAATTACCCGAAGACATTGCTCTCCTTGCCCAATGTAGCAAGAAGAACTTCAAGGGGAGGCTTGAAGAGCAAAATCCCAAGATCTCCAAATGTGGCTTGAGAGGGACCAAATCCCTTGGTGAAGATCCTCCAATGGGCCTGATCTATGGTGAAGTGGAGTATGGGGTGAATCTAGTGGTGGGAATGACCTAGGGAGTGGTGGAGAGGTAGGGCGGCGCCAATGGTCGCTGTGGTTGAAGGGGGGAAGTGAGGAAGAAGCCCCAAGGGGTAACCCTCATCCCCACTTAACCAGCCGTCGACCGGCGCATGGGCCGGCAGATCGGGCTAGGCATCGGGCCGGTCGACGGTAGAGCCGGCGGCACCGGGCCAGGCGCCGGTTGCTGGTTTTTTAGCCCACTTTTGCATTTTATTTATGGAAAGATTTGTGTAGATACAAAAGATGACATGTACAATATAGATAGATAGATAGATAGATATTTGATAAGGGGAGCATAGACATGGGGTAGGAACACAAGTTTTTATAGGCATACCCATTGGAGTGAAACCCAAATAAGATATAAATAGCAACAATGGGCATGATTCGAAATATATCAAGAATCATAAATCATTTTAGAATAGTTTTGCAAGAAGATCAGTTAGCCTCATAGAATAAAATCATTTGATAAGTAAGGCTAAATGAGTGGTCGGGGATTACTCCCCCTATGTTAAAGCACAAATGTCATGGGACCTCGAAGAGACATGCTTGGGTCCATATTATGACATTGGGTCTATTTATGTTGCACACATAGGTATGCATCATACCAAGACATGGTAAGATGACTATCCCCATATGTGTTGCACCTCTAAGCTAGATAGCAAGATAAATGCAAGAATATAGTGCAAGAAGTTGTTCAATCTAAGTTGTTAGGATCAAGAATACCAAGTTCTCCTCTCAAGTTTACAAACCGGGCTTCATCCAAAGGCTTAGTGAAAATATCTGCCAATTGGTAAGTTGTTCCCACATGAGTGAGCTCAATGTCCCGGTTGGCAACATGATCACGTAGGAAGTGATGGCGAATGTCAATGTGTTTTGTGCGGCAATGTTGAACTGGGTTGTTGGCGATCTTTATTGCACTTTCGTCGTCACATAGAAGAGGCACCGTACCAAGAGACACACCATAGTCTTTCAAGGTTTGCTTCATCCATAGCAATTGAGTGCAACAAGATGCCACTGATATGTATTCGGCTTCGGTGGTGGATAGGGCAGTGGAGTTTTGTTTCTTGGATGACCAACTCACCAATGACCGGCCAATAAATTGGCAAGCCCCGGAGGTAGACTTCCGGTCAACCTTATCACCAGCCCAATCGGAATCCGAATAGCCTATGAGTTCAAAGGTTGACCCCTTTGGATACCACAGCCCGAGAGTAGGAGTGAGAACAAGATATCTTAGAATCCGTTTGACCGCCACCAAGTGGCTCTCCTTAGGAGCAGATTGAAAACGAGCACACATCCCTACACTTAGCATGATATCCGGCCTAGAAGCACAAAGGTAGAGCAAGGATCCAATCATGGAATGGTATACCTTTTTATCCACATCCTTCTCACCATCACATGAGCCAAGCTGCCCCTTTATGGGCATGGGTGTCTTCATTGGACTTGCATTGGTCATGTTATACTTCTTGAGCATGTCCCTCACATATTTTTCTTGGGAGATGAAGGTGCCTTTTGCAAGTTGCCTCACTTGGAAGCCTAAAAAGAACTTCAACTCCCCCATCATGGACATCTCAAATTTCCTAGTCATCAATAGCTCAAAAGCTTTGTTATGATTAGGGTTAGTTCCACCAAATATAATATCATCAACATATATTTGACATAGAAATAGGCCACCCCCTTTAACCCGCTTGGTGAAAAGGGTGGAATCGACCGTACCCATGCTAAACCCATCCTTGAGTAAGAAATCCCTAAGGTACTCATACCAAGCACGTGGAGCTTGCTTGAGACCATAGAGTGCCTTATGGAGTAAATACACATGGTTGGAACGGCATGGGTCTTCGAAACCCGGGGGTTGAGCCACATATGCAGTTTCTTTTAGGGGACCATTCAAAAATGCACTTTTCACATCCATTTGATATAGCTTTGAAAAGATGCAAATGCAAGCAAAAGACGAATAGCTTCAAGACGGGCAACCGGCGCAAAGGTGTCCTCATAATCCATACCTTCTATTTGGGCAAACCCTTGCGCCACTAACCTTGCTTTATTTCTTATGACAATGCCATTCTCATCTTGCTTGTTCTTGAACACCCATTTGGTCCCAATGACATTGATGTGATGATCTTTGGGTCTCTCAACTAGAGACCATACTTCATTGCGGGTGAAACATTCCAATTCTTCTTGCATGGCTATTACCCAATCCGGATCAACCAAGGTTTCATGTACCTTGAGTGGCTCAAATCTAGACACAAAAGCATGATGTTGACAATAAGTGATAAGTAATGCATGGTGTCTACGAGTTACCACTCCTCTTGATATGCTACCAAGGACTTGATCTACTTTCATGTCGCTTGCCCTTGAAGCAGCCTTGATCTTCCGAATGGTTCCTTCATGATCAATAAATTCATCTTTCGCTAGTTCTTGATCATGAGGGACAACTTGAGCTCGACCATGGGTTGAGGATGATTCTTGATCAGCATCATGGTCTTGCTCAGGAGGTTGAGGGTTTTCTTCTTGTTCTTCGGAATGCGGCTCATCTTGAGTAGAGGATGAATGTTGGGCTGCACTTGATGGTTCAGCTTGAGTTGAGCAAGCTCCACTTGGGCTGAGCTTGAGACTTCTACTCCATCATCTTGATCATTAGTATGAACCTCCGTGGGCCGGATGTGTCCAATGCCCATAAGCTTGATGGCGTTAGAAGGATCATCATCACCTGCAGCACATGGAACAACTTGCTCCACTTGGGAGCCATTATCCTCCAAGAACACCACGTCACAAGATACTTCAATAGTCCCACTGGACTTGTTGTAGTATCTATAGGCGTGAGAGTTCTCCGCATATCCAACAAATGTACCCTCTATAGTTCTAGTTTCAAATTTACCGAGCTTCCCTCTATTGTCTTTAACAAGACATTTGCATCCAAATACACGAATGTACATGACATTAGGCTTATTACCCGTGAGAAGCTCGTATGGAGTTTTATTATGCAAGGGACGGAGGAAGAGCCGGTTGGAGTAGTGGAAAGCTGTAGAGATGGCTTGACCCCAAAAGTTATGGGGTGACTTGAATTCACTCAACATGGTTCTTGCCATCTCAATAATAGTCCGGTTCTTCCTTTCAACAACACCATTTTGCTGAGGGGTGTATGGAGCTGAAAACTCATGCTTGATGCCCTCATCATCAACAAACTCTTGCATAGTGTAGTTCTTGAACTTGGTGCCATTGTCAGTCCTTATCGCCTTGATCTAAGATTCATACATTCGTTGAGCCTTCTTGGCAAAGATGATGAACTCTCTATAGGTCTCATCCTTAGACTTAAGGAGAAAGACCCAAGAGTATCTCTAGTAATCATCATCAATGACCAGTCCATACTTGCTCCAACCAAGAGTATCATAATGAGATGGCCCAAAGAGCTTGATAGGATGTCTCTTCTTGAGTTGCTTTCCAACTACACATGCACTGCACACACGATCTTTCTCAAAGGAAATGCCGGTTAGTCCAACAATGTGCTCACCCTTTAGGAGTTGTTTAAGATTTCTCATGTTGACATGACCAAGGCGGCGATGCCACAGCCAACCTTCGTCATGTTTGGCCATTAGACATGTGGGGAGAGAGGGGCTCTCCTTCAAGAGGTCAACCACGTAAAGGTTGTTCTCCACATATCCAACAAGGAACAATTTGAGATTATCACTCCTAAAGACTTTTACACAATAATTAGTAAAATAGGAATTATAGCCGGCATCTGCAAGATGATAAATAGAAAGAAAATTATAGCCAAGGGATTCAACAAGCATGACCGTCTCAAGGCACAAGTCCTTAGAGATTGCCACCTTGTCATACCCAAGTACCTTTCCCTTTGAGTTGTCACCAAAGGTGATGCTTGACTTTTTGTTAACATCCTCTATGAATTGGTCAAGCACACCTCTTCCTCCGGTCATATGATTGGTGCATCCACTATCAAACACCCATTTTGGACCACCGGAGGAATACCCCTACAAAATCAAGTAGAGGTTTTAGGAACCCATCGATTAATGGGTTCCTTTGTAATGGAAACAAGATCTTTTGGTACCCAAATTGAGTACCCTCTATAAGCATAGCCATTACGAGGGCCAACATATTCAGCATAAACATCACCATAATAATCAACAAATAAAGCATAGTGATTGTTAGGTCCCGTGCGGTCACCACTAGTGGCTTTGCCCTTTGGGGCTTTGCCATCATTAGTGACCTTCTTGTTCTTCTCTTGAGCGGGCTTCTCCTTCTTTTAGTTGTTCTTATTGTAGGGCTTGGGAGCATACCCAAGTCCATACTTTTGATTATTTGACCTTTGCTTACTCAAAAGGTCATCCAGTCCCATCTTATTCTTGGAGGTGGTGAACTTGTCTAGTTCCTTTGTCAACCTAGTATTTTCCTCAAGAATAGTTTCTTGCTCACAAGCCGAGTCATTAGGATAATAGTTGAGACCATATTTGGTTACCAAAGATTCAAGATATACATTGGTCTCAACATATAGAGAAAGCTCTTCTTTCAAACGAACATGTTCCTCAACAAGTTTAGCATGTTCACAAGTAAATGAGGTAGAGGAACTTGCAACATTTTTAGCAACAATGGGATCATTCAATGATCCAAGAGCCTTCTTATAGGTGTCTTGGAGTAGGTCATGGTTCTCTCCAAGTTTCTTGAGCTCATCCTTAACAAGCTTGTTAGCCTTTTCAAGATGGTCAAGATCCTTAGTGAGAGAAGCATGAGAAACTTCAAGCTCCTTCTTTGAAGCATCTAGCTCTTGGGCCATTAATTGAGCCCTTTCAATAGTTTCTTGGTCCTTAACTTTATCTAGTTCAAATGTTTCAACTAGTTGCTTAAGGCCTTGAGATATGCACCTTTCGTTTTTCAGATCTTGTCTTAGGAGATTGAATCTCCGTTTCTCATCTTTCATATGATATTCTAATGCCTCAATGGACTCGTCCCTTTCTTTGAGGGAGTCTATCAAGAAATCAAACTTGACAAGAGCATCACCACGAAGGGTGCATCTAACTTTGAAAAGTTCCTTAAGAACAGCCTCTTCATCTTGATCAACAATTTCATTATCAAGAATGCTAGATAAAAAAGGTGGGGATTCCATTACCTTTGCTTCCCTTGCCATTAGACAAGATCCGACGATCGTAGAGGAGGAAGTGTCATCGGAGTAATCATCATGCGTTGTTCTTGCCATGAAGGAAGAACCAATATTATGTGGAGTTGAAGACTCCGTTGAATAATCCTTGTAGTAATCATATGTGAAGAGTGACCCGGGTTCGGAGTAAGCCAAACCAGCCACTCCAGCCTCCTTCTCCTCATCTTCTCCCTCTTCATCGGAAATGTACTCAGCCGCAACAAAATCTCTTTCCTTGTTCTTCTTGTATCGCTCATTGATTGGGTTTGTCTTCAATCTTGGCTTGAAACCTTTGACAAACCTTGGCTTGTCTACCCTTTTTCATAAGGGCACTAATTTGCAAAGTGATTGTCTTCATCACAGTTGTAGCACGTTCTCTTCTTATCTTTGGAGGAGATTGGGAACTTCTTCATGTACTTCTTGACAAAGAAAGCAACATCTGTTTGCATGTCACTAGTTGAAGTCATCTCTTCTTCTTCTTCGAGCTCATAGACTTCTTCTCTTTCTTGGTCTGCTCTAGCCTTCAAAGCAAGATTGTGGGAGGGTCCATCGACAAGGTTCATCGCCATGAGTTTTTCTCCTGCCTTGGCCATGTTGTCATTAGCAGCCACATAGGAGACTAGATCATCTGCGGACAGATCTGCTTGCTTGGTGAGGATTTGCAAGTTGAGGGCAAGGTTGGTGTCCTTTTGTTTGACAGCAATCATGGCAATGACCTTGGACTTTATGAATTCTTCATTCATTTCAAAGCCATCATTGTATTTTTCACATCCAAGGCCCTTGACCTTTACTCGAAGAGCACCAAGCCTTCCATAAGCTTCGGCCATAGTCTCTCCTTCTCTAATCATGAACAGAGTTTCCCATGTGTTCGCTGACTCATAGAGATCCTTTTGAATCAAATTAATTCCCTCTTGGAGTAATATAATTCGATCCCAAAGCTCTTTTGCAGAGTCGATATCATTGACTTGATCGAGGAGCTTGCGATTGATGCAGCTTCTAATCTTGTCACATGCAGAGGCATTGAGTGGACGGTTGTAGAATTCGGTGGAGGTCAACCTAATGGGATCTTGTGGCTTCCGGTATCCATCAACGATGATCTCCCACATCTCCACACTGCAGCTGCGAATATGAGACTCCATAGAGGATTTCCAAAAGGAAAAGTGAGTTCCATCAAAATGGGGAACATTCCCACTATGGTTTATATGAGGCATGGGTGAAGTGTTTTTGGGATAGTCATGATTGACAGTAGCCCACTAGAAGTCCCACTCGGTAGGATTTTAAGCATGTAACTCATTTGTGCCATTTGGCTTTGGATATCATCCTCCTTTTTCTTTTTCTCAGCATCATATGCTAAGAATCTAGATTTTATCTCCTTAACCGTAAGGTTGGAATGTTCATCCAGACCCTCGAATAGTCTATCCATCTCACTCTTAAGGCTGTAAAGCCCTTAAAAGAGTCCAAGCTCTGATACCAATTGAAAGTTCAGAGATGGTAAACCTAGAGGGGGGTGAATAGGTTTCTACAAGTTTTAATTCTTTCTTTGCAATGTTAGGCTTTGCAGAATATAAAGGTGAGCCAAATGCAAACTAGGCGAGGCACCCTAGAGGATGATACAAGAAACTCAAGCACGAAGACTCTCACACGCATATATACCACAAGTAAAGAGTTCGGTTAGGGATAACCGATAGCACGCGGAGATGAAGGTTTATTCCTGTCTTCACTTCCTTTGCAAGAAGGTACGTCACGTTTGAAGAGGTGGGGATCCCACGAAGGATTTCCTAACGCCACGAAGGCTCACCTTCTTCTCCGGGCCTATCCCACGAAGGAATAGCTCTTTCACTTGTGGTAGACTTTGAGGCATCCTCCAAACCTTCACAATCTTCTCAGGAGCAAATCCACAGCTCGGATGCTTCCGAATGCTTTTGCCCACCTAGGGTTTCCAAGAAACCCTAGAGAGCAGGTATCTTGATGAATACAAGGGGAACACGATTTGGCTCGGTGGAACTATAGATCAAGACCTCCTCTAGCTTTTCCCCGGAGGGATTTGAGTTTGGGTGGAGGAGGAGGGAGATCTGAGGCTTTTGGTGTTTCTATCAATGAAGTATAAGAGAGAGAGCTCAAGAATAGTTTGTAGTGTAGTGCCTAACCGTTCTAAGCTAGGAGAAGGGGTATATATAGGTCCACTGGAAATCCAACCGTTGGGGACCGTTGACAACTTGTCCAGCTCAACAATCTGTCAAGGAGGCCGGCCGGGCCGGGCGCCGGACTGGCCGATGGCACGCGCGATGCCGCCGGGCCACAGACCGGGCCGGCCGGCAGCCTCCAGGCCTAGCATCGGGCCAGTGCCGAGCTTGCGTGTCGAGTCCCTAGATCCGCTCCGGTGTGCACCGGCATAGGAGCCGGCATTCGTCGGCCGGTCCGGTGCTGGAGCCGGTGTCTCCGGACTGGGCACCTGGCCAGCTTGCAGAAACCGGATGCTGGCGCTTGGCATGAGATGCTGACTCCCTGGAATGCGTCCGGTGTGCACCGGTGCCAGGGCCGGCCTGAGGGAAACTGATATTTCCCCTTTTTCATCGAAGTGGGGGGGGGGGTCTCCCATTTCCTTCTTGTTCCATTGTTACACCATTATGCATGTTAGACTAATACCTTAGAATAATATTGTAGGCATGTATTAGTCCGATGACTCTAGCTACGGTGTCATTGTTACCAAAATAATGGATAAGGGTAAAGTACCCTTACACCATGTCAGTCGAGTTCATCATCATAGTGGCATTCTCCACCGCGATGAGCTCCGCCATGGCCCGATTCTCCTCGGCGCGTGCTCTCCTCTCATCGATGTCGGCCTTGCGCTTTGCATCCTCCCGGAGCGTGATCCATTTTGCATCCTTCTTCTTGTTCTTCGCCTCCATCATCTCCTTCTCTGCCTCGAAAGTTTTCATCACCAACAACTCTTTGGATTTGAACATAACATCGATCTTGAGAGACAATGATGTGGCCTCTCCTTGTTTCTTGATCTTGTCCTGGGTCGTCTTTGCTCCATCCAGCCTCTTCTTGTTCTTCTTGGTCTCAAGCACATCATCCTCTTCCACATCCTCCAACTCGACAAGCTTATGCCTCGGCGGTGGTGCCTCTTGCTCCCTCAACTTCCATTTCGGATTGTGCTCAAGAAGGGTATAGCAATGATGGAATGTAAATGGATTGCCCTTCAACCCCGGCATTTCCCGATACCGCGATAGCATCCCAATCGCCGGTGTTGGTGCCGCTCAGTGGCGAGTTCCTCACACTCTCAATGCAACCGGCCCACCGACTGCACACCGTCTTGATGCTATCCCATCGGCCTTGGAGTGAACGGTAGGAGCGGGTTGGAGTAGAAGAGGCGCAATCAATTGGAAGAACTTGTCCTCGATGCGTTGCCAATACCTCTTGCCGGTTTGATCGGTGCCAGTCACGGCATCCATCATTACTTCGTTAACCAAGCTCGCATCAAGATCCAGATGGAGGCCCATGAAGGTACCCGAAGGGAAGTTGGGCCACTAAGGCGGTGCAGCGGAAGATTACTTGAAGTACAAGACACGGAAGAAGCCGAACAAGGAAAGATTAGAGATAGATCTATTGTAAGTCTACTCGTACTCGATTAGACCTCTCGGGACCTGGCCACCTATATAAAGGCCAGGAGAGGGGCTATCGAGGGACACAATCAATCTTAGCGATCTTAGCCAACAGAAGCTTAGAACTAGGTTACCCTAGCGTTTAGCTATCTCGACGAGATCACAGCCGAACTATTCGGCACCCCATTGTAACATCATCATAATCAAGAACAGACAAGCAGGACGTAAGGGTTTTACCTCATCGAGGGCCCCGAACCTGGGTCCTCCCCCGTTTGTGTGTACCGATGTCTCGTATCAGCTTGCAGATTCCATCAACCCTAAGTCCCAATCGGAGGACATTGTCGAGGAACACCCCCGACAATTGGCGCCGTCTGTGGGAAACCTGCAGGCACCAGATCAGTCATCGGCAGATCTGATCATGTCGTCGACATCTTCATCGGCACCGCCATCACCAACTCTGGGAGGTCCGATCCGATTCGGCTCCTACGAGTTCACCCCGCATAGCGATTCTTCTCGCTCGAAATTCTCAGATCTACAAGGAAACATGGAGATGACCATCGGCAGCGTCCACTACAACGTCAACGCGGAGGGAATCCTTCAGCTGCTAGAGTCGCCCACCTCCGGATCAATGAGTCCCAGCGCGTCGTCATCGCTCGATCTATTGGCTGGCCTGACAGAGTCGATGAGCTCGCCCGCGCCTTCGACTCCCCGTTCAGCTTCCTCAATGTTGGTGGGATCCGACGAACCCATGTCTTCAGAACTAACCTCCTACTACTGCTCGAACTGCGACGCCAGGCACGGTTTGGGATCAAGCGACACACCGTTCATCTGCAATGCCCAATACTCGTCAGGAGAAGACAGCGTCGGCAGCATCGCCCGGAGAACCACCCGAAGAACAGCACACCATCAGGTCTACGTCGCCAACAACACAGGAAATACAAGGCGCGGAGGAGACGGAGACCGCACGCCTCGTTCCAGCAGGAGGGCGAGCTTCGAAAATAGCGCTAGCAATCGCGACAGCGACTATACCATCGCGGATGAAGAGTGGGCTGCGGCCAGAACAGCCGTACTCAACAACACCCCGCTCCCCGCAGGAACCTCGGTTGGAACCCTAAACGCATACCGCTCTATACTAGAGAAAAACCGGGAGCACCTGTCGAGAGAGCAAGCTACCCTCGAGAGACGACTATCCGCGGCAGAACGATCCAGCGAGCGGCGGAGAGCTTCACAAGGAAGCGCTCCCCGAAGTGCTCTTGGGGCGGGAAAACATCGATCAAGGATATCCAGGCTCTCAGAAGACGACGCCAGAGAAATAACGTCGAATCTAACCAAATCTTTCATGACCACGGATACTGCAGGCATGCCACGGCCGAAGAACGTTGCGGGAGCAACGGCCAATCTCGCCGCGTACCTCATCAACCAACGCCCCGAAGGATCCATGGCGCAAGCTCATCGCGGTGCCCTAGAAAGTCTCGCCATATTGGGAAACAATCTAGTCCCGCAGAAGGAGAAAACCACGGCGCAGGCCAGTGGTTCGAAACATCGAGCGAGAGATGCTCGGGATGAAATCACCCAGAGCCGAATCGATAAAGCAAGGCGACGACGCGCCGCCAGGAAGGATGACGACAGCGACTCCTCAGACGAGGATCAAGAGTACGACAGTGAACTAAGGGGAGCCGATTGTTTGAGTTACAAAATCCGCGAGTCGATGCCACCCAAAAAGTTCAAGCCTACTCCCACCGACGCTGCCAAGTATGATGGGCAGCAGGAACCAAGATCTTGGATAGACGATTACCTGCAGACTGTGATTCTGCATAAAGGGAACCAGATAGCAGCAATGCAGTGCTTACAGCTCTACTTAAAGGACTCGGCACGGGCCTGGTTAAGAGGACTGCCGAAAGGTTCCATCAAGTCATGGGACGACCTGGTGGATGCCTTCGTTGCTAACTTCCAGGCAACATATAAAAGACCCGTCGGGATTGAGGAGTTACGCAACTGCCAGCAGAAGCAGAAGGAGTCGATGCGCTCTTACATAGGGAGGTTCACCAAACTCCTAAACGCTGCCGAAGATGTATCTGTAGACAGAGCAATCGACGCTTTCAGCGATGGCATCCGACGCGAAAGTTACATAGAAGAACTTGGACGCAAAAAGCCAAAAACCATCACCAAGCTGATGGAAATCGCCAACAGTTGGGCTGATGGCGAGGACAACGTGCGAAGACCACGCCAGCGCAGCGATGACGAAGACGATGACCAGCCAAAGCACGACTCGGGCAGCCGAAGGGATCGGAACAAAAGGAGGAAAAATCGCAACTATGACGACAACAATCTGGTAGCCGCAGGATACTCCGATCGACATGATGATCGGTATGATGAAAGAAGAGATGATCGATAGGATGGCAACCGGAACAACTCTGGAAACCGCGGCAATTATAAACCACGGCAGCAGAGGGCTCCCGAGCTACCCTATGCTGAACAGATCAACGCCCCCTGTTACTTGCACTCGTATGTCGACTCCAAGGACGGCAAAACGAAGTCAAGTCACCTTCTCAGGGATTGTCGACAGTTCCTTGACATGCATAAACTCATCCAGCAGTCAGGACAGCAACCGTTACCACCTCCACCTCCACCTCCACCACAGCACCAAGTCCAGCAGGCCCAACCTCATCAACCCAACGAGGCGTTCCCACCACCACGTGGGCAGATGAGTATGATCCACAAGACAGGTGTCTCGAGAAGAGAGATGAAGAAGCTCACCCGAGAAATTAATCTGGCCGAAAGCATCATGGCAAACATCCCTGAGTATGTCGAATGGTCCTCTCAGAACATTACGTTCAGTCGAGCAGACCACCCGATGACCATACCAAAACCGGGACACGCTGCCCTGGTAGTTGAGGCACAGATAGGGGGATTCAAGATGAGCAAAGTCTTTATGGATGGTGGGAGCGGGTTAAACCTGATTTTCGTCGACACAATCAAGAGTATGGGGATCACCATGGGAATGCTGGAAGAGACAGACACCTGCTTCCACGGGATTTTGCCAACCGAACCAGGTTTCTCTCTTGGAAGAATTTACCTGAACGTTGTCTTCGGCAGATCCGACAATTTCAGGAAGGAGAAGATCGAGTTTGAGGTAGTGAACTGGGAGTCACAGTATCATGCTATACTCGGGAGACCAGCCTATGCCAAGTTCATGGCCGTACCGCACTATGCATATCTCAAGATGAAAATGCCTGGCAACAAATGGACAAACATCACAGTCCATGGAAGTTTTTCGCGCTCAGACAGTTGCGATCGCGATTTCCAGAGGATCGCTACGAAGTTTGGGAGCAAGCAAGAAATTATTAAGCCTCCACCCAAGTTATTGTTGCGCGAAATCAAGGAAGAGAAGGACGACAGGGGAAGCAAAAAGAAGCTAGCCAACCTCGCCCTTAAAGCCTCGACAGCAGAAGCCTCGGCAGCAGGAGCTTCGCAGCAAAAGCTTCGGCAGCAAAAGGGCCGGCAACTGATGACGCAGAAGGCATAGAAAACAGCAAGACGTTGGCAGTCACAGCTCAAACCCCTGGTGAAATCAGCAACGCTGCGGCTACCCCTAACGTGGTGAAGAAGCCAGACGAAGAGAAGAACCCCTTCCTTGATTAAGAATTTTTTCAGCATTTTCCTTTTTTTTTCATCTACTTTATACAGGGCCTTCCTTTTTCGCCCTTCAGCCCCGTGCTTACTTTATTAATAAGAATTTAAGCTTCCATCTTTTGATAAAGCATTGCAGTGATCATGAACTTCTACGCCCCACCACTACGAAAACGTAGTACAAGGATCGTGTTCCAAAAAGCCTCTACGAGTGCTAAAAAGACGTTCACCTTTCCCTCTGCTATAGATGCCTCTACGAGTGCCGTGAGTAGCAAGAGTTTGGAAATACACATAAACAACAACCCACGTTCGATATTTTACTTATGGAAATATCAAGGAACAACGGGCTCATCGACAGAATCACTACACCCGAAATATTCGGGAGTGCCTGTCGAAATTTAAAACGGTTGAAAGCAAAGTTGCGCATACAACAGGTTTAGCAAGACCTGCAACACGAGCTGATCACTCACATGATTTGCTAAACAGCCAATATACATACATTTAAAAACGAGCAACTAAGATTCGCTCAAAATTGAAACCTGCCAACGGCAATAACATGGTAAAAATACATATGCATGTATCTACCGAATGAAAAGGCGTCATCCAAACGCTCGGATAAAGTAGTCAAACTATTTATTTACAAACAGTCATTAAAACCCTGAGATCATCCTTGCGGAGTTCCTTTTTCTTCAGGTACCTTTGAATCTTTCTCGAGTCTGTCGACAATTATGTTTGCAGGCAACAACACCTTCGGATACAGCGCCTCCAAGTCTCCAGTAACGTTGGCAATCGACAGTAAACCTGCCGAAGGATAACGGGCAAGTACAAGAGCAAGCGTAAACCTGGCTCCTGCAAAAACTTGCGCGCGCACCAAGTCCCGGATCTTCCTGGCGTTACCAAACTCCGACATTAATGCAAGGAGCGTAGGGGGAACTGCGTTCAAAGGAAACATCGTCTCCCAAACCACCCTCATGGCTCTATAGAATTTGTCGAAGAAGTGGTGGACCTGCTGAACTCGATCCTGAAATTGTGCGACAGCCGAAGCCTTCGAGTGTTCCCGCCAGAAAATTTCCTCGGCTGAGGATAGCTCGATCAAGGCATTCACACGCTCGTGAACCCGTTTGCTCTCTTCCGCACGGTTCAGAGCTATGACTGACAAGAAAAAAAAAGAGGATCAGATGAACGCTATCGACCAAAGGGTGAAGAGATTAAAAGGACTCACAGTTCAAGCTCTCGGTAGCTTTATGCAGCTCAGTAAGAGCGTACCGCTCCACGTCAGTCTCGCTCTTCTTGTTGATAATCGCGGCCAGGGCATAAGTGCTGCGCAGGTCCTTCTCCATCTGGGCGATCCGATCCTTCATCCGTTGGATCCGATCACTTTCGGGAAGAACACCAGAGGAGTCGTCAACAAACGAGGGCACTGGGAAAACCTGCAGGCAACAGCGTCAAAGAGGATGATATGGTCAAATCAAGCATCCAACAAAACTCCCATCGGGAGAGGTATAAGCAATCCCTATCAGGAGAAGCACAAGTGAAGATATTATGATAAAAACATGCTGGCAACATTGCCGGCATAGTATTCATTACAAACTTAAAGTTCTCGCAGCAGAATAATGTTTCATACTAGCCCAAGGGTAAAATTGTTACAACAATCAAGGAGCCTGAGTCTGGGTCGACAGGCTAGGGCCAACCGATGTTTTTCTCGAGACTAAATCAAGGAGCTGGCGAGCACAAGTACGGGCGGACGCCGTAAAAGTGCTTAAATCAATAGATCGCCCATCTTTTCCTTTCGGCAGCTCCTTAGTCATTTCTTCAATGTCAGCCTTAAAGCCGTAACCCATCATAAGTTGGAAGGCAAGAAGGGCGCCATAGGTACGCGAGGTACGCTTGAATACCTCAATGACCTCCTTGGTGTCGACTGCGAAAGCATCAATCAGCTGCCCCAGAGTCTTCTCCTGCGTGGCCTTGGGGAATATCATCGAGTGCATCCGCGCCAGAGCACCCTTTCCCTTGTCAAGAAGCCCCCGGGTGAGTTGGTGAGCGGTGAGAACCGTCGACACACCGTTTGCCGGGGAGTTGCTTGGAATTTTATCCAAGGCAGTAGCAGGGATGTTGGCGGCTTCTGCAAGTAGTCAAAGGAAATCGTTGACAAAGAAGCAGATCCATAAAAAAGTAATAATCTACATGGGACGTAGGAACTTACCAAGCAAGGCCAAGGCAGATTGGCGGAGGAGTTCATCCTTTTCTGCCGCCCGAGCTTCCTCCTCCTTCAGCCGCTCCTTTAGCTTGTTTAGCTCTTCTTTCAGGGAGTCGACCTCCTGGCGAGCTACGGCGGCCTTTTTGATGGCGCCTTCCAACTTTGAAGAGGAAGACTTAGCCTCCTCCTGCAGCCGAATTTTGTCCGCCTCTAGAGAGGTGAATTGAGAGGCGAAGGCCTCTAAAGAGGATATCACACCTCGCAGATCCTTGAAAAAAGGGAATGTTTGACAAGGATCGTTAAGCAAAGACACATTCTGAGAGGTTCTTGTTAGATTCAGCAAGGACTTACAGAAGGAGGAGCTGCGGCAGCAGCAGGAGCATCTTTCCCTTTGGAAAGGGAGGAGGCTGTCGATGCTTGCGCCACAGGAGCCGCTTTGAGAGCCGAAGCTTCGGAAGCTGCGGCGGCTGGTGAGACAGCATCAGATCTGGCCCTCTTAGGCGGAGGCTCAATAAAAGCATCATCACTACAGGAAGATTCGATTAATCAAGTTATCAGAAGAATTTGAAAAAGTCAAGAAAGTTGAAAATAGTAAGAAGAAAAGCACTTACAAATCAAGGAGGTCATCTTCGTCGGCAAAGCCGCCGATTGATCTCTTCATAGGAGAAGCCCTGGTCTCCTCCGCAGCTGCATTAACAAAGGCATTGTGATCAGCGTCATCATTGCGCACTGATCCCTCTGTGTCGCAAGTATCACCGGCTGATGGGGGGAGATTGGCATGGGCAGTTTCAGAATCTATCGGGTCATCATGCTCGCTTGATGGGCTTGTATGTTCAACAGTACGAGAGTCAACAGGTTCTGAAGAGCCTCTTCTTTCGGAAGCATCATTTGGCAAGTTATGTAAATCCTCGGAGGCTGCGAAGGTCTGTCGAAGGGAAAAGTAAATGAGAATAACAGTAATATATGTCGATAGCAGCATAACAAGAGGAGGAAAATTACCTCTGGTGCTGGATGATCAGCATCAAAAGGAATATACGGAGATGTCAGCGGGATCGAATCCTCTTGACTGAAGGAAGTGAGGCGACGGACTTCATCGAGCAGTTCTTTTTCCGATAATTCGGCAGCGTTAATTCTAGTTTCATCTTTTGGACCTGAGTACAACCACATTGGGCGAACCCTAGCCATGACTGGTTGGACTCGACGTTTCAGAAACACTGCCGCTACTTCTGTGCCGACCATGGTTTGCCCGTCAGCCTCCTTGATCCGAAGGAATCTGGCAAATAATTCATCGGCTGCTACTTTTTCGTCGGGAGAGAGAACGTTCTTCCAGGAATTCTTAGGCTTGGCCTCAAGGACGTCGACAAAGCGAGGGAGCTGGCATTCGGGTGACGAAGAATCCTTGATATAGAACCACTTCAATCTCCACCCTTGCACGGACTCTCTCATCGGGAAATTGAAGTAATTGACATCCGAACGAGCTACGAATCCTACTCCTCCGGTGACAAAAGATCCATTGCTACTGCTGTATCTCTTCACATAGAAGATCTTCTTCCACAAACCAAAATGGGGCTCAACGCCCAGATATGCTTCGCAGAGGGTAATGAACACAGCAACGTGAAGGATCGAGTTGGGAGTGAGTTGCCACAGTTGGATTTCGTAAGTTCGCAGGAGATGGAGGAGGAATTCGTGAACAGGAAGGGAAAGGCCTCGGTACAAGAACGACAGGAACATCACGGTAAAGCCGGCAGGAGGGTTAGGTCGAGAAATCGCACCTGGAAAGATTACGTTCCCCTCATCGGAGGAGATCAGTCCCAGGCTTCGGGATCTCTTTTCATCACGCTTGGTGATGGCCGAGGCTGTCCAATCACCGGGCTTGGCTGCTGAACTTGGTGGCGCCGGCGGCGCCGGAGCTGGAGGAGGAGCATTGGGGGCGACCTCCTTCGGAAGAATCGAAGAAGATTTGGCGGCGGCACCGACGCTCGTGGAGCTGGCGGCGGCACTAGGGTTTTTCTTCTTCACCATTGCGAGATCTGGAGAAATTGGAAGACAGTGGTGGCGGCGCGAGCAGTTGCGAACACGAGAGGAACAAGAACGGCGAAGAAGACGAATGAAGGAGAATGAAAGGGATTTCTTATCTCTTGGGGAACTTAAGGAAGACAGAAGGAAAGCAAAAATGATCAAGGAGAAGGACTTCGGAAGAAAATATGCTTCAGTCTCTACCCGAACTATGTTCGGCTAGACACTCGGGGGCTACTGACGTGGGCATTACCCTTCGGTTAACCAATATTGCTCTACCCTATACGGTCCAGATGGAGGCCCATGAAGGTACCCGAAGGGAAGTTGGGCCACTAAGGCGGTGCAGCGGAAGATTACTTGAAGTACAAGACACGGAAGAAGCCGAACAAGGAAAGATTAGAGATAGATCTATTGTAAGTCTACTCGTACTCGATTAGACCTCTCGGGACCTGGCCACCTATATAAAGGCCAGGAGAGGGGCTATCGAGGGACACAATCAATCTTAGCGATCTTAGCCAACAGAAGCTTAGAACTAGGTTACCCTAGCGTTTAGCTATCTCGACGAGATCACAGCCGAACTATTCGGCACCCCATTGTAACACTGTTTTCATCATAATCAAGAACAGACAAGCAGGACGTAAGGGTTTTACCTCATCGAGGGCCCCGAACCTGGGTAAATCGCTCCCCCGTTTGTCTGTGTACCGATGTCTCGTATCAGCTTGCAGGATTCCATCAACCCTAAGTCCCAATCGGAGGACATTGTCGAGGAACACCCCCGACAGCATCCATCGAAACCGCCTCCCAAGCCCGGATCAAGATCACATCCTCAAATTCGGTGTAGTTGCCGGACCAGATCACTCTCCCCTTTGCCTTGTCCACCGCCCCATCAAATGCCCCCTCTTCTATCTCTTCCAACTCATCTTCGTCGTCGACGCCGACGTATTCCTCTTCCTCAAACTCATCGTCCTCGAGTCCCTCCTCCAAGCCGTCGTTGTAGTCACCATAATCCGTAAGCAGCGGCGAATCGATGTCGACGGAAGCCTCATTGAGCATGTCAACGTAGGACTCTGGCGCAACATCAACGGCGGGACTTTCGTCGACCACCTTGTGCGCAGCAGCCGACGCTGACGACGCCTTCGCCATCTCTGCCGTCAAAGAAGTCAGCGACACCATCTTGGCTGCGGCTGGCTTCTTCGCAGCCGCCTTCTTCGGTGCCGCCTTCTTTTGCGCCGACGCCTTGTTGCCCGACCGCTTCACCCGCTTGGCTGGAGTGGGAGGGGCAACGGGTGCTCGAGGGGCAGCATCAGCGGGAGGGGCGACAACGACGTGCTGCCCCAGCCGCTTCCGCTTTCCATTGGGGAGAGCTGTAGCAGCGGGAGGAGCATCGACCACGAGGTCCTCGGTGGCGGCTGCCGCGGCGGCGCTAGATCCGAATGCGGTCGGTGGAGCAAGTGAGCAGCGGCGGGTTGACGACGTCCATCTTGGTGTGGGCGCGCCGCTGCGGTGGCCGGAGAGGAGTGGAGGCAGCAGAATCGAGGGCGGTTGGTGGGGCGGAAGCGGGAAAGGGAGGAGCTGAATCTTCCTTCGCGCCAACGCGGGGAAGAAGATGGGTTCGCGCTCGCACAACCTCCCAACCCGGGAAGTTGGGGTTTTAGATGCGGAACTAGATGGGCCGGATTTCCTTTTTATTATGGTTGTCCGTTGCGGCGTCTAAACCGGCCTTTTTTTTCCGTCCAAAACCGGAAAACGACGGTTATTATATGGATGGGTCCGATGCGGGGTTCTGCTAGATGCTCTTACACCAGAAGGAAGAAAATTAGGATGTTCCATTTTAGCTGTTAGCACTTTCAGCAGCTAGCCGGTTTTGTTCAAGCAAGTACTGAAATTACAGACGTGAACCCGTTAGCTTCGGATGGTTAAACAAAAGGATTGAAAAGGGCTGGGTGCTAGAGCGCAGGATGCGTACATAGGAATGAGAGGTGTCAGGATGATTTTTTTCTTTCGAGAATGGTATCAGGATGATTTGACCGGCAATAATTCTGATTGGCACAGTGAATCCACTTTCCAAACATGTCCTTTTAGGCCTGATAATTTCCGTTGCATTTTTCAAAACGGCCAATCGAGCAAGCCATTCTTCCATGCTCTATCAAGGTTCAGTTCATACAAGAGAACTGGGCTGCGCAGATGCGGGGTTCTGGTTTTTTCCCTCTCTGTCGGAGGCGCAACTCCGAGTAAGATATATCGCTCCACCGTCTCGATGCAACGCTTCCAGGCTGGATCCAACGGCCAAAAGCATCATGAAGCGGAGGAGCTAAGCATGCACGGGGGAGTCCCGCATCAACTTGTACTAGCGAAGCAAATCAGATCAGTAATGGATGGTCAAAAAAAAAAGATCAGTAATGGAAAATCACGATTTTTTTTTCAGGCATTTACGAATAGTACCTTCGTCCCAGCAATACCTGGTTATCTGTTTTGTTTGTTTGATTGGCTTCCCTAGTGTAAATTTCCTAGCTCGGTCTCAGTCAATCAATAGTGGCACGTGCACGGTGTTCTATGATGATAGTCATTTTCAATTAATGAATAAAACATCTACACAGCAAGCATCTTGAAACTGAAATATGTAAGGAAAGCAAAGTTGCCGATTCTTGATTACATGCATTTTAAACTACACCTGGTAGGCTGGTATGCTTTTAGATAAAAAAGATTAGCAGTTTCAGAGCTTAACTACTCAATGTGAAATCCAGCACCTTTATTTCGACGTTGCAACTGTATCGCGGCTAGTAAGACACTACAGGAATCGTCCCGTATGGCGACGGCCAGCTGCCCTCGGCGTAGCCATGCCTGGCCCTCGGCGTAGGCTACGCCGACAACAGCCCTCGGCGTAGCTCGTCGGCGTTCACTTACCTCGACAGAGCTTGCTGCGCCGTCGACGTAGGGCTGGCCGTCGGCGTACGCCTCCTACGCCGACGCTGACGAGGACCCTCGGCGTAGACGTCGTCGGCGTAGCGTCCCCGGTGCGTCCTCGCCGTTAACGGCAGCCAGAAGACGCCGAGGGCAATTCCCTCGGCATATGCGGGTACGTGGCACGTAGAGGGGAACCAGTGCAGCCTCCAGACGTCGAGGGCCATACCCTCGTCATAGAGAACGGCGTAGGAGGCGACGTGGCGCGACGTGCGGCCACCAAGCCAGGTGACAAAGGATTAACTTGTCAATGCCTACAGATTGTAGACTAGGGTTTTGCTAGAAGTAGAGGGCAAGTAGATCTCGAAGGTTTAGGCGAAAAGTACTCGGCGATTAAGAAAACTAGGGTTATGTTGACAGTAGATTCGATCCTTTCTTGTCCCTCGACTATATAGGAGGCGGAGCCGAGGGTTTCGTTTTGTACAAGTTACAGAGTCCGGGACGGTTTCTAACTCATCCCGCCAGATTTACAAATAACACTTCCTATTACAACTCTAGCTTTCCTTAATGTATCTTGGACTCCCGAATCTTCTTATTCTTCGGATAGTGGGCCTTCAGTAAACTCCGGGTACCATCTTCGGCAGGCCCATCTGGGATGCCTATGTCAGTAGCCCCCGAGATTTTGCTTGAATCGTAGAGTCAAGGAAAATCTCGACTGTTTATATTTATTCGAGAGCTTTTATTTATGCTTCTTCGCATAAAATTCTATATTGTACAGGGATAATGGTAGTTGGGGCTAGTTCATCTGACGGATCAGGTACTAGTTAACTGCTCTAGTGGCAATCCGCAAAAACCTACTTCAAGATCACGTCCCCGGACATGATCCCGGGATACGGGTGTAAACTTCGACAGGTGCCGCTTAAGGTCTTACCATTCTGTCGAGTCCCAGTCAAATTTATCGGGTACCTAACGCGTCCGTTAGGATTTTTCTTCGTATCTGTTGATACGGATAAAAGTAGCAGAGCGCAGTCTTTGGCGATGCCACGCCCAGCAGAACGGATCTGGGGTCTTACCTTCGCAAATTTGCGGCATTCAGAAATTGATCGCAACTTTGGCGTTCTGAGAATATATTGTCGAGTGCTTTTCGCCTTTGGAATAGCACATTTTATCGAGTCATATTTGATGACTTTATTTTGTCTTCCCGATGGGAGTATATGTAGAGTTATCTGTGTAACTCGGAATATACTCACTTCTGTTTCTCTATTTTTGAAAAAATTCATCGGGCACGCGAACAGCGTTCCCGATGGGAGTAGCCCCCGAGGCTACAGCCAAGAACTTGTGCTTGGGTGTAGGCTCCACATATTAGTATCCTTTGCCGCTATATTTATGATCCTTCTCGATATTTTTATATTTATCGGGTGCGCGACCAGCGCTCCCGATGGGAGTAGCCCCCGAGGCTATGAACAAATTCTTGGATTTGATCATAGGCTCTCGCCATTGCTATATTGTCATACTCGAAATTTTCTATTTTTCCAAAGTAGCCCCCGAGCATTTGGGCAAAAACTTGTATTTGATCAAAGGCTCCAAGAGTATTCAAATGATTTACCCTGTCGCCATTCTCTTTTTATTTTTCTTGTCGACATATTCTCCTTTGTCATATTCTCTTCATCTCTATCAATAATTGGGATTTTTTCTGCCTTGTGGGTCCATTGTTTCCACCACGTTGACACGTCGTGCAAGTGGGGGACACACGTCCTCCGCTTTTCCTGGCGCACGTACGGTAACGCCTGTTCCATTCCTCCTCAATAAAAATACCTTTTTACCCTTGTATCTACGAGATCCTTTTTTACCACACGATTTCTTCATCCAACGGTGCACTGCTTCGTCCAAACCCTATATAAACCTTTCTTCAACCTCGGTCCAGTCCGCCGCACATCTATTCCCCTCTGCAAAAACTTCCCTTGCGCCCAAGCATTGCTTTGTCCACTGCTGTTGATGCCACCACGCACGCGTCTCACTCGCCACAGCACGCCTGATTCATCAATGGCCGCCGCGGATCTAGGAGCCGTGGAGTGGGAGAGGTCCAAGGTCACGAACCAGGACCTGAATCTTCTGAAGAAACTGGGGATCACCAAGAAACCCAAAGCGGTTTGCTTCCCTAAGGAAGAAAGCTACCCAGCCCCTCCAATGGGGTACCGGGTAAGTTTTGTCGACCATCTCATCCGTGGTTTATCCGCCCCCATTCATCCTTTTCTCCGTGGATTGCTTTTTGTCTACGGTCTTCAACTTCACCACCTCACGCCAAACTCAATCCTCCATATTTCCATTTTCATTACTCTCTGCGAAGCCTTCCTTGGCGTCTCGCCCAATTGGGCGCTATGGAAGCGCATTTTCTTCTGTCGCCGCAATGGCTCTCACAATGTCGCCTATAATATAGGCGGTGTTGTTATCTCTATCCGCTCCACTTCCAATTACTTCGATGTCAAACTCCCTGACTCCGTTCAAGGGTGGCGTAAGAGGTGGTTGTACATTCGTGAGGAAAACCATGGATGCGCAGAGGACAACATCCCTCCGTTCGATGGTGACGAGAAAATTCTTCGTCGCCGTTCTTGGGATGCGGAGGCTACCGAAGAAGAAAAAGCTTCGACTGAGGCCTTGATGACTCGTATCCGCGAGTTGCAAAATACTCGCGGCAAAGAGTTGTCGGGTATCCAGATTATAGTGTATTTCCTTAAGAGTAGAATTCAGCCTCTTCAAGCTCGCAAATTTCCTCTTTGGAAATATACTGGCGACGAAGACGTGGATCGGCTGTCGACAGATTTGGAGGTGAAGGACTTGGAAAAACTTGTCCGAAAAATCACCTCCCTCAGCAAAAAAGATTCTATCCCTTCTTCTTGTCGCGTGAAACCATACAGCGCCGCCCATGCACTTCCTAAGGTAAACATTGTCGCGTAATTTCTTATTGCCTTGCTTTTTGCATTGTGTGCTCCTTCCTGATTTTCTTCCCTCTTTTTATACAGGATCACCCAAATCTTGTTTCACTTCCTCCTCTTCCTGAAGGTGGGGAAGTCGAGGAAAGGGCCGTTATCTCTGATGATAACCAAGAGGCCCCCTCTTTTGTGAATGAACCCGCAGATTCCCGAAAATCTGCGGGATCTGCTGAAAAAGACGCTGCCTCTGAAGGCACTGCATCGGCTCAATCTCCTCCTCTTGCTGTTTCTCCAAAGAACAAAAGGAAGAGGGATGATGTCGAAGATTCCGGGACTTCTAAACCCGAAGAAGCTAATCCTTCGTCGCAGAAGGCAGCTTATGATCCGTATCTTGGGACCCTCATCAGTTCGTAAGTCCTTTTTCTATCTTTTTCTTGTATTTGAACATTCGTATCTATCTTGCTGTTTATATTGTCGACACTTTTACTTGTAGTGATGAGGAAGAAGAGGTACCAACCGCTGATGTGGCTGCTCGAACGAGTACGTCACATACATTAGTTGCCTCGGAGACGCCAGTTGAAGGAGAAGAAACTTCGCCTCCTCGACAGAACGTCGACACTGCTACTCCTCCTTCAAGCCCCCGAGCCCCTTTGTCGAAAAGGGCGAGGACGGAGATCGTCCCGGAGCCTACTCCTCAATTGAGTAGCTCCTCTAACCCTCTTTTGGAAGATGTAAGTTCTTAACTTCCTTGTCATTGTTTATGTTTTCTTTGTTGGTTTCTATGCACCATTATATTTTTCTCATACCACCATTTCCTTTTATCCCTCTTTTTTTTAACAGCCTCTGATAAAGGATCTTCTTCGCATTGGTACCCAATTTGTCGGGTACCGTGATTATGCTAGTAAAGCTGAAGGTAATGCTTTACTCCTTCTGCTTCTTTTCTCTTGCTCCTTTTGTTGTCGAGATTTTTAACTATATTTATCTTCCTTGGTAGAAAAACTGGCGGAAGCCAATGAACGTGCCAACACACTTGCTCAACAATTAGAGCAAAGTGAGAAGGCTCGCAAAAAGGCTGAGTTAGATGCTGTTGGTGCTCGAGCGGAGGCTGATAAGGCCAAGGCTGATGCTGCTGGTGTCGAAGATCTCCGGAAGAAACTTCACGATGCCGAAACTTCGCTGAGTGAACATATAACTGCTCAATCTGCTCGCGAAGAAGCCATCCTTAAGCGCATAAGGACCCAAAATCGTCGCTTTGTCGGTGAGTATCTACTCCAATTCAAATATTTTGGATTTTCTTTCCTTCACTCGTTTCTTGCTAAATGGATGTTCATTGTTGCAGCTAGAACGGCTCAAGAATATGAGCTTGAAGATCCCGATAATGATCCTCTGCTTGACGCCGTTTCGTTCCTCGAGTTTCACGGGACGGAAGCACGTGAAGGTATCGACGAAGCTAAAGCAGGACTGTTGCGGCTCTTCCCCTATTTCTTCCCAAAGAAAGAGGCACCCGCAACTTTCCTTAATCTAGCCAAGTGCTTTAATCCTCCCGAAGATCTCGGACTGAAGATGCGCCATGAAAACCAGAAGGTTGCCGTTGAGAGCACCGTTGCCCTGGTCGCTGACAGTCAACAAACTATTGACTGGACCAAAGTTGGCGACACAGATCAGATTGAACAACTCAAGTGGCGATCCTTGGTCAAGGCGGCGAAACCCAACACGAAGAAAATCCTGGCGTATCTTGGGGTCAAGCCGGCTTCGACTCCAAGTTCATCGAGGCCGGAGGTCTAGTTGCATGCCTCTGTCTTTTCTATTTTTTGCTTTCTTTACTTCTTTTGCTATTGTCGTCACTTTAGCCTTGGCGACAATTACCCTGCTAGTCCCTTGAGAGAACTTCTTTTGTAATGATGGTGTAAACTTTTTAGAAATAATGAAAATCCTCTTGGTGCTGTCATTGATCCGAAGATTTTATTTTCCAGTTAATATTTGACAATTATTCGACCAATCCTTGCTCTCTCAATGCTGCTCCTGCATCTTCCTTGTCGAAGAAAGTAGAAACCGATGACAATTTCCGTGAAGGTCCCTCAAACACTCCTTTGTCAGAAGACTTGCAAGAACTGCGACAGCAACTTCAGTCCGTGAAGAAACAGTCGCTTATGCTTATGGAGCAATCTCGAGAATCTACTCGAAAGGAGAAACTTGCACTCCAACAAACTCAGGATGCCATGACTGAAAAGGACGCCGCTGTTGCTGAAGCTGCTGCGGCTACGTCTCGAGAAAACTCTATGCTTCAACTATTGATAGATGCTAGTTTGGATATGGCGGGTAAGTTTCATTGTCTTCGCCTTGCTTCTTCTTTTCCTTTGCTGCTTGCCTTTTTACTCTCCTCTGACTTGTTTTATGAAACAATAGGTGCTTTTTTGGATACTGCAACTGAAAATGAACGTGTCGAGGCTCGTTCCAATGTCCTTCTTCGACTTGCGCGTGAACATGGGTCGACTTTTTGGGGTACGCCTGAACGGACTCGCCAAATCGTGAGGTTTCAAGATCGCGCGCTTCAGGTTCGCGGGTATCTTGACTTTTGTACCAAGACCCTCTCTATGGTGTATAACTCTATGTTTCCTCGGAATATTCAACCAAAAACTCTTCCCGAGTTAATGGAGAAGTTCAAGGATGCCCATAGGATCCATCACTTTGTCAGAGCTCAACTGGTAGCTGGCGCCAGATTTGCCCTCATAATGCTTCAGATCTGCCATTCAAAACTTGATCTGACCCAAGTTGTTGAGAAGGTTCACGAGAAGGTACGGCGCCGAAGAGTTGGTATTGATCGTATTAACACGAAGGTTTCACCCATAGCCGAAGAAATGATTGAAGACCTCCTTCGGATGGATGCCGACTTTTTTGCAGACGGTCATTATGCTGATTTTCTTGGTGCTGCTCCTGAGGAAAACAGAGTTACCCTTGATGATATATTGAATCAAGACTGATTTTTTCTCTTGGTAGATAATTTTTCCTTGTAAATCATGAACATGACTGTTGTGAAATAAACATTATATTTCTATATTTTGTCTAGCCCCCGAGTATTTTTCGGCGGCTACTCGCTGTATTTGTATAATGCGAGGTTTTAAACCAAGGCAAGATAATATACGCTGTATACTATTTTTGTGGGTGTAAGCCCCCGAGTATTTTGTTGATCACTATTTTGTCTATATCTCTTTTTGTTTTGGCGAGGTATTTTTACCAAGGCAAGATGCTTCTTTTGCGTTTGTCGACACTGTGTTTATATATATATATTGTATCCTGGAGAGGAAAACCCCTGGTCTTGTCGGGAAGAAGATATATAATTCCACTATCTTTATTATATTGCAGCACCGCGAGTCCGCCTCATTAAAAACCTTCTCCGGCCCCACTCGGTGCCCCGAAAAAGGAAAAGAGTGCGTCTGAAAACTCGCGGGCGTTTCAGTACATTGTAGCTTTACAAAGGGAGACTATATTTTCGGCATCTAGGCGTAGAAACGCCTGAGCTGTGCCACATTCCAGGGATTTGGCTCGTCGATCCCTGTCTTCTTGTCTTTAATTCTGTATGCTCCTCCTTCTATTACTTCTGTGACGATGTATGGTCCTAGCCAGGGTGACTCGAGTTTTTCATGGCTTTTTTGATTGAGTCGTAAAACCAGGTCACCCACTTGGAAAGATCTTGGCCGCAATCGTCGACTGTGATAGTTTTTCAGGTCCTGCTGATATTTAGCGACTCGTGACAGGACCTCGTCTCGAGCTTCATCGAGTGCGTCGACATCATCTTCCAAAGCTTTTCTCGAAGTTTCTTCGTCATATTCTGCGACTCGTGGAGAATCGTGTTCTATTTCTATCGGCAAGACTGCTTCAGCTCCGTGGACCAAAAAGAACGGCGTTTCCTGCGTCGCTGTATTTGGCGTTGTTCGGATACTCCACAAAACACTTGGTAGCTCCTCTGGCCAAGTATGCCTAGCTTTTTCCAAAGGTCCTAGCAGGCGCTTCTTGATGCCATTGCAGATGATGCCATTGGCCTTTTCGACTTGACCATTGGTTTGAGGATGCGCAACAGACGCAAAACTCAATTTAATGCCCACTTCTGCGCAGTATGCTTTGAACTCTTTGGACGTAAAATTGCTGCCGTTGTCTGTGACGATGCTGTGAGGTACTCCGAAGCGAAAGACAATGCTCTTCACAAACTTTATTGCGGATGCTGCATCTGGTGAATTTATTGGCTTCGCCTCTATCCACTTGGTAAATTTGTCGACAGCCACTAGCAAGTACTCGTATCCTCCTGGCGAAGCTTTGTGCAGTTTACCCACCATGTCGAGACCCCATTGAGCAAAGGGCCAAGACAATGGGATTGGCATAAGTTCCGCTGCTGGTGAGTGAGGTCTTGCCGCAAATCTTTGACACGCGTCGCAAGTGCGCACTATTTCCTTTGCATCCTCGATTGCTGTGAGCCAATAAAATCCTGCTCTGAAAACCTTTGCCGCGATAGCTCTGCTACTCGCGTGGTGCCCACATATTCCTTCATGCACGTCCTTTAAGATGATCCTTCCTTCTTCGGGTGTAACGCACCGTTGTAGCACACCCGAGATACTGCGTTTGTACAGCTCCCCTTTTACCACCGTAAAGGCTTTGGATCTCCTAATTATTCGCCTTGCTTCGACTGGATCGTCGGGTATGGTTTTCCTTAGGATATATGATATGTACGCCTGCATCCATGGAATTTGCACCATCATGACTAGATCTTGCTCTTCTTCTTCTTCTGCTGTGTCTTTGGCAATACTCGAAGGTTTCTCTTTTTTCTCCTTTATTTTTGCTGGTTTTGTTGATCTCTCGCTAATCTCTTCCCAGAACACACCTGGAGGGATTGCGAGGCATTGTGACCCGATGTTTGCGAGAACGTCGGCTTCATCGTTGCTCATCCTGCTGATGTGGTTTACCTCACAACCATCGAATAGCTTCTCCAGCTCATTGTACACCTCCTTGTATGCTATCATACTTTCGTTGACTGCGTCGCATTGGTTCATTACTTGCTGTGCTACCAACTGTGAGTCGCCGAAAATTTTCAGTCGGGTTGCACCGCAAGCTTTCGCCATCTTCATCCCGTGTATGAGAGCTTCATATTCTGCTTCATTGTTAGATGCGTTTGGGAACGTCATCCGCAGAACATACTTCAACTTATCGCCTTCAGGTGAGACTAATATCACGCCTGCTCCAGCACCTTCCAATCTCTTGGACCCGTCGAAGTTCATGGTCCAAGTTCTCGATAAATCTGGGGGTCCCGTGTTTTGTAGCTCCATCCATTCTGCAATGAAATCTGGTAAGACCTGTGATTTTATTGCTTTTCTTTTTCATACGTGATGTCCCGAGGGGAAAGTTCTATTCCCCAAAGGGAGACACGACCCGTAGCTTCTGGGTTGTTCAGTATATTTGATAAGGGAGCCTCATTGACCACTATTATCGGGTGCGCCGAAAAATAGTGTCGCAATTTTCTTGCTGTCGTGAATACTCCATATGCTAGCTTTTGATATTGCGGGTACCGCTGTTTTGACGGCGACAGTACTTCGCTGATGAAATATACTGGCCTTTGAACTCCATGAAGCTTGCCTTCTTCTTCCCTTTCGACTACTAGGGCCGTGCTGACCACCTGAGGTGTAGCTGCAATGTACAAGAGGAGAGGTTCTTTCTCTTTTGGCGCCACCAATATCGGTGGTGTCGAAATTGCTCGCTTGAGATTCTCGAAAGCTCTGTCTGCTTCCTCGTTCCATTGAAATTTTTCCCCTTGCTTGATCAACGCATAAAACGGCAGCGCCTTTTCTCCTAGCCTGGCGACGAATCTGCTTAAAGCTGCGACTCGCCCCGTTAGCTGTTGTATTTCTTTCAACTTTGTTGGCTTTCTCATAGTAACGATGGCCTGTATTTTTTCGGGATTAGCTTCAATCCCCCTTGCTGATACTAAGAACCCGAGAAGTTCTCCAGCGGGAACTCCAAAAGAGCACTTTGTCGGGTTCAGCTTGAGGCAGAACTTGTCGAGGTTGTCGAAGGTTTCCTTCAAGTCTTCAATCAAAGTCGACCCTTTCTTGGATGTTATTACGACATCATCGATGTAAACTTGTACATTTTTTCCGATCTGTGTTGCTAGGCACTTCTGCATCATCCGCTGATATGTTGCTCCCGCGTTTTTCAAACCAAAGGGCATTGTTTTGTAACAAAACACGCCATAAGGTGTGATGAACGCTGTCTTGGCTTCATCTTCTTCTTTTAGTCTAATCTGGTTATAACCAGAATATGCGTCCAGGAAGGAAAGACGTTCACATCCTGCCGTGGAGTCGATGATTTGATCGATCCTTGGGAGGGGAAAGTGATCCTTGGGACAATGTTTATTGAGACACATGAAGTCGACGCACATGCGAAGGACTATTGTGTGTTTCTTCGGCACCATCACTGGGTTAGCTACCCATGTGGCTTCTGTAGATATTTCTCTGATAAACCCAGCATCTTTGAGTCGATCTATTTCTGATAACATGGCTTTGCGGCTAGGCTCCGAAAAACGCCGCAAAGGTTGCTTTACTGGTCGTGCGAGAGGATCCAAATTGAGGTGGTGCTCGGCAAGTTCCCTGGGTACTCCTGGCATGTCAGCTGGACACCATGCGAAGATTCTCCAGTGCTCACGGAGGAACTCGACGAGCGCGCTTTCCTATGCGACATCCATGTTTGCGGCAATGGACGTCGTTTTCTTTGGATCTGTCGGGTGGATCTGTACCTCTTTTGAATCTTTATTTATATTGAAAGTTGGCTCCTTAGAAGGTCTTCCTACCTCAGGCAGCACATCATAATCAGTGAACCTAGGTGCCGCATATTCTGCTTGCATCCCGAAAGTTTCTGACAGTCGATGAAAATCTTTGTCGCATTTATCGGATAACGCAAAGCTTCCTTTGATTGTGATAGGTCCCTTAGGCCCAGGCAACCTCCACAACAGATATGTATAATGCGGCACTGCCATGAACCTGGCATACGCTGGTCGTCCCAACAAAGCGTGATATTGCGACGGGAAATCCACCACTTCGAACTCCAGGTTCTCAATTCTGTAATTTTCTCGGGTTCCAAACTGAACGTCGAGGTTGATCTTGCCCAATGGGTAACTTGGCTTCTCTGGTGTAATCCCGTGGAAACGTGTGTCAGTTGGCTTCAGATTTGCTAGGGATATGTTCATCTTCCTCAATGTATCTGCATACATGAGGTTTAAGCTGCTGCCGCCATCTATGAAAACTCTCGACACGTCGAAACCAGCGATTACAGCGGGTAAGATGAGCGCCGATTGTCCTGGTCGAGGGACTTGCTGCGGATGGTCTGCGATTGTGAAGCCGATATCTTGCCCCGACCAATTTAAGTACTCGACTGTTGGTGGAGGCATCTTCTCTGCCATGAACACTTGTCGAGATATTACCTTCTGCGCCCTGTTGGATGGCCTAGCTTTCTGAATCATCGAGACCACACCGTTAGAGTTGGGGTCAACATATGGAGGTGGATGTGGTGCTGCCGCAATTCTAAGCTGGTGTCGATTTTCTTCGGTAATTGCGGGAGGAGGTGGGAGGTGAATCTCACTCCTTGGCTCCCGAGGATTTCTGTTATTTGCTTGAGCGTTTGCGATTCCTGCGGCTCGCAGCATTGCCTGAAAATTGCGGCAGTCTTTCTGTAGATGTCCTGACTGCCTCTTTCCATTGTTGTCGAGGTAAAAGTGCATTTGACACGGACCGTTCATCATTTCCTCGGGAGACACATAAGGTCTTTGAATCCTTGGTCCGCTATTTTGTCTGTTGCCGCGAAAATCACCTCTATTGTCGCCTTGTTGCTCGTTGCTCCTTTGATAATCATCTCGACTATTTCCTCCAGGATTTCCTCGAAAACCAGCCGATATATGGCCGGGAGCATCGTTGTTGTAGAACTGGCGAGAAAATCGCCTTCTATTTTGATAATTTCGACCACGATCTTCTTCTGGCGACCTGTGTCGCTTGTTGTATATTGCGTCTTCTCCATCTGCCCACTTGTTAGCGATTTCCATTAACGCTGAGATTGTCTTGGGATTGGTTCTCCCCAAGTCCTCGACGAAGTCTGCTCGTCGGATTCCTGCTACGAACGCATCTATTGCCCTCTCGTCAGATATGTCTTCTGCCGAGTTCTTGATAATGTTCCACCGCTGTATATATTTTCTCATCGACTCGTCATGTTTTTGTCGACACGCCCGTAATTCTTCCAACGACGCAGGTTTCTTGCAGGTGGATCGGAAGTTTTTCACGAAGATGTCCTCAAAGGTTTCCCAGCTGTCGATGGAGTTCAAGGGGAGTTTCTTTATCCAAGATCTTGCGGCACCACTCAGGTGAACTTGGATACTTTGCATAGCTGTTGCTCTGGTTCCTCCTACCAGCTTTACCATCTCGAGATAATCCACGAGCCAATCCTCGGGATCTTGCAGGCCGTCGAACTTCTTGAAATTCTCGGGTAACTTGAACCCTTTTGGGACTCGAGTTTTTCGCACTCTTCTCGTAAAGCATGGGAGCCCACACATATCTTCGTCGGCAAGCTCTGGTGAGTGCTGACGCTCCCTTCTTTCTTGTCGCGCTCTGTCCACCCTTACTTGGACTGCTGTATCTCTTGCTCCACTTGCTCTTGGTGGGTCTTGAACTGCTGCGGTGGGTCGTGGACTATTTTGTCTGGGATTTTCTTCGGGAGGCGTTGTTGCAAACGCTGTTCCCATAACCCCTACTCCAGCCATTGCCATATTGAACAATGGTTCTCTCGGGTCCCCAGGAGGTGGTCTGGATGCCAAGATGTATGCTTGTGTTGCCATGTATCCTGCTTCTGGCGTTTTTGGGATGATATTTCCTCTTTCGTCGATCGACATAAAGGACATGTCGAGATTTTGGATTATGTTTCCTCTTTCTGCTTCAGGTATGTTTTGCAGTCGAGACATTGCTCTCCTCCGAGCTTCTCTGTGACTATCTCCGGTATTTCCTGAAAGGCGACTTAAATCTGCTCGGCGTCTGCTTGATGCAGAAGCTGCTTCCTTCCTTCTATTCAGGGATGCTGTTTGTTTTTCTAATTCTCTGCTAACTCGAGCAAGTCTATATTGATATGCTTGAAGTTCTTGTGCAGTAGCAGTGGTGGTCATAGGTTCTGAACCGTCCATGGCTCTCGCAGCCCTATCCCACGCTTCTTGCGGGAGCTGTACTCTTGCGCGAGTTGTAGATCCAGGATATTTGGTGCCTAAACCATGTCTGAGATCAGCGGGATCGACGTATGGATTTCCCAATTCGTCGAAAGCCTCTGATGTTTGCGGGTCTGATGTGCCTGCCCCTTCTACCACATAGATCTGATGATATTTTGCGCATTGATTTTTGTCGGGATTGGTGACACCATCATATAGAGTGGTGAAGACCTTTCCGATGGCAGCAGACTTGTCGATGAAGTTGAAGCTGTCGACGCTGTCGGAGTCGCTGCTTATAAAGGAGTCCGCAGACGACTCGAAGGATGTGTTGCTGAAGATCTTGGCGAGCTTTCCGCTTGCCTTGTTGTCGACGAAGTATGTCGACGAAAACTCCTCGTCACTCGACGAAAAGTTGGAGTCGACCGCTGAAAATTCCGACGAGATCGGAACTTCGAGACGGTAGGATCCTTCCTTGTTGACGCTAAATCGGAATTCTCCGAACGTCATGACGATGGGCTCCTCCAGATAGGCACATGCATCCATACGGGAGGGCGGGTGAGGAATAAAATTGAATAGATCAGTTTTTCCCTTGTTACCTCGATCCATCGCGTTGCTTGCTGTTGACGATGTCGAAGATCTTGAACGTGCCATCGAGATCAGATCCTTGCAGCCTCTAATTCCCACAGACGGCGCCAATTGACAAAGGATTAACTTGTCAATGCCTACAGATTGTAGACTAGAGGTTTTGCTAGAAGTAGAGGGCAAGTAGATCTCGAAGGTTTAGGCGAAAAGTACTCGGCGATTAAGAAAACTAGGTTATGTTGACAGATTCGATCCTTTCTTTGTCCCTCGACTCCCCCTTATATAGGAGGCGGAGCCGAGGGTTTCGTTTTGTACAAGTTACAGAGTCCGGGACGGTTTCTAACTCATCCCGCCAGATTTACAAATAACACTTCCTATTACAACTCTAGCTTTCCTTAATGTATCTTGGACTCCCGAATCTTCTTATTCTTCGGATAGTGGGCCTTCAGTAAACTCCGGGTACCATCTTCGGCAGGCCCATCTGGGATGCCTATGTCACCAGGGGCTACGCCGAGGGCAATATCCTCGGCATAGACCTGGCCATATGGTCATGCCAAGGGTCTATGCCGATGACATTGCCCTCGGCGTAGCCCTGGCCATTTTTTTTTGTTTTGTTTCAATTCAGTTCCAATTCATCCAAATTCAGTTCAGCAGGTTCCAATTCATCTAAATTCATCCAAATTCAACCAAATTCTCTATAATTCACCAAAATAGCATATAATTCACATAATAGCATACATAATGCACATAATAGCATACAAGAGGGGTGTCATGTCGTCCAAATACATAGTAGTAGCTAGCGCATAACCGAAATAGTAATAGCAAGCGCGCACATACATAGTGTGAGCCGACTACATGAAGGACCCGTGCGGGGTGTATCCGCCCTCATCGTTCACGAAACGAGCAGCCCGGGGTTGCGCTCCGGTAGAAGCTGCAGAAGAACCACCTGGAGAAGGACCGGTGCTACGCCCAGGAGAAGTCGACGGAGAGGCACCGGGAGTAGTCCCAGGAGTAGTCGACGGAGAGGCACCAGCAGAACGCCCAGGAGACCGACCACCTTCATGAACCGGTGTGACCTCGCGCCCACCCGGCGAGGCCTGGTTCCCGGAGCATCCCGTTCCCTACATGTTCCCTACATGTTAGCAACTTGCGAGGCAAAGGAAAGTGGTAACTACCGGTTTGGCAAAGAACTTACCGGTGTGGATCCGTAGTAAGTCGCAGCGAAAGCTGCCCTCGATGGCATGATAGGCATGTCCCCCGCCACGGTAACTCGATCCGGTGGCGGTGTACCAGTAGACATAGAAATCATCATTTCCTGCAAGATAGGTTACAAGTCAGGCTTTGCAGAAATAAAGCATCAAACTGAGACTTGTCATCTACTTGCGAGAAGAAAGATTCAAACTTACTCCTATATACGCCATGTAGGCCGTATTCTGCCTATTCCACTGCGCAGCGGCCTGCTGATACGCTTCATTACAGGCTTCGAAGGCCGCCTCGAACTCAGGCTACAATTTCAGAAACAATGAATCTCATCAACACTTAGCCATGTAGGAAGGAAAACCGGAAAGAGGATGAAAATGAGGAAAACTTACATCGTAGGCGGGTGGACGAGCAGGCCGTGGACGAGGCTGGGGGCTGTCGGCGGTGAGGGTATGCTTGAGACGCGTGTAGCTCGTGGCTGGGGTAGGCTTGACCGCCTTATTCAGAAAGGGGTAACGGCCATGCCTACGCCCGCGCCCCGACAGGACCAACGACTCCTCGTCGACCGGAATGCTCAAGGGGTCATCCACCTCGGGGTGACGAGACTTGACCATGTCGCAGAGTCCTCCTTGGCGGCCTTGTATTGCCCAGTATGTGGCCGGGTCAATGCCGGGTTAGGTTCCTTACATGACACTTGTACATATATGTTAGGGACATATGCAAGTTTTCCAGCGATTCCGACGCTCCGGTGATCTGTATCTTGGGAAACCCTAGGGCGGGGACCCCGCAGATCTACCCCTATAGCTTTCTCCGTGCGAGGGTTTACCAATGGACATTTTTCTTTTGTTTGTTTAGGACATATGCACATGTAAACCATAGGTTGGGCATAATTTACCATATAATAGGCTCCGTTTGAGCCGTAGCAGGAGTTTTCACATACAGATCCTGGATTTTACCAAGTGCTAGCTCATGTATGCGAAAATCGTCAACGCCGGGTACATACAAGGTTAGCCAAACCTTACATCACACTTGTACACATATGTTAGGGGCAGATGCAAGTTTTTCAACAATTCTGACGCTCCGTTGATCTGTATCTTGGGAAACCCTAGGACGGGGACCCCGCAGATCTACCCCTAGGGTTAGGGTTAGGGTTAGGGTTACCAATGGACTTTTTCCTTTGTTTTGCTTTGTTTAGGACATATGTATATGGAAAGCAGAGACTGGCTCCGGGACCTGTCTAAGAGCGTCAACCCCGAAGAAAGATCAAGTTTATAGATGATACTAGACTGTACGAAACACATGAGTGTGGGGCCTACATGTGCCATCTACCAATTCTTAAAAAATAGAACCATTTTTCTATAATTCAGACTAATAAATAAATAATACAAACATAATATAAAGTAAGATTTGAGAAAAAAAGAAGAAAAAAAGCATATGCCGAGGGTGGCCTTCGGCATAGGAGGGGGAGGCGCTATGCCGAGAGTAGCCCTCGGCGTCTAGGCTGACGCCGTGGACGCACCGTCACGGCCGGGGCGAGAGGGGACGCATGCCTGGTGCTACGCCGACGGCCTGGTGGACGCCTAGGGCTGCCGTCTCTACGCCGACGGCATGCCTACGCCGACGGTCGCCGTTTGGAGCTGCCCTGGCCAGGCCGTACGCCGACGGCCCCAACATTTGACCGTCGGCGTATAGTCTGGCCGCCGGCGTCTCATCCATTCCTGTAGTGAGAGTATGTTTAGCAGATACCGCATAACGTCCTGCATTGTGTTTTTGACGAATTTAACCAAAAAAATTGTTTAGAAAAGATAAAACAATGTTGTCCGACCTCCAAATATTTTTGCAGCAAACCCTTAAATAATCCTCTTTTTTTTTGACAATCAATACCACATATATTTATAGTAACGAATAGTACATGGTAGAGATACGTAAGCTGACTCCAACGATTACAAAATAAAGTATAAAAGAAACAAGCAAATTCAAATTCTTCTTTCTTCCATGACACAATCTTGTACTTCTCTGAAGGCAGCCAAACACACATACCAAACCATAGACCTAAAAATAGTAATGAAGGTTCTCTCATTGTTTTAATTTGAGCCGCAATGCCAAGGCTACGTGCACGCGCGCAACCATTGAAGTAGTCAATCAACATCGGCAAGAGTACCAACAGCAGTATATCAGGGAAAATAACCGAACAGCCTGATCAACGTCGCTGGAGAGCCGAGAGTACGAATCACCATTGTCGAAGACGTAGCAGCCGGGACAAATATTGCGAGGGTAATCCTCCTCGCGGCAACCATGAGAAAAGATCCAAAATCGATCTGGCGAAGCAAGATCTGAAGATCCATACCTAAAAAATTGCAATCCTCCAACACCACCATTGACGCCACGATTGAGATCTTGTCGTCGAACGAGGGACTGAAGAACACTTATAGTAGACGATGTCATCTCCAATGTGGCGAAGACCAACAAGAAGACGGCTACCAAACCCTAACCTAATTTGTTGAAAACCCTACTTTATTAAAAACTCCACGCATAGATCGGGTTCCCCACCCCTCCTGACGCCGGGGAGGCCGGCCGGAGGAGGGGGAACCGATCTATGGTGGAGGCGAAGGCGGAGACGGAGTGGTTCTTTCCAAGCGGCGGCTGCCAGGAGAGAAAGACGGAAGCCTCAAATAATCCTCTTTGTTAAAGTTAGAAGAGAGAAAGCGAGACAATGATTGAAATGAAATCACTTATTGATTGATGAAGATTAAACCGTTATTTGGTAAACAGTGTGCATGAAAGACAAAAAAATTAAACAGATCTAGACCAAATAAAAACGGATAAATCAATGGATGGACCAGCATGACAGTGTGGTGAGATTAGCATGCGCTTCTGGCCGTGGAAACCATGCAACCTCGTGTGGTAGATGTACTACGTCACCAACAGCGATAAACGCGAGAGAGTGCAGGACTGCAGGTGTTTCATTTTCACCCCAACCTGGCGTGTTTCTCGGTGGTTATTGGTGCTAAACTCGCCCAAAACCAGCCTACCAAACACTTCGGCCGTGATTTCTGGTGGATTTCAAGTACACCGGAAGGGATTACACACAACAAACCCAGCCAAATCACCCCTACCTAACAAGAGCTAAATATACAACTTTAGTGTAACATTAATTTTGTTAAATTATAGAATTAGTTTATAGTGATTTTTTTTAGAAAAGGATTAGTCTTTTTTTTTGAGAATTTCTCTGCATTCATATCACGAAAAGATACAAAGTTGACCCTCATCACATCAGAAAAGGATTAGTCACGGTGATATATTCCCCTCATCATATCTTGCTGTTCTCCTCCAAAGTTTACTGATCTGAAGAAGATAAATAATAGGCCACACATGAGAAAAATATGGACTGCTAGATGTCCAATGCAATCTTATTACCAGCAAAGCATCTCCCATTGATGGTGGGTAGATGTTCATTTTGAAGGCCATGTTTCTTCCTCATGTTGTCGTTTCCTTTCGTCTAGAAGATCGTACTAATTACCATGTGGCTAGCAAACTAATGCATCGCGGGTAACATGCATGCATGACGCACTTCCAGCGACCGCTTCGGAGCTTCCTATATAAGAAGGATTTCCGGAGTCGGTCTCTACATTTCTTACTTGCATACACCAGAAAGGAGAGGAAAATAGGTTGTTTCATTTCAGCTCTTAGAGCATCTCCAGCCGCGTCCCTCAAATCGTCTCCCAAACCGCGCCGGATTGAGCGTTTGGGGAACGTGTTTCGTTCGTGCCGCGTTTGGGGGACGTCGCTCCCGTCGCGTCCCCCAAACAAAATTTCGCAAATTTTAAACTTAGCTAGATTCGATTAGATTCGTCTAAACTTATATAGATTCGAACGAAATTTGACTAACTTTAAACTAAACCTAATCTAGAACCACTTGCGGCGGCCGGAGGCGTCGTAGTACTGCTGGAAGTTGTACATGTCGTCGGTGACGACCTCCTGCTTGACGCGCTCGTCGACGGGCTCGTCCTTCACCAAGCCGCTTGGTCCTGCCTCGCCGTCGTCGGAGAGGTCCACCAGCGGCTTGCCGGAGTCGCGGATGGACATGGCGATCGCCGCGTCCAGGTCGCCCCTCCAGGCGTCCTTGTCGTCCATGGACGCCAAGAACGCCGCCCGCAGCCCTGGGCAGTCCTCGGGGTCGTCGCTGCTGGCGATGAGCCGCTGCTGCCGCTCGTACTCCGCCAGCAGCGCCGCCTTCGACGCTTCCTCCGGCTCCTCCTTCACCTCCGGCTTCGGGATGAGGAGGGCGCCGCCGCGCCTCCCTTGCTGCCGCCCGCTGCCGCTGCCGCCACGCCTCGTGTTGACGGGCGTCGCCGGCTCCTCCTTGACCTCCCGTTTGGGGACGGTGTAGGGCGCCGACCGGTACGACGAGGACGGCGTCGATCGCGCCGGTCCCGAGGAAGAAGAGTGCGAGGAGGACGAGTACGTCGTCCTCCTCGGCTGCCATTGAGGAGACGGCGGCGGCGACGACGGCATCTCCAGCCTTGGAGCGCCGTTGCGGATGCCGCGGATGACGTTCTCGAGGGTGCGCCCCGGAACGCCCCAGAACAGGGCGCGGCCTTCCCTGTTCCAGCTGTTGGGGCCGCCGACGAGGTTGTCGGTGCTGTGCATCTCGACGTCGTACTTCGCCTGGAAGTACGTCGTCCACCAGGCGTCGTTGTCGTTGACCGCCCATGTCGGATCCAACCGCTCCTCGGCGGTGAGTTGAGCCCGACGGGCCTTGATGGCGTCCCTCCATTGGTCCGTGCGCGGCTTCGGCGGCGGCGGAACGCCAATGCCGTTCACGGCCATCTTCCAGCCGCCGCTGCTTGGCAGCCGCATGTCCGGCGGGACTGGATACCGGGCGTGGTACAGCGCCCACGCCTCCGCCACGGTGAGGCTGCCGCGGCCGAAGCCGTTCGCCGCGGCGATCTTGCGGGAGGACGAGCTCGACATTTTTTGAGCGGCGAGGAGAAGATCTGGGAGGGGGAGGCGGCGGCGACGAGAAGGATTATGAGCGGCGAGAACTGCAGGGCGTCTTAAAACAGCGGCGGCAGCGGGTGGTTGCACACAATAACTCCGGCGCGGACGGCCACGCGGCCATGCACGACGAGACGCGTCCCTGCGTCGCCTGGGAAAACAGGGACGCCATTAACGTCGCTTGACCAAAGGTAGGCGACGGGGTTTTAGCCTTCCGTGCCGCTGACGGGTCGGGCCCGCGTCGGTTCGCCTCGCTTTCGTTGTGTCCGCGTCCCCGGTGCGTCCTCGTGGACGGGGACGGGCTCGGGCACCGGACACCGTATCGGGCCGCCGACAAAATGGGCTTACGCGGCTAACGCTTTCCTGGCCCCAAATCCCTTTGGGGGACGGTTTGGGGGACGCGGCTGGAGATGCTCTTAGCACATTCAACAGCTAGCTAGATTTGGTCAAGTAACTACGGAAAATTACAAATGTGAACTGGTTAGTGTTCGTGTCCAGGTGGTAAATATGGCACATATGGGCTGGATGCTAGAGCTCACAATGCCTGTACATGGAAATGAGAGCTACCAGGATGACTTAACTTGGCACCAGAACGCTGCATAGGATGAATCGAGGTTCCAAACGTGTCATTTTAGGAGTCGTGCTTTAAAACCACTAGGCGATCCAGTACCTCATCCGAGATCAGCCAAGTTGCAGTCCGTGCAGCTGTACGAGAGTGGGACGACGACCGTGGCAGTTGTTTTTCCCAGTTGTAGTCCGGACCTGTTGAGTATCTCTACCGGCGCGTGTTTTAAATAGGCGTCAGTAGGCTGCGTCTGCAGTGCGTTACGGGGGCGCGTTCGGCGTTGGTAACACTTCCCTAAATAAAGGGATGGCCGTTCCGCAGCAGCGCGTCCTATATGACTGGCCCTCAAATAATTCAAACTTTTAAATGTTGAAATTCATTGAAATTTGTACAAAAGATAGAGAAATTTAAACTAAAACATTAGAGAATACTAAACCAGTCGAACGTGCGGTAGGCCCTGCTCTCCACGCTGTCGCCGTTGTTGTTGTAGGAAGAGGAGGTGAAAGCTTTGTCGAATTTATCGTAAGGCTCCTTCTTGGACGCCGGAGCTGGCGCAAGCGCGAGCGCATCAAGGTCAACGACGTTGCCGATGTCCGTCGCCGACCACCACTCGGCGCACCGATCGCCCGCCGTTGGCACCGTGTTGAATGAGCGGTTCAATAGCGCTGCCTGCCTTGGCGTGTCTTCCGGATCATCATGGGCGTGGTGCGCCGTCTGGATCTCGAGTTTGATCTCCCACTAGCGCTTCTCCGGGGGTGGTGGCGGCACGGGGAGGTTGAGATTCTCCTTCTTCACCGGCGGCCCGTTCTTCAGTCGCTGAAGGATCAGCTGACCGTGCAGCAGCGACTACGGCTTCTCCTTCTTCACTGGTGCCGCCGATGACGATCCACGTGACGCGTCGTGGAGAACGATGCTGCTAGAACATTGTGGTGGCAGGTACGGCGAGAACCGCTAGCACGGCGTCCCCGAGCCAAAAGACCCTGACCGCGAGTGCGCGGGGAAGACCGCCCCGTGGCAACCGTCGTAGTTGTTGCGGCGGTAACCTCCCGTGAGCGTCTCGTCGATGTCGCGGCCTTGCCACCACGATGCGGTTGAACCGCTCGTAGTTGGGGCCAACAAAGCAGCCGATCTCCACCTCCCGCTCGCGTTGGAACATGCGCATCCACTCGTCGTTGTTCGGGATGCTGTTCCTTTGCGCCCACGGTAGCTGCGCCCGGCGCTCCGCGATGAGGACGGACCTATTCGTGAAAACGTCACATATTTATAACATTGCGATTATAAACATGTAAGACTCAAAATAAACATATATTTACAAAGCTAAAATAAATTGGAACACTTTTGTTTATTAATTTTGCTAGTACACGAGTGCTGCTATAAATAAATTTATTTATTTATTTCTAATTTCGTTGCACTACCCTGCGCTTCTCCATCTAGTCCAAACATGATAATTTCTGCAAAAAATAAAAATAGCAAGGGTGCGTACGAGGGCATACTCAGCGAGTAGTACATGCCAAAGAACACATGGAGATCATATGCTTGAAGCTTGCCATGAAGAAATGAAGTGCAAGTTTAAGATGAGCCAACTCGAAGAGATCATATGCTTGAAGCATGCTCTCCATATAGTGTTCATGGATATGTGAAGATGCGCCGAAGAAGAAGCTCTCCCATGATGGATTATGGGGGAGCAATCCACAAGACTTCGTCAAGCAAGCACAATCAAGAAAGGCGTTCCATCTTGTTGCGGTCAAGATCGTCATCATCGAGCTCAAGTGGAATGCGCAAGTATAAGGTTTGCTCTTGATAGGGTTTCTTTCTCACCGGTCTCATAGTGTAGTTGGAGACCGGTTTATAGTTTAGTTGCCGTACTATCAAGAGGGCTCTCGAGTGAGTAACTCGATCGTATCGTTCGGAGAGAGCTCAAACCTTTGCATCCTTGCATCATCTTTCTTGGTTGTTATTTGGATCTTATCCATATGGTGTTTTAGAGCTTGTGCTTATTCTCATGACAAGCTCTAGTTCATCGAAAACGGATTCCGCATGAATCACTTGTTGCGTTTTCGATATTGGAGTTTTTCTCGGTTTCTCGTATTGAGAGGTTTCACTCTAAAATACATAGAAAAACCTACCCCACTTGTTCTTAAGCTTTTCACTCTTTGTGGGGTAGCTCTTGTCATCTTCTTTACAACAAAATTGGTTTCACCTAAATCCGAGTTTCCTAACTCAAGTTGTTGCATTTTCCATATTGGAGGTTTTACCGGTTTGCTGTTTATAGATAGGTAAAACCTTTATCCATTTGTTTCTATCCTACTTTGCTGGACTATGATGTTTCTATGCATATTGTTGTAGAGCTCGTTGTTGTGATTTCAACGAGCCCAAGATCATCGAAATCGGAGTCCGGATGCAAAAGTTCTTAAGGTTTTCGTATCGGGTGTTTGGGCAAAAACTGGGGGGCCGGAACTGCCGCCGGGAACACCCCGGCACTGCCGCCGGGAGCACCCCGGCACTGCCGGTGGAACAAGGCCAGCACTGCCGGCCACCCCGGCACTGCCGGTGGAACAAGGCCGGCACTGCCGGCCTGTCGCGATTTTGGCCCCAACGGGCAGAAATCTGAGACCCCTATTTAAGGCCTTCTTCCTCCTCTTTCTCCCTACTTCTTCTTCCTCCTTTTGCTCTCCACCATTGTTGACCTTGAGAGCTTGCCACATCCCTCTACTCCTCCAATGATTCTTGAATCCATTTGAGGGAAAAGGAAGAGGAGATCTAGATCTACATTTCTACCAATCAAATCCATCTCTTTGTGAGTGGAACTCTCTAGATCTTGATCTTGGTGTTCTTTGTGAATTCCTTTGTTCTTCCTCTCTTATTCCCCCAATAGCTTTTGTAGCTTTGTTGGAATTTGAGAGAGAAGGACTTGAGCATCTTTGTGGTGTTCTTGCCATTGCATTTGGTGCATCGGTTTGAGTTCTCCACGGTGATTCGTGGAGGTGAAAGCAAGAAAGTTGTTACTCTTGGGTTCTTGGAACCCTAGACGGATTCTAGACCTTTGTGGTGATTTGTTGGGAGCCTCCAATTAAGTTGTGGATGTGTGCCCCAACCTTTGTGTAAGGCCCGGTTTCCGCCTCGAAGGAAATCCCTTAGTGGAACCGTGACCTAGGCCTTTGTGGCGAGGGTCACCGGAGATTTAGGTGAGGCGCCTTCGTGGCGTTCGGTGTGTGGTGTGAGTACCGCATCTTGGGGTGAGGCCTTTGTGGCGTTGGTGTGCATCGAGCAACCACACCTCAAGGTGAGCCTCTTGTGGCGTTCGGGAGCACTAAGCCACCGCACCTCTCCACCGGAGATTAGCACTCGCAAGAGTGTGAACTCCGGGATAAATCATCGTCTCCCGCGTGCCTCGGTTATCTCTATACCCGAGCTCTTTACTTATGCACTTTACCTTGTGATAGCCATCGTGCTTGAAGTTATATATATCTTGCTATCACATAAGTTGCTTGTCTTGCTTAGCATAAGTTGTTGGTGCACATAGGTGAACCATTGCTTAGAATAAGTTGTTGGTGCACATAGGTGAACCATAGTATATAGGCTTTGGGCTTGACAAAGTAAACGCTAGTTTTATTCCGCATTTGTTAAGCCCATCTCGTAAAAGTTTTAAACCGCCTATTCACCCCCCCTCTAGGCGACATCCGTGTCCTTTCAGCCGATGCACCCTAAACGATGAATGCACAAAAGGTAAATGGAATGTGTTGCATGAAAGCACAATATTTACTTTTGTTTCAGAAAGGAATTTCGTCACAAAAGAGCAGAAGAAAGCATAATAGAAAATTTGTTCCATTCAGGTGCAAGCTTCTCAAAGTTTATGTAACCATTTTCTATTGATATGAAGAAGATGAATACTTGTGTCATACATGAAGAGGGATTGGTAGTTCAGTGCATCTTAAGAAGAAAGGAACATGGAAGTAGGTCATGGCAATGTTCATTCAAAATTCTACTCCCTCCATCCACAAAAGGATGTCTCAACTTTGTCTAGATTTGTATGTATCTACACCCTAAAACATGTCTAGATACATGCAAATTTAGAAAAAGTTGAGACATCAACATCAACAGGAAATGGTGTTTCATTCTTGTGTATGGCCTTGCGGATCATTCCAGGACGGAGGATTTCCTGGGGGAACTCGAGAGGGAGGTCACCTCTTGCTCACTACCTGTGGTGGTGGGGGTGACTTTAATCTTATCAGGCGACAACATGACAAGAGTAATGAGATGGTGAACTGGCCCAGGATTCGCAGATTCAATGATGCGATTGCAGCTATGACACTTAGGGAGCTGAACCGTGCAGGGACGCGATTCACGTGGACGAACAACCAACTGAATCCGATTCGTTCGGTGCTAGACAGGGTGTTCGTGTCACCGTCTTGGGAGACGATCTTCCCCTTGTGCACGCTTTCTGCGATCACAAGGATTGGTTCCGACCATAACCCCTTGCCGCTGGATGATGGGTCGCCGGGCATTAAGAGGCAAGCGCGCTTCTTCTTCCGCACCTTGTGGTTCGGGGTGGCGGGCTTCGAGGACATGCTCAAACAGAAAATGGTCGGACTTTGATCGGGGAGGGCCCCACCGGTGTAGCATTGACCGTTGGTTCTGCGAGGGGCCTACGTAGGTTCCTCAAAGGTTGGGGGCCAATCTGGGAAGGAAAGGAGGGGGTTTCGGCAAGGGCTGCTGCAACAGTGGCGGCTTTGATGCCACGGCCGACGCCGGGATTCGACGAGGAGGGATGGGCCCGATACCATCTCTAGGACCAACTCATTCATCTCGATGAGATGCAGGAGGAGTACCGGCAGCAACGTAGCCGCGTCTCTGGACTCTCAAAGGGGACTCCTGCACTGCTTATTTTCATGCCATCGCCAACGGGAGGCGTAGGAAATGCTTGATCCCTCGTATTTGTTTGGACGATGGGAAGTTACGGACCAGAAAGAGATGATGGGACACATCTACAAGTTATATTCTGCCCTGTGGGGTCTGAAGGGGAGGACAGGGCCTTCTCCCTGGCCCCCAACCTTTGGGAGGAGGCTGACATGATTTCGGCTGAGGAAAACACTGGACTTGAGCTCACCTTCACCCCTGAAGAGCTCGATGAGGTGCTTGAGTCAATGAAGCCTGACTCGGCACTGCCCGGATGGTCTCCTATTCTCTTCAAGAAGTTCGGAACATTTTGAAAGGTCCAATCTTGCATCCAACGACTTTGCCCTAGGGAGGGTTGACATTGCCAGGCTCAACTTCGGGATCATCTCCCTCATCCCGAAAGTCAAAGGGGTTGATTGCATCAAGCAATTTAGACCGATTGCGCTGATCAATGTTATTTTCAAGTTTGTCGCTAAGGCTTACGTGATTAGACTAGCCCCAATAGCAAATAGGACGATAGATCGCAGCCAGACGATCTTTATTAAGGGCAGAAGCCTGCATGAGGGTGTGCTGGCGATACATGAGATTTCGCATGAGCTAAGCACTAAAAACTTGCAGGGTCTCCTTCTTAAATTGGATTTCGAGAAGGCATATGACTGATGACCCACAAGTATAGGGGGTGTATCGTAGTACTTTCGATAAATAAGAGTGTCGAACCCAACGAGGAGCAGAAGGTGTTGACAAGCAGTTTTGATGAAGGATTCACTGTAAATGCTCACATACAAGTTTTCAGGGGGTTTTGATATAGCAGATAAATAAAGTACAAGTAAGTAAAATGCGAGAGTAATAATTGCAGCGAGTGGCCCAATCCTTTTTAGCACAAAGGACAAGCCGGTTTGTTTACTTATAAAGACCAAACGTTCTTGAGGACACACGGGAATTTAGTCTAGTGCTTTCGCTTCATATAGTTGATTAATCTTCATTGTTTTGATAAGTGTTGTGTGGGTGAACCTATGCTAATGCACCGCCCTTCCTAGGACTAATACATACTTGTGATTAAACCCCTTGCAAGCATCCGCAAATACAAGAAAGTAATTAAGATAAATCTAACCACAGCCTTAAACTCTGAGATCCTGCGATCCCTCCTGCATCGATATACCAACGGGGGTTCAGGTTGCTGTCACTCCGGCAACCCCACAATTAGCAAACGAATACAAGATGTATCCCCCTAGGCCCATAAAGGTGAAGTATCATGTAGTCGACGTTCACATGACACCACTAGAAGAATGACACCACAACTTAAATATCAAACCATTAAATATTACTCAACATAGTTCACTACTAACATTTAGACTTCACCCATGTCCTCAAGAACTAAACGAACTACTCACAAGACATCATATGGAACATGATCAGAGGTGATATAATGATGGATAACAATCTGAACATAAACCTTGATCCAATGGTTTCACTCAATAGCATCAATAACTAGGAGTAATCAACACCGGGAGAGTTTCCCCTATGAATTAACCAAGATTCAACCCAAAATGTTACAGCGGAGACGAAGTGCAGGGTGGAGATGGCGGTGTCGATGGTGAAGAAGAAGAAGATGATGATCCCAATGAAGTCCAGCTCGATGACGGTGACGATGGCGACGATTTCCCTCCGGAGGGAATTTCCCACGGATTCCCCGCTGAGAGCTCTTTTCTCTCTGGTGTTTTTCCGCCCCGCAGAGGCGGTTGTGTCTATTCTCGATGCCTCCCTGTACCTTAGGGTTCTCGGGAGAAGAAGTACGCGAAGGAGAGACGGCCGAGGGGGGTCGTGGGCCTCCTCCTCACATGGCGGCGCGGCCAGGGCAGGGCCCGCGCCGGCCTATGGGGGGGCCCATGGCGGCCTGATGGCGTGTAACTCACACGTTCGTTGGGAACCCCAAGAGGAAGGTATGATGCGCATAGTAGCAAGTTTTCCCTCAGAAAGAAACCAAGGTTTAATCGAACCAGTGGGAGCCAAGAAGCACGTTGAAGGTTGATGGTCGCGAAATGTGATGCGGCGCAACACCAGGGATTCCGGCGCCAACGCGGAACCTGCACAACACAACCCAAGTACTTTGTCCCAACGAAACAGTGAGGTTGTCAATCTCACCGGCTTGCTGTAACAAAGGATTAAACGTATCGAGTGGAAGATGATTGTTTGCAAGAAAATAGTAAAACACAATTGCAGAGATTGTATGCTATGTAAAGAATAGGACCGGGTCCACAGTTCACTAGAGGTGTCTCTCCCATAAGATAAAAGCATGTTGGGTGAACAAATTACAGTCGGGCAATTGACAAATAGAGAAAGGCATAACAATGCATATACATGATATGATAAATATAGTGAGATTTAATTGGGCATTACGACAAAGTACATAGACCGCCATCCAACTGCATCTATGCCTAAAAAGTCCACCTTCAGGTTATCATCCGAACCCCATTCAGTATTAAGTTGCTAAGCAACAGACAATTGCATTAAGTATGGTGCGTAATGTAATCGACAACTACATCCTTAGACATAGAATCAATGTTTTATCCCTAGTGGCAACAACACATCACAACCTTAGAACTTTCTGTCACTGTCCCAGGTGTCAATGAAGGCATGAACCCACTATCGAGCATAAATACTCCCTCTTGGAGTTAAGAGTAAAAACTTGGCCAGAGCCTCTACTAATAACGGAGAGCATGCAAGATCATAAACAACACATAAACAATAGATTGATAATCACCATAATCATAGTACTCTCTATCCATCGGATCCCGACAAACACAACATATAGTACAGATAGATGATCTTGATCATGTTAGGCAGCTCACAAGATCCAACAATGAAGCACAACAAGGAGAAGACGACCATCTAGCTACTGCTATGGACCCATGGTCCAGGGTGAACTACTCACTCATCACTCCGGAGGCGACCATGGCGGTGTAGAGTCCTCCGGGAGATGAATCCCCTCTCCGGCAGGGTGCCGGAGGCGATCTCCGAATCCCCCGAGATGGGATTCGCGGCGGCGGCGTCTCTGGAAGATTTTCCGTATCGTGGCTCTCGTACTGGGGGTTTCGCGACGGAGGCTTTAAGTAGGCGAAAGGGCAACGCGGGGGCCACACGAGGGGCCCAGGGGGCCGGCGCGGCCAGGGCCCGGGCCGCGCCGCCCTATCCCCTGGCTGCCTCGTGGCCCCACTTCGTTATCTCTTCGGTCTTCTGGAAGCTTCGTGCAAAAATAGGACCCTGGGCGAAAGTTTCGTCCAATTCCGAGAATATTTCCTTACTAGGATTTCTGAAACCAAAAACAGCAGAAAACAACAACCGGCTCTTCGGCATCTTGTTAATAGGTTAGTTCCGGAAAATGCATGAATATGACATATAATGTGCATAAAACATGTAGGTATCATCAATAAAGTAGCATGGAACATAAGAAATTATCGATACGTTGGAGACGTATCAGCATCCCCAAGCTTAGTTCTGCTCGTCCCGAGCAGGTAAAACGATAACAAAGATAATTTCTGAAGTGACATGCCATCATAATCTTGATCATACTATTTGTAAACATATGTAATGAATGCAGCGATCAAAACAATGGTAATGACATGAGTAAACAACTGAATCATAAAGCAAAGACTTTTCATGAATAGTACTTCAAGACAAGCATCAATAAGTCTTGCATAAGAGTTAACTCATAAAGCAATAAATCAAAGTAAAGGTGTTGAAGCAACACAAAGGAAGATTAAGTTTCAGCGGTTGCTTTCAACTTATAACATGTATATCTCATGGATATTGTCAACATAAAGTAATATAACAAGTGCAATATGCAAGTATGTAGGAATCAATGCACAGTTCACACAAGTGTTTGCTTCTTAAGGTGGAAGGAGATAGGTAAACTGACTCAACAATAAAAGTAAAAGAATGGTCCTTCAAAGAGGAAAGCATCGATTGCTGTATTTGTGCTAGAGCTTTTATTTTGAAAACATGAAACAATTTTGTCAACGGTAGTAATAAAGCATATGAGTTATGAAAATTATATCTTACAAGTTGCAAGCCTCATGCATAGTATACTAATTGTGCCCGCACCTCGTCCTACTTAGCTTGGACTACCGGATCTTTGCATGCCATGTTTCAACCAAGTGTCACAAAGGGGTACCTCCATGCCGCCTGTACAAAGGTCTAAGGAGAATGCTCGCATTTTGGATTTCTCGCTTTTGATTATTCTCAACTTAGACATCCATACCGGGACAACATGGACAACAGATAATGGACTCCTCTTAAATGCATAAGCATGTAGCAATGATTATTATTCTCATATGAGATTGAGGATATATGTCCAAAACTGAAACTTCAACCATGATTCATGGCTTTAGTTAGCGGCCCAATGTTCTTCTCTAACAATTTTGCATGCTCCAACCACTAAAATGATAGATCCTTCAGACAAGACGGACATGCATAGCAACTCACATGATATTCAACAATAGTTGATGGCGTTCCCCAGAAGCATGGTTATCGCACAACAAGCAACTTAATAAAATATAAAGTGCATAAGTACATATTCAATACTACGATAGTTTTTAAAGCTATTTTGTCCCATGAGCTATATATTGCAAAGGTGAATGATGGAATTTTAAAGGTAGCACTCAAGCAATTTACTTTGGAATGGCGGAGAAATACCATGTAGTAGGTAGGTATGGTGGACACAAATGGCATAGTAGTTGGCTCAAGGATTTTGGATGCATGAGAAGTATTCCCTCTCGATACAAGGTTTAGGCTAGCAAGGTTATTTGAAGCAAACTCAAGGATGAACAAGTGCAGCAAAACTTACATAAAAGACACATTGTAAACATTATAAGACTCTACACCGTCTTCCTTGTTGTTCAAAACTCAATACTAGATATTATCTAGACCTTAGAGAGACCAAATATGCAAATCAAATTTTAGCAAGCTCTATGTATTTCTTCATTAATGGGCGCAAAGCATATGATGCAAGAGCTTAAATATGAGCACAACAATTGCAAAGTATCACATTATCCAAGACATTTTAGAATTACTACATGTAGCATTTTCCAATTCCAACCATATAACAATTTAACGAAGAAGAAACTTCGCCATGAACATTATGAGTAAAGCCTAAGGACACATGTGTCCATATGCAACAGCGGAGCGTGTCTCTCTCCCACAAAGTGAATGCTAGGATCCATTTTATTCAAACAAAAACAAAAACAAACCGACGCTCCAAGTAAAGAACACAAGATGTGATTGAATAAAAATATAGTTTCAGGGGAACCTGATGATGTTGTCGATGAAGAAGGGGATGCCTTGGGCATCCCCAAGCTTAGACGCTTGAGTATTCTTAAAATATGCAGGGGTGAACCACGGGGCATCCCCAATCTTAGAGCTTTCACTCCTCTTGATCATAGTATATCATTCTCCTCTCTTGACCCTTGAAAACTTCCTTCACACCAAACTTCAAGCAAACTCATTAGAGGGTTAGTGCACAATCAATAATTCACACATTCAGAGGTGACACAATCATTCTTTTCACTTATGGACATTGCATAATGCTACTGGATATTTATGGATCAAAGAAATAAATCCAACATAGCAAAAGAGGCAATGCGAAATAAAAGGCAGAATCTGTCAAAAACAGAACAGTCCGTAAAGACGAATTTAAAGCTGGCACCAGACTTGCTCAAATGGAAAAACTCAAAACTAATGAAAGTTGCGTACATATCTGAGGATCACGCTCGTAAATTGGCAGATTTTTTCGAATTTTCTACAGAGAACTGTGCCCAGATTCGTGACAGACAGCAATGCTGTTTCTGCGCAGCGATCCCAAATATAACATCAACTTTGACATAAAAACTTTACTTGGCACAAAAACATGATAAGGAGAGGTTGCTACAGTAGTAAACAACTTCCAAGACTCAACAAAACAAAAAATTGCTGTAGTAAAAACATGGGTTGTCTCCCATAAGCGCTTTTCTTTAACGCCTTTCAGCTAGGCGCAGAAAGTGCAAATCAAGTAACATCGAGAGTAGAAGCATCAACATTATTATTTTTCATGCAAATACAACTTGTTGCAGAGGGTACTTTAGGTGCTCCATTATCTAAATTCTCTATGGTAGTGCTAGGGGTTTTAGAAATTTTAGGCCTATAATAATTCTTTTGTTTAGGCACTTTAGAGGCGTACATGAATTTTTGCTCTTTACCCACATAAGCTTTCTCATTATACTTGAGAGAAGAAAAGGTTGAACCCAAGGTTCCCATAGCTTTTTCAAGTTCATCAATCCTATTGGTTTGATTATCATGGATAACACAAGTTCCTAGGACACTAATTCTTTCATCAATTCCTCCTAAGGATTTATCAAGTTCATAAGTTTTGTCAAATAACATTCCCAATTTAGTTTCAACACTTGAAAAAATTTCTCTATGGTTTCCAATTTTTTCATAACATCTTCAAGAGAGATTTCAATTTTAACTTCATTAACAAGTGGTATTCCAACTAGACTCTCAATGATGCAACTAGCTTCTAAAGCGGGAGTACCTAGGAAATTGCCTCCCGAAAGAGTATCAAGAACATACCTATTCCAACTAGATAAACCAACATAAAAGTTCCTAAGAAGGATAGTGGTGGAGTGTTTCTTAATGCACCTATGATGAGCATTACTAATTCTGTACCAAGCATCTTTAAAACTTTCTCCACCCTGTTGCTTAAAAGAACGAACTTCAACTTCAGGATTACTCATTTTAGTAGCAATAAAGTAAACTAGGCAAATAAAGTAATATGCAAGTAACTAATTTTTTTGTGTTTTTGATATAGAGAGCAAGACAGGAAATAAAGTAAAACTAGCAACTAATTTTTTTTGTGTTTTGATTTAGTGCAGCAAACAAAGTAGTAAATAAAATAAAGCAAGACAAAAACAAAGTAAAGAGATTGAAAAGTGGAGACTCCCCTTGCAGCGTGTCTTGATCTCCCGGCAACGGCGCCAGAAAAAGAGCTTGATGGCGTGTAACTCACACGTTCGTTGGGAACCCCAAGAGGAAGGTATGATGCGCACAGTAGCAAGTTTTCCCTCAGAAAGAAACCAAGGTTTAATCGAACCAGTAGGAGCCAAGAAGCACGTTGAAGGTTGATGGTCGCGAAATGTGATGCGGCGCAACACCAGGGATTCCGGCGCCAACGCGGAACCTGCACAACACAACCCAAGTACTTTGTCCCAACGAAACAGTGAGGTTGTGATACGTCTCGAACGTATCGATAATTTCTTATGTTCCATGCTACTTTATTGATGATATCTACATGTTTTATACACATTACATGTCGTATTTGTGCATTTTCTGGAACTAACCTATTAACAAGATGCCGAAGTGCCAGTTCCTGTTTTCTGCTGTGGTTTCAGAAATCCTAGTAACGAAATATTCTCGAATTGGACGAAATCAACGCCCAGGTTCCTATTTTGCCCGGAAGCATCCAGAACACCCGAGAGCCGCCAGAGGGGGGCCCTGTGGGCCCCAGATGACATGGTGGCGCGGCCAGGGCTGGGCCCGCGCCACCCTATGGTGTGGTTGCCCCTTTGACCCTCCTGCGCCGCCTCTTCGCCTATTTAAAGCCCCTGCATCGAAAACCCTTACGGAGAAAAACCTTCCAGCCGCAGAAATCAAGATTCGGGGACAGAACTCTCTGTTCCGGCACCGCGGACGGGGAATTGCCCGAGTCGTCTCCACCGCCGTCTCCACCGCCATCTTCACCGCCATCGCTGCCTCCATGATGAGGAGGGAGTAGTTCACCCCCGGGGCTGAGGGCTCCGCTGTAGCTATGTGGTTCATCTCTCTCTTTATGTGATCTAGTTGAATATCGTCTATGTGCTACTCTAGTGATGTTATTAAAGTACTCTATTCCTCCTCCACGTGTGTAATGGTGACAGCGTGTGAGTACTTGGCATAGGCTATGATTATGATCTCTTGTAGATTATGAAGTTAATTATTGCTATGATGGTATTGATGTGTATTATTCCTCCTACATATGCATGATGGTGATAGTGTGCATGCTATGTTAGTTCTTGGTGTAATTATGTTGATCTATCTTGCACTCTAAGGTTATTTAAATATGAACATTGCATTGTGGAGCTTGTTAACTCCGGCATTGAGGGTTCGTGTAATCCTACGCAATGCGTTCATCATCCAACAAAAGAGTGTAGAGTAGTCCTATTATGTGATCATTGTTGAGAGTGTCCACTAGTGAAAGTAGGATCCCTAGGCCTTGCTTCCAAGCATCGAATCTCCGTTTGTTTACTGTTTTGCTGCATGTTTACTCGCTGCCATATTTTATTCAGATTGCTATTACCACTCATATACATCCATATTACTTGTATTTCACTATCTCTTCGCCGAACTAGTGCACCTATACACCTGACAAGTGTATTTGGTGTGTTGGACACAAGAGACTTCTTGCTTTGTGATTGTAGGGTTGCATGAGAGGGATATCTTTGACCTCTTCCTCCCTGAGTTCGATAAACCTTGGGTGATCCACTTAAGGGAAACTTGCTGTTGTTCTACAAACCTCTGCACTTGGAGGCCCAACACTGTCTACAAGAATAGAAGCACCCGTAGACATCAAGCACTTTTCTGGCGCCGTTGCCGGGGAGGAAAGGTAAAAGGTACTCACACTCCGGACCTCGGCTACCAAGCTATTTTCCGCCGTTGTAAGTACTCGAAGCTATTTCCTTTAGACTCTTTGCGACATTTGGTTTCTTGTTTACACTAGTTAGGCATAATGGAAAACAACAAAAATATGAGAGATCTTTATGAACTTTATCTTGAATTAGGACATGATGTGTTTGAAGAGAGAATTAAAAACCCATGGAACTTTATATGCATGATAATGGGAATGTTATTAGTATGAATGCTTTGAACACCATTGTTGCTAATGCTATGGAAAATTCTAAGCTTGGGGAAGCTGGCTTTGATGAGCATGATATTTTTAGTCCCCCAAGCATTGAGGAGAAAATTTACTTTGATGATACTTTGCCTCCTATTTATGATGATTATAATGATAGTAGTCTTTTGTTACCACCTGTTATGGAGGATAAATTTGATTATGATTACAATATACCTCCTATATTTGATAGCTACTTTGTTGAATTTGCTCCCACTACAATTAATAAGAATGACTATGCTTATGTTGGGAGTAGTAATTATTTTATGCATGAGACTCATGATAAGAATGCTTTATGTGATAGTTATATTGTTGAGTTTGCTCATGTTGCTACTGAAAGTTATTATGAGAGAGGAAAATATGGTTGTAAAAATTTTCATGTTACTAAAACACCTCTCTATGTGCTGAAATTTTTGAAGCTACACTTGTTTTATCTTCCTATGCTTGTTACTTTGCTCTTCATGAACTTGTTTATTTACAAGATTCCTATGCATAGGAAGCATGTTAGACTTAAATGTGTTTTGAATTTGCTTTTTGATTCTCTCTTTTGCTTCAACTCTCACCCTTATGTGAGCATCATTAAAATTGCTGAGCCCATCTTAATGGCTATAAAGAAAAGAACTTCTTGGGAGATAACCCATGTGTTATTTTGCTACAGTAATTTGTTTTATATTTGTGTCTTGGAAGTTGTTTACTACTGTAGCAACCTCTCCTTATCTTAGTTTTGTGTTTTGTTGTGCCAAGTAAAGTTTCTATGTCAAAGTTGATGTTATATTTGGGATCGCTCACTACACCACAAACTGGCCTACAGCTACGCATATCTTGCAACGGCTTAGCCATGCGTGTCTAGGGAACAACTCCTCCTCCCCAATTTTTCGTGCGAGTGGACTTGATCTATAACTTCCCTCGTTCCCAATCCTCTCCTATGCTAGCCTATGAATATGTCCACGCCGTCGCTGACACCCGCCTCCACAAACCCCGTGCGGGCCGGCATCTCCACTTCGCCCTCATCTATCGATCCGTCCTCCAGTTTCCCACTGGTCGTGCTTCCTTCTCTGATTGGATTCAGATGTCAGGAATTTGCGGCAGCCAGCCGAACACCAGTCATCACCGACCATTGATAAACACCACTAGGTGCAGCGGAACCGCTGCAGGTAAGGAAATCCTCTTCTGTGATGGAGATTTTCCAATTACTCTCTCAGCCCATCCAATCTCTGCATTCTCTGGTTGACTTGATTGATTCTTCATTGTTTTATTATATATTGTGTGGTTAGAAGATCCATGCAGCATCACCAAGTTGGATTTCTGATTCCTCGCATCGGAGATCTGATCGGAATCCCCAAGATCCAGCGATGGCTTCCCGGAGCTGCACCTTCCTCGAGATCCTCATCGCCATCCTCCTCCCGCCGCTCGGTGTCTTCTTCCACTACGGCTACTGCAGCGTAAGCCACCATTCATCCCTCCCCTCTCCCCCACGACCCCTCCAACACCCGTCTTTCTGTATCATGTAAGTTCCCCAGTAGGTTCTGGGAGGCGGATTTCACAGTCAGGCCTGCCGTTTTGCCTCTCATCCACGGCCACTCGCTGTCAGGTTCCTGGCACGAGTGCCAACTGCCCTCACCCAGATTCCTCTACCTTAATCAGGTGACCATGTCCTACAGGTCATCTCACCTTTTTTGCAAATTCTAGTACTAAATCGGTTCCCCTAATTTTTACCGCATGGCAGGTTCTACAATTTAGTTGGTGTTACTACAATATGCAAGCTGTGTCCAAACGTCAACTTGTGTTTATGGTTTGTTAATTTCATAGTTGTATTGTTAATAGCCATACGTGCCTATCTTGAGTTCTTTGAACTGATAAATAAATATTGTCCATACCATGCTTACGAGGTGCCTCGTGATCCTTTGATTTTATATAAGCAAACCACGGTTCAGTTCTTTCCAATATATGCACTAGCAAAATTATCTTGCAACCAGTTTCAGTCTCTTGACTATACATGTCCAAACAAAGAATTTATTAGCCCAAATTCATCACGCCTTTGATGATTTGTTTATGGATGTTAATTGTATGCAGCTTTTGTGGCTGATCAAAAGAGTAACTTCATGACCACATTAATAGGGGCCGCCTTCTAATCATATATTCGATGAAACCCTTTATACTCAAGGGAGTCAAATAAGATTCAGAATACGTTAACTCCCTAGATCCTGTATTATATACAGTTGAGTTTTTCAGGTAATCTTTACTTGCAGCTATGCACACTGGTCCTGAAATTTCTGTTTGTTTTGTATAACAACAGGCTTGTCTTATGCAGTTTCAGGCGAGAGGTAAATATTCCGTATTCATGCGCTGCAACTTCAAGAGGCATAAAGCCACTATTGTATAGAAGAAGGGTTCCTGAAGTAATAAGTGTATGTGGTATGGCCTAGTGATGTCTTTAGCCAATTAATACGCTACATCTTGTAATCTATATTCTGTTGAATATTTTACTCTCTGAACTATAACCGGTTTAGTGATAAGAACATTCTCAGGCAATTACTGCAGCGCATCTTTTATTCTATCTGCCATATTCATCTAACGTTTTACTCTCTGAACCACACCAGGTTTTATTCTATATGCTATATTCATTTATCAAAAGATCAAAGGCACCAGGCTACTTCGTGCAAGTCAGATTGCACTTTTGAGTAAGCTGACCTCAACGTGTGCAACAGCCTGTGAAGATTAATATGATATGGAAAGAAGATGGATTGCAAGAATCTGAAGCAATAAAGAGATGTATGTATATATGACTGAAAGAGTTGTCGTTTTCTTCTGGTTGCTTTGAACTTGTTGTTCAGAGAAGATAACAATCAACTTCCTTCCGTGTCCAGAGAGGTGGTCATGCACCAAGATTAATTAACTCATGGACTTCAACCTTTCTATGTTGGAGCTTTTTAAAATTCTACTATTTTACTAAATACTATTTTTTCTCACTACTGTTATGTTACTTATATCAATTTGTTTTGTTGTAGATTCCCAAACTAAATGAATAATGCATAGCTCAGGTGCTGAGAGCAAGTTCGAGGATAAAGCAACTACGCAAATTCATGCTGAGAGCAAGTTCGAGAATAGTGCAAGTACCACATAGTTGTACATCATGTTTTAGAATGTAATTTTTAGATTTAAACATTTCTATTCATTGGGTCATCCTTTTTGTAAAGCTACAAAGTTTATTTAATATATGAGGTCTTTATGTTTAGTATATTGCGGCTCTTGTGCACTTTCAATATGGAACAAATAAAGGTTACTGGCAACATATCAACTACCACCTCTAAAAACAAACTACCATAATTGCTCGAGCTATGACATTTGTGTTCATTTAAAAATACATTCATGCATGCTAACCACCAACGCATATGAACTGTTGTTAGGCTCGAACTATATACGTTGCTATCTTTCAACGCTTCATCTGCCGTTTACCAACGCATGGATATGTGTTGTTGTTGACCCTTGCAACGCCACCAACGGCAACGGATATTAAATCCGTTGGTGTAGAGGTTTCCAACGCTTATATGGACATCCGGCAACGCATCCATACGTTGCTGAAGGGGGGGTCCTGTTGTAGTGGCTGCGCAGAAACAGCATTGCTGTCTGTCAAGAATCTGGGCACAGTTCTCTGTAGAAAATTCGAAAAAATCTGCCAATTTACGAGCGTGATCCTCAGATATGTACGCAACTTTCATTAGTTTTGAGTTTTTCCATTTGAGCAAGTCTGGTGCCATCTTTAAATTCGTCTTTACGGACTGTTCTGTTTTTGACAGATTCTGCCTTTTATTTCGCATTGCCTCTTTTGCTATGTTGGATTTATTTCTTTGATCCATTAATGTCCAGTAGCTTTATGCAATGTCCAGAAGTGAAAAGAATGTTTGTGTCACCCCTGAACATCTAATGAGTTTGCTTGAAGTTTGGTGTGAAGGAAGTTTTCAAGGGTCAATAGAAGAGGATGATATAATGTGATCGAGAAGAGTGAAAGGTCTAAGCTTGGGGATGCCCCGGTGGTTCATCCCTGCATATTTTAAGAAGACTCAAGCATCTAAGCTTGGGGATGCCCAAGGCATCCCCTTCTTCATCGACAACTTATCAGGTTTCTTCTAGTGAAACTATATTTTTATTCATCACATCGTATGTATTTTACTTGGAGCGTCTGTGTGTGCTTTTATTTTTGTTTTGTTATTTTCATTCTCTGAATAAGTTCATCCTTGTGTGGGAGAGAGACACGCTCCGCTGGTTCGTATGAACACATGTGTTCTTAGCTCATAATATTCATGGCGAAGTTTCCTCTTCGTTAAATTGTTATATGGTTGGAATTGGAAAATGCTACATGTAGTAATTGGTAAAATATCTTGGATAATGTGATACTTGGCAATTGTTGTGCTCATGTTTAAGCTCTTGCATCATATACTTTGCACCTATTAATGAAGAAATACATAGAGCTTGCTAAAATTTGGTTTGCATAATTGGTCTCTCTAAGGTCTAGATAATTTCTAGTATTGAGTTTTGAACAACAAGGAAGACGGTGTAGAGTCTTATAATGTTTACAATATGTCTTTTATGTGAGTTTTGCTGCACCATTTTATACTTGAGTTTGCTTCAAATAACCTTGCTAGCCTAAACCTTGTATCGAGAGGGAATACTTCTCATGCATCCAAATACTTGAGCCAATATTCATGCCATTTGTGTCCACCATACCTACCTACTACATGGTATTTCTCCGCCATTCCAAAGTAAATTGCTTGAGTGCTACCTTTAAACCATTCAAAATTTATCACCTCTGATTTGTGTCAATGTTTTATAGCTCATGAGGAAGTATGTGGTGTTTATCTTTCAATCTTGTTGGGCAACTTTCACCAATGGACTAGTGGCTTCATCCGCTTATCCAATAATTTTGCAAAAAGAGCTGGCAATGGGATTCCCAGTCCCAAATTAATTAACAAAAATAGACACTCCTCCATGGTATGTGATTGTTGGACGGCACCCGAAGGATTCGGTTAGCCATGGCTTGAGAAAGCAAAGGTGGGGAGGAGTGTCATCATAATAAAACTAAAATTAAAAAGGCACTCCTTCATGGTATGAGATTGTTGGCAGGCACCCGAGGATTCGGTTAGCCATGGTTTGTGAAAGAAAGGTTGGAAGGAGTGCCACCCAAAAACAAAATAAAATGGGAGCCGCTCTTTGAAGGTTTGCCTGGCAAGGGGGTTAGAGTACCCGCTACCATTCGTTGACAACAACAAACACCTCTCAAAACTTTACTTTTATACTCTCTTGATGTTTTCAAAATAAAAGCTCTAGCACAAATATAGCAATCGATGCTTTCCTCTTTGAAGGACCATTCTTTTACTTTATTGTTGAGTCAGTTTACCTATCTCCTTCCACCTCAAGAAGCAAACACTTGTGTGAAGTGTGCATTGATTCCTACATACTTGCATATTGCACTTGTTATATTACTTTGCATTGACAACTATCCATGAGATATACATGTTATAAGTTGAAAGCAACCGCTGAAACTTAATCTTCCATTGTGTTGCTTCAATACCTCTACTTTGAATTATTGCTTTACGAGTTAACTCTTATGCAAGACTTATTGATGCTTGTCTTGAAGTACTATTCATGAAAAGTCTTTGCTTTATGATTCAGTTGTTTACTCATGTCATTACCATTGTTTTGATTGCTGCATTCATTACATATGTTTACAATATGATCAAGGTTATGATGGCATGTCACTTAAGAAATTATCTTTGTTATCGTTTTACCTGCTCGGGACGAGCAGAACTAAGCTTGGGGATGCTGATACGTCTCGAACGTATCGATAATTTCTTATGTTCCATGCTACTTTATTGATGATATCTACATGTTTTATACACATTACATGTCGTATTTGTGCATTTTCTGAACTAACCTATTAACAAGATGCCGAAGTGCCGTTCGTTTGTTTTTGGTTTCAGAAATCCTAGTAACGAAATATTCTCGGAATTGGACGAAATCAACGCCCGGTTCCTATTTTGCCCGGAAGCATCCGAACACCCGAGAGCCGCCAGAGGGGCCCCTGTGGGCCCCAGATGACATGGTGGCGCGGCCAGGCTGGGCCCGCGCCACCCTATGGTGTGGTTGCCCCTTTGACCCTCCTGCGCCGCCTCTATTTAAAGCCCCGCATCGAAAACCCTACGGAGAAAACCTTCCGAGCCGCCGCCATCGCGAAATCAAGATTCGGGGACAACTCTCTGTTCCGGCACCCCGGACGGGGAATTGCCCCCGAGTCGTCTCCACCGCCGTCTCCACCGCCATCTTCACCGCCATCGCTGCCTCCATGATGAGGAGGGAGTAGTTCACCCCCGGGGCTGAGGGCTCCGCTGTAGCTATGTGGTTCATCTCTCTCTTTATGTGATCTAGTTGAATATCGTCTATGTGCTACTCTAGTGATGTTATTAAAGTACTCTATTCCTCCTCCACGTGTGTAATGGTGATAGTGTGTGCACCGTGTGAGTACTTGGCATAGGCTATGATTATGATCTCTTGTAGATTATGAAGTTAATTATTGCTATGATGGTATTGATGTGTATTATTCCTCCTACATATGCATGATGGTGATAGTGTGCATGCTATGTTAGTTCTTGGTGTAATTATGTTGATCTATCTTGCACTCTAAGGTTATTTAAATATGAACATTGCATTGTGGAGCTTGTTAACTCCGGCATTGAGGGTTCGTGTAATCCTACGCAATGCGTTCATCATCCAACAAAAGAGTGTAGAGTAGTCCTATTATGTGATCATTGTTGAGAGTGTCCACTAGTGAAAGCAGGATCCCTAGGCCTTGCTTCCAAGCATCGAATCTCCATTTGTTTACTGTTTTGCTGCATGTTTACTCGCTGCCATATTTTATTCAGATTGCTATTACCACTCATATACATCCATATTACTTGTATTTCACTATCTCTTCGCCGAACTAGTGCACCTATACACCTGACAAGTGTATTTGGTGTGTTGGGGACACAAGAGACTTCTTGCTTTGTGATTGCAGGGTTGCATGAGAGGGATATCTTTGACCTCTTCCTCCCCGAGTTCGATAAACCTTGGGTGATCCACTTAAGGGAAACTTGCTGCTGTTCTACAAACCTCTGCACTTGGAGGCCCAACACTGTCTACAAGAATAGAAGCACCCGTAGACATCAGGTTGTCAATCTCACCGGCTTGCTGTAACAAAGGATTAAACGTATCGAGTGGAAGATGATTGTTTGCAAGAAAATAGTAAAACACAATTGCAGTAGATTGTATGCTATGTAAAGAATAGGACCGGGGTCCACAGTTCACTAGAGGTGTCTCTCCCATAAGATAAAAGCATGTTGGGTGAACAAATTACAGTCGGCAATTGACAAATAGAGAAAGGCATAACAATGCATATACATGATATGATAAATATAGTGAGATTTAATTGGGCATTACGACAAAGTACATAGACCGCCATCCAACTGCATCTATGCCTAAAAAGTCCACCTTCAGGTTATCATCCGAACCCCATTCAGTACTAAGCAGACAATTGCATTAAGTATGGTGCGTAATGTAATCGACAACTACATCCTTAGACATAGAATCAATGTTTTATCCCTAGTGGCAACAGCACATCACAACCTTAGAACTTTCTGTCACTGTCCCAGGTGTCAATGAAGGCATGAACCCACTATCGAGCATAAATACTCCCTCTTGGAGTTAAGAGTAAAAACTTGGCCAGAGCCTCTACTAATAACGGAGAGCATGCAAGATCATAAACAACACATAAACAATAGATTGATAATCACCATAATCATAGTACTCTCTATCCATCGGATCCCGACAAACACAACATATAGTATTACATATAGATGATCTTGATCATGTTAGGCAGCTCACAAGATCCAACAATGAAGCACAACAAGGAGAAGACGACCATCTAGCTACTGCTATGGACCCATGGTCCAGGGGTGAACTACTCACTCATCACTCCGGAGGCGACCATGGCGGTGTAGAGTCCTCCGGGAGATGAATCCCCTCTCCGGCAGGGTGCCGGAGGCGATCTCCGAATCCCCGAGATGGGATTCGCGGCGCGGCGTCTCGGAAGGTTTTCCGTATCGTGGCTCTCGGTACTGGGGGTTTCGCGACGGAGGCTTTAAGTAGGCGAAAGGGCAACGCGGGGGCCACACGAGGGCCCAGGGGGCAGGCCGGCGCGGCCAGGGCCAGGGCCGCGCCGCCCTATCCCCTGGCTGCCTCGTGGCCCCACTTCGTTATCTCTTCGGTCTTCTGGAAGCTTCGTGCAAAAATAGGACCCTGGGCGAAAGTTTTGTGCAATTCCGAGAATATTTCCTTACTAGGATTAAACCAAAAACAGAAAACAGAACTGGCTCTTCGCATCTTGTTAATAGGTTAGTTCCAAAATGCATGAATATGACATATAATGTGCATAAAACATGTAGGTATCATCAATAAAGTAGCATGGAACATAAGAAATTATCGATACGTTGGAGACGTATCAGCATCCCCGGCCTCCCTTTTGGTTGGCTCCATCTGGGAAAATAAGAACTTCGTGTATTTTCCGTCAATTGTTGATCTTCAGAAATATGGTATCCTGACGGTGCTTTTTCCAGCAGAATTCTGACTCCGGTGAATAATTCTCCAATAATCATGAAACATGCAAAATAAGTGAAATAACATAAGTATCATCTCTAAATATGAAATATATCAATGAATAATAGTAAATTATGATATAAAATAGTGATGCAAAATGGACGTATCAACTCCCCCAAGCTTAGACCTCGCTTGTCCCCAAGCGAAGCTGAGCTCGATAAACAAGACCACATGTTTATGGAGTGAAGAGTCGATAAATAAAATACGGACAAGAAGCATCACATTTATTAATTCACACAAGACATTCTAGTAAACATCTTCCTCATATAACTCAACTTGAAATAAGTAAAGAGAAATCACAAATAAAGGTGCATAGGAAATCATAATTGGTTATGGCAAACTTTGTTCTTGGTCAAAGAACTATTAACAGATTGTACTTATCTTTCGAGCAAAGCCTTTATATTAGAACTTATATGGCAGAACTTACATCCTCAATCATAACAATCTCCTCATAATCATTGATAGCCTTCAAAGTCATATTCATTCAGATAAAATTTGTACTAAACAAGGAAGAATAAAAGGCATGATTAAATAGATCATAATATAAATGGTTGGATCACAACAACTCAATTGCTTGCTTGAGATGGAGGGAAATAGGTTTACTGACTCAACATAAAAGTAAAAGATAGGCCCTTCGCAGAGGGAAGCAGGGATTAAATCATGTGCTAGAGCTTTTCAAGTTTTGAAATCATAAAAGGAGCATAAAAGTAAGGTTTTGAGAGGTGTTTGTTGTTGTCAACGAATGGTAGTGGGCACTCTAACCCCCTTGTCAAACAGACCTTCCAAGAGCGGCTCCCATGAAGGACGTTATCTCTACCAGCAAGGTAGATCATCCCCTTCTCTTGTGTTTACACATGTATTTTAGTTTTATTTATGGATGACACTCCTCCCAACCTTTGCTTTCACAAGCCATGGCTAACCGAATCCTCGGGTGCCTTCCAACATTTCACATACCATGGAGGAGTGTCTATTGCAAAATTAAGTTGCTTACTGATAAATCAGGGCAAAACATGTGAAGAGAATTATTAATTAAAGTTATTAATTGGGGCTGGGAACCCCGTTGCCAGCTCTTTTTGCAGAATTATTGGATAAGCGGATGTATATGCCACTAGTCCATTGGTGAAAGTTTGCCCAACAAGATTGAAAGATAAAACACCACATACTTCCTCATGAGCTATAAAACATTGACACAATTAAGGAGTAATATAGTTTGAATTGTTTAAAGGTAGCACATGAAATATTTACTTGGAGTGGCGCAAAATACCACATAGTAGGTAGTTATGGTGGACACAAATGGCATGGGTTTGGTTTAAGGTTTTGGATGCACGAGAAGCATTCCCTCTCAGTACAGGTCTTTGGCTAGCAAGGTTGATTAGCAAGCATAAGAGTTGAGGGAAACAAACAAATATACATGTGATAGAAACAATCATGCATCTTTCTTGTAAGCACAAGCAATTTTAACTTCAGAATACTAAACTCATTAGCTAACAAGAAA